>JAKOOJ010000004.1:92770000-93970000 GCA_022577455.1 Arizona elegans | reverse complement strand
TAGAAAGGAGGATTTCTGTAATGATTGTGTTGAGTGCTGAACTGAAGTCTACAGAAAGGACTCTTGCATAGGTCTTTGGGATTCAAGATGTTGTAAAATGTAGTGCAGTGCAATATTGACAGTATTATCTGCTGATCTATTCACACAATAGACATGTTGCAAGGGGTCTAGCAGCATCAGTGATGGTTTTCAAGTGAGCCACCATTAAGCTTTCAAAGGTTTTTATAACTATGCATGTCAGAGCAATCAGTGTGCAGTCATTCAACTCCAGGATAGTAGTAGAGGATTTGAAGCAAGAAGGGACACAGCACATCTCCAGAGATTTATTGAAGATGCAGATGAAGATGGAGGCCAGTTGATCAACATAGGCTTCCAAGCAAGAGGAAGTTATCTCGTCTGGGTCTGGTGCTTTTCCAGCCTTTTTCCTGTGAAATAGACTTTGCACATCTTTTTCTGTGATCATTCAAAATCCAGATGAATGAATCTAACAGTGTGGTAGAGAACAAATATGAGAGGAAGAATAATAAAAAGCAATTTTCTTATTCATGCCTATAATTGGTAGCCTAAGAGAGTACATTCCCAAAACAAACTACAGATCTTTCAAAGAGGTATGAATGAAAACTGAAATTTTGATTGTTGGTAAGAGGAAAAGTGGGAAAAAATATCCATCTGGTTCAGTTCCAAGCTGGGAGAAAGGCACTGGAGACAAAATGGAGGCTGTTTGGATAGAGGGTCCATTTATTGATGAAGCAGAACCACCAACCATGTGTGATTCTGGGCAGCTGACCACATGGAGTTGAGAGTGGAAGGTTTTTATACCTTCCCTGGACTTTGTATTTGAGCTTCCTGTTCCTGTGCAAGAATATGTCTTCTATTTGCTGTTGTCAGATTCCTATGGGGTCATGTAAGGGTTACGTAAGGGTCATAGCTAGCTCTATAGGCAAAAGAGGAAATGGAAATCCTAGGTGTTTGTCTGAGCTCCCAGGTTTGGTTGAAGTTTGGACTGCTTTGAGATGATGAAATGACTGAAATATCCTTAGGAGATTGTGCAATGTAGTGAACTCTGTGTCTTCTTCTAAATGGTAGTAAATTAATCCTATTATGTCCTGAAGGATCATGTCCTGTTCTTCTTAATCCCATCAACCTAGAGATGAAGGTCTTTTGTTTTGTAGATAGGCTGGCCCAGTCTTTCTTAATGGGCACAAAATATCTGATGGGGCTATTAAGAAAGGGGGGGTTTGCTTTCTGCCTCTAAAAAAAACATTTTCTTCATTTGTCCCTTTGGGAAATATAATAATCTGCCTTTTTTAATATTCTTCAAAATATTTCATTCTTCTAAGGGGTGGGGGTGGCTTCCCACAATCTGTTTCTGAATATTTTACTACAGGTTGAGATTAAGAACACTTATTCCCTTCCCCAGACCTGGGCATTTTATGGCCCACAGGCCACATCTAGCCCTTTGGCTGTCCCTGTCCAGGTAGATGTGGATGATGGGAGTGGGGGAGCAATAGTGGCCCTCCACAACTGTTCCCGTTTCGCAAGTGGCCCCTTGGAAAATTAATTCTCCATCCATGCCCTACCCTGATCAGTTTAGTCTCTCACTAACTTCCATTTTTTATTCATTCATTTTTCTGAAATATCCACATATCATTGTCCATCCATGGCAAACATAACAGGAGACAAGCCTGTTATGTATTCTACAACTAACTGCTAGATTCAAAACTTTTTGAATCTAACAATTTATGTATAAGGTGCTTTACGTGAAAAGTAGTTGCATTTCAGATTAATTATTTCACCAAAAATGTTACCATTTGGAACTAAGTAAATCTTTTTAGCAACCACAACTATATATGCATTGGAATTGGAGGAGAGATGTAAAAAGGATAATTCATGTGAAGTTTGAAGAAATTAATCCTTTCTTGAGTTATCTGCTCCAAATATTTTTTTCAAGATAAGGTGCCACAGTCCTTGCAGCAAAAATAGGACATCACATTTTTAATTATAATTAAATATTATTTTAAAAGTACCTCAGTTTTTAAGCATTAACAGGTGTTTTTCACATTTATTGGTGATTTATCCCATCTAATCCCATTTATCCCATTTATCCCATTCTTTTCATCTAATAGTCTTTTTAACTTATATAAAGCCAAGTTTCCTCCCAGTCCCTGAATAGCAGGTCTGAGTACAAATGGAAGGTGCTGATGAAATGTTTACAAAAAAGATTGGCTCGTCAATAAAGCAAAGAATGGATATCGACTTCTTTTTCTGTGTTTGTCAGCTTGTAACCTGTTTAAGAAATGGCCAATAGCAATGAAATTCAATCAAACATCCTATGCAATTCCCCCTTTTCCTGATCATTGGCAGAGGATTCAATCTCAATAAAAGAAAATGAACCACTTATCATATAAATGAGGAGAAGGTAATTAATGGTTTCAAATTTTAACTGGAGATGGCTCTCATTAAGAAACAGGCAACCTAAGGAGTTGTGTTATGCATTTGATCTTATTCAGTGTTTTTCTACAAAGCTTTGAACTGCATAGTTTCCCATCCTCTATTTCTTGATAGAAATTGATAGAAAGGTTAAAATTGTTTTAAACATATTTAAAAATGTGTATCATAACTTGAGGAAGCATATGAACAATGAAACCTAAAACACAGTTTAAATTCTCTAAAAATAGAGCATTAAACTTTGAGAATTCCTTTTGCCAAAGGTGCTTTAGACTATGAGCTGCATAATCACAACCTCTGTCTTCTTTTTCTGGTTTTATTCAAATATATTTATCTTCAAATTAATGTAAAGAAATAAGATATGCTTAGAACTTATTAATTATTAAATACATTACAAAAACTGTAGTTGTTACTACCAAAATTCTTAAAGATGTTTAATCTTGTCTGGGGGATTCTGCTTATTTGTTTGTTTGTTGTGTCAATCTTGCATCCTGGCTATTTGCCTGGACAAGTCCCTGCAATTTTCTTGGCAAGACTTTCAAGTTAGTTTGCCCTTGCCTGCTTCCTAAGGCTGAGAGTTACTGGCCCATGATCACCCAGCTGGCTTTGTGCCTAAAGAGGGACTAGAACTCACAATTTCTTGTTTTATAACCTGATCTCTTAACCACTTACACCAAAGTTTTTAATCAAATTATTAATCAAATAATAGTAGTCCTGTTACAAAACATTGAGCTTCTAGAATTAATACTAGTCCATCTTTAAAGCTGCAAATCCATTTCTAACAATTTTGTGAATTATGGAAGGAAATGATAGGATTTTGGCTTGAGTGCCTTGGAGTGGTTCAGCAGTTAAAATGTTGGGCTTGTAGACTGGTAAACTGTCAGCCCAAGTGCCACATGGCAGGGTGAGCTCCTGTCTTCACCCCAGCAATGGCCAACCTAGCAATTCAAAACCATGTAAATGGGGGTAGGTAAATAGGAATTATTTTGGTGAAGAAGTAATAATGCTCTGTAACATCATGCTGGCCACATTACCATGGAAATTGCTTTAAACAGCACTGGCTGTAATGGCCATGAAACAGAGATGAGTGTCCCCACCCCCATAGTCAAGAAGGAGTAGCAGAGGAAAATCTGCAGGTACTACATAACCTCTTTTTAAAAACCTTATCTCAATCTTATTCCAGTATTGTGATATCTATTTCCACGTGGAAGAAGATCTAGACTAGGTTTTTCAAACTTGCTGGAAAATGCTGGTGGAGAATTTTGTAAATTGAAATCCATATATCTTAAAATATCTGAAAAATACTGATATAGATTCAACCTAATAGATTGGTCTGGACCTCTGGACCACCACAAATAGAAATATGAAACAATAAGCTACTTCAGGGTTTTTAAACATTTTTGGCCCATGAAATCTATAGATTTAATAAAAAATATCCACCAAGCCCAGTGGTGGGATTCAGCCGGTTTTCACCTATTCAGGAGAATTGTTTGTTAATTTTCTGAGCAGTTCGGAGAACCGGTTATTGGAAGAATTCTCCTTTTGTTTTTTTGCACTTTACAGGGCAAATCCTGTAAGGAAGGCAGGAAGGAAACATTCTGGTGTTTCTAGCCTAATCTTTATTGCCCTGCTTACAGAAACTGCCTCTTGGTTAAGCCTTATTACATGGTAACAGGTAAAGGTTCTTGGCAGTATGTCCAGACTTATTGTTGCCTGAGCTTCGCCAGAGATTTTTTTCCCCCTTTGCTGATACTTTGCTTTGCTTTATTAGGGGCTTGACTTTGTTAAAGGAAAAGGGTTGTTTTAAGCTTTTTACACTGCTTTAATGGTTCCTGGCACTGTCCTTTTGGGATCTACTTCCAAGAGGCAGGATGCAACCTTGGCACTGGTTTTTTATTGCCTTTTTTGGGGCATGTAATCTTTCCTTACATCTGGATGATTTCCTTAGGATATCTTGTGAGGTGAGTGAGACTAGCTGGTATCTTTAAGTGGTGCAAATGGATCTAAGGATTGCTTCTTCTGGGTGTGAAAGGGTGTTTTGTCAGTTCACTGAGCACAGGAGTCTCTTGTCTATGGGGATTCTTCAATCATCCAGGTCATGGCTGTCCCAAAGGTGCTTTTTTCAAGAGGCAACTGGAATTTCTTGGTTTCCAGAAAGTCCAGTTGCCTCTTGAAAAAGCACCTTTGGTGCTTTTGCATTGCTTAGGAGTGACCAAGGCACATGATAGTAAGATTTTTTTAAAAAAGGAGGTAGGGGTGTGAATCCTCCAATTCAGTTTAGTTTTCTTTCATGATAATAAGGCTTAGTAACATGGCTAAATAAACATTGAAGTTTATTTAGATATCTGTGGCATGTACTAATTTTATTGTGATCCTGACAAGATTGGGAGGCTTGAACCTAGGTCCCCTATGTAATTTGTTAATTGGTCTCTTTAGTTCGGCATTTTGTAGTCCAAATATGCCCACCCACTTTCTGGAGAGCTTAAATGATCTCTCTGCTAAAGGGTTTCACTTTATGAGCAAAAGTTGCTGCTGATAGTTATCATTGCATTTTAACTATTTTAAATCCTCAAGGTGCTCTGGCACCCTGCCTGATTTGTAACTCTGGCTTGCAGGTATTTCTAATCTAATGATTGGTATTTTTTTTTTTGTAAGCAAAGAAGCTTTTTGTATTTTTTTACAGGTAATACTTGACTTACAACAGTTCATTTAGTGACCATTCAAAGTTACAATGGCACTGAAAAAAGTAACTTATGACTGTTTTTGCAACATGACTGTTGCAGCATCCCCACGGTCATGAGAGGTCAGGCGAGGCAAAGTGTCCCTTGATGTGAGTGATGTTGAGTTGACCATGCCCACCCAGCCACATGTCCACCCAGCCACACCTATGCAGCTGGTCATTAGGGCAGAGAACTGGTTGTTAAATTATTTGAATCCCACCACTGCCCAAGCCCCTAGTCACAAGGCAATGTTCTAGAGATAAAAGAATGGCTGTCTTTGAGTGAACCTACTCTTTTTCCCTCATGGAACTGCATCAATGTCTCACAGAAGTGTAAAGTTATATTAATCCAAATGCATTCAAGGAGGCTTTCAGCCTTGGTTTTATGCTTTTCTGGAAAGGTGTAGTGATATTTTTTACATATAATGCAACTCCACCTCCTCTTTTGTTAGGCCTGTTTCTTTTGAATAGTTTATATCCTTTCAACAGTACATTCCAGGCATGACTTTCATCCCACCAAGTTTCAATAATAGCAACTATATCGTATCTGCTCCCATGAACTAATGCTTCAAATTCACCCTGCTTGTTCCTCAGGCTTTGAACATTCATGTATAGGCATTTGATTCCTTTTTGATTGACCCCAGGTTTGCTTCCAACTTCTCCTGTTTTAGTTTTAGAGTCTTTAGACTTTTCTGTCCTTCCCACATTCTCTATCTCCTTGTTTGGTTGTCTTGGGTTTCATATTTGGGATTAGATAAACTGAGCCAGTCCTAAAGATCCTCAGTTTTAGTTTAAAGCCATTTGAATAAACTGAGCCAATCATTTTCCAAATACATTCTTCCTGGTTTGGTGAGGTGCAGCCATCCCCCGCCAGAAGCCTTTCATGTAGTAATGTAGACCATGATCTAGGAATCTGAAGTTCTCTTGATGGCACTATCCCTTAAACCAGCCATTTATTTCTAAAATCCTTTGTTCCCTCATTGGGTGTTGACTTTTGTAAGAAGTACAAATGAAAACACGATCTGTACTCCTAACTCTGACTTTTATGCCAAGTTGCTCATAGTCTCTTGATATTGTTTTCAGATTCATTGTCATATCATTCATCCCCACATGGAAGAGAAGAAAGAGATAATAATCTGTGTACTTGATTATTTTAATAAGATGTCTTTGATTTTTGCTTCTGGGAGAGAAGATACATCCCTAGATTGATTTCACTAGTTTACAAGGAGAAAGTCTTGGAAATGAAAGTAATTTAATTTTACCAGAATTTGGTCACTAATAAAGGAAAAGTAAGTCCTGAGGATTAACTGGCTCCAGTTTCCAAGATACAGCTTCAGGTCAAAATTGCATCAAAATAATTCAAAATCGTGAGGGGGATGTGAGATTATGCTCCATAACTTTTCAGCAAAATGTGATATAGCAATGAGAATGGTGCCACACCAATAATTATAAATTTATGTTTTTATTGATACCAATAACATAACTTTCCATTTATTTATTGGTTTTTCATGTAACATTTTCATGCTTTTTGCATGAAAAACTGATAAGCTCTAACATCAAATTAAACAACAAGGTTCCATCTTTATTTGGTATCTAAACTGCGCTTTTTGACTTTTCTCTTGTGAACTGCAGTAGAATCATCTCTGGGAGATTCTAGCACTAATCGGGAAGCATGGACCATTTCCCTTGGTATTAAACATTTTGTATCTTTTATAGTTTGTAATCCATAGAAGAAGATAGAGTAATAATTACAGATAAATAGAGTCAGCAATGTATTATTACCAGTTTAGAAACAGTTCTATAATCCTCATAAATCATAGTTTCAATCCTCACAAATTTGCAGTCTTGCTTTGTGGTTAATGTAAACAAAAGCTTGCCTTGTAACAGCCAGAAAATCTATAGTGTAAACAAAGCCTTATACTGTAAACAAAGCCTTGAATAAATGATCATTCAGTTCATATGAATTAAGTTCAAAAATTATAATTCCTATAAGTATGCAGCATTTACGGTTGGAGAAAAAAAGATGTTTGCAAACAAATCGATTCAATTCATTTTACAAATTATAATACTTAAAAGTATGCATAGTTAATAATATAAAAGAATTATGAGTTAATGTTGAAAAATTAAAAAGTAAATTTATAAAAAAAATTCAGTTGATATAAAAAGAAGAGGTAATAAATGCTGAATTGCTGTGATTTGTCTCCTCTCTCTTCAGTTCCTCACTTCCCAACAAAGAGTGCCAACACCCACACTATTCAGTTGAACTCACCAAAGTAAAGCTTTGCATTCAAGGAAAACTTTGTTTCTCTTCTTTCCAAGTCCAGGCTTTTCTCCATTCACATATTTTCCTGTGGGTGGAATTCTGTGTTTGTTTAGGATTTTTTTAGATTTTTGGAGAGATTTATTATCAGTAAGGAGAGAGGATATTATATCTCTGCTCTCCATGCTTCTATATTATATTGTACAGTGCAACACAGTTTGAAAAGCTTTGTACTATGTGATGTCAATAGATCCATAGAGCCACAGATCCACAGTCAAATTATGGATTGTTACTAGATGTGAGTCAAGGAATTCAAAAATAAGACCAAGATATGTGCTTTACAAAGGTGACATGTACTCTGTGCTGCTTACCCTTTATATTCTACACTGGTGGGTTGCTACTAGTTCGCCCCGGATCAGACAAACTGGTAGTGGTGGCGGCAGGAGGCTCCACCCATCCGCCTGGATGCTTCTGCACATACACAGAAGCACCACATGCATGTGTGAGCATGTGCGCGCCCATGAGCGAACCGGTAGCGACGGGTTTTGAAACCTGCCCCGATATGCTATTCCCCTCACCTATTTTCATATGAATGTTTTTGTAGCTACTGTTTTACTAGTTTTTCTGAATACCAATCCAGCAACATCTACCATCAATTAATTAATATAATTTATAAGCTACCTGACTGCCAACAATGGCTTGCAGTTAAAAGAATAAAATACAAAGCACAGTTGGATAGTTTAAAAAACCAATATGTAAAATTGACAGCATGTCAATATATTTTGTCTCATAGAACATTACCCAGAAATAATTTGACTTCGTCCTGGATCTGTTTACAAACTTTCCCTGAGGCAAAAAGAAGTGATTTCAAATTTCACAGTGTTATTTTTATTTTCTTTTAAATCATTGTCAGGTATGCAACTGTAAGTAATAATTTAATCTATATTTTTTTAAAAATTCTCCTTCTGTAATGTTGCACAATTTAAAAATTGTATGAAAACTGTAGGTATGTAGGAGTCATAGTGGACAATTGACTAAAGTATGAAATACAAGTCCAGCAAAAGTACCACTATAGTTCTTGGCTTCTTGGCTTCATCAACAGGAGGAGTTTCAAGATCACAAGAAATACTAGTACCACTATGCTTTGCTTTGATAAGACCACATTTGGAATACTGCATCCAGTTTTGGTCACTACAATGCAAAAAAAATATTGAAGCGCTGGAAAGAATGCAGAGAAGTGCAACAAAGATGATTCAGGGGCAAAAGCCTGAAACATATAATGAATGGTTGCAGGAACTGAGTATGTCTAGTCTAACAAAGAGAAGGATTTCGGGTGATATGATAACAGTCTTCCAATATTTGAGAAGCTGTCACAAAGAAAAGGGGGACTACCAATTCTCCAAAGTACCTAGAGGCAAAGTAAGAAGTAACAGATGGAAACTTACCAAAGAGACATCCAACCTAAAATTAAGGATCAATTTCTTGACAGTGAGAACAGTAAATCAGTGGCAACGGCTTGCCTTCAGAAGTTGTAAATCCACTAATATTCAAGGTTTTTAAGAAGAGATTGACAGCTATTTGCCCAGAATGGTATTGGGTCTCTTGCTTGGGCAGGGGGTTGGACTAGAAGGGCTCCAAGATTCCTTCCAACTCTGTTGTTCTGTATTCTATTTCATACTTTGAGAACTTCTGCTCTTGAAGATTTCATACTTCCTCCCAACTTACACATGCCAGAGAGTTTTCTTGCATTTTGACTAGCAAACTATAGAACTGCAGATAAATATAACTGAACTGATATGAAATATTCTGTGAACCCATTTTTCCTATCTGAAGTTATTATATAGTCTTTGAATTGCTTCCAGGAAGCACATAAAAGAGCCTCTTTTAAAAAAAATATATGAAAAGTTTGAAGTAATCAGAAAACAGAAGCTGAAATTTTCCTTATTTTCACCAACTGTCTTACTCAGATTTGTTCTCTGGCTAAATTTTCCCCACCAAGAATTTAGAAACAGTTTGGCAATTAGTTACTTGCAGGATTGACAGTGATTTGATCTTGGTGTGTCTGGGAATTCCTTGAATGTGTCTGCAGGTAGAGAAAAACAATTAGTGTGAACATACAAGCAATTGTCAATATGTTGAAGTCTGTCCTGTTCACAAACATTACAGATAGACAGCATATGGAGAACTGGAAAAAGAAAACAGAGATTCAGACATTCAACCTAGTTTAATTATTGAAAATTCCTCTGCAATGCAAGGCAGACCACTATAATTTTTAAAAAATATTCTTTGATTCAGAATGACACTGAAGAAAAACTAACATTTCTCTGTGTTAGATCCCCCACCTTCGGCTTGGCATCTTGCTGACATTTTGCCATCAATCAGAAAAGGGAGCGGGGAACAAATGGGCAATAAAGCTGTATTCCCATTTTATGATGGGAAGTTGGGAGTGGGGTTGACAGTTAAGGAAGAACAGAGCATTTTGGAATCTAGTTTATGCTGGCGTGCTGGCATCTTCAAGGCAGTTTACCCTGAGATTGGAATTTCACCAGCCCAAACACCTCAACAGTTCCCAAAACATCTTGGCAGTGCTGGATTGACTACACATGGACAGACCATGTGGGGAGGGCTAGGGGGAACCAGATATTTAGTTCTGTAATGGTGTGTGGGAATTTTAGATTCCACTTGATTTTACTGCAATCAGCATCTCTTAGTAAAAGTGCCTTTTTACTCAACTAAATGGAGTTGAGGGTTTTACTTCCCATGGAGAACAGATTGGGGCAGGTCTGACACTGTGTTTTTACAAATTATCTGTACTATTTAAGCTTGTATAGATAGTCCACACTTAATGAGCATTTGTTTAGCAACTGTTTGAAATTGTGGTGGCACTGCACGAAGGGACTTATAACTGATGTCCAAAGTTATAGCCATTGCTGCACCTCTGCTATGACATGATTGCTATCTGGCCCCTTGGCAATCTGTTCACACTTACAATGGATTACCAAGCCCTCTGTGATCGTGCAATCGCCATTTACAATTTTTTTCTGTCAGCTTTCCCAGCAAGTCAACAGGGAAGCTGACAAGGAAGGCACCAAACTGCTGTTGCAGGACTCTGTCTGGTACCTGAGTGCTGGTTGAAAAAGATCCACTGAAATTAATTTTTCAGCAAGGCTCTAAAATTCTACTTAGCTTTTGCCTTGGACTTTTCCAGTCAATGTTTTTCAGACAGGGCTGCCTGTCAGAGGGATTTCACCAGAGGTGGATTTCAGCAGGTTCTGACCAGTTCTGGAAAACCGGTAACAGAAATTCTGAGTAGTTTGGAGAACCGGTAGTAAAAATTCTGACTGGCCCTGCCCCCATCTATTCTCTGCCTCCCAAGTCTCAGCTGATCGGGAGGAAAAGGGGATTTTGCAGTAACCTTCCCCTGGATTGGGGTGGGAATGGAGATTTTGTAGTATCCTTCACCTGCCCACCACGCCACACCCACCACGCCACGCCCACAGAACCGGTAGTAAAAAAAATTGAAACCCATCACTGGATTTCACCCTATGTGGGATGGAGTCCCTTTGCAAAGCAGAACTATTGCTTCCAAAGATGCTGGCTGGAAAAAGTCTTTATCCCTGTTCTGTAAGGTTGCATTTGCCAGAAAGCTAGAGAATGTAGTATTTTTAAAGGCTAGAAAGGCTAATACATAAAGGGGATGGGAACTGGCACACTGAGCCAGAGAAAAGACCAGAGAAGCTCTGGATCCAAATTCTGATTTCTCCAATCCAGCACAGGAATTCCATTCCATGCATCAAGACGAGCTGCCTAATCTCTTTCAGCAGGCACTTTTCTCCTCTGTACATTTAATGAACTGCATGGCTACTTAGTGACCATACCTGGGAGAGCCAAGATAGTGGTAATTGAGTGGGGCAATCATGTGGGTGCCTCATTTAACAATTGCCACAAATTATTATCGTTGTGAGCAGGCTCCATTATGGTTGTAAATCCAGGAATACTTATAGTCCACGAAGAATGGTTGCAGAATTTGGGTTTGGCTAGTCTAGACAAAAGAAGGACTAGGGGTGACATAAGAGCAGCATTCCAGTATTTGAGAGGCTATTACAAAAAGTAGGGGGTCAACTTATTTTCCAAAGCAGGACAAACTAATCAAGGAGAGAAGCAAGCTGGAATTAAGAAGAAACTTCTTAACAGTGAGGACAATTAACCAGTGGAACAGCTTGTCATTAGAAGTTGTGGGTACATCATCACTGAAGGTTTTTAAGAGGAGATTGGATGTGTGAAATGGTACAGGATCTCCTTCTTGAGCAGGAGGCTGGACTAGAAGACCTCCAAGATTCCTTCCAGCTCTATTCTGGTTGATTGACTAGATCAAATGTGTGAGATAGCCTTGGTACTTGAAATCATGTCCTACTGATTGCTGAAATCCCTATAAACTGAGTTGGTGGAGAAGGTGAATTATTTACCAGAAGGCAAAACAGTCCCCAGAATGCCCTGTTTTTCAAATGGAAAGTTTGAAAGTGGTAGATGGATTCCTTCAAACAACTATTATGCTATTGATTTATGTTTTACTTTACAGCCTGACTGATTCCTATTTCCTATATTCCATATTTCAATAAGGCATGTCTAATAAAATTATTTTTCAAGTCAGCATTAACCAAATTAGGAGCAGTGAAATAGTTTCAAATCTTGGAATACTATATTTAACCTGTTGGTTTTTTTTTTCTCCTGCAAAATTAATTTAAATATATCTTTCTGCCATTTTTTAAATGGTACATCTGTTAAAACAATTATCTAAACAAAAATATTCTTGGCAAAATATTAATTTTTATCATAGGATTTCTCCCCAAAGTGACAATTTTAATTTCTCCCATCTTAATTTTGTTTTAATTCCAGTTCACATCTTAACATAATTATTTTGAAATAACATATAGTTCATATTTATCATAGTAATACCCAAGTATTTTACTTTTTTATTAATCTTAAAACCAATTTCTGATTATTAATCCTGCCTACAGCTGAAGATCTTTAATTTTCCCATAGTGAATCTTAAAAATTATCACCAAATGATCCACAAATGTAATTAACTTATAAATCTATTTTTTAATTTTAATTCTTATAATTTTCTGAACTTTTGTCTTTTGTCTCTATTCAGTATCTCAAGAACCAAAGTGAACAAAAATGGATTTAGTGGACATCCTTGACTTATCTGTAGGTTGTTCTAATGAACCCCTACATCCTTCACTCAATTTGGCAGCTTTCCTGGTGGCTGCTGTGACAAGAAAGTGAAAGTATAACAATTGCTATGTTAAAAATAAAATGTAGGCAACCCCTTTATACATATATTTTGCTTCTCTCTGTCTGCAACATTTAGTACCAATTAGCTCTCCATAGTTATAGTCTGCTAAATTCTTACTGTGTACTTCTGGACCTTTATTAAGATTATTCACAAAAATCCCTTTAACATTTTATTTTTACCAGTTACCTCTTCACCAGTTCTTTTTTATAATGTCTTGTTCAAACTACACATTTTTGTTTTATAAAATCTACTAATTTACTACAATCAACACTCCTCTGAATGTCCAGTCTGTTAGGCTAACAGCTTTACTATTTTCAAAGACATTTTATCAGAAAAAAATATTTCTTCTATTTTTTAAAACAGCTGCCCCCTATTGTCCATTTAATACTACTTAGATCACAATTTTGTTAAAGTTTTTGTTTTAAATTGAAATCATTTAAAATACTGGGGACGGGGAGGTGGGGGAAGGTTCCTCTTCATAATTTCAAAAAGAAAAAAAATCTTTGATCTTCAGTTCTGTTTTAAATCTCTCTGTTAGGTTGTAAATTAAATTTACAATTTAAATTAATTTAAAGTGTTTAAGAAGATGAGGATTTTGTCAATCAAGCATCCATAAATATTCTATACCACTATACCATGTCAAACTGGTCATAACACTTCATTCAGAAACCACCTGATGTTTCTAACTGAAAAAGGCATCAAGGGAACTGAATGGTTTACATTGTCATTTTCTAAATCCATTAATTGCTTTTGGTATTGGACTCTGCTATCAAGTCAAATATCCAGTCAAAAACAGTACAGAATAAAACTCAGTATGCTTGTATCCAAATGTACAGAATTGGGCTAATGAAATGTGCTGAGAGTTAATCGAAAGAACTCATTTTTTTAACCTTTTGCTTTAGGCTAGGATAACAAAATTGTCAGAATCAAACCTCAAATATAGTTTAATCAAATATGAGGGTGTAAAACCAGATATTGGTCTTAGTCATACTGTTCCCAGCCTTGTGACAAAGAATAGAGGCAAAGAGACACAGCAGAGAGTTAAAATATGTTCCTGTGAAATTTGGTTTGAATTCTTTCTAGAGGAGCAAAAGAATTATAACTAGGCACCAACAGCTGTGCTCTAACTTTAGCAGAGTACACTCAGAATGCAGCTAGGCTAAATAAGATTCCTTTACTGGAGAAATAATGTAGATCTCTGGGTTGTATTGGAATGCATTTTACCTGGGCATTTTGAGTGAGATCATGGCATGAAAAATTATGCATACTTCTTTAAACAATTTAACCTACTCAATAGGATAATAATTTCAAATTTATCTTTTGGGCAGTTTCACAAAGTTCATCACCTTGGTTTTATTATGGTTAATTTCCAGAGCTTCAGAAACTCAATGGCTGGCAAAGTTTGATTGGCCCTTAGAGGTCAATCAGAGTCTGAGAAGGTAACAATGTGCCTTCCATAGCAATAGCAATAAGATTTATATACCGCTTCATAGTGCTTGACAGCCCTCTCTAAGCGATTTACAAAATCAGCATATTTGCCCATATATAATAGGACTGAGATATGTTTCATTGCTAGTGTCATTGGGTGATGGGAAAGGTAATTCATCACAGCAACTAATGTGTTTAATAGAGTAGTTAAGTTTAGCAGTATATAAGACTAAGTGCTATTGCTATAGCTATAGCTAGTTAAATAACAATACAGCAAAAATATACCCTTCTTTGACTTCTCTATAAACAGGGATCTTGTTAATATAATGTCCTTGGCAGCTTTGCTTAACTTATGATGGTTTTATTATTAAAAAGTTTTGCAATTTGCAACTCAAACTGGGCCTAGGAATTAGGTCAAAAACTGAAATGATAAAAACCTATGATTTGGAGATGTGGTGTTAAAGGATTAAAGCATGGTCAAAGATGGAGTAGCCTGCTCCAGATCCAGTTTGTTTCTTGCTCATTATGTTATCTGAGTCCATCCAGTCCAAAAGCTTGATGCTTAGCATTTATCTTACTGATGATGGCGAGGAGCAGACAGGTGAGTAATTGTCTGGCAATTTCTGATTACTTTAAAAAAATAAATAAATATAAACTGCCAAGATTAGGCCCCAGTCTTTGGGAATAATCACTTTGTAGCTCATCACTATGAACAAAAAAACAAGTACTGATTACCCACCCACCATTCATCTTGATCTACAAATTCAATTGCACTTGAACCAAGCTTTTTTAGGCTAGTACTGAACTTTTACTGCTTGAAATAATTTTGGAATAAGTAAATAAGACAGCAGATGTAAGATAGGCTGACATTTCAGATTTCAGTTTCTTAGTTCAACTTTGTTAGGCAAGAATTTACAAAAAAGATCTGAAGGAAGATCTTGGAGAACAATCATTCTATTTTGAGGAAGTGACTGACCACATCTGATATTAGTCTGAAAGCACTAGAACAATGGTCCCATAATGCACTTGATTCATCTAATTTTTAGCCTTAAAAAAAAAAAACCCAACCCATACAGTATTTATATGGTTAAAAAGGTCATTATTTCTTTATATCTCAAATTCAATAATAAAATTATAAATTAGTCACTTGAATATCCTTAAAGCATCCACTACCTAAATATGTGTATTTGGTCTTTTAAAAATTATAGTTGATCTAGATTTTCTTTTCTTGATGAGATCTGACAGCTCAGCCCAAATATTAGTTGCCTTGTGACCTAACTTTTATGAACTTGAAAAAGCAACTCTAATAATATTTCTACTGAAATCAATCTTTAATAAATAGTCCCCCCCCAACAAAGCTCTGTTTAAAAAATAGATTATTCAAACTGCTTTTAAACAATTAGTTATTTGAAAATTTTAATTGGAGAAGATAAACCTGTAAAGAATGTAATGGAGGCACAACTCTTCCACATTCAAGATTATCTGTCACCTGATGACCCATATTCTTTACACTACATTTTAATTTTTGTACCAATTATAGTGTATAAGGATAATTCCTATTAGCATATTTATGGTCATTGCTTCATATTTATTGTCTGCACAACTCATTAATCTTTGTCTAGTGTGTAGGGTTGACAGCACAATCTATTTTGCTATCTTTGAGTTCCAGCCATATCCAAAAAGGGCTTTGTTTCCATGTAAATAAACTATGTTTAGGATGAAAGAACAATGGTGCATCATACAGTGATTGACACAAGCCAGGGCTGCTAATCAAAAGTAGATTTTATTACCAGATGAGTCAAATGCATTATGGGGCCTTTGTTCTAGTGCTGTCAGGCTAAGATTGGATGTGGTCAGTCACCTCCTCAAGATAGATTGATTGTTCTCCAAGATTACAAAGAGTCACCTTATTATCCAGACCAGACAACGGAGCAGTTCTTTCCAAACAGACACCTTTTGCAAAAACTGCCTATGCTTTCAGTTGATTTGAATTGCTAATACATAATCTGTCTAGCACAGATGTGCAATGAATATTGGGATGTTTTGCAGGTCATTGGATGAGGTTGAAAGATGAGGTAATGATTATTCAGTGATGGTTACTGGACATTTGCCAGCACTTAAGCACTAACACTTTCTGTCGATACTAATCAGATCATTTTCCAAAGCATCTTTCCTTTCGTCAGCTCAGGGATAATAAATGTAAGAATATAACATAGCCTTGCTCTTCTACTTAATACAGATGTCAGGAATTTAATGCTATGATATATTTTTTTTTAAAAAATGTTATTCCTTCTCAGAAAAAAATCTGAGTAACAACAACAACAACAATTCATTAAATCTCATCTAGAGTAAACTGATTACTTTGATTTGTCTTAAAACTTGTTTTAATTGAAAACAAAAAAAATGTACAATCGGTATCCTTGTTTTGCAAAAAGATGTAACAGGAACAATATAACAGAGTTGGAAGGGACCTTGGAAGTCTTCTCATCCAAATCCCTGCTCAAATAGAAGGTCCTATATCCTTCTGGGCAAATGGTTATACAATCTTTTCTTTAAATACTCCAGTGAAGGAACATTCACAACTTCTGGTGGCAAGCTATTCCATTGATTAATTGTTCTCATTGCCAGGAAATCAACCTTCCTTCCTTCCTTCCTTCCTTCCTTCCTTCCTTCCTTCCTTCCTTCCTTCCTTCCTTCCTTCCATTTTTTTTTTTTAGGATGGGATACATATCAATTCTTTTCAAGTACTCTGGTCATTCCCTGGTGCTCCAGGATCTTTGAAAGATATGGTACAGTGGTTTTGAGATCACCTCTGCCAATTCTGGGATATAATCCATCTGGACCAGATGATTTGAACTCACCTAGAGTGGAGATAAATAGATAGATGATAGATAGATGATAGATAGATAGATAGATAGATAGATAGATAGATAGATAGGATACAGATGATCCTCTTCATGGATCACTGTCCTGTTGTGAGCTTACACAGCACAAAGAGCTATGAGCTAAGCCATACAGGGCCATCCAAGTTATAGTGGAGAGAAGATGGAAACTAATCAAAGAAAGAAGCAACCTACAACTAAGAAATGCCCTTAACAGTGAGAATAATTAAGCAGTGGAAAGGCTTGCCTTCAGAAGTTGTAGCTCCATCACTGACAGCTTTAAGAAGAGATTGGCAGCCACTTTTCTGGAATGGTATAGGGTCTCCTGCTTGAGTAGGGAGTTGGACTAGGAGGTCCATGGTCCCTTCCAACTCTTATTGCTTGTGCCTGGATTACAGTGAATTATTTGGCACGGTCAATATCAACTCCCCTCTATCATTTCACAGTGGTTAGAATGCAGCATTACAGGTTAACTCTGCCCACTGTCAGGAGTTTGCTTGATTGATTCAAGTTGATTCAGCCTTCTATCCTTCTGGGGTCAGTATAATGAGAATCTAGATTGTTGAGAGCAATATGCTGACATTGTAAATTGCTCAGATAGTGCTGTAAAGTGCTGTAAATTGCTGTAAATATAAATCTAAGTACTATTGTTATCTTCATTAGTAAGAGTTAAGTCCAGTACAGCTGACCACTGGAGCCTGAAATACCTAAACCATGACTTCAGATTCCAGAGGTGCAGCAACAACAGATAAGCCAGACATATGCACTCCAGCTGATGCCAAGATGGCATGGAAAAAGAGATGAGGAATTTAGTGGCCAATGTTTACCAGATATGTTAGCAAGTATCAGACTTAACAAATGCCTCATCAGTGTTACAAGGATTGGTGGATCAGGCCCAATAAAGAGACTTGAGACTTCAAGTAAAATATCTCTCCTTTTATTTGCAGGTTCATCACATCATCACTTGGTTACATTAGGATCTGAGCAACATGGAGGAGTGTGCCCACCTTTTGTACCTGTGGGCGGGGATTCAGGTAAGGAGGGGCCTATGGGAGGAGCTGGCCAGGTGGGTGTCTGGGTTAACCCTTGCACTGCTGAGCTATAGCTGGTCCCTGGCACGGGTAGGGCATTTATACCTGACAAATCCCCCTCTAAATGCCTGACCTGTGTCTGTAGGCCTGACTGACTGGTTGGTACCCTGTGGCGAATGTTGAGCTTGGAAACTAAGTGTGAGTGTTGTTTGCCCTGCAGAGGTTTTGTGAGTATGTCTGCAGTCTGTTCTTCTGTATGGCCTTTATGAAACCGATTCTGGAGAGCTGTCTCACATGCTTATACTTTATATCTATGTGCCTTGACCTTTGCCCTACAGCGTCGGACATGGATATTTCTATAGCGGCCTTGTTATCCTCGTAAACATTTATTGGGTAAGCTGGTTCTTTCCACACGCTGGCCAGTAGGTCGTCGAACCAGATGAGGTTGTTGGCGGCCTTGGAGAGGCATATGTATTCAGCTTCGGTAGTCGAGGTTGCTACTAAGATTTGCTTGCCTGTATACCAATGCACCGGACTGTTATTTAAGTAGAATATGTATCCAGACGTGCTCTTCCGGCCTTTGGTGTCTCCGGCCCAGTCAGCATCGGCGTAGCAGGAGAGGATGGGTTCGTTGGATTTTTCAGGCTCTAGGGTTAGGCATGCATTGGCACTTTGTTTCAGGTATCTTAGCACCCTTTTCACCGCGTCCCAGTGGTATGTGGTGGGTTTGCTCACGTGTCTGGACAATAAATTAACTGATAGAGCAATGTCCGGTCTTGTCCAGTTAGCGATATACAGGAGAGAGCCTATGACTGACCTGTACAGCGTGTTGTCTTCAAATCCGGGTGATTCATCATGCATGTTTCTCAGGAAGTCCGTCTGCATGGGCGAATCACACCCCTTGGCGTCTGCCATGTTGCACTTATGGAGTAACTCTTCTATTTTCTCTTTCTGTGACAGCTGGAAACCTTTTGGTGTTTGGTTGACTTGCACCCCCAGGTACCAGTTTACCTTTCCGAGGTATTTTAGGGTGAAGTGCTCGCTCAGTCTGCTGGCGAAGGTGTCGCGGTTCTCTTCGTGCTTGCTGATATATAGTATGTCATCCACGTAAACCAGGATGTATTCTGGCGAGTCCCCCTCCTTCCTGGTGAAGAAGCAGTTGTCAGCTATGGTCGCCGTGAACCCCATAGACTTCAGTGCCTCTACCAAGCATTCGTACCAGCGCTTGCCCGATTGCTTCAGTCCGTATAGGCTCTTGTGGAGTAACCAGGTGTCCCCCCTGTTGGTTTCTTTGCTGTGAGGCGCTCTGATGTATATCTCTTTATCTAGATTGGCGTGCAAGTAGGCAGTCTGTACATCAAACTGGTGCACCTCCAGTCCTAGCAGAGATGCGATGACCAAGGCGCTTTTTACACTCTCTGTCCTTACGGTGGGCGAGTAGGTGTCAGTGTAGTCCTCCGGGAACCTTTGAGCAAACCCCTGGGCAACTAATCTTGCTTTGTATAGGCTTTGCCCACCCTCTAAGTTTTTGATCTTAAAGATCCATCGGGTGCCTATTGTGTTCTTGCCCTCTGGGACTTTGGTTGGGGTGTAGACCTCTAGCTTCCTCAGGCTGTCCAGCTCTTTGGCCATGGCTAACTCCCACTTTGCCCTCTCTTCCTGGGGTAGTCTCAATACCTCTTCGTAGGAGTTGGGTGTGACGTGATTCGTGTGCACGTGCATCACGTAATCATTTAGTCTTCTTGGCAATTGGTTTCTGGTAGACCTGACCGGTCTGTCTACCGTCTGCTCAGTGTCATGCAGATGTCTGGCCTCTCTTTGGGTCAGTCAGTCTACACTTATCTTGGGGTGATTCTCCTTCCATCCCTCAACCTTGATGCCTTGGAGGTTGGGCCTGGGCCTACCCCCTTCCCGTCTATCCACTGCCTCGCTTTCGTCTTGAGCTTGCTCAATTGGACTATCCTCTCGCTTGGTGAGTACCTCGTTTAAGTGTATTCTGGACCAGTTGGCCTGCTCATGGAAAGTCGCTGTCCTAGATATCACGAATCTATTATTGCTATCCACAAACCTGAAGCCCTTGGTTCCTGGCTCGTATCCCATAAACCTCAGTCTTCTGGATACCTTGTCCCCTTTTTTGCGTAACTGTTTGGGTATGTGGACATCAGCGGTCACGCCGAACACATGTAAGTGTGCTATCTGTGGCTTTTTGTTATACATGAGCTCGTATGGTGTTTTGTCTATCACACTGGACCATGTTCTGTTGAGAGTGTAGTTGGAATAGACCAGGGCTTCAGACCAGAAGTGCTGGCCAATGCCCGCGTCCTCTAAGGCGCACCTGACCATCGTCTGGAGCGTGGAGTTGCGCCGTTCTGCGACCCCGTTCTGAAAGGCGGAAAACGGGGACGACGTAAAGTGAATCACGCCTTTGGATCTGAGCCAATGGGAGAAGTCCTTAGATAGAAACTCAGATCCTCTGTCAGTCATGATTTGCTTGATCTGTGTGTTGTTTTGTGTTTCTACTCTTTTGTAAAACTCTTTGAATTTCTGGAAGACCTCATCCTTTTTCCTTAAAGTATAGACGAAGCCATATCGGCTAAAGTCATCTACTATGGTGAGAAAGTATCTTTTCTTGTAATTTATGGATGGCCTTAGGGCCCTACCAGGTCCATGTGAACTAGGTCGAATATTTGTTTGGCGGCGCGTAACGACTTCTTGGGCCTGGGTTTTACCTTTAATTTTGAACATTTGCACACCGAGCACTCGAGGTAGTTTTCGCAGTTCTTTATTTTGACACCCTCGGTACAATTGGCCATTTTCTGGACCACGGGGAAGCTGGCGTGCCCTAGCTTCCGGTGTAGCAGATGAGCACAGTCGTCATGCATGGGTTTGCCTATTGAGGGTCCCTTTTGGGTGTGTCTGTTGTGTCGTGTTTCTTGTGTCGTGTCGCCATCGCTATCTACCTCTCTCCCATCTACCTGTTCTCCCTCAGTCCTGCCCTGATCGGTGCCCTCTGTGTCCTCTGAACTGGTGCACACGCTGTGGGCGTCATCCTCATGGAAAGTTATGTATGGTAACCCTTGGTTGACGGTTACTCTCCCTATATCTTCCCCATTCTTGCTAACTTTGACATAACCATTTGTAAAGGTCACCTCAGCCCCTGATTCCTTGCTAAGTTTTACTGAGGCTAGGATGTTGTGGGGTATCCCCGGGACTAGCAGCACCCCCTCTATTTTTCCCAAGCCTGGCAATGTAACTGTCCCTTTGCCTGTCACCCTAACCTGATTTTGATCTGCGACTTTGATCGAAAAGTCCTCCCTCTTGAATGATGAGAGTAGCTTCTGATTGTAGGTGGTGTGGTTGGAGGCTCCCGAGTCCAGGAGCCATGAGCTGGTGTCTTTGTCTTGGTATGTGATGTGTGTGCGCTCACCTATCCCGTATAAGGACCCTGTCCTGCTGTTGCGTGAGCTGTCTCTGTTCCCCCTCCTGTCCCTGGGGTTGGGTGAGTCCCTGCGCCTATACCTTTCTTCCGATGTGTGCCTTTCCGTTTGTCTGTGCCTGTGCTCTGGTCTGCCTCTCTCCCTATAGTTCTTGGGGCAGTCCCTTTTGATGTGTCCCCTTGACCCGCAGATATAACATTCTGGCATGTTGTGTTGTCTCTCTTGGAAGACTACTCTCTTCTCACTCTTATGTTCTCTGGGAGGGCCGGGGCGGCTCCTTCTCAGATTATCTTCCGCGATCAGCTTATTGGATAGCTTCTCCACAGATAGCATTCCCAGGCTAACGGTATCTAAGTGTGTCAAGAAGTTATTCCATGAGTGATCTAAAGAGTTAATTATTACGCTCTTCATAATCTGGTCGGAAATAACCTCTCCCCTGAGGTGTAGCTCTGCCCTGGTACCGCTTAAGGACACTAGGTGCTCACTCATGGGTGTTCCTGGCTTAAGTCTGGCAGAAAAGAAGTCTTTGGAGATTTGGGTGGTGGTGGACACACTCTCACTGTAAAATAACCCAAACATTTTTCCTATAATTTCTGATACAGTGAGGTTATGTCCAATACAGTGGTAAATAGTGGGTGATATGCTTGCAACTAAAAGGTAGAATGCCCTGTGGTGCATGCAATCCAGCTCTAAAGACCATGGTCTCTCTGGGGGATCATTAATAAAATGAGACATATTCTCCTTTAGGAATACCACTTGGAGTTGCTGTGACCACTCTAGGATATTGCCCCCATCCATTCTCAACTTGGGAAAGTCAACAGGTAAGTTCCCAGCACTATTAGTAAAATTACTTACTGCTGGCTGTTGTCCATGGTTCCTTATGTGCCTATAGCAGCAGTAAGGCATGGGAACGCTTGCCGGTAGTTTAAAAGTCCCGCTTTGTAATTTTTTTCTTTTTTCTTCCTCTAGGCGGAAGAGCGCATGCGTGAAGTCCATTTCAGCTCCGCCGTCGCTGTGGAAGGACCTGTTCATCGCGGCTCCGCTGTAGAGGCCTCTGTCGGTCGGGTAGGCCTCGGCTTCGGCCTTGGGGGTCCAGGTGTGCTCCGGAAGGCGTCGTCCAGCAGCTGCTTCTCCGGAACGAAGATCCTGGCGGCGCTGGGGCTCCGGCGATGGCTGTAAGTAGCTGCCCCAATCCATGCGGTCCGGGGTGTGTGGCCTGGGCGATCGGAGGCGCGGTGTCCCTGGGGTGCGAAGGTGGGCTGGCGAGCTGTCGCGGGCGTCGGTGGCTCTCGGGTGGGTGCTTCGTTGCCCCTCTCCTCGTTTTCCCTTTTGTTTTGGCCTCTCCGGCTTCTCTTTAGTGATTTTGAGGCCTGGGCCGAAGGCGGCGGCAAGGGTCTTCATGGCCCTATCCACTTGCCACTCGCTGGGGGTGTACCAGGGGTCGGAGTCGGATTCGGTCCCCTCTCCCCGGTCACTTTCATCATGGCTCATGGTCCGGCATTTTTCGCGCGCCGGCCATTTTGAATTCTGTTTGTTGATTGGTTGGGGGTCGGCCATCTTGTCTGACCATGTGGACAAAGATGGCCGCCGTTTCAAATTTAGAGCGGGGCTTTGGGGCTCGGTGGCCGTTGGGAGTGCCCTTTTAGGCGATCCACTCACCGAGTCCAGCTCCTCGAGTTCGGAGTCCGAGCCTTCTTCGCTCCTTGCCACCTCGCGGTCGATTATGAAGCTCCGCAGGTCGGCAAGGAGGTTCTTGTCGCCGGCTCGCTCTTTCAACAGCTGCAGGACGTCGAGTCGTAGCTTCTCTTCTTCTTGGTCGTGGTGGGCTCTTTTCCCTTTCTCGATCTCCCCCCTTTCTTCCGTCGCGGAGGCTTTGGGGGGGTTTGAGGTTCCTGCCTTCCCTGGCGAGTCCGATGGGTTGCTTTCCCGTTGCTTCGGGGGTGTCGCCATTCTGCAGGTAGGTACGGGTCCTTGTCTTGTGTCTTGGGATCTCTGGGCCTTACCAACCATCCTCTGCTACCATTTTGTTACAAGGATTGGTGGATCAGGCCCAATAAAGAGACTTGAGACTTCAAGTAAAATATCTCTCCTTTTATTTGCAGGTTCATCACATCATCACTTGGTTACATTAGGATCTGAGCAACATGGAGGAGTGTGCCCACCTTTTGTACCTGTGGGCGGGGATTCAGGTAAGGAGGGGCCTATGGGAGGAGCTGGCCAGGTGGGTGTCTGGGTTAACCCTTGCACTGCTGAGCTATAGCTGGTCCCTGGCACGGGTAGGGCATTTATACCTGACAATCAGTAACATCAACACCTGCACCACCTGCCTAGTGAAATGGGATGACTCACCTCGACCAGGTCCATGCGGATGGATGGACGTAGCTGGGTTGACACACTGAGGGTGTATGGCTGGGTCAGCACAGATGACTCAGCATGATCAGATGGCGCAACAGTTGGGTGTGGCCAGGTGGGCCCAGACAGATCACTGTGGAACAAGTCACCCCAACCAACATGGGAACAACTTGGTGCCCCACCAGCCCTTTGCCTCCCTGAAGTGCCAGTAGCCAAGTGCACAGCCAGGCACTGTTTTGTTCCCTCCCAGTGCCACAACCTCATAGGGAGAGAAATCTGCAAAGCCTCCTGGGCCCACGGTGGTGGTTCATCCGCTGTCACTGAAAATCATATCCCCATTTGCTTTCCTCCTCCTCCTCCTCCTCCTCCTCCTCCTCCTCCTCCTCCTCCTCCTCCTCCTCCTCCTCCTCCTCCTCCTGCTGCTGCCAGAAGCTGTGAAGATCTGGATGGGGAGGAACTGGCTCTACCTCAACTCTAACAAAAGGGAAGCTTTGGCTCATCTGGATCTCAAGAGCTGTTATGTTTTATATCTTCCCCCAAGGGAGACAACACTTTAACTTCTCCAGATTTTGCTGTCTATAATTGTGGAAGTGAAGAACTGAGCTTTCTCCATCATCCCTGTCAGGCTACCCTCATCGCTGTTGTTGCAATCTGCCACAATCCTGAGAGAAAAGGGGATGGGGGAATGGGGGGAAAGGGGGCCTGTTGTAAAGGGGAAAGTGGGGAGAGACCAGTGTGGACAGGAAACAGAGGTGTAAACCAGTTTCATTCAGACTTTTGGGTGCCCAAGACCTGGGAATGGAATGTTAATTGTTTCTTAAAGTGTCCTGTTCTCAAAACATCCAGCAATCATCCTATTGGTCACAGACAATTAACAGAGGGATTTGAAGATTAGTTTTACTTTTGGGGTTACCTGTTGACTTTTTTTTTAACATTTATATAGCGAACAGATGTTGGGTTGATTTGATTACTAGACGAATAGATTTGCATATCAGAGACATAGTATGATATAGTATTTTTGTTAAATACAGGTAGTCCTTGACTGACAACCATAATTGAGCCCCAAATGTTTGTTGCTAAGTGAAACATTTGTTAAGTGAGTTTTGCCCCATTTTATGATCTTTCTTGCCACAGTTGTTAAATGAATCACTGCAGTTGTTAAGTTAGTAATATGATTGTTAAGTGAATCAGTCTTACCGATTTACTTTACTTGTCAGAAGGTCACAGAAGGTGATCACATATCTCCAGGACATGGCAACTGTCATAAATATAAGTCATTTGCCAAGCATCTGAAGTTTGATCGTATGACCATGGGGAAGTTGCAATGGCGGTAAGTGTGAAAAACAGTCATAAGTCACTTTTTTCAGTGCCATTGTAACTGAACAGCCTCTAAATGAACTGTTATAAGCTGAGGACTACCTGTATAGATGGGAAAGTTTATCACAGATTTTTTAATGTAAGATGAGAATATATTAGATTTTTCTGATGTATTTATCAGCATTCAGCCAGAGTAGATTTTTATGTTTAATACTAGTTGTCAACGATGTATTCACATTTTTTTTGTATTTTTGCTGTTGGTATCAGATGTTCATTTAGTTTTAGTTTACTATATTGATTAGCCCTTGGGCCATATCAAAGTGCAGAGTTCAGACACAAATTATTACTAAAATCTGATAAAAACAATTTAAAATGGAAGTGGAATAAAATACGATTTAAAATGAAATTGGAGATGTTTGTTAATTTGTTTTCTTTTTCTTTCTTTTGTATTTTATTTATTATATACATTTGAGATTAATAAATAAATAATTAAATAAATATGACACAAGTGGCTATTGCACTTACTACCAAGACAACTAGCCACTGTTATTGCCCCTTGCAAAATTTTCTTAGAACAATTCACTGCACTTATTTCAAGCCATGTAGGGGATACACCCCAAAGCGTTGCCAGATCATTGTTCACTGGACTTAACTGTCCCAGGAATAGTTGATTTCTTACAAAAGCAAAATGCTGTCTAAGATTTTTTTTAAAGCAACAGCTCATCAAGCAAAACAGTCTTACAAGAATGCAGTAGAGGCCCATCAGTGGAAGAGACTGCCCATAGCAATAGGAGACAAGACCTGGCTTTATTCCAAGTTCTTGGCATCTTCAAGACCTTCCAAGAAGCTAGGTGCTAAATTAGAACATAGAATAATAAGAATTGGAAGGGACCTTGGAGGTCTTCTAATCCAACCCCCTGCTCAAGCAGGAAACGATATATCATTTCAGACAAATGGTTGTCCAGAAATTTTTGAAAGCCTTCAGTGAGCACTCACAACTTCTGAAAGCAAATTATTCCATTGGTTAATTGCTTTCACTGTTTGTGGGACCATTTGAGGTTCTTTAGCCTTCAACCTTCAATTGCCTCTATCAATGAAGGTGTATCCAGACTTTCACTGAGTCTTACTCTCCAAAGATGCCCCCACCTCACCAAGTGAAAATAAAGCTAGATCTGATATTCCCACACAAAGGTTACACTTCTCCTCCTTTTCCTGGGCCTCTCCCCTTGACCAGTCCACCATTGTCCAGTAGTATGCCTTTTTGATATTTTGGGAACTGCTAGGATGTTTGGTGCCTCTCACTGCAATTTCATTTAGTTCCCAGGCCAGGTGTCCTTGGCGGATTGTTTATTCTAGTTTGGCCTCCCTGGTTCTTGTCATTGTGTCTTTCTTCTTGTTGTTTGTTTCCTCATTTCCAGGCCCACATGTTACTGTGCCAAATTCATTCCCCCCTTCCTTGCGTTTTATGATAGGGTGACAACGAAGTGAAGAAGCTGGCAGGCCAGACACTTACCTTGAATTCCACTTATCTACTGCCAATTTGCTTTGTCCATTGGTAATTCATATTCTTTTAGACAGCATTAGCATACAATAAACCTCTATTCATTTGAATTGCATGGACTCCTGCACTTGACATATAACTAATATTCTATAATCTAGAACAGGGGTACCAAACTCATGTTGTCACAGTGGCGTCATGTGACATATTTGGCCCGCGGGCCAAGAGTTTGCTTTAGAAGACGATGAACTAGAATTACATTAGAGAAATGGATTGAAAGTGGGTGGGAAATAACAGAATGGAATTTAATGGAGATAAGTGATTTTTTCATCACTTAAAAAAAAGAATCAAACACCCAGGTATAGGATGGAGGATATCTGATTTCATAATAGTGCAGTTCCTAATATCACATAATGTAGGATAAAATTGAAGTCAATTAAAGTTATAGAAAGGCAGGTTCTTGTTTAGGAAATATTCCCTAATAGGAACGATTTGATAATAGAATCACATATCAGAGGCAATGATACATTTTCTTCTGCTGGTTGTAATTACGCAGGAATTGCACAGCCATGATTTATTTCTTCTATGTGGTTATCAAATTATTGTTAAAAGAAAACAGTACAATTTAAAATAGTAAGCAAAGTGAGGAATTAAGTCATGGATGGTAGCAATTACAAACATTTTAGTTTACTATACGTAATGAAACCACCCAAGCCCAGGCATGATTCAAACCTATGAACTTTTGATAGCACATGCAGTTAAGCAGAACTGAACTATTTTTGTAGACATTTTAATATATTGCTTTCCTCAGCTATTAAACACACCCTATTTCAACCCTTCCTGTATATTAAGTAGTGGGAATATTAACTTAGAATGTCAAATTGATAGAAGAAACATCACAAGTTGTGTCAGATGATTTGCATAAACAGATGGACTGTGAATGTAGGATGTTACTGAATCTCCCCTTTAGCACATGTTGTGGTGCAGGGCCAAGTCAACAATTCTCTATTTAAGCTTTAAAGTAGTCTTCTCTGGTTCAAGCATTAGTAAGGATTGGGGGTGAGGAGCTACACCTTTCTCTTCCAAGAGCAAATAGATTCAGATTGTGCAAAATGCTATAAATGTGTTCCTAAAAGTTAATTCTCAAGGTAATTCAAAGTACTGGTTTTGACATATAAAGTCCAGGTAGTCCTCGAATTGAGCCCAAAATTTATGTTGCTAAGTGAAACATTTGCTGAGTTTGCCCCATTTTATGATTTTCCTTGCCACAGTTGTTAAATGAATCATTGCATTTGTTAAGGCATTCAGAGGTTCAACATATAGTCCATCAATTCAGGAACACCTGCCCCCACCTTAAGCATTGTCTAGGCTAGGCAAATACAGGTAGTCTTCGACTTATGACCACAATTGAGCCCAAACTCAATTGCTTCGGTGGTGCAGCGGACTAAAGTGCTGTTAAGTGCTAGCACTTAGCTGCCAGCTGCCTGCAATTAGTGCAAGTTCGAATCTCACCAGGCTCAAGGTTGACTCATCCTTTCGAGGTAGGTAAATTGAGGACCCAGATTGTGGGGGTAATAAGCCAACTTTGTATAGAACAACACCACTTGGGGGGCCCCCGAAAGCCCTAATAAGCAGATATATACAAAAAAGTATGCAGGCTATTGCTATAATGCATTGTAAGCCATCCTGAGTCTAGGGAGAAGGGAGGCATATAAATTGGACTAATAAATAAATAAATAAATAAAAATAAATAAATTTTCTATTGCGAAATGAGACATTTGTTAAGTGACTTTTGCCCATTTCACAACCTTTCTTGTTGCAGTTGTTAAGTGAATCATTGCAGTTGTTAAAATAATAACATGGTTGTTAAGTGAATCAGATTCCCCATTGACTTTGTCAGAATGTTGCAAAAGCTGATCACATGATCCTGGGATACTGCAACCATCATAAATGTGAACCACTTGCCAAACATCTGAATTTTGATCCTGTGACCATGGGGATGCTATAACGGTCATGTGAAAAACGGTTGTCACTTTTTTCAATGCTGTTGTAACTTTGAACCAGTGGTGGGTTGCTACCGGTTCACCCCGGTTTGGGCGAACCAATAGCGGTTGTGGCGGGAGGCTCTGGCTACCTGCCCGGACATCTCTGTGCATGTGCAGAAGCATCGCGAGTGCGAGTGCGCACCCACAAGCAAACCAGTAGCAACCGAAATTGAAACCCATTACTGCTTTGAATGATCACTAAATGCACTGTTGTAAGTTGAGGACTACCTGTTTTATGTTTGGAATCTTATTTTGGTATGAACAACTCTAGAGTGCAGTTTTTTGATAGAAAGAACTTAATTTGAGGCTTTCAAATGATTTGAAGAGAGTGTCCGTGGGAAAAAATTAAAAGGATAAAATTTTGCTTTTTTATCCAGATCCTAAAGCAGTGTTTCCAGCTCAAATTTGTACAATTCCAGCTCAGTTACATGCAGATTATGTAATAATTTTGTCTGTTCCCTGGTGGGAATAAGCCAGAGAATAGTTACTGTGTTTCTCTGAAAATAAGACCCTGTCTTATATTTTTTTGAACCCTGAAATAAGCGCTTGACCTTATTGCCATGTGCTCAAAAGCCCGATTGGGCTTATTATCAGGGGATGTCTTATTTTGGAGGAAACAGGGTAGTCTTTGGCTCTAGCTATTTTATGCTGGCACTGATGGTTGCTAGCTAACAAGATTGTAAGCTGGATGTCTGCCATAGTTCAGGGCTATGCTAGTTCTGGCAGAACTTTTAAAGTAATTCTTTTTAGAAGTACCTTCAGAGGGTAACTATAAAACTAGATACACGCTTGGCACAGGTTGACATTAGCAATCCAACAGCCAAATCCAAGAGAAGACAAGAAACAATTTGAGGTGGAATCTAGAGTTCTTAGCACAACCCAACAAAGTAAACTTGAACCGAGTCTTGAAAAATTATTTTAGCTTCTGCTCCCAGGGAAGGTGGCCAATAAATCAGCAGGCTGAGCCTCCGCCCAGTACATAGCTGTGGTAGTTTACTCTTCAGTGGGCTCATTTCTTGGCACGTCTCCTCTTGGCAAATCTCACAAGTTTTTCTCTTTGTTGTTGAAACTTTCTTACAGACCTCTGCTTAATACTGGGTTGTTGGTTTTCAGAGCTGGAGGGGGTGCAGGTAAGGCATTGTGGAGGATGGCTGAAACTGTCTCAGCCAGAGTAAAGTCACTAGTTACACCACTACTGGAATCACTTACACTTTTATCCCTAAATCATCCTGATTCTTCCTATTTTCATCAGAATATAAGTCCAGCAGTGTTGCAACCCTGATATTTTTCTGTTCTGAAGAACAACTTGTAATTATTATTACCCTTTTACTTTTGTATGACATTATCATAGGATGCAAAAATGATATATTAATGATATCCTAATAAGCAGGTGCATACAGAACCTCTTGAGGTGTAGTTCCAGGCCTCTTGGAGTACACATCTGTCATATTAAGAATAAGACCCACAGCTGTCTTGGGATCAATATAAGACTAAATTTTAACTGATTGGCTGATACAATATTCCCCAAAAGTCTTAAATCTGGCTGTCTATCTCAGTCTGCTCTTTAACAGTAGAAAAGTTATTTTCATGGTTGTAGAGAAACAAGAATAGTGAGAAACAAACGGACTTGCCTCAGCCATTTATGCTGAAGGTATGAAGTAATATTAAAGGACCTTTCTCCCCTTTTGTACTTAACATTAACATTAGAAGTTTTGGCAATTCAAATATGTCAAGAATACAGAATATGAAGAGTAAAATTAGCTTCACAAGAGCATAAATAGAAATCCTACGTTGATGATATAGTATTAATATGATTAAATGGATGCAAAATTTCAATATGGAGTTATAGAGATTGAACACTGAAAAAGTATAATTACTAAAATGAGGGCTCCTTTACTGGGAAATTAATTTTGATGGTGTTAATCAGATATATTTTACAATTCAATAAAAAAAAATCTCTTGATTAAAAATTGGATATGAAATCTAATATTCTAGCTCCTTATCGTCAAATATTACATAAAACATTAAAAAAGAAGACATTAAAGTTTAAAATATTAATTTTAAATATAAGTTTAAAGGACAAAAGTGTAATTTTAAAAAATAAGATAACCCTTAAGAAGTAAATTTTATCTTTACATTTTGGGAAGATAAAAATGCAAATGCAATGGAGGCAGGTTCACTCTAACTTTGCCCTCTGTACTCCCTCTTAAGTCTTCCCCACTCACAGCCAGCAGCTCCTCCCACCAGCCTCTGTGAAGTTAAAATATAACTTTAAAAAATAATTTTCTTGTCCTTTCAGTTTTGAACTTCTCAAATCAGGATAATTTTTTTTAGAAAATATTTCATTTAAATTTCTGAATCATGTTAAGGAAAAAAAGCCAAATTAGCCACAATGTTGTACACACATGTATATATCATAAATAGCCATGGATTACTGAACGTGACATCACTGAAATCCATGAATGTGACATGTCTGAAATCCACGAACAGTCTTTTTCGTATCAGTTTCAAGAGTAGTCTCTAAAAGTACTAGTATGAATAATAACAGTAGCAATAACTTTGTTAGGACTAAAGGTTTAATTTTTCAAAATAGTTTCAAATGAATATCCAAAATGTCTTGGGGCAATTTCAAATACTTTCATTACGTGCCAGGACCCAGTTTTAAAGACAGAAATAGTCAAGACACAGTCACATATAAAGATTTCAAATCAGCAGCAATAGTGTCAACGAATGTATATAAAACTAAGCATTTCCAATCAATAACTATATAACAGCATTTTATTTCACAATATTAACTTAAGGATATACTGATACAGCTTTTCAGTGAATGCTTCCGATGAAAACTTTTCCAAAACTCTGATTCTCCCTGCAACTCCCATTGTCCTCTTTAAATTAGGATCTTTTATAAATTTCTCCATGGCTTCCGAAAACTGGGTTGGAAGAGGATTGCACAGAAAACCTGTTTGATTGTCTACAACTGATTCCACGGGTCCTCCGGAATTTACAGCAATAACTGGACACTTCATGTACATAGCTTCTAATGGAACTATACCAAAGTGTTCATTACTTGGTGTATACAGGACACATATGGAATTGTTAAGAAGAGCTACCTTCTGCTCATCAGAGAATGATCTCAGAAATGTGATATGCTCATCAATCTGAAGTTTGATAGCGAGTGCTTTTAATTCAGCAAAATATTCCACATTTTCAATAACCGCCTCATCATAACCACCAGCTAAAACCAGATGAACTTCACTCCAGCTTTGAGCATCAAGTCTACCACGAAGATCATGTAATGCTTTCAAAGCCAAAACTAAATTTTTCTTTCTTTCATATCTATTGATGGAAAGAAACAAGAATTTCTTGTTCCCATTAGGAACTATATTAGCAATATTTGCAGAAATAGCAGTATCAAAAATATTGACATTCAAAGAGGGATAAAGGACCTCTGGATTCATGTGACACAAGGATTTGAAGGTGTGTTTGAAAATATTTGCTGTGAAGTAACTATTGACAAGAATACAGTCAGCCATGCCAGTTGTATACTCTTCTAACCAATCTAGTGGAGCTCTGTAGAAGCGTTTAAGCAATGATTTCCTCTTAGTTAAAAGTTGATCAGGAAAGTGACAGTAAAACAAAACCTTCTTATGAGTCCGAGCTAGACGTAGTATTGGAATGCATGCAGACACCTAGAGGAAGAAGAAAAAAAAGTGGAAAAAAGTGTATTATGATTAAAGTTAATGTGTTAAAAAAGTGACTTAAGATTTTGTATTAAATGAGGCATTCTCTTATATTAAATTTTCAAAGGATTTCCATCTTGATCATCACCCCTATGGATATTTACTTCAAAATTGTTATCATTCATTTATTCTTCTCAAGAATGTCAGCTAATATTAGCAATCCAAAGAATATATATTTTTGGTAATTTGTCATTTCTGAAGTCAAGAGAAAATCTGATTTTTACATTAGATATAAATCTCAGCTAGTCTCCTTTGTTTATCTAAACGTTTATCTAAATAACACTTCCCTCCAAGTGTTTATTGTCTAATGCTGACATATCAATTTTGGAGAAAATTCTGTAAAAGATGCAAGAGGCCAAATATTCTGGCTTGGTGAATGTGGCAATATTTGAGAACCACTCTTTCCCCTCAATTGAAAAAGTATGCTTTATGAAATGAAGGAAAGAATGAATCTTCTTGGTTATTTTATACTCCATGATTGAGCAATTGTTTTTAAGGACCTATTAAAATACCTAAAAGATCAGAGATGCACTTGAATTTATTTTTAAAGTAACTGTCACATCCTGGATGCCCAATTATTAACATGCTTCCAAAAAGAGAAAAAAGATTTATAAACACATATCACAGATATATCCTGAGAGACAGCTTTAAAAAAAAATTTTTTAGGACAGTTCCAAAGTAGCTAGTTCTTAAATATGTGAAGGTGCAAAACATGGAATAATGTTCTAAAATACTATAGTGTAATAATGTTTTCTAGATCCTTCAGGAAAGAACAGCAGTCTCACACTGCAGGTGAAGCTAAACATTCAAAGGCACACAATTTCCTTAAATAGGTGACTTTCTCTTAACGTGGAATACGAATAGTTCTAAAATAGTAAGCATAAAATTGTTTACAACGTGAGAGAGGAAGGACGCTGTGCCCAAGTTTCATATGACTGGCCTAGAACCTTAATTGTGACTGGATAGTACGGAGTCAAAATAGAAAAACGAATACCTCTTCCTTGCGCTTTCTTAAGCTGTGACCTTAATTAAAGAGAAATTATGGGGAGAAAGAAAAAGGCATGGAAGTCATTGTGTGCCACATATCGTGACTTGGTGCGTATTCCAAGGTTTTATATGTAATGTAATGTAACGTTCAGGAACAGGCTCTCCGAGCGCTCAACACACCTGGTCACAAACAAAGACATCAAACTCCTCTCCACTAAGCAGCAGCACATGCAGAGCCAGCCACATCATGCGTAGCACGGCGCAGAGCGCGTGGCATCTTCCGAAAATGTTCCTCGGCAGCCAGTCGCCCGCTATGCGAACGTCTAGCTGAGCCGTCTCGGAGAAGCACCGCGAGGAATCGTAGCGCGGCGTCCAAATTTGCACGCGGCAGCCTCGTGCGCGGAGAGCTAGAGCTGCGTCTATTATCAGCCTCTCTGCCCCACCGATGCCGAGATCCGGGTGCAGGAAAAAAACGGAGGGTCCCTTTCGCTGCTCCTCGCCATTTGCTTTATGATCCGTTGCGGCCATGATGACGTCCGTTGCCCAAGCTTCCGCAGTACAGGGCACGGCGACGACAAACATATCCGGATCACTCAAATAGACACCTCAGCTTTAGTTTTGTTTCTCCGAAATAGAGTCTAAAGCACTGCCTGCTCTTTTTCACTTTCGGACAACATAGTTAGGAAGGAACCATCGGGAATAAAAACGAAAATTCAGCCTGTTTTTGTTGAAAGAAAGAAAGAAAGAAAGGGTGACCTGGCGGGGTGATTTCCTCGGGTATGAGAAGAATTCTAGTCGGGCAGTGAAGTAGTCTCCTGGTTCCAACGGGGGACCTGTTGCGTGGCAAGAAACCAGGTCCTCTCTTCAGACGGAGACGTGTCCTGTGAATTCAAGAGGTTCGTGCTTTGTGTGACGCCTTTGCTATGGTAAGCCAAAGGAGCTGTTAACAGAAGGATGGGTATACCTGCTTACATAAAGGTCTTCATCTAATTGTCTCTAACGTTAATTTTCAGCCGGGTCCCAATCCTAGCGCCACCAATGTGGGTGCCTCCAGTCGCTCCCCTAGCAAAGCAGTAGCCCCGCGTGCGACAGGATCCACAGTGCGACAGAGGTAGGAATATAAAGACGTTTGTTGGTGGTTAAATTAATAGCGGTGCAATTGCAATAGAAACTTGACTCACAATGGATCGGTGCTTAGTCTTCACTCGTTTTAAATTACAGTCGTGTACATGTATATATATAAAATACAGCCCCACTGTACAGTCACCAGATCTAAGCTATACACATCCGAACGAACAATAGAGAGTAGCAAATAATTGTGTCTTTTCAAAAAAACTGATGCCATTAATGATCGAGTGGATTTTAAGTGCCAGAAGGATTATCATGGAATGTGGAGAAACTATTGGTTGCTTCATTTGTTACCTTTATCAATGGGATATTTCCTTGTTGTTATATCTCTAATAATTTAAGTTGGAGAGATTTAGAAGCTACAGTCTTCCTTTATAAACACCTTTAACACTTAACTTTCTGTTGTGCATGTTATAGTTTTGGTGTACACCATTTTGGTTTAATGGTTGAAGTATTGACCTAGAAACCAGGAGACTATGAGTTGCAGTCCTATCTTAGGCAGAAAGACAGTTGGGTGACTTTGGGCCAGTCTCTTTCTCTCAGCCCCACTCATTTCACAAGGTTATTTTGGGGAAGGTATACCAGGTACGTTTGCTGCCTTGAATTACTTATAAAGTAATAAAAGTGGAATAAAAGAAAAAATTAAGTAAATCATAGGTAACTGGAAGATAGAAATGGTAGATCTGAGGTTCTCTTAAAGTTACTGAAGTATAATTCCCATTAATTACTAGCATGATCACTGAGGAACTATGCTGCGAATTATAGTTCAATAAAGCATAGTTTTCCATCTAGGTTTGATACAAAACTGTGTTTTGTAAAATCATGTAATTATTTTAGTTTTTTTCAGTCAAAATTGAATGATACAAAAGCAAAGTATGTCGTGGATATAAGAGTTGTATGCTTGGTTACTCTTGATATATTTTAATTTCTGATTTTATTGTAGGAAAAATGCAAGCTGTGGAACAAGGAATGCAGGTCGTTCAACTTCTGCTGGTACTGGAGGAATGTGGAGATTTTACACAGAGGATTCCCCTGGTCTCAAAGTGTAAGTAAAAATATAAAGGCAATATAAAGAGCTGGAAAAGTGTTTTGGATGAGAAGCAAAACAACTTCAAAGAAAAACTAAAAAGTCCAGTTGCCTCTTGAAAAAGCACCTTTGGGACAACCATGACCTGAATGACAGAGAATCTCCATAGACATTAAAGCAGTAATGAATAATTTATTAGTGAGTGTTTCTTTCTTGCTAATCTGCTTCTTCTTCAAGAGTAATTAGATTTGGAACCAAATTTTCTGTAGTGTGGTTTTATGGGCTTTGATTTTTCTCACAATCATCAAATTTCACATTAGTCCATAAGGTATTGGAGTAGTGGTTGTGTTTGTTCCCAGAAGCCTAAATTGTGCACATTATTCTGCTTTTGCCTTTGTGGTAGAAACATTTGCAATTAATATAGTGAATAATATATGAGGAAGTATTGGCAAGGGAGATTAACATGTAATTTTTCCTGACTTTTTGGTATCACAATTCATAATATTCTTCTGGCTTATTTCTTCAGGATAAGATGGGAAGATATACAGTATTACGATAGTTCCATAACTTTCTGAGGTTTATCTTTGCATAATTGTATCTGATATTGACACCTTGTCTTTAAGAACAGATAAACTACTTGAGAATTTTTTTTCATGCAATGCATGATTACTGTGAAGTACTACTAAATATTACTTATGCAGTTGTTTTAAAAGATGCCTAGCAGTTTATAACATGAGCAATTGGTAAATTCTAGGTCTGACAGCCAGTTTGATGTGGTATTTAAAGTACCAGATTAGACACTGTGTATTCTAATTCTGCCTTAGGCAGAAAGTCAATTGAATGATTTGTGATCAGTCTGTCTCAGTCTAAGAAAGAAAGCAGTGGCAACCCCGCTTCCCAAAATGTTGCCAAAAAACTGCATGGACTTGTCCAGACAAGTGCCAGGAATCAATATTGACTTAAATGTGTATGAATGCAGGCATTTTATATACACTGTATATATAACACTATATAAGTCTATACTGATAAAGACAGTTGTGGACATTAAAGCACTCATATCTAGGGATATACATTTTTTGGATTGAAAGGACCATTTGTTTCTTCAGATCCAACTACTTCATACCACTACTCATATCAAAGTATGTGATAATTTTGTAATAATTGCAGGAATTGAATAAAGTATTTTTTCTTTTATTTTTTATGAATTGCTAGATAATTTATATTTCTTATTTCAACCATTTTCTCCATTATTAAATAAGGGAATAGATAGTCTATAATGCATTAGTTGTAACTCTTTAATAATAAATAAACAAGCAAACAAACACAACAATTTGGCTTGGTACAGTTTATGGTATTTATCTAAAACTAGTACTAAGTACTGTTTATATTAAATAGTAAGGCTTCTCTGTAAATATGCATTGTGTTTCTTTATTTTTTATATAGAGGAAAAAAAGATATTTCTTTTCCAAGGCTTCAGACTTCCACAAATTGAATTCCCCTAGATGGCATGCAGCTACCTCTCTCTTCCATTAACTAATCTCAAGAATTTGTCAAGTATTCCAACAAATGTTTATAGATAGTCAAGATAGGTCAGGGATTTATTAATTTGATTTAGATATAAAATTTATCTGACAACTTGATTAGTCTCTAGGTACTTTACAAAACATATGTATTTAAAAGGAGGTACAAAATGAAAATATAATTATTAAAATAGTAACAAGGAATAGTATGCTAAAACATAAACAAAAAGTTAAAGCAGAAGTTTAGCAAACATTTTCTCACAATTTATGCTTGGTAAATATTTTCTCACATTTTATTTGGTGATTGTTTACTATTTTTGATGCTTACATTAATTCTCACTTTATTTTTAAAATCATCTCTCTTTTGCCACCTCACATGAAACTAAATCTTGAGATTTCTTAAGCTCTTGAATCTAGAACTTGAGATTTGTTCATGAGGTCTTCTGACAGCAAGATATCTTTATGTAGTGAATAAAATCTTGAATAAGGAGTCAAACTAAATAAAATACACAGTATTTCTTATGTAAAAAGTACATTTATGTCTGTGTAAATAGAGATATATTTATCCTTAATGATAAATGGAAAATTGACTAAATTGCTTTAAGCCTCATTGTAATAAAGTCCCCAAACTTACCCTTGCAGTGCGAATTACAGGTAATTCTTGACTTACAACAATTTATTTAGTGACCATTCGAAGTTCCAATGGCACTGGAAAATGTGACTTATGATCGTTTTTCACACATGACCATTGTGGCATCACCATAGTGATCAAAATGCAGATGCTTGGCATCTGATTCATTTATGATCATTGCAGTATCCTGGAGTCATGTGATTACTTTTGTGACCTTTTGGCAAGCAAAGTCAGTGAACACAGATTCACTTAATCATGTTACTAACAAATGCAATGATTCATTTAACAACTGTGGCAAGAAAGGTCATAAAATGGGTCAAAGCTCACTGTATAAATATCTCACTTAAGAACAGAAATGTTGGAGTCAATTGTGGTTGTAAATTGAGGACCACCTGTACACATTCCTAGGGTCAAAATAAAACATCAAGGACTGGATTTTTTCCAGACCATTGTGGATTAGCTAAGGTTTGGTAGAAAGAAATCCAGGATGTTTTAATTGTTAATAATCAAAGGGATTATAGTAATGATCACAAATCTTTTGACTCAATATGTCAATTTAAAAAATTCCTAATTTGACATATCAATCCCCCAAAGCTTCTGAAAATTGTATGAGAATGGGACATGCTTTCAAGAATAGTTTAATGATTGCTGGTGTATTACCCAAAATGTCATGATGTGTCACCTTTGACACATGTGTTATAGGTGTGCCATGACTTAACTATGGCCTGATTTTTCAGAATGGCAAGGTTGATAATGCCAGACCCCTCAACCCCCTTACTCTTTATAGCTTGTGTACCTATTCCTTACTGCAATGGACTCAGCACCAACAGTGAGGAATAAACAGCCCACCATCCCTCCTCATTTTTATCTCCCGGCTGTTGTTGCTACCAGTGTCCACACATCAGATCCTGTTGAATCCTTCCTGGTATACATGAATGCCACAAAGACTTTTCAAGGAGCTAACTTCCTCCTTTTGACCATTCAGTGTTTCTCATGTTATCATCATAGACCCAAGCTTTGCTAAGCAAACATTTCAGCTTTAGTTTTTTCCCATTCTTCTTTTCATATCCAGGACAAAATAGCTTCCTTTTATTCATGTTTTCTTTTGGGTACACTACTTGAAACTAGATGCTCCATGGATAGATTTGTTCGTACATAAGAATGTTTTGCACTTACCTAATTATTTTCTAATTTACTATATTTTATATTGTCCCAAAGGACGATATAAATATTTTTTCAAGAGGCAACTGGATTTTCGTTGGGGTTCTCTTTTTTTTGACATTTTGCTTCTTATCACAGAAGCTTCTTCAGTTAGAACTGATATATTTAATTATATATATAAAATTAAAACTTGATTTGCTTATTCCTATAATTAACACCCTCTTGTTTTCTTTTATTTTCAGAGGCCCTGTTCCAGTTCTCGTTATGAGTCTTCTTTTTATTGCATCTGTTTTTATGTTGCACATCTGGGGGAAATATACTCGCTCATAATGTTGTATAAGCCAAATTTAAAATCACATTTTGGACCAAATGAACATAGCTATCAGATTTTACTTAAAGAAAAATGAATTGAGTATTCTAGATAGAACTATTGCAGGACAGTTATTTCTCTGCTTTTAAACTCTTTAATAAATAAGAGTTTGGATTCTTTTCTGTTGAAGATGCTATTTGTATCTACAAAATTTAATTACACAATTAAATTGCATTAAATGTCATTAAAATAAAATATGACCAAATGAAACTGTTTATTTCTTTGTTGTAAATGTCACATTTTGATGGTAATAAGGACAATTTCATTATAGGAAATTTTATTCAATTCTCAAGGGAACAGCACCAGCTGTCTGTAGACCAGACAGTTAATCTAGAGAAGTATGTTGTCTCCCTGGAGCAAAAAAATCAAAGATGTGGCTGAGAACCTAACCAAAATAATAAAAACCACAGATTACGACCCTTTTCTACTACTACACGTAGGGACAAATGACACAAAAATGAACCTAAAAATAATATTGAGTGATTACGAGCAGCTGGGCAAGACATTTAAGGAGTTAGGTGCACAAATAGTTTTTTCATCTGTATTTCCAACGAAAGGTCAATATCCAGGAAGAGAACAAAGGATTCTAGAAATGAACCACTGGCTAAAGGGTTGTTGTCACCAAGAGAACTTTAGATTCCTGAACCATGGTCTGCATTATCTCCATGATGGGCTTTTGGCAAGGGATGACCTCACAAAAACTGGGAAAAATGTTTTCAGAAAACGACTGGCTCAACTTATCAGGAGGGCTTTAAAGTAAAATTGAGGGGGAGGGTGATCAATTTTTAGGATCTCCAGGATCTAATTCCAAGAAAAAACCCCTAGAAAGCAAATGAAATAATGTGATGAGTGTGATAGAAAGGAAGACAAACTCAAAACACCAAATAGGAGATATAGGAAGCGTACCTAGAGTCAGACATAGAGATCTCAAATGCCTATATATAAATGCTCAAACGTCTGGGGAACAAACAGGATGAATCATTAATATATGAGGGTAGATATGATGTAGTTGCAATTACTGGAACTTAGTTGGATGAAACCCATGACTGGAACATATTGATAGAAGAATACAAACTTCAAAAAAACCAGACCCAATAAAAGAAGAGGTGGAGTTGTAAAAGACCATTACATTGCTACAGAAATGCACAAGACCAAACATGAATGAATATGGGTCAATATAAAAGAAAAAAAAATGACATTGCCATAGATATATACTACAGGCCACCCAACCAGGCAGAAAAAATAGATGTATCTTTTGGTAATCGATTAACAAATATATGTGGGAAACATACTATAATAGTAATGGGGTACTTCAATTACCTTGACATCAAGTGGAAGACTAATTCTGCACCAAGTGAGAAATGTAATAGATTTTCTGACCAACCTAGCTGACAACTTTGTTGTCAAAAGGTAGAGGAGAGAACTAGAGGGACATCCATACTCGACTTAATTCTCCTGAACAGAGAAGAAGTGATAGAGTTGAAATTACAGGAACCTTGGGTGAGAGTGACCATGTCATACTGGAATTCAATATAATGCAAACACAAACAATAGAACATAATGATAGCAGAGTCTTAGATTTTAAAAGCTGATTTTAACAAACTTGGAACTTGGGAAAGATTTCTTGGATGAAAATCCTAAAGGAAAAAACAACTCAAATAGCTTGGAAAACTCTGAAATAGGATCATAAAAGCCCAATACCATTGAAAAAGAAAAAGAAGTTCAAGAAGAAACCAGCATGGCTGCACAAAGATCTCTGACAAATTGAAAGATAAAAAGGACAAGTACAAAAAATGGAAAGAAGGACGCAAAACTAAGGCAGAATATCAGCAGATAGCCAGAATCTTCAAAGATGAAGTCAGGAAAGCAAAGGCTCAGAATGAACAAAGCCTTGCCACAAAAATCAAAGATAATAAAAAAAGTTTCTTTCAACATGTAAATAAAAAGAAAAAAAATCAAGGAAACAGTCCAAGAAAAGATGGCAAAGAAGTAACAGGCAGTAGGGAGAAAGCAGAGCTGCTTAACTCATTCTTTGCATCAGCCTTCATGCAAAAATAAACTATAGCCCAACCTACTAAAAATATAACTATAAAAGATTACAGATTACTGTAAAAGACTTGAAATAAAAATTAAAATAAGCAAAAAAAAAAAAAAAGGTAAGAGAACACCTATCTGATCTTGACGAATATAAATAACCAAGACCTGATGGATTACATCCCAAAGTTCTAAAGGAGCTGGCAGATGTCATCTTAGAATCACTGTATTATATCTTTCAAAAATCCTGGAGCATTGGGGAATTAGGAAAAGAGCTGACGTTGTTCCCATCTTTAAAAAAAGGAAAAGAAAAAAAACCACACACACAAACACCCAGGAAACTACTGATCAATCAATACTCGGGAAGAAACTGGAAAAGATAATCAAAAAACAAGTCTGTGAACATCTAGAAATAAATAAAGTAATTGCTAGAAGTCAGCACAAGTTTGTTAAAGACATATCATACTAAACCTGTGATAGTGATCCTATGGCACGCATGCACGAAATGGCACGCAGAGCCATGTCGCTTGGCACGCACAGCATCACCCGTTTCTCTTCCGGGTTTCTGGTGTACATGTGCGTGTGACAATCAGCTGGCCTTTTTGCATTTGGCAGTGCTGGAAATTAGAAGAACTGGTCTTCCGTTTTCCTGCGTAAGCGTGTGCGCCGCCCAACTGATCGTCGCATGAGTATGTGCACCAGAAACCCGGAAGAGTAGCTGGCTGAAACTGGAAGCTCAGTAGCTGAAACCAGAAGTTCATTTTCGGATACACACATGCACCCCGGGCAGCTCCTCTTCCGGGTTGCTGCCCAGGTGTGCACACGCTCCCTTTTTGGCACTCGGTGCTGAAAAGATTTGCCATTATTGTGCTAAACCAATCTCATTTCATTCTTTGACAAAGTGACTAAATTAGTAGACTAGTGAAATGCTGTGGACATAGTATACTTAGACTTCAGCAAAGCCTTTGACAAAGTAGACCAGAACCTATTTCTTTGTAAGCTAGAAAAAGGATAGATAGCATCACCCCCAGATGGATTTGTAACTGGCTGAAAAACCATATTTATGGTCTGCATTATCTACATGAAGGGCTACTGGCATGGGATGCAGTGAACCTCACAAGAACTGAAAGAATAAAAGATGATGATGATAATAATAATAGTAATAATAGTAATAATAATAATAATAATTTAAATAAATATTTATTATATTACATAATAATATAATATACATATATTTATATTTCATATATATAATTTATTTTTTTAACTTATTTATTTTGTCAAGCATGTATTAGATAACAGACATAGGTATAGACATGGTTATTAATACATAAAATGGATATGAATAAAAGGAGATATTAGGATAGGGACGGTAGATAGGTTGGTGTGCTTATGCATGCCCCTTACAGACCTCTTAGGAATGGGGTGAGGTCAACAGTAGATAGTCTAAGGTTAGTTTTGGGGGTTTGGGGAAGAAACCATAGAGTCAGTAGTGTATTCCACACATTGACCACTCTGTTGCTGTTGCAATCAAGTTTGGTGTGGTTTACTTTAAGTTTGTATCTATTGTGTCCTTGTGTATTGTTGTGGTTGAAACTGAAGTAGTCATTGATAGGTAGGACATTGTAGTGGATAATTTTATGTACTATGCTTAGGTCAGTCTGAAGGCAGCATAGTTCTAAGTTGTCTAAACCCAAAATTTCAAGTGTGATGGCATAAGATATTCTGTTGCAAGCGGAGGAGTGGAGGGCTCTTCTTGTGAAATACCTTTGGACTCTCTCAATTGTATTAATGTCCGATATGCAGTGTGGGTTCCAGACGGATGAGCTATATTCGAGAACTGGTCTAGAAAATGTTTTATATGCTCTAGTTAGTAGTACAATATTACCAGAGAAGAAGCTACACAAGTTTAGGTTAACAACTCTTAATGCCTTTTTGTTGTTGTTACTGTGGGCACTTAGATCATTAGAGATGAGTACTCCAAGATCTTTGACAGAGTGGGGGTCATCTAAAAGGTCGTGTCCATGCAACTTGTATTTTATGTTCTGATTTTTTTTTTGCCAATATATATGACAGAGCATTTGTTGGTTGAGATTTGAAGTTGCCACTTGTTTGACCATTCTGACACAAAGTCAAGGTCTTTTTGAAGGTTAGCAATATTGTCGGTGTTGTTAAATAGTTTTACATTGTCAGCAAAGAGAATGCAGTTGCTTTTAATATGATCATAAAGGTCATTTATGTAAATATAAAGAGAGTTGGTCCTAGAATGCTGCCTTGGGGGACTCCACTATTAACAGGTACAGGATTTGATAGGGCGTTCCCTATTTTATTTATTTATTTATTTATTTATTTATTTATTTATTTATTTATTTATTTATTATATTTCTATACCGCCTTTCTCCCGTAGAACTCAAGGCGGTGTACAGTCAAGAAAAATATAGACACACAAACATCATAAAATTGCTAATTAAAATTATTAATTATTTTATAATTAATTAATTATTATAAATAATAATTAATAAATAATTATAAATAATTAATTAAAATTATTTTGACCACTTGTTGCCTGTTGACTGGATTGCAGCTATCAAATTATGCAGGGGTCCAGAAATGCCATAAGATTTTAGTTTTAAAAGTAATTTTTCGTGTACCACTAAATCAAAGGCTTTACAGAAGTCTATGTAAATTGCGTCTATTGCTTTGCCATGGTCGAGTTATATAGTCCATATGTTTTTGCAGTGTAGTAGTTGCAGATTAAGGGACATGATGGCTCAGTGACTAAGATGCTGAGCTTGTCGATCGAAAGGTCGGCATTTCAGCGGTTCGAATCCCTAGTGCCGCATAATGGGATGAGCTCCCGTTACTTGTCCCAGCTTCTGCCAACCTAGCAGTTTGAAAGCATGTAAAAAATGCAAGTAGAAAAATAGGGGCCACCTTTGGTGGGAAGGTAACAACGTTCCGTGTGCCTTTGGCATTTAGTTATGCTGGCCACATGACCACGGAGATGTCTTTGGACAGCACTGGCTCTTTGGCTTTGAAACTGAGATGAGCACCGCCCCCTAGAGTCGGGAACGACTAGCACATATGTGCGAGGGGAACCTTTACCTTTTAGTTGCAGATTACAGGATAATTTTTTCCTGAAACCACATTGTTTGTTAGAGAGTAGATTGTTTGACTCTAAGTGGAAGGTAATGGATTGTTTAATGATTGATTCCATGACTTTGCAGGTGACACAACATAAAGAGATTGGTCTGTAATTTTCAACTAGGTTGGGGTCTCCCTTTTTGAAGATAGGGATAACTGTGGCTAGTGACTATAGGTTTGGCAAGGAGCTGGTCCTGAAGGATTTTTCAAAGATTATGCTTAGAGATTCTGCTATGGCACTGGAAAGCTTTTTAAAGAAGTAGGCACATAGTCCATTAGGACCATTAGGTCCTTTTAGGGATGGGATGGATCTCGAGTCTTTAAGTTTGTTGTTTACAAAATTATAGAAGGCACGAGTCAATTTCGTGTGCAGAAGGTTTTCCTCTTATTTGATGTGATAATTGGTGCATTCAGTCTTTATCTGGTGGCATATGTTTTTGTAGCGGCTTTTAAAGTTAGCTATGTAGCCAGTTTTGTTTATTCGCCAGAGGTTTTTTTTGTTTTTTTTTTTATTGGAGCTTCCTTATTGTTTTGAGTAATTTGTTTTTCTTGGTTTTGGGGGTTATTAATGGTATGTATAGTTTAATGACTCTTTTGACTTCGAGTAAAAAAAATGTTATAATGGTCTTCAGCAGTATTGCAGCCAGTGAATAGAATTTGCCAATCAAGAGATGAGAGATCGGTGTCTATGAGATCATAGGTTTTTTTTTTTTTGGCTTTTTTAAAGTTATATTTGGGGATCCCATCATTATGATGTTTTTTGTAAGGATATATATTGAGACAAAGGTCAATCATGCTGTGGTCACTGTTGGAAAAGGGTTCTTTTATTTGTAGTCCATAAATTGAGTTTAAACTGTTGCAGAAGATGAGATCAAGCCAGTTGTTGAGTCTAGGGTTGTTAGTTACTAGTTGATCCAGTCCCAGATTAGTAACAGCATTGTACAGGGTTGCATGTATGGGTTCAGTTGTACATTCGTTCAGGGTCCAATTAATAACAGATAGATTGAGGTCACCAAGAAAGATAGGAGGCTGCCCATGTTAGTAGTAAGGTTAACTTGTTTGCATGTACAATGTCATAATTTTAATGTCATAATAATAGTGCAACGACAAAGTTGTTTCACACTTAATGTGTGTGTGTGTAGCAAAATTTTGCAAACTGATTACAAAGCTAGACATGATTGAGTTGCTAAATTAGTCCACTGGTCATTATATAAAAAATATGACATATCTGTATCTGAAAAGTCATGGGAGCATAAAGTGGAAAAATTTATCGAAAATGAAACAGTGAAGATCTTGTGGGACTTTCAAATAGAGACAGATCGTCATTTGGAACATAATATGCCAGATATCATGGTTGTCGAGGGCTGAAACGTACAGTTTATTGATATCGCTGTACCAGGAGATGCCAGAGTCGAAGAAAAAGAACTGAAAACAAAATAATAAAATATTGCGACATGGCCATTGCAACTACACAACTATGGATGAAACATGTAACAGTGATATCCATTGTCATTGGGACACTTGGTACCATGTCCAAGAATTTTATAAAACACATCAAGAAATTGCAGCTTCCTGCAATAACACCAGCGGAACTGCAAAAAACTGCACTACTCGGAATATCATATATTTTAAGAAGATATTTGGTTGATACCTAGGATGCAACAACCCGTATCAACCATTAGCACCAGTCAATCGTAATTGTGACACATTTTTAAATGTGTCAGTTGACTGAGTTTCATGTTTAGTGAATAAAAGAGATAACAACAATAATAGTAGCCAGCACGGTGTGTTAAAAACAGATCATGCCAAACCAATCTTATTTCATTTTTTGATAAAGTGACTAAATTAGTAGGTCAGCAAAATGCTGTGGACATACTACACTTAGATTTCAGTAAGTCATTCAACAACAGTAGACCACAACCTACTTCTTGGTAAACTAGAAAAATGTGGAATAGACAACCTCATAGCCACCACTGTGTCTGCATATATCAAAAGTGCATTGATGATATCTGTGTCCTTAAAAACATTGTTGTAAGGCCTAATGTAAAACCATGGTTGACATATGAGGTTCACAAGATGTTGAAAGCACAGAATGAGGCTTTTAAATCTCACGATATGCTGGAATTTAGAACAACTAAAGAAGATTTGAAAAACACCATAAAAAGAGCAAAGCAAGTCCATTATCATAAAGTTGAGAACTTTTTTCAGGACCCGATGAACTCCAGGCACATGTGGCAGGGGCATTACAGATTATAAAGTGGCTCCATCAAGATGCAAGGGCAAAACAGATTTTTTAAATGAGTTGAACACAGTTTTTGGAAGATTTGAGGCATCAAATAGCACTCCTGCAAGGAAAGCTGCGTCACCTTCTGAGGTGCTGTGCACCTTCTAAGCAAGTGCTTACCTTTGATGTTACCTCAGTCTGGAGGACATTGTGGAAAGTTAACATTCAGAAGGCGGCAGGCCCAGATAATATCCTTGGGCATGTTCTTAGGGAATGTACAGATGAGTTGGTTTGTGTTCTTATAGATATTTTTAAACTTTCACTGCAGCGGTCAGTGGTCTCATTGTGTTTTAAGACAGCCATTATTTTGCCAGTGCCAAAAAGTCTTCAATTACAGGTCTCAATGATTACCATCCAGTTGCACTTATATCCATCATTATGAAATGTTTTGAGAAGCTGATAAAGGACATTATTATATCCAGCCTCCCTCCAGCACTTGACTCACTTCAGTTTGCTTACTGTCCAAATTGCTCCACAGAGGATGCTATTTTTATCTGTTCTCCATCTGAGCGTTGCGCTTTTAGGGGAAAGAAACACTCATGTGCAAATGTTGTTTGTTGACTTCAGTTCAGCATTTAATACAATTATTCCTCAGCATTTAGCAGACAAACTGGGCCTTTTAGACTCTAATACTCCTTTGTGCAACTGGATTCTTGATTTTCTTATTGACAGGTCCCAGTATGTGCAAGTTGTGACTAATATTTCTAACATCATTTTCTTGAGCACAGGTTCTCCTCATGGCTACATCCTAAGTCCACTGTTGTTCACCCTGTTTATCCATAACTCTTGTTCAAGGTTTGCCACCAACCATATTGTGAAATATGCTGATTATACAACAATAGTAGAGCCTTATTCAAGATGATAATGAGGGTGTTTGACCATGTCCTAGTTCATTTCAACAAAACCCTATCAGTAACACTAGCCTGTGATGCTTCATCATGCAGCATTGGGGCAGTACAGGATGCCAGATAGTAGAGAGGCCCCTATCTCATACTATTCTAGAACGTTATCACCGGTTGAAAGGAACTATGCCAAAATAGACATGGAAGCTCTTGCCATAGTGGCTGGCATTAAGAAGTTCCAGGACTTCTTATATTAACAAACCTTCACCAGCTTTACAGACCACAAACCTCTGCTTGGTCTCTTCACAAATGACAAACAGACACCGCAGATCCTGTCACCATGAATGCTACAGTGGTCCATTTTCATGGCCACATACTTGTATTGGCTAGTCTACAAGCCTGGCAAGGAAAAAGGCCACACAGACACTCTCAGCCGACTGCCTCTACCACAGACTGAGCCGGATCCGGCCCCAGCTTGTTGTATTCCGGCAATCCAGGACCTGCCTGACTCATCCCTACATGCAGGGGATGTTGCAGCTGAAACCAACACAGACAGAATGCTTAGCCGCGTTCTCAATTGGGTGTTAAGGAGATGTCCAAAGGCTCAGCCAGGCTCTGAGTTCAAACACTATGCTTCTTGAAAAAATGAACTGTCAGCCCACAAGGGATGTGTGCTGTGGGGCAGCAGGGTAATCATTCCTTCCAATCGTCACTCCAAAGTGCTGGATTCCCTACATGAGGGGCACCCAGGAATTGTTTGGATGAAGGCTCTAGCCAAGAGTTACTTGTAGTAACTAGGCCTGGACAAAGACATAGAGAAGCAAATAAGGGGTTGCCAGGTCTGCCAAGAAACCTGACCGGAGATGCCACAAGCACCAGTGCACCACTGGGATACCATATGCACCCCATGGTCTCATCTGCACATTGACTTTGCGGGCCCCTTCTAGGGGCAGGTGTTCCTGATAGTAGTGGAAAGTTATTCCAAGTGGTTGAAATTGGTACCGGTCTCATCGATGACAACGACCAGGGTCATCTGAGAGTTGCGCTGGCTGTTTGCCACACTTGGTCTGCCAGATGTAATCATGTCTGACAATGGGGCACAATTAATGGCAGCAGAGTTTCAGTCATTCCTCAACGTCAACATGATTCAGCACGTAACATCCATTCATTCCGCAACCACCTCGCAACCAACGATCAGTCCGAATGAATGGTCAGGACAACAAAGAAGGGACTCAAGCGGATGATGAATGGGGACTGGAATCACTGCCTGGCAAACTTCCCCAGTACAGCCACAGGTCACAGCTCAGTGGAGCTGATGTGAGGTCACTGGCTCACAACAAAGCTCGACCGACTTCACTCAGACAGAGTAGTGGCGGAGACTGCTCAGCCAACCCCCCAGGAACTTACAGCCAGGTCAATTGGTCTGGTCCAGGAACTATGGGAGTGGGGCACCTTGGGTGGCAGCCAGGGTAACTAAGGTAATGGGCCTATTGTCATACGAGGTTACTCTGGGGGTGATCAGTTATGGTGTCAGCAGGCTGGTCCAGTGCCGGTTGAGGATCCCAAGGCTTTATCAGACCCACTAGAGAACTGTTTTGCTCAGTTTGCCTACACCACCCATGGCCGCCTCTGGAGAAATGGAGGTACCAAGGGCTGTAGAGCCACTGCCATTCATAGGTGACCAAAACTGCCATCAAGACTCTGTCCAATTGGAGATGGACAATACTCCACTTAAACAGGACTCTGCAGTAACATTACGGTGGTCTACCAGGATCTGTGAGTCCCCAGCCTACTTTAAAAACTATGAATATTGAACAGACTTAGAGTAAAAACTATCACAGGGGGGAGGGGTGTTATGTATTGAATACATATAGTTGTGTTAAGCCCTGCTAAAGTGAAACTAATCTTTAGATGGCTCTAACTGTTAACTTCAACTGTTTTGGAGGGAAACTTAGTGCATTTGCCATGATAGAGCAGTACCTGAGGTGCTATGTTGACTACCAACAATCGAACTGGGTGGACCTCTTATCGTTCATTCATATTTGGATGGGCTTTTTCAAGTATTATGATTGGTTGAGGCCCTGTGGGCCCAGTGTATAAATTACAGGAATTTGCCTGTGGTTCACCAGTTCCAGTTGAGTCAATAAATGATGTTGTATCTATGCCAGTGATGGCGAACCTTTTTGGCACTGAGTGCCCAAACTGGAATGTGTGTGCCAGAGCACCGGAAACCCGAAGAACAACTGGCCAGTGCACAGGTTCATGCTGGCCACCTGGTCTTTGGGTTTCTGGTGATTGCATGCATGCAATCTTCAGAAACCAGAAGACAGCTGGTCACGGCACAGGTGCCCACAGAGAGGGCTCTGCATGCCGCCTCTGGCATGTTTGCCATAGGTTCATGGCACACATGCCATGGATCTATGCTGTCTGTTCTTGCCTACTGCAGCCCACAACATAATACCATCTATTGCCTGTTTACAACACAGTCCTTTCAGCAGTTCCAAGAAAATTCCACATCCATTTGCATTATTCAGGTAACTCTGAGGGCATAGATAAACCTCCAAGTGGCCTCAGAGAAAGTGCTAACAACCAAATATAGAATACGATTTATAAAGAATATAAATTCTTCCATTCTCCATCATTCAATCAGAACTAAAGGAGCTTCTTGGATGAGAAGTAAAATGTCTTCAAGGAAAAAATAAAAGAAGTCCACCTGAGAATCTCCATAGACTTCTCCTGGATCCCACCAGGAGAACCAGTTTTTTGGTTTCAAGCATGACTAAGTCCATGTATTTAAATCATCATTATCATCACAGTTGGAAGGGACCTTGGAAGTTTTCTTGTCCAATCCCCTGCTCAAGCAGGAGATCCTATACCATTTCAGACAAATGGTAAAATGGAGCAATGCTGGAGTTTTGCTACAAATGGAAGACTGCACCCATTCGGCTTCAGCAGCATGAAATTTTTGCTGACAAAATGCATTGGTGATAGAGTCTACATGTGGCTTTGCTAGTTGTACAAACACAGTCAGCAATTGTTTACCAAAGTATGGCTAAACAAACGGTTGCTAAGAGGAATATGTGATGCCAATCAGAGCCACAATTGGCTGGATTATTATATTGTGTTTACCCTCAAGCTGCACAAACATAGCATAATGTTTAATACTAAACTGTCACCCTCTACTTTTACTAGAATATTTCAAGTTTTGTATTTTCCACAGCAGGTTTGGTGCTCCATGTAGTCTTCTAGTCTTACCACTAGATGGAGGCCTGTGAAGATGAGAAAAGGCCCTGATATGTATCTGGTTATGGTATCTTAGGTTTTAGCTAAGTGTTATTAAGAATTTAATTTGGATTCTTAAACTCAGCCTAAGTAGCCTCATGTAGGGTTATGATTCTGACTATATTACATTTTAAAACTCTGTGTATGTTTGCATGTAAGCACTTCTGCCCTTTTGAAGTAAAACTTGAGATTCACTATAATTAAGGAGTACATATATTAATGTACAAATGTAAAAAAGACTAGATTCTTTTTCCCCTTACATGTTCACTTTCTAAGGATATATTATATATATATATCCTTAGGGATATATATCCTATAAAATATAGGATATATTTTAAAATTCTCACTTACTGACTGTAAATGGGACTGGCAGCTCTGTTACTAAACAGCATGGTCAAAACCTATGACATCAGGGAGAGAATCATCCATGGTTATTAAGAGTGATGTGACTTATGACTTCCTGCTAGTTTCACCATTGACTTTGCTTTGCAGAAGCCGGCTGTGAAGATCACAAAAGGCATTTTTTGTGATTGTGAGATGCTGTGACTGTTATAAATGCTTGCTGGTTGCCAAATGCCTGAATTATTATCATGCGATGTGGAGATGCTGTATTAAATACAGCTTCAAGGAACACTTGTAAGTCTCCTTTATTGGTGCTGTTGTAATAATGTTCAGTTCAGTTATGATCCAATCCAGAGGTTACGTTTGTTTGTCTTTATGGCCAATGGCAGAGACCCTGCAGCAATCCCATCAGCCTATCTCCTCCCATGCTGTCTACAGGGTTGCCACAGAGCTTTAGCCCCTGCACTTGGGTCCTCTCAGGTTTTAGGCCTGATTCCCACCCATCAGCTCCACACTCTCCTCCTCACTTATCTTTTGAAGTGCTCTGGAGTCTTCTGCAGTGCTGGAATGAATTATTTCATTGTGTAACTGCACGGCACAATTCTGGAAGAGCACCATGTGGGACGAAGGCCTGTGGGGACTCATTGTGTGTGGGGAAAGCCTACAGTAGTCTATGGAGGGAAGAAAAGGTTTGTGGGGCCTGGTAGTGGGGGACAGGGGCAGCTCCAGGGACCCCAAAAAGCAGGAAGTGGTGTCTCAGGAGATGGGGGAAGCCTTGGGAGGCCTTGCTTGAGAGGCTCAGGGCAGACAGGCCTGTGCCTGCGCTAGACCTCACAGGGCCTCTCCCATAAGGCATTCCATGCTCCACTTAATAACTTGCATGATCATTCAACAGCCATATCAGTGTATGGGGATTGTTAAGAAAGGCTGTCTTACTTACTAACCATCTTGATATGTGACCCTAATAGGCAGGCTCCATTATGGTCTATGTTGAGGATTCCAGTATACCCAAATCATTATGAAGCGGATGAAGTTTCTAAATGCTTATCAAAGGCAGCTTATGTGAAAGTGAAACTGAAAGTAATAAGATTTGCACTAATTTGTGCCAGGGCTGTCCTGGTAAGGGCTGCCACCTGTTCATCAAGCAGAATTGTAAATTCTTGGTGGGACTCCTAGATTGTACACTGAATTTATCTGAGGAATTTTACCCCATCCAGAATAAAAAAAAATGATTTATTCATTTTATTTTATTTACAAAGTGTATATAGATGCTCATATTAAGTATATAACTTAATATATGGAAAACAATATATAGAAACCAGTATAAAACCCCTAGGCCAGAACTTTTTGGTTTAAAGTGTCAAAAATTCAGAAAATGCCTACTTTGACTCTGCTGACATGTCACACTCAGACCCATGCACCTCCCAGACAAAAAAGAAATAATTGATAACAAATAGTAGTATATTAAATAAATTATTTGAATGTATCATTTAATTATTAAATATTATATAATTGTAATTTTTTTTGAAATGCCTATCCAAGGCAGCTCTGGGTCACACAAAGCCTGAAAAACTTTGTAGAATGCTCTTACATGGCCTTGCAGTTTCTGAAACGGGTGGGAAAGTATACCATGTTCTTGCACATTTTTCAGAGATGTCAGAACCCTGTGCGAGCAGGGCTTTCTCACATGATTTCCAGACCTCAAAGACCTACAAAGCAGTAGGGTGATAACCTAGTTCTGTCTGCAATAGCACTCGGAGGCTCCAACTGGTCCAGAATGTGGCCGCGTGGGTGGTTATGGGCGCGACTCATTGTGCCCATGTGACATCTCTCCTGCGCGAGCTGCACTGGCTCCCAGTGGTCTTCCAGGTGCGATTCAAGGTGTTGGTCACCACCTTTAAAGCGCTCCATGGCTTAGGACCCGGGTACCTTCGAGACCGACTTCTGCCACCAGTAGCCTCCCACCGGCCAGTCCGCTCCCCCAGAGAGGGGCTCCTCAGGGTACCATTGGCCAAGGTATGTCGGCTGGCGACACCCAGGGAGAGGGCCTTCTCTGTGGGAGCTCCTGCCCTGTGGAATGAACTGCCCCCGGAATTGCGCAAGATCTCCGACCTCCGTGTATTTCGCTGTGCCCTCAAGACCCTGCTGTTCCGCCAGGCCAGGCTATCAATGTAAATGATTTTAAATTGGGTGTTTTAAATTTTTGTGTTTTATAGGCTGTACACTGCCCTGAGTCCGGGAAAAGGGCAGTATAGAAATAAAATAATAATAATAATAATAATAATAATAATAATAATAATAATAATTAGTATAATCTGAACATTTTTCTTGCCGATTGTGAGTGATAATTATTATTTTCTTAAATTAATAATAATTTCCCTAAACGTTTTATCATTTAAAAAGATATAAGTTGAAGACATGTTAACCAGGATACTTGATGGCCTACTTTAGAGTCTGTCTCTTCTTCACTGCATAACGAATTGTTATTATTAAAATATCTTACTTTGTATAAAGCACATTGTTTCCAAATCTTGAATGATCATCCTAGATGTATTATAAAAGTCAAAATGAACCACCAAGGACTTTAATGGAGATATACCATTCATAAACTTCTCTTTCTCTAAATATGAAAGCATTTCATAAATATATCATTTATTTTGTTTAATTTTATATAAAAAAGAACATTTGACTTATATATAACTCTTATATTCTGAAGCTATTATTACAGTATGCCTTCCTATATGAATGGAACCATAGGTCCAAATGAGCTGGTTGTTCTGATTTCAAAAGTTAGTGTGTAAAAGAACATGAACAAATTTTTCCTTATTCAAATTTTCTTCTAGTCAAATAATAAAAATGTAACAATAAGAAAATAATCTATGGCAAAGATTCTCAGTCTTGCCAGAAGTAGCTTAGAATGTAGAGGTAAACCAGGAGGAGCTGCCAGTAAAAGAAGCCAGCATATTTATTTAATTTTTTCATTCCAGTGCGAGGACCTGTCGAAATCACATTTTTCAGCCCTCTGGGTAGTCCTTTTGTGCACAGGGACTACTCAGAGGGCTGAAAAAGTTATTTTTGACTGGTCCTCACACTTTTGACCAGTCCTCAAATTTACGACTGTCCTCACATTTTACGTTTTTTGCCCTATCTTATACCATGTTGAAGAGAAGCAGTTGTGAAATGAGTGACATGGTTGTTAAGAATGCTGCACAGGCATAAATGTGAGGATGGTCATAAGTGTGAGGACCAGTCAAAAGTGTGAGGACCTGTCAGAAATGACTTTTTTCAGCCCTCTGAGTAGTCTCTATACACATAGCCATGGCCACCCGGTCACATGATCAGCTAGCCACGCCCACCCAGTCACATGACCTCCAAGCCACACCCACAAAATAAGCCATGCCCACAGAACCGGTAGTAAAAAAAATTTAGAACCCACCCCTGGTTGGGGGGTCACCACAACATGAGGAACTGTATTAAAGGGTCGCGGCATTAGGAAGGTTGAGAACCACTGAGTTAGAGGGTTTTGATTTTCCTGAGGCTCCTCTGGGCAAAAAACGTAAAATGTGAGGACAGTCGTAAATTTGAGGACTGGTCAAAAGTGTGAGGACCAGTCAAAAATAACTTTTTCAGCCCTCTGAGTAGTCCCTGTGCACAAAAGGACTACCCAGAGGGCTGAAAAATGTGATTTCTGACAGGTCCTCGCACTTTTGACCGGTCTTCACAGTTATGACTGGTCATCATTTATGCCCATTGTACCATTCTTAACAACCGTGTCTCTCATTTCACAACTGCTTCTCTTCACCATGGTGACAAGATAGGGCAAAAACATAAATTGTGAGGACAGTCGTAAGTTCGAGGACTGGTCAAAAGTGCGAGGACCAGTCAAAAATAACTTTTTCAGCCCTCTGAGTAGTCCATATGCATAAAAGGATACAGCAATAGAAAGGGATGAAGGAAGGGAAGGGAAATTAGAATAGGAGTGAAGGTAAGAGAGGGAGGAAAACAGGAGGAGAAGGAGAAAGAGGAAGTAGGGAGAAGAAGAAGGGGGGGGAAGAGAAAGTAAGTAAGAAAGAAAAGACAGAGGTGGTAGGTTTGAGGAGAAAGATTGCTGTACAATAAAAAAGATGAAAGGGAAGAAAGCCAACCCCAAACAAATATAAAGATATTAAGATAAAGAATGAATTGTTAAACTTTAAAGAATAAAAGAGAACAAATAGGAATAAATAGCAATAATTAGAAACACACATACAAACATACAACGTATTTTCTTTGAACAGAGTATTTGGCCGGTCCACAAATTTAAACAGTTGTAGGAGGTTAGCGCTCACCCCTTTCCTAGAAGAATGAAATATTTTGGGAAATATTAAAAAGGCAGAATATTATATTTCCCTGGATGAGAAATGGAGAAGCATATTTTACAGACAAAGCAGCTCCCACCTTCCTGCCCCCCACCCTTTGTTAATGGGCCAGAGGCAGAAAGTCAATCCTTTGTCAAAGGACATTTCCAACACAATAGCAACAGAAACTAACACAATGGGCCCCATCAAGCCATGTGATCCTGTCCACCATTAAACCATCTTTCCAAGCAGTCTCCATGTTTCCAGTGTCTTTTTCCCCACTTGGAGCAGAACCCAGAAGGATATTTCTTCCAACACAGTATTTAGTCATTTCAATTAAATTTACAATTTCGATATTTCCTTTTTACTATATTTATTCCTCATCTATTTTTTTAAAAAAACCAATATTACCCTTCATCCTCATCTCTAATCTTAATCAAATTCAGTTTTTCCCTTCTATTCTATATTATACCCCTTCGCATTGTCATCTATTTTTATATCCATCCTCACATTGGTTAATTATGTAATACAGTTGTTTAATACAAATTCAACATTTTAATATAAATCAATTAGTTATATAACTATCTTTTTTGTATATTAATCAATATGAAAATGAATATTCCAATTATTTCCATGCAATCCAATTTCATACAAATCAATTAATTATATTTACCAATAATAATAAACCAAATAATTTCCCCCATATATTCCTCCAAACCACAACTTAACCATTTCTGCTTTCAACACAATATACAATTAATAGTATCTCAATTATTACAATTCCCTAGTTGTGTTTTAAAATCTTGAACCTCCTCTTGCCCCAAATTTCCCATTGTTTGCAGTTTTGTACCTACCTTTTTTGGTGAGGAAAAAGAAAAAGAAATCTCTCTGCCTCATTTTGTCACCTTGCAGCAAAGACCCTGCTTTTGCTTTCTCTTTTCAGCATAGCTAGGGGGAAAAAAATTTGCTCTAGGAATTTACCTCTTTGAAGCCCCGCGGCAAGAATTTAAAGTTTTTTTTCCCTCTAGCCACCAGCTGGGACTCCGGAGGCAGCAATAGATTGGGAGTGGGCGGGGTAAGCGAACGGCGACCGGGCGATCCAACAGAGGCAGAGGGTGAGGGTGAGTGAAGGCGTGGTGGGGGGGAGCGAGAGAGGGCTTTGGCGACCCCTGTGAAATGGCCGTTCGACCCCCAAAGGGGTCGCGACCCCCAGGTTGAGAACCGCTGCTCTAACTAAAGAAATGGAAGAACTGAAACAAAGAATAAATGAGCATCTAGAACATCATAAAACACATAGTAACTTTGCCTGCATTGAAGCTTATTCCAAAGAAACAGCTAGCACAAGTATTAAAAAATACCAATACTATCAAATATAAGCAGTAGTTCACTGCAAAAAACAAATCAATTAATGCACAGCACAACTGCAGTTATAGCTGACTATCTGGGATGCAAAGTCATCAAAGAGATATGTCCCAGAAAATGGCATGCTGAATGATGGGGCATTTTCCCCCCTGCTGACAAACAGCTCTCTTTTTTTTGCCAAAGACGGTTCTTTGGTCTTCTCCACATTTGAACAGGAGTAACTAGGAATGAATATTATACAGAAGCTACTCCAAGGGGAGGAAGACGTTGAAATATATTTATCAATGTTCAAGCAGGGGGCATATTTTGTGTATGTTTGATATTTTTTTCTATACAGCACTTTTTCTAAGTCTCTTTGTATTTTTTTCTTTTTAATTTTACAATTTAATTTTGAAAATAGATAAAAAAATAATTAAAAAAAGAAAAAAGAAAAAAGTGCACCACAAAAATGAAAGATCACATTAGAAAACAAGATTAACAAGCTGAAATCAAATGCAAATCACTTCGACCAAAAAAAAAAAAACAAAACTGAAGAACAAGAAGACAGAAATATCAATCAGAAACAAGGAAGATCAAGAAAGAATTGGAAATAATAAAGCTGCAAATAACAGCAATAATGAAGAATATCAGCAGATAAAATGCTCAAATTGCAAATTATAGGCACAATCTAAATTTCAATCTAATCAGAAATGTTTTTACCAATCTATTAATAGAGAGGCTGCAATGAATCAATCAACATTTGGCAAGAAAGAAACAGTGCAGTTCTGGGCACAGATATGGGATAATGCAAAGAAATATAACAAGAATGCGGTTTGGTTAAAGAGGGTGGATAAGAATAAAAAAAATTGAGGACCCTTCCTCTTCCATGACCTCTACTGCTTTGAATTGAAATGAAGGGAAACAGTAACAAGGATATAATAAATAATACTAGAATATGATATACTGGTATACTAGAATTAGTAGAAACTTGTTATTATGTAACCATTAGTTCCTGTAATACATGTATAGCCTTTGTATTTGTATAACACACATATATTGTACCTTTATATTTGTATCTCCTGTAACAAACATATTCTGTTATTAGGCCTCTGTAATGTATCTGGTATTTGTCAAACATATGTTCCTGTCATTTGATCTGAACCCATATCAATCTTCTTCCTCTTTTTCTCCTGCCATCTAAGAGCATGGTACCTATCTCAGTTGGAACTGCAGTCATCATCTGGGAGATAATTTACATTTCAGATCTAATTTACACCTTTGATCTGTTCCCTGCAGCCCAGGGGGCCAAATAAGCAATTGGGAGAACAAAGGAATGCTCAAGGAAGAGATAATGCTAATTGGGAGGCTTCTATTCCTTTGCAGGGCAACAAGGAATACACAAACCTAAACTAGGAGGCCAGAATTGGGTACTAAGCTGATGTCTCTGAGAGTTTAAAAAGGACACCATACCTTCCCCAAGGTGGCTATCTCCTCACATGCATTGTATCTGTATGTTCTGGATATAGTTCCACCCAGTATTTTGTTTTTGGCCATAAATAAAATCTGCTTCTTTTTGCAAGCCTCGTCTTGAGTCTCTCTCTTTGGCATTCTGGTGACTCAAGTATATTTTGGGACCTTACATTTCTGAACTCTCCTTCCTTCTCCCTTTTCCTGCCTAAGGGCATCTGCTAGGAAGATAGCATTTCGATGAGCTTTCTGGATTTCTTTATTTTCTTCTTGCCTCTGTTAGTAAAAACTTGTAAGTATCTCAATCAATTCTGAAATGCCTTTCCCTGGCCCTCCTTTTACTTTCTGTAACTTTCTTCTAATATCTTCTGCTGACTACCCTATAAAAATCATGTTTATCATGTTCTGATTGTCTGGACCTTCAGGATGTAAATCGGTATATTGCCTGAAAGCCTAGTATATTCTTTTGAGAAAATTCCTAGGACTCTCCTCCTCCTTTTGCCTTATTTCATAAACTTTTGCAAGATTCTTAATTTTGGAAACTCCGTTTTGGATTCCATACAAGACTAATTCTGTAGCCTCGTATTGTCCCATTATCATCCAGGTCCCATCCTTGCTCTGTGAGGGGGCATTCCCCACGATTATCATTCTCATGTCCCCTTTTAACTGCTGCTCCATTGCCCCCTCACCAGTCTCCATTCCTCTGGTTTTAGAAGGATATCTGTTAATGTCTGAATGTCTGCCCAGGTGGGATTATGTGTCCTTATAATAGATAAGAACAGAGAGTGCATTTTCTCTGAATCTTCTCTATAGCTGGGATTTTGTTCCTTCCAATTATAAAGGTCTAAAGTAGAAAATGATGTATAAACTAACACTCAATGCTCCTGACCATAAGACACAGCCAGGTTTAGAGGAGGAAAACAAGAAAAAAAAAAGTCTGCCTCCTCCTCCCAGCTTCCATCCAGTATTCATCCGGCTAACATCCAAACAGCAAACAGCCTGCCTCCTCAGTTGCCTCCTTGGCTGCCTCTGCTGGGGAATGCTGGAGCCTTCGTCTCTGAGCAGCTGATCGGCAGTTGGATCAGCCTCCTGGAATACTGAAGATCAGCTGTTCCAGGTGATGGGGATTGCTGCTGCCGTTCGCCGCTGCTGCCTACGTTTGGAAGGAAAAAAAGTGCGTCTTATGGAGTGAAAAATATGGTGAATGAATCAACCTTCTTTTCTAAGTAGTTCACTTCTCATCTTATTTGCCTATATAAGTCTAATATGACCAATGTACCTAGCCTGGGTAAGCCTTCACCTTGTCAGCAGCAGAACATTTTCTTTGTGGATGGGTTTTCCGGACCTTGAGCTACATTGAATTTCATTTGTTGGATAGGGCCCAGTTTTCAAGTCTGTTGAGATCCATCTGGATCTTGTGTCTATCTTCTGGGGTATTGGCTATTTTTGCCAGTTTAGTGTCAACTGCAAATTTGATAAGTTCCCCTTCTATTCCCTCATCTAAATAATTTATGAAGATATTGAAGAACAATGGGCCTAAAACAGAACCTTGGGGTATCCCGCTGCTTATTTTCTTTCATGTTGATATAGTTCCAAACTGCACTTTAAGTGCAGTTTTGCAAATCGATCTCATGATGATGCTGTCTATTCCAAATTTTTCTAGCTATGAAGAAGTAGATTGTGGTCTACTTTATCAAAAGCATTATTGACATTCAAGTATAATTTGTCTCCCAGTTGATGTCAGTGTATTTAAAGTTCCCCATTACTACTGTGATGTGCTTTCTACATACATTGGTTAACCAATTAGCAAAAAGTTCATCTATTTCTTTTGCTTGGTTGAGTGGTTTGTAGTATTCAACTATGGCAATGTCATTCATTTTTTATTTTGTATTAACTCATATGTATTCTAGGAGGCTTTCATCCTTGTTTTTATGCATTTTTGTAGAGTAGTAATGATCTCTTACATGTAATCCTGTTTTATCAGGTCTTTTCTTTTGAACAGTTTATATCAGGGTTGTCAAACTCCCGGCCCGTGGGGCGGATGTATAATGTGCTGGTCATGCCCACACCTGGTTTAGTGAAGGGGGAAAAAGTCCCAATACATCACATGATATCACCGTGACATGAGTTTGTCACCCCTAGTTTGTATCCTTCCATGAGTAGATTTCAGCTGTGAATTTCATCCCACCAACTTTCAGTAATGACAACTAGATCATACCTGCCCTCAGGGGTGAAATGCTCCCAGTTTGGACCGGATTGCCCGATCTGGTAGCGATGGCGGTGGGTGGTTCAGAGAACCGGTAGCAAAAATCCCTTGCCCTCCCCCACATGCCCAGCTGAGCCGCACAATCATCAGAGGCTTTTTTTTTTTACTTTTAAAAGCATTTTTTTCTACAACCTCTTCGGCCGAAAAAATGCTTTTAAATGTAAAAAAAAAAAACCTGTGATGATTGCGCAGCTCAGCTGGGATCGTCAGAGGCTTTTGAAAACATTTTTAAAAAAGCATTTTTTAAAAAGCATTTTACTTTTAAAAACTTTTTAAATATTTTAAAATGCTTTTAAAAGTAAAAAAGAAATTGGCCACGCCCACCCAGTCACATTACCCCCCCCACACACACACACCAAGCCATGCCCACAGAACTGGTGGTAACACATTTTACATTTCACCACTGCATGCCCTCAACTACTTGTATTTCAAGTTCACCCTGTTATTCCCCAAACTTTGAACATTAGCGTATTGGCCTTCTGAGTACTTTGTGGCTGACCCTGGATATGCTTCCTATATATCCTAGTGTTAGATATCAAGTACAGTTCAAATGAGCCAATCAGGAATTAGTCCTGAGAGCGGGAAATTAGAAGGCACGTCAGTGGTTGCAGCCAGGGACAGCCCCTTCCCTATATAAAGGGTTGCCCAGGGTTGCATTGCCTTTTTGCTGTTTCTGGAGTTAAATAAAGAGTTACTGTTACATTGTTTCGAGTCTTCCTTCAATCGCCCACGATTTAACATTGGCGACGAAGATGGGATCTGAAGGAACAGGACTGCACACCAATCTCCAAGCAATCATCAGCCACACATCCGATCCACCGAAACACCGGTCAGATCATCAGCTATCGAGATGTCTGCAATCACACCGCCCGCTCCATTTAACCCAACCGGGGAAGATTGGGAAGCCTACATGGAGCGATTCTATATGTTCATGGAGGCGAACGATCTGCTGAGCTTATCAGAGCAGAGGAAGAGGGCCCTTTTCCTCACCCATTGCGGCCCGGCAGTTTTCAAGATGGCAAAAGCGCTTGCCGCCCCAGCCGACCTGAAGACAATGACCTGGACAACGCTACAGGAGATACTCAAGGCACACTACGCACCGCAAGCATCATCCCTGGTAAGAAGGCATGAGTTCTATCGGAGGGACCAAAAAGAGGGAGAGACGATCAGCGCGTTCGTGGCGAACTTGCAGGAAATAGCTGCCGCCTGCAATTTCCTGAATCTGGAAGAGGCCATGAGGGACTGTCTAGTACTGGGACTGAGGGACCTCACGTTACAGAGTAGGTTGCTGGCCCGGCCTCAAATTACATTCAGGGAGGCCTTGGAAGAAGCATCCGCAACCGAAGCTTCCCAGAAATCGGCGGCGGCTATGAAGAAAATGAAAAGCGGGCCGCCCGTAAAAGAGGAGGCGGCCATGCACTATGAAAGAGCAGAATCGGGCTCGGAAGAAGAGGACGAGGAGGATGAAGTCCATCACCTCCGAACCGATCGCAAAGAGAGACAACAAGGAAAGAGAGAGGCCTGGTGCTCGGGATGCGAAGGGAACCACCAGAGAGCCGAATGCAGATTCCAGGACGCCATCTGCCAAAGATGCGAAAAGAAAGGACACATAGCGAGGGTCTGCAGGGCATCCCAGCCAACCTCAAGGAGAACCAGACCCCCCCGATCACCAACAAACCACAGAAGAGTCCAGACAAGTGGTAAGAGACAACCGTTTGGGCGAGGACAAAGAAACGATGACCATCGGGCGGATCATGGCGAGACCCATCAGACCATCGTAATCGGCCATGCCAGCGCGGGAAAAGCAGACAAGATGGCGGCGACAGTCTTGATCGAGAGGAGACCCTGCCGAATGGAGGTGGACTCGGGATCCAGCCTATCAATGGTATCCTGGACAACAATCAAGAAGCTCCTGCCACACATCACAGCCCGCAACCTCAAACGACAGCGCCTCACCTTCATTGACTACCAAGGGAACTGAATCCCTGTGGTAGGCATCGGCAAGTTCAACGTAGCCTACAAAACATTCAAGGCCACGCTACCCCTCACGATTGTGGACAGAGACCGGCCCAGCCTGCTGGGCATGGAGTGGTTCGAACCATTGGGGCTAGCCATCACCGGCGTCAATCACATTGGAAACGACACCTGGGAGGAGGACCTGATGAGGGAATTCGCAGAGGTCTTCAACAACGAGCTAGGCAAGTACAAGGGGTCCCCAATCTCATTCAATTTAGACCCCCAGGTAGCCCCAATCCGAATCAAACCTCGGAGAGTCCCTTTCGCGCTACGGCCAAAAATAGACGAACAATTAGATAAACTGGTCGCGCAGGGAGTGTTAGAGCCAATCGACCACGCGAGATGGGAGACCCCTATCGTAACACCAATTAAACCGGACGGGTCAGTACGTTTGTGCGGAGACTATAAAAGTACATTAAATAAGGCGCTCCAACAAAGCGCATACCCTGTACCAGTAGTCCAACACCTCTTGCATTCTTTGGGGAGGGGAAAGATCTTCGCAAAATTGGACGTAGCACAAGCGTACCAGCAGCTGCCCGTTGATGAAGCCACCACGGAAGCACAAACCATCGTCACACATAGGGGCGCATTCAAATGTAAGAGACTGCAATTTGGGGTGAGCGTAGCGCCCGGGCTGTTCCAAAGCCTGATGGAACGACTCCTACAAGGAATCGAAGGAGTCGTCCCTTATTTCGACGATGTACTAATATCAGCAAGGGACACGGCTCAATTAAAGCAGCGGCTGAGGGAAGTGATGACAAGATTCCAGAAAGTGGGGCTCAAAGTTAAAAGGGACAAGTGCCAACTAGCAGAGACTAAGGTCGAGTTCCTAGGATACTTGATAGATGAGTCGGGAATTAGACCCACCCCCGGAAAGCTGAGAGCGATCAAGGAAGCACCCCCCCCAAAAATAAAACCGAACTGCAGACATTTTTGGGGTTGCTTAACTTTTATAATATTTTCCTACCGCAGAAAGCTACCACTGCTGAACCACTTCACCGGCTGCTGGACAGGAAGGCAGAATGGAAATGGGGGGAGCGAGAGAGGAAAGCGTTTGAAGATATAAAAAACCTTCTAACATCAGACAGAATTTTAGTGCAATACAGCGGGACATTACCAATAAGACTAACTTGCGATGCATCCCCTTTCGGCATCGGAGCCGTTTTAAGCCACAAGATGCCTAACGGAACAGAAGCCCCCATTGCATTTTTCTCCCGGACTTTGTCAAAACCCGAACGAAATTATAGCCAATTGGACAAAGAGGCGCTAGCCGCAGTAGCCGGAATAAAAAGGTTCCATGAGTATCTCTACGGTCGGAAGTTCGAACTAATAACCGACCACAAGCCGTTGTTGGGCATCATGGCAGGGGACAAACCAACACCCCCCATTTTGTCGCCCAGAATGCTAAGATGGGTGGAGTTTCTGGCAGCCTACAATTACACACTGCTCCACCACCCGGGGAAATCAATCGACCACGCAGACGCCCTCAGCAGGTGCCCACTTCCAGAAACGGGGGAGGACCCAGCGCCAGCGATGACCACCCTGCTAATCGAGACGATGGAGGAAGCCCGAATATCTGCAGCCGACATCGCGAGGGCCACTGCAAGGGACAAAATACTGGCGCGGATTTTAAATTGGATCTGGAAGGGGTGGCCGGAAGAAAGAGAAATGAGCACAGAGTTCCTGCCATACAAACGGAGACAAAATGAACTGTCAGGACTAAGGGGGTGCGTGTTGTGGGGGGATAGAGTCATTGTCCCAAACACACTAAGGCAACAGACACTCAGATTACTCCACGATGGGCACCCGGGTATAGTGAGGATGAAAGCTCTGGCCAGAAGCTACATGTGGTGGCCCGGAATGGACAAGGAAATCGAGACGTGGGTGTCCGCCTGCACAAACTGCCAAGAATCAAGGGCGGCACCAAACGCAGCCCCCGTCCACGACTGGGAAAACCCGGGAACACCATGGGCCAGATTGCACATCGATTTCGCAGGGCCGTGCAAAGGGAATACGTTCCTAGTCATCGTGGACGCATATTCAAAGTGGCTGGAAGTAGTGCTCATGTCGACGACCACAGCAGATGCAGTATTGAGACGCCTATTCGCCAGACATGGGATTCCCGACCTCATAGTCTCCGACAACGGGCCGCCGTTCACATCAAACACGTTCGAGATGTTCCTCGCGGACCAAGGAATAAGGCACGCATTATCCATCCCAAAAAAACCTTCCACGAACAGTTTGGCAGAACGGATGGTGAGATCTACAAAGGAGACGCTTACGAGACTGGGCCCCGGGGACATCCAGGCCAAACTGGATAAACTATTAGCCATCCAGCACATCACACCAAGCGCCACGACCCACCGAAGCCCAGCGGAATTACTAATGGGCCGTAAGCTGCGATCCCATCTGGACAGACTGCACCCACAGTACAGCACAGAGAAACCAACCGACTCCACGAGCAGGATCCGAGAGTTCCAGCCAGGGGACAGAGTCTATGCAAAAAACCTGAGCGGGAACCCACTCTGGGTACCAGCAACGATAACCCAGGTGACGGGGCCCCTGTCCTACCGGGTCCAGACAACAGAAGGACAGCACTGGAAAAGGCACATCGACCAGCTCAGGGGAAGATTAACGAGGGTCGAGGGGGAACCCCAACACAACAACCAGGGGGAAGGAAAAGACACGCAAGCAGTACCAGAGCCGGCCAATACACAGACGCCAGCCCTGGACACGCCAAACACCAGTCCGGAAGAAAATAACAGCGAGCACGTACCTGAATCCACGGAGGAGGTAACAGGCACCGAAAGGAACCGGCAGGGACAGCCAAGTAAAGTGGGAGAAGGAGGCGAATCCACGCCGGAGACCGAGTTAGAGAGAGTTCCGGAGCCCACACAGAGAGAGCAGCGGACCTCAACCTCTCAACCCGAAGGCACCGGGACAACTGAACTGCGCAGGTCCGGTCGAGCGTCCAAACGTCCCGCCTACTTACGCGACTACGTAGCCTAGAGACCCCGGACGGGTGAACACTGAACTAGGGGGAAGGAGTGTTAGATATCAAGTACAGTTCAAATGAGCCAATCAGGAATTAGTCCTGAGAGCGGGAAATTAGAAGGCACATCAGTGGTTGCAGCCAGGGACAGCCCCTTCCCTATATAAAGGGTTGCCCAGGGTTGCATTGCCTTTTTGCTGTTTCTGGAGTTAAATAAAGAGTTACTGTTACATTGTTTTGAGTCTTCCTTCAATCGCCCACGATTTAACACCTAGTTTGTATCTTTTCTCTTCCTATCACTTTCTACCATCTTCTTTGATTGATTGTCTTTGGGTTTATGCTTGGGTTAGGTTTCCTCCACATAAAACTCTCCTTAGGATGATTCTTGCTTTGTAGAGCCCAAGTGTACTCATATGTTCCAAGTAACTCTACAGGGGGACCATGCACCTTCATGCCTTTCCTCAAGAAGAGAAAGCGAATGTACCTTTAACTGCTAACACTAAACTGTGATTTATGCACATGGTTGATTAATAAAGTGGAGTATGTCATGCTAGCCATCTGTCTAGTAGGAGTCCCAGGACTAGCTATTTGCAACTCGAGAAACATCAACAGTCTTCCTCGCACATTGCAAGGAAAAAGCCTCAATGCAACATCCCAAAACCTAGATGTCCTGAATCAGGAGCTTAGACAGGTACTTCTGAAGTGACTCTTGAGAATAGAGCAGCCATTGATTATTTACTGTTGAGGCACAACCACAGCTGTGAGGAATTTGAGAGATGTACTGCTTTAACTTGTCAGAAATCTTCCAACTCATAGAGTGAAACATTAAGAACCTTAAGGAATTGCTACAAAACACTGAGTATGAAAAATTCCTGTTTGACCTAGCAGGACTCCTATCTTGGCTACTATACCTTCACTGGCTAAAATCCTTCTTTCTGGAACCATCAGCATAATTGATCTTGGTGCTACACCTCTTTTTATGCAGCATAGGACTACCTTGACTTTTTTGCAACTGCAGCACACTGCTGGTTCATACTTAAATGATGATCCACTAGGACACCCGGATCACTGTCATAATTACTACTGCTGAGCCAGATAACACCTACACTATATCTAGACATTTAGTTTTTCCTGCCTAAATGCATAACTTTCATTTTCTCACCATTGAATTGCATGTTGTTTTGATAGGACTCAATGCTCAAATCTATCAAGCTCCTTCTTGAACCTATGTTCCTAAATGTTAGCAATTAGATTTTGTTCAGTGGTTCCAAGGTCACATTTGCCATCTCCTTTAAAACCCAGGGATATAAACCATCTGGTTCTGGTGATTTGAACTAGTTCAGGTTGGATAGATGTTTTCTTACCACTTTCTAATTTGATCTGCATTTCTGTTCTATCTCCCATGATGCTGCTTTTAGTAGATTTGACTATTTTTTCCTTTTGCGTAAAAACAGATGCAAAAAATGAATTAAACAGTTCAGCTTTCTCCTTGCTGTCTGTCAACTTTCTTGCCATCTTCTTCCATTAGTGTACTGATGATTTCCTTGGCTTTATTCTTGTTTCTTACAATTGGAACTTTTGTTGTTATTTTTGGCATTTGTGACAAGTCTTAGTTCACTCTGAGCTTTAGCTTTCTTGATGTCGTCCTTGTATATTCAGGCTATTTGTTGGTATTCTATTCTAGTTATGTGCCCATTTTTCCAATTTTAAATAATGTAAAGGCTTTGAAAACAAATAGCACAATTATAGTTCACAGTGTAACCAAATTGTTTATCAAACTCACGTGATCTTTATGGCTATATCACTTCATTTTGGAGGGTGCCTTGTCTAGATCTCACAAGAATATATCTCACATAGAAGTTTTTGAAGCTGCTCTTTGTCATGTGCATAATGAGTTGTAACATTGTTTGGGGAAATTTAATGTAGAGGTGCTTCATACTAGAAAAAATGTGCAAAATGCATTCAGGATTACAATTGTTCATATTTGCAGCAATATGTTCTGTCTATGAAGAGTGAACTATGCCTCCATTACAATGATAACATTATAAAAGCACATTTATAGCACACTATTTCTTAGGCAATTAAATTATGATCACAAAGAATTTGTGATTTCTACCCATAGGATACCAGATATAAATGGATAATATTCTACTCTGGAGATATTTTGTTCACTTTTCTAACATGATTTTTCTAGAATATTCTGTTATTTCATCCCCCTTCTAAATTCCTTATTTTGTATCCTTGTTATAATTACATTTTGATGGGATTACCTGATGTGTGCTTTTTGGTAGATTTCTGCAATAGGTCTTGGGAGGCTGTGTGGAAAGAATTTTTCAGTTATCAGATCTTCCTTACAACATCTAGGAATCTAAATTCAGACATCTGTAGACAAATGATGTTCATTTCTTTTTGATGGCAAGTGGCACAAGTTGAGCGGAGGCTGAAGAATATTGTTATCAGAAGGGAAATTGCTGTTTTCTGAGGATCACATAATCATTTGCCCTAGGAAGATACTTCCAAAGTTTGAAGGCCACTACTGAAAATATTGGGTGTTAAACAGCTGTTTAATGGAGAGGTCAGTGGTGGGTTTCAATTTTTTTTTACTACTGGTTCTGTGGGTGTGGCTTGGTGGGCGTGGCATGGCATGGTTTGGTGGGCATGGCAGGGGAAGGATACTGCAAAATCCCCATTTCCTCCTGATTAGCTGGGACTTGGGAGGCAGAGAATAGATGGGGTGGGGCCAGTCAAAATTTTCGCTACCAGTTCTCCAGAACGGGTCAGAACCTGCTGAAACCCACCTCTGGGGGAGATCTATTCATATCTCAGCAGGTATTGTATCTTTATAAGATGGTGAAATGCATACCCACATATGCAATGTATATGTTTAGATAGGTAAAATTTTACTTAAAACACAATGTATATACTCTGTTCTGTATATGTTTCATGTTTTAAGGTCTAGCCTATGGCTTGGAAAAGAAATTCACATTATGTAGAGAAACTAACATGCCTTGGTAGATCACAACATGAATGTGATAAGCATAATATTTGTCTTAAGCCATACCAATAGCATAGATTTGGTTTCTGGGATTCTTCATACATTACTTTTACTTATAACTGCTGTCAAGAATGAGAATCAGGTGATGAATGTGGAATAACCTCTTAGGAACTGTAGGCATGCCTTGCACCTAGACAACTGCTCAAGAATAAACAGTGGGAATTGGCTGAAAGGTCAGATGGGAAAGCACTAAAATTATGGGCAGGAATCTAACAGTAAGAACGACGCAAAACATTCTTGTTTGCTAATCCCAAATCTCCTATGTGATTGCAGTTTAATATGTAAAATTCAGGTCACTTGCCAGGTTTTTGTTGCTACATTAAACAGCATTAAGAAAAAAAAACATTACACAATACTGGCTTCTTTATAGAAAGGACTAAAACTGACATAGAAGTAGGAGCCAAGAAAGGACCACCAAAGTACTAAAAGCAAAATTTGTGCTTAAACAATTAAATTGTAAATAATATTGATTTGTTTATTTGCCTTATAACTCTGCTGTTAACTTACTATTTTTAAAGATCTTTGTTCTACTTTTAACAGGGAATTCACTAAAGGAGAGAGTAAGGTCCATATTTCAGCTGTAAATAAGTTTGCACATTTTAAGGAAGAGAAAGACTTTGCATTCATGCCATTCCTAAATCCAAATATTCTTTCCCTAAATCCTGTCCAAATTCCAGAATCTTTTATTCCAGAACCAGCAATCCTATTTTACATATAGCTTAGCAACTAAAGCTTTCCCATTATTTCCCCTTTAGCAGAAAAAAAAGGTGGCTTACTTTATTTAGATTCAAATAGAGTGTATATACTGGTTGATTAGCACAGACCCATGTCAACAATTATGTGAATTTTTGTAATTAAGTCCCTACAAAATAATATGGTTGCAACAAGTACTTATTCTGAGAGAAAAACCATATCAGAAAAGCTGCTACAGCTTGGAAATGCATCCTCCCATTATCTTGTTTTAAAGTGAATGGGGTTAACAGAGCCCCACCATGAGTCTCTTTCCCTGCTTGAGGATCAAAAGGAAAGAATATGAGACTTCTTGTTCTTTCTTCCACACTCCAAACAAGAACATTTTCAACAAAGCAAGCCAGAAATTTTCTGGAATTTTCTGAAAAGCATTTCTATATCTTTGTGTTACTTTGGCAGGCAATGTTGGATCCAAATTACAGTACTGCTTTTCTTCATCCCACCATTTGTTTTAACCCAGATGCTCTCTACAGTATTGCCAAATTTATTCACTAAGATTTCTGAGCAAGGGTGTATACAGTGCAACTCCTTTTCCCTTTCTATTTTTTCAGGATCTTTTGATCAAATTTTGTCCTTTGCTTTATTCTATTTATAAGAGTTCATAGTAACTAAGCTATAACTATTAATATATATCTTCTTTCCTGTATGAAAAGTTCAAGCACACCTAGTTTGTTTCCCTCTGAACTTTTATGTATAAAAGAGTTGTGCAGAACATTTGAAAGAAGTGCTTCTGATTGTGCAAGGGTTCATGCAAAGCATTTTTAAAAATGTTTAAAGGTTAAATTAGCCATGTCTTCAGCAAGGTTTATGTAGCTGTTGCAGAATCCATTCAGGTTCATCTCCAAGTGTATAGCAGCCATTGTAGAAGTTTTTCAATGACTCAAATGCTTGAATTATTTGAAAAGAAATGTTTCAATCAAGCTGCTGGGTGTTAGTATATTGATAATGGAAACCATGAATTTTATAAGCCAACATTCTTATAGGCTTTCTCAGTGGATGATTAGGCCCATTGTAGTAATCCCTTCATTTCTTTTTACAGAATACTCTTCTTTAATTGAGGTTTACATTTCAAGTTTTCATCTTCATTTCCAAAGAATTAAAGTAGGTATCAAGTGTGCTTTTAATGAGTTGGTCACACCACAGTAGTGTGCTCCTGGATTGGCATCCATCTATATTTTAGTATAAGAACCATCCAGGTTTCTGAAGATAAAACTGGACAGGGAATATAAGAAACATTTGTTTAAATATTGTAGGATCAATATATAAACATTTCTATAGACATTCATTTGTAAGGGCATTCCCACTATTACATCTTAATAATGAGATATATTGCTGATGTGAAATAAAATTGTGTATTGAGTACTAACTGGAAAGGACCAGGAAAGTGGCCCTGAGCAAATATTCAGAAACATTTGTGTAAACGAAAAGGACAAAAACATTCTCCTTCTTGACTTACTCTTTTATAAGAGGGAAGGCAGGAGAAGCATGTCACAGAGAACAGGGTTTGAGCTATTTTCCAAAGCACCTGAGGGCAGGACAAGAAATAACAGTGGAAAATCATTAAGGAGAGCTCCAACCTAAAACCAAGCAGAAATTTCCAGACAGTGAGAACAAAAAATCAGTAGAATGACTTATCTCTGGAATTTGTGGGTGTTCCACCATTGAAGGTTTTAAAGAACAAGCTGGGCAGCCATTTGTCCAGAATGATATAGGATTGAGCAAGGGGATGGATTAGAAGACCTCCAAAATTCCTTCCCCTATTATTCTATTTTCATGATCATGCTTGCAAGATTCTGTTACTATAGTCCATCCAATATAGTTTTGGTCTTCCCTTGGAATGTGCTTTCTGATTTGGTTTACCTTGAAGGATTGACACTAAACAAGGTTTTTGGATTGTTGCCAAGGGATTTATATAAATTATCACAGAACTATTGAAACAAAGCTATTTCTACTCAAATCTGAGTATTGCAGAAGCCAATTTGAACTTCCATAGACAACATCACTATCTCTAATGACAAAGCTGTTCTAGAAGAATTTCTCAAGCTATGAATGTGATCCTGTCAGAACTGCCATTATATGCTTGAGCTTTGCATTTGCTAGCTGCTAGTCTGCCATGAACTATTGGGGGGTGGGGGGAGGAGAGCTGATCAAGAGAGGGGAAGGCTAACTACACATTCTGTCTTCCAGAAATACCATCTCAAGGTCAAAGCACTGGGAATGGAATGCAAAGGCTTACCAACCACGCCACTATTGAAGGGGACAATTCCCAAAACAATCTATTCAAATATAATTGGACAATAATGGACCAGCAAGGGGAAGCAACTGGGGAGAAATTGGATGGAGAAAGTTAACTGAGAAAGTTTGACATTTGAACTTCAGTCCTGGCTTTGCTGTACTGTAATCCACTTGGCATTTAGTAAAGTAAACCTTTTACACCAAATGGAGTTGAGGGTCATTCTTGCTTAAGGGGTCAAGTTGGAGCAGGACTAATAGATCCTTTCAATTAAATGCAAGCCTTTCCAAACTAAGGGAATGCAACTACCCAGACTGATTAAACACCTGCTAATAGAGATTTTGTTTTACCAGGATTGAGCTTCAGTTTACTGGTCCTTATCCACTCCCTCATTGAAGTCAAGCATTAATGAAGTATTTTCCTTATCTTTTTCCTGGTAAAGATCATCCTGCAGGACAATCAAGGCAATTTCAGTGCTAAAACAAAATTTATCTATAAAACCCATTTATGGGGAAAAGTTTCACAGTAAATTCTTTCAAGAAAAGTATTCTGCCATTCTATATTTGCTTTTTATGTTGCTCAGAGTTTGACAAAACAAATAATCTTTGAAACAACATTCCCACAACTACAAATGATTTCATTTTTCTCTTCTAGATTATTGTTTCTATATTACACATTCTTTTGCTCTAATAATGTCAAGTTGTCTACAGAGGAGAAGGGCAGAGAGTCTTCTGCAACAACAACTTATTTGACATCATAGGTTCCCTGTAGTTGCTTCCTTAATTATTCAATTAAAATGTTTCTTTTCATGACAGCTGCTGCTTTGCACAGTACATATGCTGACTCTTAGATATAGAACAGCTTTCAAGAAACAACTGCCAACGTCTTTTCATAACTTTCATATCCAACATTATAAAATCATCTGCTTGGTTGTAGTAATTTGACTCCATAAAAGTGAAGAAGATGGTTTATAATTGGGCTGGAAAGTAACCTAAAAATCATGATAGGCACTCCTCTATTACCCCACAATGAACTCTGTGTAAATCTCCCCCCCCCAAAAATCAACCAATATTGACTTATTGATTATCTAGGATTTTTAAGGAATTTACATATATTACCTTCAACCAAGAAATGTTCCATATAGTTTATAAAGGTTAAATAATTAAATACAGTAGAAAAGATTAAAAATTGCAAACCAGCTGAAGCAAACAGTATTTAAATACTGATAAATATAAATAAGTTTACTTAGAAATCAGGCATATTATGATCAATAGCAACTACTGTCAAGTGAGTATGAATAGGATTGCAGACTTTTTTTTCCCATTTAAAACATGTAGAAGAATAGAGCATGACTCAAATGGATAATTAGGATGCTAGGAATAGTTCCCTAGCAAGGAAATGACATATATTATTAACAAAAATTTTCTTGTTCCATTGACTTCCGGTGGCACCGCAAGCGCTGACAGATGCTCCTTTCAGACTGTCAGCCTTGTGATTTCATTAAAACCGCCAAGACAGTTCAAATCAGCTGTCTGGTGGTTTGGAAACCTTCCCCTTGGGAGAAGAGAGGAAGGCGAGCAGCCGGACTAAGGTAGAGCTCCCCAAAAGCCCTAGGAGCAATTCTGGGGCTTGGAGAGTGAGAGCTCTCTGGTAGTTCGACTGAGCTTTGAATCCGAGGCTTTTCTGCTTCAAGCAGAACAAGACGCCGTGACCATCCCTGCAATCAACATTCAGATTCAAAATAAGCTCAAAGCAGGCAGAACAAAAACAGGAGTCCTAGCAACTGCAAGTACTGAACTTTAACTCTGTGTCTATACTTCTTCCTTCTAAGACTTTTAAAACGAAAGCAAAAATGGAGCCTGAACTGTAACAGGGCGTGAAAGTGAAAGTTATAGTGAAAGTGATAGTTAACATCATTAGCGCTTCTAAGGCTGTTTAAGATTACTGGACTCTACACCAAAGAAAGAAAGATTTAAAAACATTTGGACTTATTGATTTGGTTGCTGTAGGAAGTATAAATTGAAAGCTAAAAATGGCTTCTAAGCAAATAAAATCTGGTTTTAAAAGTGCTGGAGGATCGCCAGCAGAACCATCAAAATTACAATCTTTGTCTACTTCAAACCCACAAATATTGACTTTGGAAGTTCTACAGGAATCTCTGCAGGATGCTTTGAAGCAACAAACTTCCTTTTTAGAGGGGAAAATTAAGGGAGTGTCTGAAGAAATGGCTGAAATTAAAGAAGTTATACAAACTCGGAATAAAGAAATAAGAGAAGACATAGTAATGGCATTTCAGGGTCTGGCAAAACACATTGAATTGTTGGATAAAAGAGTAGAAGAAATTAATCAGTCCAATTTGAATTTGGAAAATAAAATGGATGAAGTTCAGACCAAAGTGGATAGGGCAGACGATGAAGTGGTGATGTTACAGTATAGAGTGATGGAATTTGCCCTGAGAGTAAGAGGTTTGAGAGAACACAATCGAGAGAACTTGAGAGAGATCTTTGCAGAGGCTTTTGCAAAGATAACTGGGGAGCAACAAGCAGCTCTCTCATTGCAAATTGACAAAATATATTGTGTTAATTCTTGGTTTGCCAGACAGAATCAATTGCCAAGAGACATTGTGATTTATTTTACAACAAGGAGGACCCAAAATGAAATTTTACAAGCTTCCTATAAAAATAAACTTCAAATTGAAGGACAAGAGGTTTTAGTGCTGAAAGAAATTCCCCCAAATATGTTGAGAAGCAGAAAGGAGTTTGCTTTCTTGGTGGATGAATTTAGAAATTGACAGATTCAGTTTAGATGGGATGTTCCAGCTGGACTGGTGGTGAATTATATGGGAGAAAGGTATCGCCTTAACACAATTTGGAAGGCAAGAGATTTTTATACTAATGTATTAAAGGCTGGATGCCCACCATCTCAGGAAATGAGGAGAAGAAAAGAAGAGCTGGCAATACAGGGACAGAACGAAAGTAAACAGCCACAAGCTGCAGGAGAGACCTCACTTATTGAAGAAGATTTACTGCAATTTTTTGATACTGATCAACCTTTGGAAGTAGCAGAAAAAAGAGTAGAACCACAAGAACAAAGGCAGACTCGTGCAGCAGCAAAGCGAAAAGAACAAGATTTAAAGATACAGCAAACTCAAATGAAAGCGCAAGAAGCTACAAAAACAGAAGCAGTGGGGGGGGGGCAAGGCCGAAGAGAAAGGTGCAGGAGGATTTTCAGCTGGCCTTTTTAAAGCTTCAAGGTGCCAAGAATGGCAACTAAATTTTTGACTTGGAACGTCAATGGTTTAAATTCACCACAAAAGAGAAAGAAAATATTTCATTATCTGAAACAGTTTAAAAATGATATAATTTGTCTGCAAGAAACACATATTAGAGTGACAGATCAAAAATATTTGATAAATTCAAGATTGGGAACACACTTTGTTGCATCTGCCCCAGAGAAGAAAAATGGTATAGTTATATACCTAAGGACAGATTTAACAGCTAAATTAATTGAGGCAGATGCTCAAGGAAGATATATTGCAATTGAACTTTTAATAGAGGGGAAGAAAACACTTTTAATTGGAGTATATGCTCCCAATCAACAGCAAGAAAAAGTTCTATAAGTTTTTGCATACCAAAATAATACAATGGGATTATAAATCATGTATATTAATGGGTGATTGGAATGGAGTACTGGACACTCAAAAGGACAAAAAAGGATTACTTCAAAATATCCAAAAACGTGCAAGACTGCCCAAATCTTTTTTTGACATGATGGATGATATGGAGTTGAGAGATATTTGGCGAGAACGAAATCCAGAAGAAAAGGATTTTTTCTGACAGACATCAATCCCTTTCCAGGATTGATTTCATATTGATTACTAATGATTTCTTTTCTAGGGTAAAGAAGACGAAGATATGCCCAAGAATTTTATCTGATCATAGTCTGGTGTGGATGGAATTAGAGCAGGAAAAGGGACCTAGAAGGTCTTGGAAGTTAAATGAAAATTTGTTTAGATATGAGGAAAATGTGAAAGAATGTAAAAAACAAATGAAAGAATTTTTTGTTATGAATATGAACAAAGGTACACCTATGGAAATGGTCTGGGATGCAAGTAAAGCATATATGAGAGGAACCTTAATACATTTGAATAATAAATATAGACATAGACAAGAAAAAAATGGAGGGATTTAGAAGAGGAAATAAAAATGAAAGAGCAGGCACTCATACTGAATCCAACAGATAAGAAAATAAAGGAAACAATAAATTTGTTACGAGGGCAGTTTAATATGTTGATGGCAGACCAAGTGGCAACTAATCTACAATATGCTAAACATAATACTTTTTGTAATGCAAATAAACCAGGTAGATGGTTAGCTTACTTGTTAAGGAAGAAACAAATACTATGGAGTACTATGGAGAAGATAGAATTCAAAGGTAAAGAGGTATATCAACAAAATATGATTAAAAAAGCTTTTTTAGAATTCTATACAAAGTTATATGCTAGTGATACAATTCAAGGTAAAGACATAGACAGATATTTACAGGAGGAGAATATTCCTGTAATTACACCAGAGCAGAGGGAAGGATTGAACTGACCAATAACTTCGGAGGAAATTATTTTAGCAATTAAACAGTTGAAGGGGGCTAAAGCTCCAGGCACAGATGGATTGACAGTTGTTTATTATAAAAAATTACAGTTAGAAATGGTAGAACCGCTTAAGGAATTATTTCAGAAGATCCAAGCTGGAGGAGATGTACCCGCTTCTTGGAGAACAGCTTTTATTTCATTGATTCCAAAGGAGGACCAAGATCATAGTCAACCTAAGAATTATAGGCCAATATCGCTTTTAAATACTGATTATAAGATTTTTGCTAAAATACTAGCAAATAGGTTAATGGTAATTATGCAACAAATGATTCATAATGACCAAACTGGATTTATAAGTGGGAGACAAATGAAAAGTAATGTAAGACAAATTGTAAACTTATTGGAATATCTGGAAAGGAACAACCAAGACCCTGCAGCGCTTATCTTTTTGGATGCAGAGAAGGCATTTGATCGATTGAATTGGCAATTTTTATTGAAAATAATAGAAAAGATGCAGTTTGGAGAATACTTTACACAATCTATTAGGGCAATATATCAGAGACAAACAGCACAAATAATAATTAATGGTGGTTTAACAGAAACTTTTAAAATTGAAAAAGGAACAAGACAGGGATGCCCTTTATCACCATTATTGTTTATTTTATCTTTGGAACCATTACTGAATAAAATACGAGGGTCAAATAAAATAAAAGGAATTAAAATTAGACATCATGATTATAGATTAAGAGTATTTGCGGATGACTTGGTTGTTACTTTAACCCAACCAGTACAATCAGTTATAGGCTTACTGGATATAATTACCCAATACAGTCAAATGTCTGGATTTAAAATAAATAAACAAAAAACAAAAATAATAGCTAAAAATATGATGGTAAAGCAAAAAGAAGAACTAGAAAGACTAACAGGATTTGAAATAGTAAAAATGGTTAAATATTTAGGGGTATATATTACAGCCTCAAATGTAAAATTATATAAAATAATTATGAATTGCTATGGCAAAAAATACAGAAAGAGATGGAGAATTGGGGAAAATTACAATTATCTTTGTTGGGAAGAATAGCAGCAATAAAAATGAATGTTTTACCTAGGTTTTTATTTTTGTTTCAAATGATACCAATACTTAAGAAAGATGATAATTTGAGGGAATGGCAGAAGGGTATTAATAAATTTGTTTGGGCAGGGAAAAGACCGAGAATAAAGTTAAAAATAATGCAAGATATACGTGAAAGAGGAGGTCTTAAAATGCCTAATTTAAGATTATACCATGAAGCAGCCGTCCTAACAATAATTAGTGACTGGATTAATTCAACAGAAGAAAGAATATTGAATATTGAAGGATATGATTTGTTATATGGCTGGCATGCTTACTTATTATATGACAAAAAGGTGGATAAGACCTTTAAAAGCCATATACTAAGGAATGCCTTGTTACGAGTTTGGAAGAAGTATCAATATAAGTTAAATTATAAGATACCTATATGGGCAATACCCAGACATGTGATAGAGAATATAAGTGTAGAACAAAAGCAAGAGGTGATTACCTATAAAGAGCTTCTTAAAATGGAAGGGGGTATATTGCAGTTAAAACCTATAAAGGCATTAAAAGAAGAAAAAATAATTCAAACTTGGTTTCAGTATGGTCAGTTGCAAGCTAGATGGAAAGAAGACCAGAGAATTGGTATCATGCAGAAGGAGGAAAATTTGGTAAAACAAATTAGAGATCAAGGTCAAATGCATATAAAAAGATTATATAATATACTGATAGAAATAGACTCAGAAACGGAATTAGTTAAGGATTGCATGATAAAATGGGCACAAAACATTCAGGAACCAATAATGATGGAAACTTGGGAAAAAATATGGGTTAGAAATGTAAAATTTATGCAAGCACAAAATTTAAGAGAAAATTTTTATAAAATGTTTTACAGATGGCATTTGGATCCTAAAAAGTTGGCTTATATGTATACGAATTTGCAATCTAAGTGTTGGAGATGTGATTGTGATGATGCTACTTATTATCATATATGGTGGACTTGTAAAAAAGTTAAAGCATTTTGGATTAAAATATAGTGGATTATCCAAAATATTCTTAAAAAGAAGATAAAGTTTACTCCACAATTGTTTTTGTTGGGTATAATCACAGATTGTACGGTTATAGAGACTAAATTGATTTTAAATTTAATAACTGCAGCTAGACTTCTGGTGGCACAATATTGGAAGAAGGAAGAATTACCTACTATTGAAGAATGGACATTAAAAGTGGCAAATTTGGCAGAAATGGTGAAAATTTCAGCATACTTGAAAGATCATTCACAAGAAAGATATATATCGGAATGGAGAAGATGGATTGATTACATTCAAAACAAATATCGAAGTAAAAAGTATCAAATAGCTTATGAATGAATAGAAAAGTTAAGAGTATGTATATTTAGTTAAGTAAAAGGCGAGTTAACGTGTCGAGGGGGGGATAGGAATCTGTAGTTAGTTAGCTTAGTTTAGCATATGATTGTTAATTGTTTTACCCTGTATTTTTTTCTGGGAAGTCCAGGGGTGGGTGGGGGGGAGAAGGAAGGGAGGGGAGAGAAGGGGAAATATTTGATTTTTTTTTCTTTTTTGTAAAACTTTTCAATAAAAAAAAAATTCTTGTTCCACAGCAAATTGATAGCCTACAAAGTTCTTTATGAAATAGATCAAGTGCTATTTTGCCAAGGTTGAATTTATCGATCTTATCAGAATATGATGAGAAGGCTGGACTTCCAGTTTGCTGCTGGCCGCCGCCAGACGTTCCTCTGGGATCGTCAGCTCCCTCTGCCTGTATAGAGCCGCCGTTACAGCGGATGGCGGCTCGAAAAAACTCCGTTTCCAAGAGGAAACGGAGAGAGAGCCGGCAGGGGTGGGTAGAACTCCCCGCAGAGTCCCAAAAGTTTTTTTTTTAACTTTTGGGACGGAGCGGATGAGAAGCCCCATATCCCCTGCCGCTGCTCCGGGCTTTGGGAGACCTCTGCCTATGCAGAGCTAGGCGTCAAGAGCAAGCCTGTGAATCTAAAAGAATAATTAAAGAAATGAAGAACTGGACCCTTAATACTGAACCGCAAGTATCTCACCCTTTCAAAAACTATTTAAAAGAAAAGAGTAGAGGAAAAGAGGGAAAAAGAGCCTTCTAAAATGGCGTCTGCTGTGGCTGGAGAAGGGCTAAAAGGGAAAGTCCTTCCGTTTTTCATTATTACAATGTAGCGGAATAAATATCATTGGCTACATTTCTAGAGAAACCTCGCTCCTGTGCTGCTCAGAAGTTTTTTTTAATGAGGGAAAGTCTTTTTGTTTTCTATTTCTTCTCTTATTTTTGCTAAATCTTGTCTGTGTGGGAAATGGCATCAGGACTTATACAGCTGGACAAACAGGGGGGGGGAATTTCCCCCCTTAAGAAATTGCGCCAACAAATTTCAACTCTCCAGCGTCAGAAACCCGATTTTAATATATTAGAATTTATCCTTGAAGAGATTGTAAGAAGGGATGAGATTGTGAATCAGCAACTTGAAAAATTTAAGCAGGAAATTAAAGAAATTGGTGAATTGGTGAAATCAGAGTCTGACTTCTTGAATAAAAAGATTTCAAAAGTTGCTAATGGTTTATCAGGCTTTCTGATTCGGATGGAGGCAAAGACTGAATTATTAGAGACTAAAATGAAGGAAGTCGAGGAGAATTTGGATGACATGACTCAAAAAATTAAAAAGGATTTGATAAACATTCAGGATAATAGCTTGGAAGACAAATCTAAAATGGAGACTGACCAAAAGATTGGTAATGAGGAAAATGTACAACAGAGGATTGAAAGAGAAGTTTTAATGATTCAATATAATTTTACAGAATATGCAATTAGATTGAGAGGTCTGCAGGAAAATAATAGAGATGATTTAAGGAAAGTATCTTCTGAAATTCTGGCTGGGATCTTAAAGGTTCAACCTGATGAAGTGTATTGCAGGATTGATAGAATTTATAGAATAAACTCCTGGTGGGCAAAGCAAAGGCAACTGCCTAGAGATGTGGTGATCTATTTTACAGATAAAGAAATTAGGAATAATATTGTGCAGAACTCTTTTAATTCCAATTTGCAATTTCATGGAAGAAAGATTTGGATTTTCAAGGAGCTCCCGCCCAAGATGTTAATGGAGAGGAAGAAATTTGGCTTTTTAGTGACTGAATTAAAAAAAAGAAATATCCTATTCAGGTGGGACATCCCAGCTGGTTTAATATTGAGATATCAAGGCGTAAGATATCAATTGCACACTGTTGAAAAAGCGGAAGATTTTTATCAAAAAATTCTAAAAATGAATTTAACACCTTTAGGCATAATACAGGATAAGCAAAAGGAGTTGGAAATAAAAGGAAAACATCAAATTACAGAGGCTGTGATGGATAAATTGTCTTTGGACTCCTTGGAGATCCCAGCTGGACTGTTTATAAATAAGAGAGCAGTGTCATCCGAACCCAAGGTGATGAATCATCAAGTCACAGACAAGTGCGCAAATCAATCAGTTGATATACAAGTGATGGAGAAGAAAGATGAGATGATAAAATTAACCCAACAAGAACAATCCACAAAGCAGAATGAAAATCAACCAGCAGATATACAATTGGTAAGCAAGAAAAGAGGATGGAAATTCAACCCAAAAAAGAAAAAGAAAAGAAACAGATCTTATAGAAACAGCAATTTCCAAACTAAGCAACAGTGAAGCCAGGCGCTTTAAAAAATGAATGAATATTAGAAAAGACAGTGGTGGCGAACAATTGTCTGATACTATCCTGAGGATTGTGGCAGATCTCTGCAAGGCCATGATTTTGGGAAGTGGAAAGAGCCTCACTTTGTTGGATTTGAATCATCTAATTTTTTCTTATTTACTTTTTTTTTCTCTTGGAAATATATTATAACTACTTTGAGTTATAAGGCAGGAGAGTTTTGCTGGGGCATGCAGAAGATCTGGATGTTACTCAGTAGGATGACGGGAATTAACAATCCTGATGAATACCACAACTATAACCATACGGATATATTCATAATTATAATGTCACTCGGGTGGTTGTTTTTACTTTTATACAGGTGTGAGGATATCTACTACTGATGGGGGCAGAAGATGACTGAAGATTTTGAACAAACTGTTGCACCAGCATGTTATTTTACCCTATTATGGGTGATGGATTTAACAATCTAGTGGAAAGACATCAAAGAAGATATTATATGGATCATAAACTTAAAGTTATTGTCTTTTCTCTTTTTACATAATGAAATGCATATATAGATATGTGTATATCTTAGTAAAGTGGGCAGTTGATTATATTTAGAATCGTATTGCATGATTTTGTAGGAATTGAAGGGCTGAAATAGGTTAGTTTACTGATTGTTATAAAATGGGATGCATATATAGATATGTGTATATTCTAGTAAAGTGGGTAGTGGATTATATTTAGAATTGTATTGTCTGATTTCAAGTCATATATTTAGAGGAGTGAAGGAAGTGGACAGAATTGAACAAATTTGGTTGCAGGGAGAAGGCCGATTTAAAATGTTATATTAATATATATAAAAGATTAAAGGTTAATTTGTAATAATACTCAATAAGTTTAGGGGAGGAGAAAAAGGGCAGATTACCGTAAAAATGGGAGTTATAAGATTAACAAGTTAAGGGTCAGTATTCCGAGAAGGGATTAAGGGAAAGGGAAGATATTATGTATGTAACTAGTTATGAAATAGCCTATTGTTGTGAAGAAGTCACAGGGGGGGTTGGGTGGAAAGGGTGGGTTAGGGAAGGGGGGGGGGGGAAAAGGGGGAAAAACTTGTATTTGAAAACTTTTTCAATAAAAAAAAAAAAAAAGAATATGATGAGAAGGCTGTTTAGATCCTCCCACTGTATAAGATGACTGAGGGAGAAGTCAAATGCATCATCAATCTTGAGTGCTTTCATACCCACAAGAAATCTAAGTCCAGCCCACCTTGAATTTCATTGACTCTTCTTTGATTAATTCCCACTGTTTGGGAGAGCGGAATCCCATTGTAACACCACAGAGGCCAGATCAGCAGAACAAACACACCTATACAAAGTCTTTGAGAGAAATGGATACTCATGGAACTTCATTTGGAGATGCTTACATACAAACCATACAAAAACTCAAAGCAATAAAACAGAAACAACAACAACCAGAGGAATCAAAATCCCTACATATAGAATGATTCAGAAATGACAGCAAGACTACTATGCCAAAATGACCTTGTAGTAGCCCACAAACCAACCTAAACTCTCAAACAGACCCTGTCAAAACTGAAAGGGCAGACAGAAACAAACCAAAGATCAGGCGTCAAAAATCCAGTGCAGCAAGTGCAAAAAGAACTATGTTGAACAAATAGAAAGAAAGTTATCAACTAGACTGCATGGACACTTCCTAGCTATCAAAAGACATGACCCACTATCCCTCATGTCAGTTCACGAAGATTCAGAAGGCCACAAATTTGATCAGTTGTAATCCAGGCAAAATCAAGGAGAGAAAGAGAATTCCTTGAAGCCTGGTTTTCCCCTATAAGTCAATAAAAGACACATTGACATCAACCCAATCTACCAATCACTGAGAGCGAAAAAACTGCATCAACTATGACCGAAGCATTTAAAACGAACAAAGAGGCATCCCACTATGTAGCAACAAAATTTTAACCCATCGACTCACAAGAAATTGGACTATGTCTCAGTAACAACAACCAGCCACTCCAACAAGCCGAAACCAGACCATGACTCAGAAGCACCCACATAACAACTCTAATCCTAATCTACATCACACAGATGGTACTTAATTACAGCCCAACAACAACCAGCCAATCAAACAGTCCAAAATCAGACCATGAGTCAGAAATATCTGAACAAACAACATTCAGACTAATTTGCATCTCATAAAAAGGTATTTAAAGACCTGTGTTCTGACAGATGAGCACAATTCAAAACACACTGACGATATCTCCTCGAATGGAGATGAAACATTTGTAAACAAATTGCCAAGCTCGGAACTTAAACCAACAGCCTAACTACCAACCTACTAATATTCAAACACATTTCATTGACTACCAATATGCTTTGACTGTTAGTAATTCAGATACTTCTAAAGAGTAGCATATAATAAACTTGTAGTCATTTGAACCACCTTTCTTCCTGATTTCTTGCATCTGACATTAATCTGAACTATTCATCAACAACAAAAATTTTCATGGACTCCAAAACACCTACAGGATATCATCAAGTGCCGAGACAGTTTGGCGAACAAGATGAGATATTTAAAAACTAATATGCATCTGATTTTTCAGCAAGTACAAGTCCTGATCAAATCCAGCAACCTTCCCAGCCTACTGCACCCACACAGAACCAACTGCCAGTGGCTGCTACTGTATGCTGATAACTTAAGATTTCCAGCTGCTTAATGCAGAGATTCACTAGGGAGTCTGCCAGGATAAAAACATTCCTAACCCAATGTAAAGTATTCATTGGCACCTGGCCAGAAGAATTTCCTACGTCTACTTGTTGACTCAATCTACTTGTTGACTATCCTCAACCTCCTTGTTGATTCTGCTGTCATTTCCACTCATCAGATACAGTGACTCCATCCTAGATAACTTCCAAAGTTCCTTACCAGATTTAGACAACATTTCAGAAACCCAATTTGGATGGAGACTGCTGATCAATACCTCTGCCAACTTTGCTAAGGCAACACCACTGTGAGAACTTTCATTGAAAAATTCAAGCTACCTGTGTTGAGTTAGATTGGACAAGCCAGCCTGATCTCACAGTTCAGAAATAGGCTAAACAGGAGCATTGCCAAAGAACTGATTACACAAGGAATCCCCTGTACACTAGGGGACATGTACCTGGCCTCTATAACAGCTGAATCATGCCTCACAGAAATCTGGACTCTCTCCAGCAGTTCCTACCAGTTGCCTTCACACCTGCCTCCTCTCATCACCATCCAAAACTTCCCAACTATTCCAGAGGGTGAAGAGCTTATTAAAACCAGGGCAGCCAGACAAGCCCCAGCCACAGGAGAACAACAATAGCACATAGAATTAGTCTGTTTCTATTGTGGAGAACCTGGACACATGGTCAATCACTGCCCTTCTAAGCCTCCCAGAAGAGGAGACAGATGGTTCAGCAATATTTCCACTAATCACTGCCCAGATGGCAAACTTCAGGACCAGAGAAATGACAAATGTCTCTCCTGCATGAGCTCAAAGGGGGTCTTCCAAGTACTGACTGAGGCTCACTTGCATATCCATCAAGGTGTATTATTAAAATTTCATTCTACCCTAATCCTCCCCAGCAGTCAGAAATAGACCTTAACCATTTTGATTCAGGGGCAACAACCTTGCCACAGTTTAGAAGCTCAACATACTCACTATACCATTGGTTTCCATTGCAAGTAAAAACTATTGATGACCAAATCTTAAACTCAGGCCCAGTCACTCATGCCACAGTGCCATTGCAATTATCTTTACACTAACATCCCAAAAATTTAACCTTTTCGTGGCCAACTACCTTGATATCCCACTGGTATTGGGAACTAGTTGATTGCAACATCATGACCCCACTTTAGATGGAAGAAATGGTCTATTATCTGACAGCCCTTATTGCCTTTCTCATTACAATTGGCCATCTGAAACGTCCCACCAGACACCCCTGAAATTTATCAGAGAGATTCCCAATCTCCCAAGTAAGTACTCAGACTACAGATGTCTTTGGAGAGGGAGAAGTATCGATCCTTCCCTCACATAAAGATTGTGAATGGGTGGGGCACTTGCTTACAAGGAACCTTCCGCTTCTGACTTTCAACTCCTGGGTAGGGACCTAATGCTGTTTCTGTGTTTCAGCAATGACCACCTTGCTCACCACCTCCTTCAGATGAAGGGAAGGCAAATTTCTTTGAACCTCTTTCCCTTCCGCCCATGCTCAGGTCACATGAGAATTCAGACTTCAAAGAAATGATGGTGGGCTGCCCCCGGTTCGCACCGGTTCTATAGAACCAGTAGTAAAACAGGTGGGACGCTCTGCCCACTGACCCAGACATCATCAGAATACTTCTGCGCATGTGCAGAAGAGTGTGCGTGCACGTGAGCAAAGCAGGCGCGCGCGCCCCCATTGCGAACCGGTAGCAAAGGTAAGTAGAACCCACCCCTGGAGAGTAGCATCAAAGATCTCATGGAGGAGATAGACCAAGTTGGAGGGGTGGGTGATATAGGAGATGGAGGAGATGATCAGGCTGAGCCTCTTTGTGCTCACATGAAATCTAAGTCCAGCTCACCTTGTATTTGCTTTGACTATTAGTAGTTCAGATTTTTATTGAGAGCATTAGCATGCAATAAACCTGTAATCATTTGAACTGCCTTGCTTCCTGATTTCTTGTGCTTGACATCCACTCTCTATAAAAAGGCCTTCTCTATTGCAGCCCCGTACTTAAGAACTTCTCTCCTCCAAAAAATTGAGCTGTCCATTCCTGCCTGGCATTTTGTCAAAATGTTAAAGCAACACTATTCCACTGTGATGTTAATAGGACTGAATGTTTCTGGTGGCCATATGGAAGATTTCTATTAAATGTAGATGAAGTAAATGAAGATGGAACAGGAATCAGATGCATTCTGCAGAGCATCTAAGAGCAGCTGTTGGGGGTGATTTACCTGCTTGCTCATCAGTCATTACTGTACACTGGGGGATTCTTTAATTCCCAATGGAGTGATTGACTGGTTGATTGACAGGTTATTGATTTCTGCTGATAAACTGTCAAGCTCCAATAAGACACCAAAGGATCTTTCAATGCCCCCTGCTGTTTGCACCCAAATGCTGTCCCTCACTTGCTACTTTTATTCCCGAGGAGCCTGCTCTTCTAAGGAAGGAGACAGAGAAAGAGAAGGAGAAGAAGGAGAAAGAGAAAGAGAAGGAGAAAGAAAAGGAGGAGATGGATTAAAGGATGACAGCATACCTCATGGGTGCTGCAATTTTTCCTCCCACGGAGAGTGCTAAAATAGGAGAATGACAAGGAGTAGAAGAAGAAGAGAAGGAAAAATATCCTTTTGTTGGCTGTAAACCAGGAACTCAGAAATACTTTTACTTAGCTTTTATTGTAAGCAGAGTGATTATAAACTGAACCACAAGAGAAGAACCACCATTTGTTATTAACAGTGTCACAATACAAAAATCTCATTGCCTTGCACTCACTGGAAAAATTGTATGAAGAATAACAAAATCATGGAGAAAAATTAACAATACAGCCACATGCAACAGGTGTGCCATGTTTGTTTTCCTGCCCAAGAAGGATTCAAATTTTTCTTGCACAAAATGTAAATTAACTGAATTATTAGATTTGAACAGTCAAGAGATGTTAGTAGTCACTCTGAGAGTACCATGATGGTGAACATGGCAAACTCCTAGTAAAGACAGAAGTCAGTATCCAAAATGAACATAACAAAGAAGAAACAACTACCAGGAAAAAAGAAACAACTACCAGGAAACAGGAAGGGCAATGGAAATGATAGCATGTCACTCAAGGATTAAAAAGTCCTAAAAAGGCTGTGTCCCCATCTCTGGAGCTAAACAACCAATTTCATACCCTCTCCCTGGAAGAAAACATGCAGACACCTGGAGAAGAGTTTTTGTCAAGTGTCCCAGTAACAAAAAATAAAGTAGCTCAAAAATAAAGTAGACTTTCCCCACAAAAAAAGACATGTCTGTGAGGCAAAATCAGGCAATTTTTTAAGGGAGTATGTTGTCTTCCAGACACAAAGATTAAAGATGTGACAAGAGGCTTACTAAAATAATCAAGCCCTTTAGTCACATGTGACTAAAGTCACTTTTTCTTCTTAGGTAGTGTTGTTTATATTGATATAGATGTGTTTTGTGTACACATGATGTAGTATTTTGCTTTTATATGTTTAATAAAGTTTGTTTTTAAAATTAAAAAAAAATCAAGCCCACTGATTATTACTCCCTTCTCCTTTTTCACGTTGGGACAAATGATACAGCTAAGAGTTTGAAAACAATTCCAAGAGACTATGAGCCACTAGGCAGAAAAGCATTCTTAACTGTACTTCCAATGAAAAGTCAACATCAGATGAGGTAACAGAGGTTTCTAGAAATAAACTACTGACTCAAAGACAGTGCCACGAGGAGAACTTTGGATTTTTGGATCATAGTTTACATTACTACAGGAAGGGCTTCTGGCAAGAGATGGGATAAATCTCACAAGGATCAGGAAGAAAGTGTTTGGAAAACAAGCAAATCGAAAGGAAAATAACCTAAATCTGATGATGAGGGAGACCAATCTTTAAGATCAAATCCCACGGATAATGCCCAAGATAACCAATCACAATGAGAAAGGGAGTGATGAAAAGGAAGGAGAACTCAAGTATAAAACAGGAAACAAATGTAAGGTCAGCCATTATATTGTATGGCCGTCCATACAATTACTCCAACAAATTACTCTCTGTAAATTTGACAATTTTTTACCCAATATAAAAACAATAAAAAACAATAACACCCAGCATCTTAGTGACAACATTCAAATGTGCCAGCTGATGGACTCCATCTCACTCTGGAGTTTCCAGGCAAAACCAAATCTTCAGGGCCTTGAGAAAAGGTGTCAAAAAGGGGCCAATCTTACCTCTGTTGCAATGATATTCCACAGGGAGGGAGCCACCATGGAGAAATCCTTCTTGGTCCTGCTACATGGACTTCCTTAGGAGAAAGGGCCCATAGCATTTTCTGCCTCCCCACTCTGATGGGCTGAGTAGATGTGACCAGGAAAAGATGATTCTTTAAATAATCTGGTTTCAAGCCATGTAGAGCTTTGAAGATGACAATCAGTATCTTGAACTGTACTGGAAGCAAATCTGCACCCAAATCAGTTCCCACAGGAGAGACGAGATAAACACATCTAGACCTGCACAGAACCATGCAGGCTGCTGCATTTTGAACCAATTGAAACTTAGACAGAAGTTTCATAGACAGCCAGCATGGTTCTGTGCAGGTCTAGATGTGTTTGTCTCATCTCTCCTATTTGTGTCATCTTTCAAGAGCAGTCCCATAGAGAGTATGTTGCAATAGTTAAGATAGGAAGTGACTAGGTTTAAAGTGACTCTGAGCAGGGATTGTTGGTCCAGGAAAGGACATAACTGGTGCACAATCAACAACTGCCTCCTGTTCCTCATGCTGGAGTTGTGAGTCCAGAAGGACCTTCAGCTTCCATACTGGGTCTGTCCAGAACAGTGCCACCCTATCTAAGCGCAGAGTTGGCAATTTTCCATGGACCAAAGAACCCAGAACCATTCTCTCTTGACAGGATTCAGTTTCAGCCCATTGCTCCCCATCCAGGCCTTAACAGTCTCCAAGCAGTGCAAGAAGGAGGTCACTTAACTCACCACAGGACAAGACATTTAGCTGGGTTTCATCAACATATAGATGATATCTCTGCCCATGGTGGTGGATCATTAGCAACTTCATGTAGATGTTAAAGAGAAATGAGAAAGTACCAAGCCCTGTGGGATGCCACAAATTAAACAATGAGGGCCAGATTTCTCACTTTCTGTCAACAGTGTCTGAGAGCAACAGTGATTGAGAGCAACAGTGACTGAGAGCAACCACAACCAGGAAGGAAATGACCCAGGACAACATGGAGAACTCATTCTCAACTGCTAAAGCTGCTCCAGAAGGATACCGTGGTTGACAGTATCAAAGACTGCCAAGAGGTCAAGTAGAGCGAGGATAGACATACTATCTACATTCTGCTGCCACCAGAGACCATGCTATTTTTCGCCCATATCCAGGCCTAAACCCAGACTGGAAGGGGTCCATATAATCCATTTCATCCAGGGACTGCTGGAACTATCTTCTCAATAACTTTCCCCAGAAAGGAAAAATTGGAGACAAGACAACAATTATCCAATAGGATAGAATCTAGTGATGGCTTCTTAAGAAGAGGCCAGATCATGGTCTCCTTAAATACTACAGCACCACTCTCTCCTGCAACAAGCATTATAATAGCTAGAACCTATTCTCATGTCACCTTCCAAAAAGTTTTCACATAGCAGGAGGGACAGCAACACATGGGCATCTAACAGAGCCTTGGTGGCGCAGCAGACTAAAGCACTGTTAAGTAACACCAGCAGCCTGCAATTACTGCAAGTTCAAATCTCACCAGGCTCAAGGTTGACTCAGCCTTCCATCCTTTCAAGGTAGGTAAAATGAGGACCCGGTTTGTGGGGGCAATAAGCTGACTTTATATAAAAAAGAATACCGCTTAGGGGGGCCCCGAAAACCCTACTAAGCAGGTATATACAAAAGTATGAAGGTTATTGCTTAACGCATTGTAAGCCACCCTGAGTCTCCGGAAAAAGGTCGGCATATAAATTGAACCAATAAATAAATAAATAAGTAAATAACTGGAAACAAATCCAAGCAATTTCTGTCCTCCAGCAATAATGCTCAGAGTTTGGGTAACAAAAAGGGAAACCTTGAAGTTCTGGTACATGAATGCAAGTATGACAGCAATAGCAATGACACTTAGACTTATATACCACTTCACGGTGCTTTACAGCCCTCTCTAAGCAGTTTACAGAGTCAGCATATTGCCCCCAACAATCTGGGTCCTCATTTTACCCACCTTGGAAGGTGGGCCAGCGAGATTTGAACTGCCGAACTGCAGCTAGCAGTCAGCTGAAATAGCCTGCAGTAGTGCACTCTAACCACTGTGCCACCTCGGCTCTTCATGATATTGTTGATATTACTGAAAATTGTTTAGATGAAACCCATGACTGAAACATAACTGCTAGAAGGATAACTCTCCTTTTACGGCCCCTAATCCCTTAATTTGGGGTAGTGTTGGGGTAACTGGATGGACTTGAGTGTTTATTGGCTGGACACCCTTCCTGATGCCATGAAGAGTTCACAGCAGATTTTTTTTCTTTGCATCCTAGGAGAGAAACATTTGCCGCTGCCAAGGATTGAACTCTTAACCTTCCAAGTGGGAGGTGAATGCTTTCACCACTAGGCCACCATGCCTCTCATAAATTGTTCAAAAGAAACATAATAAAACAAAAACAAAGGGGGGGGGCGAGGGGAATAGCATATGTGAAGAATTATAACAATTTATTACAATAAACACACAATAGTAGGGATGAAAGCCTTCTTGAAAGCATTTAGGTGAATATCAGAGAAAAAATAAATGACATTGGCATAGGTGTGTACTTCTACACTTCTACAACAAATGCTAAAAATAATTTTAAGTTTCTTTTAATATGTAAAGAGCAAGAAAAAAGTGAATGATGGGTCACTAATAGGAAAAGATGGCAACAAAGATGCAGGAAGAAAGTGAAACTGTTTAATACCTTCTTTGCATCTGTAAAAGGAAAAAATAGCTAACCCATCAAAAGCAGCACAGTGGGACAAGAATGCAAACCAAAATAGGTAAGAAATTAGTTAAAAACACCTAGACATTTTAGAAGAGTTCAAATTACCAGGAGCTGGCAGATGTAATCTCAGAATCACTGAATGAAGTATTTCTGAGCTCCTGGAGCATGGGGAAATTGTCAAAGGACTGGAAAAGAGTTGATGTTATTGCATTCTTCAATGGGAAAAATATGGCTCTAATAAATTACAGACCAATCAGCTTGATATCAATATTAGAGAAAATCTGGAACAAGTTTTGGACCCATAATATTTGCTTTTGGTTAACTAATTAACCTATATATGAAAATATCAAAAACTATCATTCGAGTTACACTAATTGTTTTGAAGAATATATTAATGAATATTATGAGCATTCATAACATTATAAATGATAAACCGACTGTATGTGTGTTCAAAATGCAGCAAGATGCCCAAGATAGCACTCTTAAAAATCTGGATTGGATTCCTAGAAATTTTAAATTATTAAATTCATATGAGCTGTATAACATCTGGGACTTAAATCTAGTTTTAAAGTGTTATATGGCAGCAGAATAGAGTTAGCATTAGAATGAACTAAGAAAAAAGTAGTGTTATTCTATATTGAAGCAGTGATTAATGGATCTGTATTCTAAAATTATTAAGGCATTAAGAAAATATATAATATGTACAAGAGACTGATGCTAAGAAATTAGAGAATAAGGAAAGTGCTTGAAATTGAAAATAAATTGATCAGCAATCTCTATTTAAATTATAATAATTAAAATGACATATCAGAACACAATACATTGAGAAGTTCTTATTAACATCAGCAAAACCTTCAATCATTTCGTCTGAAATTGTATGAAAGAATTATATTATTTTTGAATCATGTAGTTTACCAACATTGTTCTTGGATTCAAAGAAACATTTAGACAATAAATCGTTCTCCTCAATTAGCACCTTTATTATTCACCTTCAAACCATTGGAGTGGATATTTCTGATGCTGCTTGTAGTATTATATACTGTAAAACAAGCACCATTTCCTTCCTTCCTTCCTTCCTTCCTTCCTTCCTTCCTTCCTTCCTTCCTTCCTTCCTTCCCTCCCTCCCTCCCTCCCTCCCTCCTTTCTGTCTTTCTTTTGTCTTTCTGCCTCTCTGTCTTTCTGTCTTCCTGTCTGTTTCTAGTGTTAGGTAGCCACTCTTTTCTTTTCACTCTTTGCTCACACCAGAGGGAATGAATTCTAAAAGGAAGAATGGAAATGTAAGTAAAATATTCCGTATAAATGCCCTTTCTCTAAAACATACATACACATACACACATGCAAACACAAAAACTCAAACAGAAGTTGAATGTTTGGGAACACATCCTAATCTTCAGGCTGTAAGCTATATATAAATATAAATTAAAAGCAAAAAGAAAGATAGGCATTGAATCATGGGGCTGGAGGGGTCTTGGATCTTTTAGTCCAACCCCGTGCCCAGGGCAGGAGATTACAACATCACAAATGGTTGTCAAATCTTTTCTTGAAGACCTCCAGCAGTGGAGCATCCATAACTCTGGGAAGTAAGATGTTCCATTGATTAATTGCTTTTACTGGCAGAAAATTTTTCCCAGTTCCATATGGATTTCTCTTTAATGAGCTTCTATCCATTACTTCTTGTTCTGTCCTCAGGTGCCTTGGAGAAAAAGTTTATCCACTCATCTCAGTGATTGCCCCTAAAGTACCAGAAGATAGCTAACATGTGACCACTAATGCTTTTCTTCATTAGGCTACACATATATAGTTCCTTTAACTGTTACTCATAAAGTTTAGCCTACAGACCCTTATCATCTTTTTTTGTATCATGGTGATCAGAATGCTTGCAATATTCCAAGTGTAGCCTCACTAGGGCAATGTAGAACAATATTATCACTTCCTCTGATCTTGATGCTATCCTTCTGGTTTTTTTGTTTTTTTTTATAAATTTTATTAAGTATACAATTTAAAAACATTAGACTTGGTGCGACTTGTCTGATACATACTTTTCTAACACTTTTTCTTTTGTGTATATTACAATATAATATCATGCATATTCCATATATACTTTTTGTACATTCAATCACACTTCAATTACATACATATTCCCTTCGTCTCTATTCAAATCCAATTTATTCCTATCTAATATTTCTTAATTTAATTTTATTTATTTTTCTCCCCTATCTAATATTTCTTAATTTAATTTTATTTATTTTTCTCCTCTTTTCTTCACTCTGTTTCTAATTCTCTATCCCTACATTCCTCCTTTTCTCTAGCCATTTATAAAATGTATTCCAGGTTACATAGAATTCCGATTCATCTTTATCTTTGAGCTCCATTGTTAACCTGTCAATTTCTGCATAGGTCAATATTTTGTTAATTATTTCCACCTCTTGTGGGTTCTCTCTGCATTTCCAATTTTGTGCGAATATCAACCTCGCTGCCGTTAATATGTATACCATAAGCTATATTTCTTCTTTTTTGTAATTATCCCTTACTATACCCAGAAGGAAGAGTTCTGGTGTCATATCTATTGTCTTGTTTAACATCTGTTCTAGCCACTGTTTTATTTGGCACCAAAAGTCCTTGGCTTTCGGGCACCCCCACCACATATGATAATAAGTGCCTAATGTTGCTTTACATTTCCAACATTTTGGTAAGCAATTTTTGCAGATCTTGGCCAATATTGTGGGTGGGTGATGCCATCTGTAAAACATCTTGTATTGATTTTCTTTATATGCAGGGGCTAGGGTAAGCTTTCTATTCCTCTACCATAGTTTTTGCCAGCTATCTAGATCTATGCCATACTCAAAATTCTTACTCCAGGTGAGCATGGTCTCTTTCACTTGCTCTTCTATCATGTCGTAATCCAATAAATATTTATATAATTTCCTAATCATCTTCACATCTGCCCCTTGTAGGATTTCGTCCAATTCTATTGGTTCGGTTCTTATACCCAGTTCATTTTTATCTCTCACGTATCGGGATTGCATCTGAAGATATGTCCACCATTCTAGTTCTATCCCTTCTTCTTGTAAGTCCTGCCTAGACCTCAGTTCTCCCTTTTCATTCAATATGTCTTTATATGTAATCACTCTTCCTAATTTCATGAAATTTGGATGTACAAACATCTCCAGAGTCGACAGCCAATTGGGAATTGTTGCTTAATTTTAATCCAAGCATCCAATTGAGCTCTTCTAATGAGGTGTTTCTGGAAGTATTGGCATGCTTTATGTTTCCCATCCCAGAGGATCGCGTTTTTTAAATTAATCCACTCCCTGATCCATGTGAGTGCTGCGGCCTGGTAGTATTTTTGTCACAGGTAAATGCCTTATTCTTAAATAGAGGAAATGTATGTACATAGAATATCAAGGGTTAATTTATTCTTCCTTTTCTTAATGTATTCATATGTAACCACTCCTACCTCTAACCCCGCCTTATTGATATAAAAGAGCATATATGCTCCTCCTCCTTGCTTCTATCTGCAATCATCCAGAGAATATAGAATGCCTACTGTAAATAAATAATACTCTGTTTGAATACTACTTTTCTGAATCCTTTATTGAGTCCGATCCTCGAATTATTGCAACAATCTGGTAGCAGAGGATGGTTGGCTGACTCAATAAGAAACAGACATGCCGAAGAAAGAAAACTTCAGAAACAAAAGAGAAAGACCCAACACCAGGGCACACAACAAAGAGATGGAAATGGATCAAGAAATGATTGATGAATCTACAGCTGAAACGACAAGAGAACCTGAAAACTACACCACAGACGAAGAAGAGGTAATCGATGAACCCGATGATCAAGAAGCAAGCGAAACAGAAAACAATACGCTCAGATCAGAAATATTAAGACTGCTGAAGAGTAATAAAGATGACAAAAATCTCATTGCGAACCTCCAGGACATTATAAAAGATAGCGGAGCAGCGAGAGAAAAACACATCAACACACCGGAACCTAAAGAAGACAAAATGGTGAGCAAATTACCTACAGATGAAAACATAACCGAGAGAAAGACTAACGGTCCCGCGCAAAATTTTGAATGGCAGCCATCTTGGTTTAGCCAGCCTGCCAAAATGGCTAGCTCAGAACCAATCAAAGGACAGAGTTCAAAATGGCTGGCACGAAACACTTTACCCAGCATAAAGAATAAAAAGGAAAAATCCTATTTTTCAGAAGAATCTGATACAGACACCGAAGAAACGTCAACTGAACTACAAATCGAAACAGCTATGAAAACACTCTTTGCAGCCTTCGGCCCGAATCTAAAAATCACAAAGAAATCAGCGAAAGTACCAAAGACTGTAAATCAAATAACAAAGAAAGAGCAAACTACACAATTCAAGGACACAGAAGCAAGCGGACAAGCATCCCTACTTCCATCCACTCCAGCCCAAATGGTGAGAGCGCTAACGCCTGAACCCAGAGGACCCTGCAAGTACTTGCCCACACCACAAACGATCCCGGGAGCCAGAGGCCTCAACCGAGACGACTACGATAGAATGAAGCAAGCCCTGATCTCCACCTGGACACCTAAAGCCGAGCCAGAGAGCGAATCTTCAGAAGAAGAGCACTACGAGGGAGCTACAGCGACGAGAACCTCTCCCGACAGCTTCAGGGACAAAATGAGCAATGCGCATGCGCGAATACACGCAGACGAGTATAGAGACAGTGAAGAACAGAGAGAACCATTCAGACTGATCGCAAGCATACCTACACCATTCTGCAATTATCAACATTTACAAGATCATGGACAGCCTCTAGTTGTAAGTAATGCAACAAATAACATTGGAAACTTGCCTAGTGATTTTCCAAAATTGAGAATAGATGGTATTAATTTACAGGAATGGAGTCAACAGCTCCAGGTTGTTTTCTTAAAAGAGAATTTATTATTTTTCATAGCTAACCCTCCCAAAAGACCATGGATTCTAAAATTGGACTGCCTGAACCACAGAGCATTCTATTTACTAATATCTAGTATATCTCTGCTATCTATCATAGTATTGAGCATAATCTGACTGTCTCAGAAATAATTCATTGTATGTTTAAATTGTTTCATAGTGAAAGTGTAGCAACCACAACCAGAATGTCTAAAAATTTCTTCTCAGCCAGGATAAAACCTGGAACTACTGTAAGTGAGCATTTACTATCACTAAACACAACTAGAGCAGAGCTTCATTTAAGGGGAGAAATAATATCTGATCAGACAATGAAAAGCGTTATCATTAATTCATTAGACTCATCATGGGATAATTACATATCACATTTGGACACAATTAATTTAGGATATCTATCTATAGAGAGTTTATCAAATAGACTAATAGCTGAAGATAATTTGAGAAGAAGCCGCTACAGCACACACAAAGAACACAGACAGACCAAAAGGGTAGTATTTCAAGACAGGCATCAAGAACCAATTGAATGTTATAACTGTGGATCCAAAGAACACTATAGAAGAGATTGTCCAAAATTCCTTAGAGAAAGACAAAACCATGACAATAGAAACAGATACCATAACAAACAATCATCTATTGACAGATACAGATATAGAAACTCACCTAATTTTAGAGAACGTAGAGGGGGCAGAGATAACTCAAGAGAGAGAAAGTCTGGATCATTAAATGGATTAGATAAGTATACCATAACCAAAAATCAAAACTCAAAAGATAATGCCTGGCTCATTGATTCTGGGGCAACAAATCATACAACACATGATAAGAAAATATTATCTTCTTTCATAGAAGATAAATTTGTAATTAAAGTAGCCAATCAAGAAGAAGTTCAAGTCATTGGAAGAGTAAATGTAAATTTACCCGGTCTAGGGAAAATAGAGGGGGTTTTATTAATACCCGAAATACCCCATAACATTCTTAGTGCAATAAAGTTGAGCAGAGACTCTAACATAAATATAGTGTTCTCAAAAGGAAAAGCAACTCTAGAGAAAAACAAAACAAACTTAGGTAATATAGTTATCAAAGGAGATCTACCATACTTAGTCACAGAAGAAAAATGGCTACACAACATTGATTCAAACATGGAAAATGACACTAGCATAGAAAATGAAAATGACAGTGACAGTGACAATGAGGAACATGAAACAAATCATAACCATGAAACCACATCTGTTAAAGATACACATAATAACAAAAGACCAACAATTGGAAAACCAATTCATGATGAATGTGCACATATATTACACAGAAAATTAGGACATGCTAGTTTTCCTGTAATACAAAAAATGGTTGAACATGCTGAAGGTGTTAAAATAAAAGATTGTAAAAATTATTTGGAATGTTCAGTATGTAAGTCCTCAAAACTCAGAACTAAACCCAGACCAAAAAAGGCAACAAGATCATCAAACCATATCTTTAACCTAGTACATATGGACCTAGTTGGTCCATTGTCCCCATCAATTACATACAAAAAACGATATTTCCTTACTATTGTAGACGATTATAGTCGTTATGGATTTGTCTATACTTTGAAACACAAAGATGAAACATTTCAAAAGTTTAAAGAATTTTATAAACGTGTAGAAACACAACACAATGTAAAAATAAAGCAAATCATGACAGACAGGGGATCTGAATTCATGTCAAAAGAATTCTCCCAATGGCTAAAAGACAAAGGAATGTTACACTTCACCTCTAGCCCTTTCTCTGCATTTCAAAATAGAGTAGTAGAACGAAAGAACTCAACACTACAAACCAGGATTAGATGCACATTAGAAGATGCTGGTTTAGGCAAACAATTCTGGTCAGAAGCTCTATTATATTCCAACTATACCCTAAACAGAATTTGGTCTAGTGTCATAAATAAAACACCATATGAATTGGTGTATAATAAAAAACCCAAGATAGCCCACATGCATGTATTTGGTGTTACAGCAGACGTACATATACCAAAACAATTGAGACATAAGGGGGATAATGTATCTAGAAGGCTCAGATTCATGGGATATGAAACAGGCACAAAAGGATACAGATTTATTGACAATAACAATAAATGTATAATTTCTAGAACAGCTGTATTTCACGAACAGGCCAATTGGTCTAAGATATATCTTAATGAGATTTTTCCAACTACAAAACCAGACATTGAAAATCAAGATAAGACAGAAAGAGAAGAACATGACCACAATACACAAAAGAGCAACAATAGAACATGGATAGGAAATTGTCCCAAAATCAAAACAGATTCATTAACAAAAAAGGAAGCAAGATACTTACAAGATAACGATAGCAGACCAGAAAGAACAATTAGATGTAACAGGAACCAAATGCCAAATAAATATAAGGATTATATAATGCACATAAATGATGATACATCAACACCCAATACATATGAGGAAGTATTAAAACTCCCCATAGAAGAAAGAAAAAAATGGGAATTAGCCATGGCCAAAGAAATGGACAGTTTGCGAGAACTAAATGTATTCACCCCAACACCAGCCCCAAAAGACAAAACAATTATTGGCACTAGGTGGATATTTAAAATTAAAAATCTGGAAGAAGGCAACACATTATATAAAGCAAGACTAGTTGCACAGGGCTACGTCAAAAGTATCCTGAGGATTATACCGACACATATTCCCCCACTGTAAGAACTGAAAGTGTCAAGACAGCTTTAGTAATAGCATCAGCCCTTAATCTTGAAGTCTTTCAATATGATATACAAACTGCATACTTACATGCAAAACTTGATAAAGAAATATATGTAAGAGCTCCTCATAGCCAAAGCATAAATAAGAATGAAACTTGGTTACTGAACAAAAGTTTGTATGGATTAAAGCAATCCGGCAAACGCTGGTCAATGTTCTCAAAGCTATGAACTTCAATGCCACAACTGCAGATAATTGTTTCTTTGTTAGAAGGGATGGTGATTCAATAGAATTTGTGTTAATTTATGTGGATGACATTTTGTATATTGGCAAACATAGAGAAAAAAGGGATACATTTGTAACAAAATTAAATGAACATTTTTCTTTAAAATCATTAGGGAAAGTAAATAAATATCTTGGAGTTCAAATTAGTAAGACTAAAAAAGGATTTAGATTGTCTCAGAAAGTTAAAATTATAGAACTCTTGAACAAATGTAATATGAGTGATGCAAAGCCTTGTGATACTCCAATGCAAGCTGACTTTTTAAGAAACATGAATGAATCATCTCCTGAGTTTACTGATAATACACTTTACAGATCAGTTATTGGTTCCCTTTTGTATATCTCTAATTGGACCAGACCAGATATCACTCTACCCCTTAATTTATTATCCAGATATGTCAGTAAACCTTTAATGTATCATTGGGAAGCCATTAAACGAGTACTAAGGTATTTGAAGCACAGCTTAGATTTCTGCCTACTATTAGAACCCAATGATGTTAAAGAGCCTATTCTCACTTGTTACGCTGATGCAGATTGGGCAGGTGATACTAAGTGCAGGAAAAGCACTTCCAGCTATGTATTCTTTCTTAACAACTGTCCAGTCTACTGGTATACTGGAAAGCAGGATCTTGTAGCTACATCAACGACTGAGGCAGAATATGTTTGTTTATCAAAAGCCTCCAATAATCTTATATGGTTCAATGATTTATTATCAGACATTTGGAAGAGCCCTTCATTGCCATTTGTTATACATGAAGATAACAAAGCTGCGATAGAGATATCTAGATCAGATGCTATTGGTCAGAGATCTAGACATATAGATATCAAATTCAAACATGTAAGACAATTATCCCAAGATGGATTCATTAAAGCTATTCATTGCGAAACCACAGAACAAATAGCTGATATATTGACTAAGCCTTTGCAATCTAAACAACATAAATATTTGACTTCAAAATTACAAGTTTTATATTGTTCTGAATCTGAATGTAATTACTGTTGTATGTCGAATCGGCATTTAGAGGGGGATTTGTCACAGGTAAATGCCTTATTCTTAAATAGAGGAAATGTATGTACATAGAATATCAAGGGTTAATTTATTCTTCCTTTTCTTAATGTATTCATATGTAACCACTCCTACCTCTAACCCCGCCTTATTGATATAAAAGAGCATACATGCTCCTCCTCCTTGCTTCTATCTGCAATCATCCAGAGAATATAGAATGCCTACTGTAAATAAATAATACTCTGTTTGAATACTACTTTTCTGAATCCTTTATTGAGTCCGATCCTCGAATTATTGCAACAATTTTTCCCAGGTAGGGAGTCCAAATCCACCTCTTTCTTTTAAGTCTTGCAATAATTTCAATTTAATTCTAGGTTTTTTCCCTTGCCAAATATATTTACCGTATTTATCGGCGTATAACACGCACTTTTTCATCTTGAAAATAATGTGGAAATTGCATGTGCGCGTTATACACCGATATGTATTAAAAAATACTGTAAAAAGAACGAATGGTCCGGCTTCCTTACCTTAGTTGCTGATTGCATGACGATCGCAATCCATGCATCAGCAATCAAGCTCATCGGTGAGCAGCTCTTTCTGCCTGCCTGCCTTGACTTAGGAATTCTGGGAGTTGAAGTCCACAAGTCTTAGAGTTGCCAAGATTGGAGACCCCTGTTCTGTTGAGTAAGTTTTTTTCCCCTTTGGGAGCTTTAAAAAAAATAGTTAATTGGGGAGTTTTTTAGTTGTTCTTTTTTTAGACTTAGACATTTAAAGTTTAGGAAGTTTTAAATTTAGTTTTCATATAAAAATAAAAATAAAATAATATTTGTACAGCTTTCTGAGATTTAGTGTGTTTCCGTAGTGTTTCACTCTAACTACACAAACACACAAAATCTCACAAAGCTGTATGTGGAATTTTGTGTGTGTAAAGTGTGAAAGTTGGTTTTTCGGCTTTTTGTGGCTGTGTGAGGTTCCTGCTTGTTGCAGGGGCCATTTTGGGTCTAGCACAGCTGCTTTTACATTGTGGGTGAGCCAGTTGTGTGCAGTGCATTGTGACTGTGGCTGTGATTCAGGTGCCCTAATCACCTGAATCACAGTAATATCAAAGTTTATTCGGTAAAACAGTTTTTACTTCCATGTTACGTTCTTTATCTTTATATGTGCTTAAATATTAATTTAAAAATGTTGAACTACCTTTGTTATGCTTCAAAGTTCTTTATTTAAAATTTACTTTTTTTCCTGAAACTTCCCTCTTAAAATTAAGGTGCGTGTTATACGCCAGTGCGCGTTATACGCCGATAAATACGGTAGTTATTATTTTATTTAAATTTCTAAAAAAAATCCTTTTTCAATCTTATTGGTACGGTTTGAAATAGAAAGAGTATCTTTGGCAATATAGTCATTTTGACTGTCGCGATTCTCCTCATAAAAGAAAGTTGCAGGTTTTTCCACCTATCCAAATCTACCTTAATTTGATCCACTAATTTATTGTAATTGTCCTCCTTTAGTGTAGCACATCTTGACGTCATATAGATACCTAAGTATCTCACTTTCTTTACTGTCTGTATTTTAATTTTCTCAGCCAATTCTTTTTCTTGCATTTTACTCATATTCTTGACTAAAATTTTGATTTTTTCCTTGTTCACCCTCAAACCTGCAACTTCCCCATATTTGCCCAATACTTCCATTAACCTCTCACCCGATTGTAAAGGGTCTTCTAGAATGAACACAAGGTCATCAGCAAATGCTTACACCTTGAAGATTTCCTTTTTTATTTCCAGACCTTTTATTTGTTCGTCTTTTCGGATAATTCTAGTGAGTACTTCTAGGGATAGAACGAACAATAACGGTGATAATGGGCATCCCTGCCTAGTTCCTTTCTGAATTTTGAAACTCTGTCATTTCACCATTAACAACTATTTTGGCTCTTTGGGTGGAGTAGATTGCATTGAACATATTTATGGAATCCTCCCCAAATTCCATTAGTTTTAATTGATTTGACATAAAGTCCCATTTGATGTTGTCGAAGGCCTTTTGCGCATCAGCAAACATTAATTGCTTGCAATATTCCAACTATAGCCTCACTAGGGCAATGTAGAATAGTATTATCACTTCCTCTGATCTTGATGTTATCCTTCTGTTGATGTGGTCTGGGACTCCTTTGGCTTTTTTTGGCAGCTGCAGCACACTGTTGGCTCGTACATGAGTGCTAGTCCCTAGGACACCCTAGTCCCTTGGTGTCCCTAGGACCTCAAGATCACTCTTGCAGTTACTACTGTTGAGCCACGTACCATCACCTTTGCTGTACCTATGCATTTGATATTTTTCTGCCTAGGTACAAAACCATGCTTTTCTCACCATTGAATTGCATTAGTTAGATAGAGCACAATGCTCAAATCTGTCAAGATCCTTCTGAATATTGAGTATATCTTCCAATATATTAGCAATTCTCCCCACTTTGGTGGGAGTAGGACAATTAACTATGGACACATGGCTGCACCCACTTCACCTTGGGCCCCCACCACAGCTGACTCCTCGCAGGTTTTTATCCTCAGGTGGCTTTGTGCTGGCACTCCTCCCTTGCCAATGGTCCAGTGGTGCTCCTCCCCTGCAATCTCATCCTGGGCAATTTGCTGAGGGACACTTGTCTTGGCCAATCCACAGTCCCAACTCTGGCTTCCCATTGAACACAGCCCAACTGGCTCAGCTTCCTAAAGTGGAAACTGGAAAGGTATGTGTGAGGGAAATGTGTTCTTCCCCTGGCAAGAAGCAGAATAATATCCGCTGCACTTTGTGTGCAGGCAAGAGGGTGGGATGGCAAAGCTCTGCCTTCCAGACGCTGTTGCAGGGAGCCCCTTGACTGAAGTTTAAACAGTGACTGGATTTGGTTCAGTTATCTATGTCTGCATCATGTTGAATTCTAGTATGATATGGCCATTCTCCCTGCCCCCCGCCCAGTTCCTATCTATTGTATCATTTCATTCCTATTAATAAGAATTAAAACAGTGAAGCTGATTCTCTAGGTCTGTCCTCTATATTATGGGTGACAAAGTTGTCAGCTAGGCATGTCAGGAACTTGTGTGACTACTCAGTCACACCATGTACAGAAAATCAGAAAACCCATTTCCCCCAGAAGATTGCAGAAAACTGCCATAACCTCTTCTGGAATAGATAGATCAGTGTGACCTGGAGGAAGGACATATTCTGTATATATTTAATGCCAAATAAAATAATATGTGATAGTAATGAAATCTGAAATAAAGTACTATGGTTCTTTAGTTCACAAAATAAAAATATAAATTTCTTCATATATTTAAGTTTCAAAATACAGTAAGACAACATTGAAAACAAAGTACTATGTTTCCAACATTATTGTATCAGTAATAATACGAAAGACTGTTAAAGCAGTAAGAGATAAAAGAAATGCCATATTTCCCATTTATTGTTTTCAGTTTGTTTACTATGTGAATCTGACAGCACTTGTGTCTCATCTGTCTTTTTTTCTCCCTTGTGTAGTCAATCAGTTTCCCTTGCTACTTGCATGAGCCTTTGACAAAACAACTGGGGAGAGAAAAACATTACTTAAAGTTGGGAATATATGACTGTAAAAAATTACAAAGTGTGGAGATTCAAGGGTGAAAAATACTTTAAGAGCTGTTACTTTTTTATTTTTAAGGCTGAATAATATTTGTTTCTTTAAAGTTAGAAGTCCAGGATAGATTGATTTGATTATGGATGAGGAATCTGACCTGAACCTTCCTGAATCTTGAGTTGGAAATTGGATGAAGTTAACTTCTTCTAATTTCTTTCCTGAAAGTGGTTAGTATGGTAGAATAGATACAAGGGCAAAAAGAATAATTACTCTTGACTGTTAAAATTTTCTCTTAGTTTTCTATTTAACTGAATAATAACTAAAATGATCCTTTTTTCTGATTAATTCCTGCCTATTGGCAATGGTGGCTGAGAATAATGGAAACATTCAAAACATTTGGAATACCAGATTGTGGAGGGCTGTTTTTGCCTTCAAACTAGATTGAGAAAGGCTGATTGGAAGTTTTGTTACAGGGAGAGTCTGACTGAAATCATGATTCATTCAGCTGATTTAAATTATATATCAGGAAACACAATGTTAAGTATTTACCTCACTACCAAAAAGTTGCACTTACCTATCTTCTTAATTGAAGAAAGGCCATTCTTTTTATTTCATAAAAGTTTCTTCCAAGTCAACGGATGACATGCAAAAAAAATTGAGTAATGGTCAGTCTTTCATCTTATCTTATATTTTGTAATCTTAAAAAGAAACAGCTGAATACCCTGCTGATGGGGCCTGCAGTATGCCTCCTCTATCAGCATGGGTGGAGCACGCCAATTCCAGTGGGATGAGATGTATAGCCTGGATCTGTGCCATGAAGGACTTTAACGGTGATTACCAACACTTTGAATTGCACCTAGAAGCAAACTGGCAGCCAGTACAGCCCATGGAGTGGTGATGTTACATGAACTATTCTTGGGGTCCTAAGAATTGCCTGTGCCACTACACTCTGCACCAGCCAATACTTCTGAATGCTCTTCAAGAGTAGCCCCATGTAAAGAGTATTGCTGTACCCAACAGTGAGATGCCTAGGGCTTGATTGACTAAGTGCAGGGACTCCTGATCTAGGAAAGGATGCCTTTCCTAGATCAGGAGTCCCTGCACTTAGTCAATCAACTGGTGCATAACCTGAAATTGTGCAAAGGCTCTCCTAGTCAGAATGCCACCTGCTCTTCAAGCAGATTCACAAATCCAGGGGCACCCCACGCCACAAGTTGCAGATAGATCTATCTGGCCACCCTATCCACTACTAAATGTAGGAGATGATCAGACTGAGCCTGAAGAAGGAGCCTTGGTAGTACAGTGGTTTAATGTACCCTGTAATTAACACAGCTGCCTGCAATTTCTGCAGGTTCGAATCTTACCAGGCTCAAGGTTGACTCAGCCTTCCATCCTTTCTAAGGTAGGTTAAATGAGGACCCAGTTTGTGGGGGCAATAAGCTGACTTTGTATAAATATACAAAAGTATGAAGGCTATTGCTTAACACATTGTAAGCCACCCTGAGTCTCCGGAGAAGGGCGGCATATAAATCAAATAAAAAAAGAAGGGGTCAAACATGTCATCAGTCATGAGTCCCTTCGTGCTTACAAGAGATCTAAGTCCAGCCCACTGTGAATTTCTTATTTACTGCCAAATTGCTTTGACCATTATTAGTTCAGATTCTTGTAGAGAGCTTAAGCTTACAATAAATCTTTATACCCATTGGAACTGCCTGGATATTCTGATTTCCCTGGTTCTTAGCATTAATATGGACTACTCCCCTTTATCAAAAATTTTCATTGATTATGTAATACCCAAGCCATGGCTAATGTCAGATTTGCCTCAACTTGGGCTTCTAAATAAAAACTCAACTCCATTTGTTGAGAAAGGTATAGTTTACTAGAAGTCAAGTGATTTACAGCAGTGTAAAGCCAGACCTCCATTCTATCAAGCAGATGCCAAGACAGTATTGAAGACAAAAATCAGGAATCTTGCAGACAATTTTCAAAAATGATGCAACAAATGTAGATATTGACTCAACAAGGGATCCTTCTGAAACCAAGGGATCCTTCTGAAACCACAACCACCTGCTCTACCATTAGGCACAACTGCCAGTTTCTGCCGTTTCTGCAGTTCACTGGTGAGTCTGATAAGATGATAACATTCATAGCCCTAATGTTCCTAGTGTTCATTGGCACTCGACCTAGGGAGTTTCCAACAGACAGAGTCTCCTTCCTCAGTCTTTTAATCAATTCTGCTGCCAAATGGGTGCTTCCAATCATCGAAACAAATGACCCTGTACTGGATAGTTTCCCAAACCGCCTCACTAGATTTAGAGAGCACTTTGGAGATCCTATTCACATAAAAACTGCTGAACAACACACCCACCAGCTTCTCCAGGGCAACAACTCTGTGAGAACATATTTTGAAGATTTCAAGCTCACTGCAGCATATCAAATGAGCTCAACAAGGCCATAATCACACAACTAATACAACAAGGTATTATTCCCTGCAGTCTACAAGACCTCTACTTAGCCACTACAACAGCTGAGTCTCAACTTACAGAACTTAGATAACTTTTTAGCAGCCCCATTCAACCACTTCCAAAGCTGCCTCCTCCTGTCACTAGGCCAAGTCTCCCTGCCCCCTTGAATTTTGATGCTAAACAGCCAAAGTTTGTCTGGTGTGGCCAGACAAGCCCTGGGAGTGGAAGAATGGCAAAAACACAGAGAACTTGCTCTTTGTTTCATTGCAGACAGCCTGGTCAAATGGTCAAGAATTTGTTCAGGCAGCCCAGCAATATTTCTACTAGTCATCTCACAAGCTCCAAGGCCAAAGAAATGAGAAATGCTCTCCCTCCAAGAGCTCAAGGGAGGGGGACACCCAAGCACTGATTGCACCCAATTAATTCCACACTCAGGTACATTAATAAAATGTGATTCTATCCTCACACTTCCAACTGGCCAGGAAACCGCCATCCCTGTTTGATAGATTTTGGGACAACTCTGACTCCATAAGCTAGCCACAGGGCAGAAAATTAAGATCCCTTCAGATCCCCTGAAGTTTCCATTCCCAGTGATAACTATTGATTGTTGAATTTTAAAAGCAGATCCCATTACTCACATCACAGTGCCTTTTAAATTAACTATAAATCAGCATCCTGAATAGTTAACTCTTTTTGTAGCTGAACACATTGATCTTCCACTAGTGCTGGAAACTACTTGGTTATGACCCCGCTATTGAGTGGAAAAAACAGTCTATTGTCTTTGATAGTCCTGAATGTCTTTCTAACTTGATCAGCTCTCCACAAAAACCCTGAAGGTTAGCAAAAAGATTCCCAATCTGAGCAGTAAATACACAGACTTCCCTGATATTTTTGGTGAGGAGGAAGCCTCAGCTCCCCCTCCGCCCCACAGAGATTGAGATTGCATCTTAAACCTGGTCCCTTTTGCCAAAATTCCTGCCATATCAAATGTCTATAAATAATGAGAAACTCTAAAACAATATTTGGACTCTAATTTGCAAAAGGGATTCATTAGACCCGCCCAGTTCCCTGCCTCGGCTCTCACCTTCTTTGTACCCAAAAAACCAGACCCCAGAAGGCCTAACAATAGTGAGAACCCCTCACTGAGAGTGACCCATAATTACAAGGCCTTGAACTCAGTCACAGTAAGAGATCATTATCCGCTGCCATTAATTCCAGACCTATTGGGTAGACCGCAGAAAGCAAACATTTTTACAAGACTGAACCTCTGCAATACTTACAACCTCATTAGGGTCAAAGAAGGTCATGAATACTTAACCGCCTTTGACACCAGATATGGCAAATTTGAATACAGAGTCCTATCTTTTGGCCTTCTCTTTGCAAAGCCAGAAAAATGTGCCTTTGACTTGCAACAACTAGGTTTCTTGGGTTACTTACGGACCAAATAAAGCCAACTCTGACCTCACTTAACTAGTGCCTTGGCTCTGACCCTGTTTCCCCCACCCCCCAAGGTGTGTCATCAGTCACATTCCCCAATGAAGCAATTTCACGGGTTGTAGAAGTCACTTCCTCCAGCCACTGTGGGTCCCCATGGAGGTGACCATGAAGTAGCTGGCTGGAATGTGCTTTGTTTTGACTGAAATGCAAGTTCCTTGATGCAACTGTGAGGCTCTATTCCCCATTCCCCGGCCTATGGCAACTCAACAGAAGGTCAGGAATGCCTTACGAGTTGACATCCATATCTTATTAACTTCTTAACATTTTGAACTCCATTTCTTCTGCAATTGGCTAAATCCCTCAGTTTGTTTCTGGAATTAATTGTATATAGATATATGTCAAAATAAATTCCTATTAGCATGCATGTACTCCACAGACAGAACATAGTAGCTTGAAGCAGCTAAGAAAGACCACTTTGGATGCAATTGTCCGACCTGCCCCAGTCTCATTCATTAGGGAAGCAAATCTCTCTTCTACTAAGAGATGCTGATTGTAGGAGAGTCAAGCAGAATCTAAAATTGCCACATGCTAATACAGAACTAAAACCTCTATAGTTTCCCTAAACCTTCCCCCTATGATCTGTGCATACATAGCCAAACCAACACCGCCAAGATGTTATAAGAAACTCTGAGGTGTTTAGGCTGGTGAATTTCTACACTCAGAGCAAACAGTCTTAAAGATGCCAGTACCAGCACAAACCAGATTCCAACCACCTCTGTTCTTCCTCAACTGTCAATCCCCTCTCTTAATTTCCTGTCATGTTTTCCCCTCCCTTTCCCTTTGATGACAAAAGGGAAGGCTAGGTGCCAATCTGAAGCTGGTGGTTCTGACATGCTACCCCCATTGAGAGGGACATTAATCCTGCAAAACAAGCATAAAGACACAACACAAAAGAGAAACAAGGTGGAAACAAAGTTAGAGTAAAGTATTATTTTGGTTTATCTGGATATTGGTTGTGGAACGGTTTGAGAAATTTGGCCGCTTTTATGTGTTTAAGATCCACTCGTTCAGTTTCTGAAGGGGGGAAGTCCTTCCATGCTATCAAATACTGGAATTTTCCTCAGTGTTTATGGGAGTTTAAATGTTCTTAATTTCAAAATGTTGTTTCCCCTCAATTATGTGTGGTTCGTATGGAAGTGGTAGAATTGGGCGCAGTGGGGATTGAATTTCTGGTTTCAGTAAACCACAATGAAAAGCTGGATGCATGCGTCCAAGGGATTTTGGCAGTTCAAGCTCAACTGTGACTGGGTTGATGATTCTATTGATGGGGAAAGGACCAACATACCTGGGTCTCAGCTTTTTAGAAGGCTGCCTGGATTTCAGATATTTGGTTGACAGGTAAACATGGTCTCCAATTTTAAAATCTTTGGGTTTGGTTCATTTTTTGTCTACATATTTCTTATAAGTTTCTCTTGATTCCTCCAATGATTTCCTGACAACAGGCCAGGTATTTTGCAGTTGGGTAACCCACACTTTACTTTTGGGGTTTCCTTCTTCTCCAGGAAGGATTTTCGCCAACCCCTCCCTGAGTGATGTTGATTGTGGGCAAGGTTGATCTCTGTTTCCTCAGCCAGGAGGTACCAGCCATGGAGAGTGACAGAGATGCCCCTGGAGATGCAGGTGCTGTAAACCTTGTCAGTTAATCCATCTTTGAAGTAGCCAATCAGTATGTCTTGTGGCCAATTGATTAGCCAGCCAACCAGGTTGCAGAATGCTCCTTCAGCCCTGACTGATGGTTTTGATATGGTCTCTAGCCTTTTGGTCATTGAGAGGGTCCTCAAAGATGACCCTTGTGGAGAGCACTAAGAAAGGGTTGCAGTTATCTTGAACTCTGTTGCATTGTCATTGTGGAGCACAACTATCCATTCTCTGCTGTTCCTTCCATGGCCATGGGGACACACCTCATTTTGCCACTCTTTGTAGCTATTTCAGGACTGTATTATTGCATGTAGGTCCAGACTTGGTCCAGGAAGAAGTCCAATTCCTGGGGATATTTGTCAAATTTACACCCAGTGGCAGGATATTTTGGCTCCTTCTTCTTGCTGGTGTGATCCCCGCAGGGGCCCTTCCAGGTATTTGGGCTGCTGCAGCAGCCACAGATCTGCTCCACTATAGCCAGAGGTCCACCCTGGGCATTGCCTGCTGTGGTGGATTTGGTCCCCATCTTTTGCTGAGGCTGGATATGGTTGCTCATCTGTCTGAGAGGCAAGGGCAAGGGCTTCATGCATCTTGAGGTTATCAAAGGCTCCCTGCATAAATTTGATAGCTTGCTCCATCATTCAATCAGATTGCCATGCTGTCTGCCATTTCTTCTTCTTCCTTCTTTTTCTTCTTCCTCCTCCTCCTTCCCCTCCCCTCCCCCTCTTCCAGTTCTTCCAGCTCCATCCTTTGTTCCTGCCTGTGGCTGCCATGTCTTTTACACATGAAGGTCACCCTTGAGGGCTTCTTTTTACAGTCTTCCTTTCTCCAAATGCCCAGGGACTACCTTGGGCTTGGCAAGTTGCCACAGCTCTCTGCATCTCTTGTCTATTTAGAAAGATCCAGCCCAGGAGGAATCTGGATGAAGCCTCTCCCCAGCATTCAATCTCATTCTGGTCAGTCATTTGAGGCAACAATGCATGCACGGTCCTCACAGTAGAGATGATGCCCTTTCCAGGTTGACCAAGATTACAGATTCCACTTAATGTCAGACCCAGTCTGATCCCTTAGGGAAGCAAAACTCTCAATTCCATTTGAAGTGAAAAGCACTTTTACTAAGAGATACTGATTGTAGGAGAATCAAGAGGAATCTAAAATTCCCATGCACTAATGCAGAAGTAAAATCCCCACTTTCCTCAAGTTCTCCTCCCATAGTCCATCCATGCGTAGCCAATCCAGCACCCCAAGATGTTACGAGAAACTCTGAGGTGTTTGGGCTGGTGAATTTCCACACTCAGGGCAAACAGCCATGAAGATGCCAGTGCCAGCACAAACCGGATTCCAACCTCCTCTGTTCTTCCTCAACTGTCAATTCCTCCCTCCTAATTTCCTGCCATAAATGTATACAGCAAATTGCCCATTTGTTCCCCCCTCCCTTTTCCTTTGATGACAGAATGCCGGTAAGGCACCAAGTTTGTAATAAAGCTTAAAACTACCTGTTTTACTCTTAAAAAGCTGGATTGTCTCCTTTGCTAGTCTAATATTTATATATTGACAATTATATAGGATGAGAACAAAAGCCTTCAACTTTTGTACTGCATCTTTCAATAGTTACAGCTTCAAAAGAAGATTAATCATAGATCAGAATGATATCAGTCACAGCAGGGGTGAAATTTAAAAATGTTCCCTACTGGTTCTGTGGGCGTGGCTTATTTGGTGGGGGTGACTCAGTGGGCGTGGCTTGGTGGTCAGGTGACCCGGTGGACATGGCCAAGTCAACATCATTTCTTTGCCCTTTTTTGACCTACAAAAAGAAAATATATCAATTATTTCATGCAATTAATACTTAAATAAGAATAAACAAAGAACACAAAACAATAAGAGGTACACAATTTGTGTAACACAAATACATCAGTGCAATAAAAGTATTGTCTTCAGCGTCGCTTCTTGCACCAATGGTAATAATGACCTACAAAAAGAATATATACCATGATATACATGATATACAAATCTAACCATTTAATACTTAAACAAGAATAAAAGAAATACACAAAACAATAAAAAAAAACAATAAAAGAGGTACACAAATACTTACATATTGTAAATACTTACAATAATTCTACAGAGGAATTATTGAGTCTGTCATCTGCACATCTATAACTGTCTGGTTTGGTCCTGCAACCCAACAAGACAGACACAGACTTCAGAGGATAACTAGAACTGCAGAAAAAACAATTGCTACCAACCTACCTTCCATCGAGGACTACACGAGTCAAAAAGAGGGCTGTGAAAATATTTACAGACCTCTCACATCCTGTACATAAACTGTTTCAACTCCTACCCTCAAAATGATGCTATAGAACACTACACACCAGAACAACTAAACACAAGAACAGTTTTTTCCCAAACGCCATCACTCTGCTAAACAAATATTTCCCTCAACACTGTCAAACTATTTACTAAGTGTGCACTACTATTAATCTTTTCATTGTTCCCACAACCCATCTCCTTCCACTTATGACTGTATGACTGTAATTTTGTTACTTGTATCCTTATGATTTATATTGATATTATTTCTTGATTGCTTATTTGTACTCTATGACTATCATTGTCATAGTACCTTATGATTCTTGATGAACATATCTTTTCTTTTATGTACACTGAGAGCATATGCACAAAGACAAATTCCTTGTGTGTCCAATCACACTTGGCCAATAAAAAAAAAAATCAATTCAGATTCAATTCAATTCAATAAAACTGTTAGTCATCTTTAGCTATAAGATGTTTCCACATAGCTATATCAGTGGCACTCTCTTCACTTCCACTTTTCTTGAACTTTATGCTGGATCATTGGCTGAGCGATGGTGATCTCTGAACCACTTTTTCACTGCAGGAATAGGGTCCCATTTTGGAAGAGGTAGGCCTATAACACTGATGGACATGAGGTTGGTTAAATTGGAAACGGTTAGGCGACTTCTGCTTTCTGAACATACGAAGTTCATTTTCGAGAAACCCCTTTCTGCTTCTGCAGAATTTACTGCAATTGTTCTGACAATATCTTTTGCTTTTTTAATACTGTCAGGAATTGCATACCTTTTCCAATCTTTTAGCACATTCTCCACAAAATCTCTATAGTCGTTGATGTTAATGTTGTAATTGAAAATGTCACCAAATGTGCGCAGTTGTTCTTCAGCTGCTGTCCATGAATGATTACTACCTCAAAATCCCAGTACTCTGGCACCAAAAAATGTGGAAACTGTAGTTTATTTATGGTGTCTTGCAATTGGCTACCAGTTTTTAAATGTTCACAGTCCATCAGTCGTTTCTGCAAATTTTTAATGATACTGTCTAAAAGTCTTTCCCAATGAAGACCAACAAACTGATGATTTTTCTATGAAGTTGATATTTCTGAAGGTTTCTAAGGTAATTAGTCCATCAACTTTTCTTTCATATGGGCCCTTTCCCTTTGTAAGCAGTTCAAATGCTTTTATTGATCTTCTCACCAGTTTTTCAGTCTTTGTTATGTCTGTATTGCGTGCTTGCAGTGCAGTTGAAAGAAGTGAGATTTCCTGCAAAATATCGATCATCAACGCCAAATCATTTAAGAAATATTTATTTTCCAGACAGGCAGCCATATCAGAGTACTTTGCATTTGCATGAAAATATTGATGTAGTACCGGATAAGCACGCCACACAGCTATGGTTTCCCTTAAACTACAGGCAGCCCATCTTGGCCCAAAAACTCAACCAATCCTTATGAAGTTAATGTCAAGTTCTTCGGGTATTTCGTCAAGTTCAATTTGGTTCTTATTGGATTGCTGAAAAATGGAGCATATCTTATCAATAAATATTTTAAAATGATTTACTTGCTTTATTTCTTTTATGGCATCATCTAAAATAAGTTGGAGGTGATGGTTCAAGCAGTGCCATATGATGATGTTTGGAAACTCTTTTGCTATTCTGGTGCTCACTCCAGATTTTCTTCCAAGCATAACACTGGCACCATCAGAGCAGAACTCTATTAAATTTTTTTGTAGGTAGTCCCAAGTAAATCCAACCTTAGGTAAACTTTCAAAAATTGCACAATATATTGTCTCTGCATCTTGTTTCTTCAATTCAACAAGCTCGACAAAAAATGTTGGTGGGTCTTCTGAGTCCTCAACTTTTACGAAAAATATCAAACCTGGTTAGCAGGATACTGTTGAAGCTTCATCAATGATCAGACATATTTTCAGATTCTGTGCAGTGATGCTGGTAAACATTTGGGTTTTAATTTTGTTTGCAATACACTCAACTATTTTCACAATCGTTGGCCTTGAATGCAATCCTACTCCCAGATCTACTCCATTTTCAGTTTGTAATTCTATAAATTCCTCTTTGCTTGAAATTGGTCTGCATGCTTTTGCCAGGCTGTAAACAGTTTTGAACATTTTAGAAGTGGTGCCTTATTGCCTTTCAGAAATCTTGTCCATTGCTTTTGTTATGGCTTCCCGCTCAGCTTGTTTTATGTTGTCTCTACAAATGTTGTGCGATTTCGATATGAAATGTTCTCTCATTTTCTTCCTTAGAGATGCCTGCGGCACTTCCTTGTTTTTCCCAGCCGCCTCAATCTTGAAAAGTTTCCACTTTTTGGACACATGAATACTGCTCTCTATTGCAAAGTCATGTTTTGCACAGTACTTGCAACCTAGTCTCTTGTTTGAAACTTCCAACCTGTCATACTTCTCTTGAAAGTTGCTGTACTGTTGCATGGTCCAGCAGTCTGGAAGAATGCTTCCAATTTCAGGCGCGGCAGGTGACTCAATACTTAACTTGCTGCTTTCTCCAGTTCCAAGTGATGGAAGTGGTGGTGCTTGGGATTCTTGAGATGGTTTTGGATCCACTTCTGATGGTTGTTGTGCATGTTTTGGTTTCTTGGCCAAGAAACCCATCAAAGTCTGTTGCTTTTCATCCTTCCTGTTAAAGGCAGCAGCTACTGAAAAAGGAAAAAAGGAGATTTGTTAGCTGAGGACACACAATGTAAAAGCACACAAAAAGCTCAAAAAACTCAAAAACCCACTTTCACACTTTACACACACACAACACAACACAACACAGCTGACTCACACACAATGCAACAGCAGCTGCACTTCACCCAAAATGGACCCTGCAACAAGCAGGAACTTCACAGAGCCACAAAAACCTCAAAAACATGTCTTTTGCATGTCTAGCTTATTAGTGTTTTTCTGGACATGGGTATTATTTATATTATTTTCCTCATAGCAAAGCAGCCTGATGAGTTGGATTAATCTTGCTTCCATGCTTGGTGAGATGGGATGCATTGCCTCCAATGCTATATTGTTAACAAGGCTCTTCTTTGACAAATGTTGTAAACGATGTTGTTGCTGTTATTATACTTGTTGCAGCTGAACTTTCAATTTAGTTATAAAAATTATTCATTTACTTTTCATCTGGGCAACCTCCAGATTTAATACCCTGTTTCCCCCAAAATAAGACATCCCTTGATAATAAGCACATGGCAATAAGACCAAGTACTTATTTCAGGGTTCAAAAAAAATATAAGACAGGGTCTTATTTTTGGGAAAACATAGTACCATAAGAAATTTCAATAGCTCTATGAGATGTGCTTATTTTTAATTACTTGGATATAAAAATTATTTATTTATTTATTTATTTATTTATTTATTTATTTATTTATTTATTTGCCTAATGGAAAACTCTGGGAGCATCTTTAAGTAATAAACATTTTCAAGAACATTTTAATAATAGTGGAAACATACTCAAGTAGCAATCATGAGCCCTTGACAGTTTAAAAGTGATCAGGGGAACATAAGATTGACTCCAATCAACTGCACCTGGTTTGATAATTGCTCAACTGATTATAATTCAATAATATAAAACCAATTCAGGAATCTTAACTTAGACTGCATTAGCTTCCCATTTGCAACACAAGAGGAAAATTGCATTATTTTTTCATCAAAACAATTCTAACTTTTATGCTATTATTTTCTAATAGTATGACAACTGTGTTCTGTTGTTTTTAAATTTATTGTTCCTTGATCCTATAATGACAATAAAATGGATTTTAATCTGTGAAAATACATACATGAATAACATGTTTGTTTTAAAGTTTCCAAAGTTCCTTGTTTTTTTCCTCCTTTCTTTATATGAATTGTAAAAAGCCTGATGTTCTGAAGGGAACCAATAATTCAGTTGGTAAAGTGTACTTCTCATTCTGCAATACTGACTACCCGGATACAGAAATACAAATTAAAAAAACAAGGACATTAGCTCCAGCTGTGCAAGATGGATTGGCAACATGATCTTCAACGTCCAGTGATGGATATGGCACAAGAAGAAGTGCAAGATGGCTAAGTTAGTGGATATGCCCCAGCTTTGGACAATTATGAAAGAAGCAGATTATCTCGACCAATTTAAAAACAGGTGAATGGACAGATTACCTGGTCAGTGTTGGTCAGTCTTTTGGATGATACTTGTTTGGAAACTGATAGGAGATTTGCATATCACTGAACTTGGCCGTATTCAAGCATTAGTAGTCATTAAGGATTTGTTTCTAAAAACTATTAGAAAGGCCATTGATTCATTTTATATCAATATTGTTGTCTTATTTGGCTCAATTGTATGATGTCTGAGCCAATAAAATCTCATTGAAACTTTCATAAAAGACCACCAATACTCTCACTAAAGGTACTGTAGATTGATAAAGTACAGGGCAATATTTTTTTTTCTATTTGGCTCACAAGAATATTTGAAGGTGATAGATCAGTTCTTGTCATAATAAATTATGTAATTTTCCAATGTATATTCTTTGATGACTATGAAAATATTTGGAGTTAAAGGCATAATTTTTGTATCCATAAAGTCATATCCAAAAATATATTAACAGACCAGAGCTATCATTACTTCAACTGCTTCACATGAAATATTTGCATACTTTGATTTATTATTGCCAGCATGGTAGCTTGTTTGTGAATGTTAATTAAATGCTGAAAATAATGCTAATTTTTCCAGTGTTACTATTGAACACAACTCTGATATTCTAACTGTAACATATCCTTTGACTGAAACCTGGTGAACCAGAGAGTCTGCAGCCCAGCCAATAGTCTTTACAATAGTACAGGTAGTCCTTGCATAATGATTGGTCACTTGACAGCTGTTTGATGTTACAACAGTCTGTCCTACTTATAACCCCATTTTGAAGTTTCAACTGTTGCAATGCTCCCATGGTCATTTGCCCTTATGACCAACTGCAGGGATGCTCCAACCCTACATCTCTATCCCCACTCCGTCCCACTCGGTCTCAGGAGGCCTTGGGCTGCTACGCCCAACTACCTATTTACCTTCTGAAGACCTCTGGACACTCTATTTAGAAACGAGGGCAGGCCATTTATCCCAGGGCCATGTGGATGCCTTCTGGAAGTGGCTGCCATTTTCAGTGTGCTCACAATTCCTTATTGTCCTGAAATGGCAGCCACTTCCAGAAGGCCAGTATGCCACCAGGGACCAATCACTCCATTCTGCTTACCTCTGGAGCTTTCCTCAGTGCTGCACATACTGCTTTGAGAAAGCAAGATGAAGCAACTGGGTCACATGGTGACTTCCTGGAAGCAGTCACCACTTTCAACATGCCCAAAATTCCTTGCTTGCAGTTACATTGAAATGGTGACTGCTTCTTGGATGCCACCACACAGCCCAGGAAGGGACTTTTCCATTCTACTTTTGTAACGTTGTCTGTTCATTATAGGAAAGCTTTGGAGATCTTCAAAAGAAAATTGATGATGGAGGCTAGGGAGGAGGTCCAAGCCCTACAGAGACAGACTTGATGAGGGGAAAAACTCTGCAGGGACCTGGTCTTATAGAAATTTCTGGTATCCATTTCAAACTTAAAACAGGTAATACATTCATAGTCAATTTGTGCCACAATATGCATCCTGTTCTGTTGATTTGAAAGGGCTTCTAAATTGGTCTGAGGCCTTGGAAGTTTGTGCAGTAGTCAAATTTCTATCCAGGTTTCCTGTTTGAAAGGGCCAGATATCACAAAGCTATTACATTAGCCAATGATGCTTTGGCTACTAGGAGCAGTTCTGCCTCATTATCACTATGATGTAGAACAATCTTAGTATATGTCAGTATATCAAAAGAAAACACATTTATCTACTGTAGAGAGGCATGTTTTAGTTATGACTAGAGCCCTTTGTTTTGTTTACAACAAAATCCTTCTTATTTATTTATAGATAATACAGCTTTATAGTAGGAGCATGAGTCAAACAAAGCCAGGTTGCAAACATGGATGTTTGATTAGAAACCATATCAGTTTTATGCAATACACTAAGTAGGGCACTTCCATAGTGATGCAGATGTTTTGTTTATTTTAATGTAGGTGGTAATTTAAGGACCAGAAAGAAAAGAAAGGTGCAAACTTTTCTAAAGTAGTTATGTGAAGAATTGAATGGAGTTGCTGAAACATATGACTCATTTTCACAGCTGGAACAATTTAGGCTAAAAGCTTAAGAATTAAGTCAGTGGACAGATTGATGGTGATGGACACTGTGTTGAATGGCAGGCATTTAATCCTGAAAGACAATTATGGAGATGAGATGAGGAGGAGGAGGAGATGGTGGAAGAGAAGGCAAAAGTGAATCTCAATTGGAATGGAACTACATCTACATGGAGGAAGGTAAACAGTGGGGTACACTAAGGTTCCGCTTTAGGCCCAGTATTCTTCAACATCTTCATAAATGATTTAGATGAAGGTAGACAAGGGAAACTCATCAATCTATAGATGACACTAAGCTGGCAGGAATCGCCAATATCCCAGAAGATAGACTCAAGATCCTGATGGACCTCAACACATTGAATACTGGGCCTTATCTAACAAAATGAAATTTAATGTAGAGAAAAGTTAGATTTTACACAGGCAAAAAAAATTAAAATCAAACATACAAGTACAGATTAGGTGAAACCTGGCTCAATAGCAGTAACTCTGAGAGGGATCTTGGAGTCCTGGTCATTGGTGGGCTGTTGCTGGTTCAGACTGGTTCAGGCAAACCAGTCATTCTGATAATCAGCTGCCCCTGCCCACCTGCCCCCGCCCTATCCTGTCCTATATTTCCTTCTTTCTGGCTCAGCTGATTCGCACAGCACGGCTGATTTCTGTTCCTCCGCTGTTCTACTTATGGGGCTGCCTTAGAAGGTAAGCAGCTGAGCTTCAGATTGCTGTATTTTGAATGCTGTGCGCAAGTGTGTTAGGCGTGCGTGCGCAAAGCCTACATGTGTGTGCAAAGCGCACGCTCACAGAACTGATTGTTAAACGAGTTGCAGCCCACCACTGGTCTTACTGGACAGTCACTTAAATATGAGCAAGCAGTGTGTGACAGCAGCCAAAAAACACAATTCTAGGTTGCATTAACAGAGCGATAGAATCAAGATCATCAAGATGAAATATTGTAAAGATATGATTCTACTGAGCTGGAGCTACTAAAAAAAACCTTGGTTACGTAGGGAAAACCTGGCTAGAAGAAAAACACACATAAACCCTACGAAGAAGTAAGAAAATTGATACTGTACCTTTACAGGGAGGATACATAAGATATGGGTGTGGCCTACTGATGAAAGCAAACGAGCTAGAAATGGATCTATTTAGGTCTCCCACCTAGCAGTTAGAGCTTGCTAGCTGTTAGAAAGGAAAAAAGCCCAGAACCGAGTAGATGTGATTCTACTGAGCTGGAGCTACAAAAAAAACCTTGGTTACGTAGGGAAAACCTGGCTAGAAGAAAAACACACATAAACCCTACGAAGAAGTAAGAAATATATATATATATATATATATATATATATATATATATATATATATATATATATATATATATATATCTTCTTAAGTTTTTTGCATACACACACACACACACACATATTAAGTGTTTATCGAGACATCTGGTCTACCCCAACATGTGGGAGGGGGCATTATATGTGGGAGGGGGCATTCTGCTCCCTTTCGCCTTTCACTCCAATTCAGGAGCCCTCAAGCAGTCGTATTCACGACAAACTATTTTATACCAAATTTATATAAATATACATTTTTGATCCTTTTTTCCTTTTTCAACCTTAGATTTTAAATTCATCATTGTAGCATGCTAACATCTATGTTATAATATGATTTTATACCTGTCTACTTTCTAAACATTACTCACAATGCAGAAGAGATAATTATTTCACTTTTCATCTAAGTTACTAATTGCAGAGTACATTGTCTTCGCTCCCCCCATTCTCTTCTGACGCACAAATTCTATAATAAGTGTTGTACCGAGGAACTTGTGTAGTAAATTGAAACCTGCTACTATATTTATACATTTTCCGCATGTAGAAATATGCTATTTTTATCTAGGATTCTATTTGTGGGAAATGCCAACGTCATGAATCTCAAGTATCATGTGCTATTTATTTTTATTTACTGGAACTTTTTCAGATCTGTATTTGGTTTTTTAGATAAATATAATTCTTTAAAATACATAATACAATTAATTTGAGCAAACCAAATTTAGCAAGAATTTTATAAATATAATTCAAAGGTTAATAAGGAAAGAAATACAACTTCATCACAACCTTCAGAATCCTTATTTCTAGACTGCTGTTTTTATTTTTTTTTCTTTTAATTTTAATCATGTGTTTGATTCTGAAAACAGTTTTTCTGTTCTCTTTTTCTTGGGATGTTTATCTTACATAAAGCTACCTCATATCTATTGCTCATAGTCTTATTTCATCATTCCTGCTATATGACACCAAAGCAGTAGTGGGTTTCAAATCCCGTCACTATTGGTTCGCTCATGGGTATGTGCTCCGCTTCTGCGCGTGTGCAGAAGCGTCCGGGTGGGTGAGCGGAGCCTTCTGCCGCAACTGCTACCGGTTCACCCAATCTGGGGCGAACTGGTAGCAAGCAACCACTGCACCAAAGGTTAATCTTCTTGGAATGCAGTTAATGTTCCATATGAAATCACAAATACTCTGATTTTTGTCATTTGCTTGAAGGCTTATTAAAATTATTTTTCACTACAGTAGTTATATTAAATGTACCTTTTATTTTAATAAATATGACATTTATTAAATCCACCAAATATGGGGACTTGTGTGAGTAGATAGATAGATAGATAGATAGATAGATAGATAGATAGATAGATAGACAGACAGACAGACAGACAGACAGACAGACAGACCGACCGTCCAATTTACTGGACCCTGCTATTCAGCTCACAGTTACACATAATTTTTGTCTGTACAATTAGTTTGTTTAGGTAACATCTTGCTCCTAGATAACTCTTCCTTAAAAGATTTTACAATCTCATTTTGTGTAACATTTGTTCATCTGATACCATCATGCATTAGGTTTTTGGTATGGTCAATGCTCTTATCATGACATGTACTATAGCTTTCTAAAATACCCATCAAGATCCAATTTATAGAATATATGACTGAACAGAGAGAACATGCTGGGATAGATTTTGATAACTGCCACTTTCTTCTCCTACACGTGGGGATGAATGACATAACAATAAATCTGAAAACAATAACAAGAGATTATGAACCGCTATGGAAGAAAGTTAAAGAATTAGGAGTGGTGTTTTTATTTATACTTCCAACAAAAAACCAACATCCAATGAGGGAGCAAAGAATTTTAGAAATGAACCCAGGCTTAAAAACTAGTGTCATCAACAGAACTATGGTTTACTAGACCATGGTTTGTATTACCTACATGAAGGGCTACTGGCAAGGGATAGACTGTAATTTACAAGAGCGGGAAAGAATAAAGTTTAGGAAACAAACAGGGTGAAATTGAAGTATTAGTACATGAAGGAAGTTATGATGTCGTTGCCATTACTGAAACTTGGTGGCATGAAACTCATGACTAGAACGTACTGATGGAAGGATAAACTATTAAAAAGAAACAGATCCAATGAAAAGGGAGAGGGAGTTGCATTATATGTAAAAGATCACTACATCTCTACAGAAATACTGTGATGGCTGGACATGGAAACAACACAGCCAGAATGAAGGCTTAATCTTTATTGTTCCAACTTTTCCCCCAAAGTCCCACCATTAACTGCAAGTCCAGAAGCCAACCTCTAAACATGCACCTCCAATAGGTCCTGGCTGCTATTAGTCTGGAGGAGCAGCACAGCTCTGAGAGTAGGCACACTTCAAGGAATTTGGCTTCAGAGAGTCCTTGTCACAGGAAGAGTTGGGGACTGCAGCACCACCTGGGGTATAACTGTGTTACTGTGACCTTCCATATAGCCAGGCCAGGCAAGCAAGGCCAGCACAGCAAATAAGGCAACAAGGCAAGCACAGCAAAGTATCCGGACATCGGTAACAGCATGTGATACTGGAAAAAAGCAATGCTTGTTCCCTACAAACGCCCCTCCCAACAGGGTCTCCCTAAATCTTATTCCAAAATTGAGCCCTGTGAAGAGGAGCAGAGTGCCCACCTCCCGGGTTGTCAGGTTGCCCTGTGGACATTTTTTCCAGTCTCTGTGCTCGGCGATCAGAGGGAGGTAATTGTTCATCCCCAGAGCTCTGGAGCTCCTCTGCTCTGCTGCCTGCCTTGTCCTCTCCCATCGCCTGGTCATTCTGCACCCTCTCTCCCTCACTGGCAACCCGTTCCAGGATTGAGGGATGTAAAACTGCCTTGTCCTGTTCCTCCGGTCATTCCTCCATCAGCCCTAGCTGCATCTCCTCCTCCTCCTCAGACTCAGGCTCCGATGAGGCCATGACAAATACACAAATTAAGGATAAAAATCTCCTAGAATCCCTATGTGTCAATATAAAAGGGAAAAAATGATATTGCTATAGGCATATACTACAAGCCACTCAACCAAGCAGAATAAATAGATGAAATGTTTGCTAATCAATTAACAAATGTATGTAGGAAACATACCACAATACTAATGGGAGACTTTAACTACCCTGATATCAACTGGGAGACAAACTCTTGCAGCAAGCGAGAGATCGAACAGATTCTTAACCTGTTTCTTAATTCTTAATTCTTAGCTGACAACTTTGTCATCAAAAAGTAGAAGACAAAAATAGAGGAAAAGCTATACTGAACCTAATTTTTACTAATAGAGAAAGAAGTGATAGAGGGAGTTGAAGTCAGTGGAACCTTGAGTGAGAGTGACCATCTCATATTAGAATTCAATATAATGCAAACACAATCAATAGAATGTAATGAACTAATGTCTTAAATTTTAAAAGAGCTGATTTTAACAAACTCAGAGTGAGCCTTGGAAAAATTCTATGAATGAAAATCCTAAAGGGGAAAACAATTCAAGAAACTTGGGAAACTCTGAAAAATACAAAAATAAAAGCTCAGTCCAGTACAATACAACTGAAAAAGAAACGCATGAAATCCAAGAAGAAACCAGCATAGTTGCACAAAGATCTCTCTAATAAACTAAAAGAAAAAAAAGGATGAGTACAAAAAATGGAAAGAGGGACACATAATTAAGGCAGAATATCAGCAGATAATCCGAATCTGCAAAGATGAAGTCAGGAAAGCAAAGGCTCAGAATGAACAAAGACTTGCAACAAAAATCAAAGATAATTTAAAAAGTTTATTTCAACATATAAATAACAAGAAAAAAGTCAAGGAAACAATCAACCCACTAAAGAGAGAAGATGGCAAGGAAGTAACAGGCAGTATTCTAGAGAGAAAGCAAAACTGTTTAACTCATTCTTTGCATCAGTCTTCATGCAAAAAGAAATTATAACCCAATCTGGCAAAAACATAACTGTAAAAGAGACTAGAAATAAAAATTAAAATAAGCAAGAAAAGGGTAAGAGAACACGTATCTGACCTTGATGAATATAAATCATGAGGACCTGATGGATTACATCCCAGAGTTCTGAAGGAACTGGCAGATGTTATCTCAGAATCATTGTATCATATTTTTCAAAAATCTTGGAGCACCAGGAACTACCAAAGGATTGGAAAAGAGCTGATCTAGTTTCCATCTTCAAAAAAGGATAGAGAAAAAACAAAATAGAAAAGACCAATCAGCCTAACATCAATACCTGGGAAGATACTGGAAAAGATAATCAAGAAACTGATCTGAAAACATCTAGAAACAAATACATTACTACTAGAAGCCAGAACCGGTTTGTTAAAAATAGATCATTCCAATTCTATCTTATTTCATTCTTTGACAAAATGATTAAAATGCTGTGGATATAGTATATTTAGACTTCAATAAGGCATTCAACAAAGTAGACAAAAACCTACTACTCTGTAAGCTAGAAAAATGTGGGATAGACAGCATCACCACCAGACGGATTTGTAACTGGCTGACAAACCACATTCAATGAGTAGTCCTTAATGGTACTACATCTATACAGAGGGAAGTAAGCCGTGGGATATCATAAAGTTCCATATTAGGTCCAGTATTCTGCAACATCTTATTCCCAGTACTCTTTAATATCTTCATAAATTACTTAGATGAGGGAATGGAATATGCAGATGACACTAAGCTGGCAGGAATAGCCAATATCCCAGAAGAGAAGTTCGGGATTGAAAAAGATCTTGACCAACTTGAACAATGGGCCCTATCCAGCAACATGAACTTTAATTTGGAGAAAAGCAAGATTTTACACCTAGGCAGGAAAAACCAAAGGTACAAGTACAGATTAAGTGAAACCTGGCTCAAAAACATTAACTGTGAGAGGGAGTTTGGAGTCCTAGTAGACGATTACTTAAACATAAGCCAGCAATACGCAACAGCAGCCAAAGGATTTTAATACAAACCTTGGTTGTACAAACAGAAGCATAGAATCAAAATCATGTGAAGTATTAGTACCACTTTATAAATCCATATAGTAAGATCACACTTGGAATACTGCATTCAGTTTTGATCACCACATTACGAAAAAGACGTTGACACATTGGAAAAAGTGCAAAGAAGAGCAACTAAGATTAACCAGTGAAACAGTTTACCTTCAGAGGTTGTGGGTGCTCTATCACTGAAGGCTTTTAGAAAAGGACTAGACAGCCATTGGTCTTAAATAATATTGATATAGGATCTCCTGCTTAAGCAGGGATTGGACTAGAAGACCTCCAAGGTCCCTTCCAACTCTGTTATTATGTTATTAACTTTGTTCACCCAGTTTTGCAGATCTGGCTCGACCTCTGCATAAATTGATAAAGAAGCCACTACCATGGGAGTGGAGGGAAAAGTAGGAAAATGCTTTAAAAGTGAAATGTTGGGTGGGGAAGGAATCCTGCCCTTCACAACACAGAGGCTAATTCTACCTTTTGGATCATCAGACCTAATTTCTCTGATCACACTTTTGGAACTGTGCTACTTCAGAAGGCAGTGGATGACTAGTTACTACCCAGTTGCCTATGATTCACACATCTTACTGATCTAGAACAAAAGCACATGCCACATGAGAAAGCCTGTGCAGCTGCTGTGTGGGCATCGCAAATCTTTGAGATTTTTACAGGCAACAGCACCTGTAATTTTGCAGGAATCCCATTTTCCTCTTAAATCTTTCTTTCTTTCAGGCAAACCATATGCTTACAAAATCCAACCAAATATTTTCCAACTGGAGAGTTTAACAGCAAAACAGAGTTGGAATTGACCTTGCAGGTCTTCTAGCCCAACCCCTGCTCTTCTTAAAAGCCTCCAGTGTTGGAGCATTTACAACTTCTGAAGGCCAGCTGTTCCACTGGTTAATTGATCTCTAGCTCAATTGGATACACCCCCTTTGAAATTCTGTTATCCCAAGTGACATTAAGGCAGGAGACCAAGTTATGGTGACGAAAGGTACCTACCAAGAGGAGCCTTTGTATTAATTTCCTCAATCTTTCAATGTATTAAATTTGTTTTCTTAAAATATTATACCTCCATGCCAACTAGACAGAAAACCTATTGGCAAGAATTCTTTAAAAAAACTGTAATACTCTGAGGAGTAATGAGTGAGGCCCATTTTGTGTCGTCTCCTGTTTAACTCAATTCCAAGGGAAAGAATGTGTGAAAATAGTCCTGTCATACCTAAAGGTGAAGAAAGCATGTAAATAGGGTAGAAAAAGCCAGGAAGGAACAAAATAATTAAGGAAACAAAGGACAAAATGGGAAGCCACTTTCCAAGTTTCACCAAAAGCTAACAAACACATGGGAAGCCCTTCCTCAAGTCCCACCAACAAAGGAAAGACTTTGGGAGATAAAAGGAGTCCTGAAGGCTGCCCACTCTTTGAATCATCTTTGGATCCAGACTTGGTGGCTTCCATCCTCTGGCTACTGCCTGCCAGCCTAGTTGAGGGTGTAGGTAAATGTATGCATGTGTGAAAGACTAAATTTTGCTGTTTGCTATTTTTTTAAAGTCATTGGGTCACTGCATGTTCTAAAGAATCATTTGCGCCTCAAAGTTTGGTTGAATGTGACTTGAGTATAGCAATTTTCCTGTGCTGTGAAGATGTGAGTGAGTGACCATAAACCAAACCTGGGAGCATGTGTGTAACAGTGGCACAGTGTTGTTGTAATTTGGCTCCTTTGTTCAAGGCTGGTACAATTGGTACTGATAGGGAGCAAGAGATCCAGCTTATGGCTGCTCCTTTGTGACATGCCAGGGACTCAGTATTTTCTCCACTCCTTTTTGATATCTAAATGAAACAGCTGGATGAGATCATCCAGTACCATGGGATATATTACCATTAATATATGAATGATACTCAATTAATACCTCCAACCAGGGGTGAAATGCTCCCAGTTCGGACCAGATCAGGTGATCTGGTAGTGATTGTGGCCAGTGGTTCGGAGAACAGGTAGTGATGGCAGCGTGAGGCTCCGCCAACCTGCCTGGGTGTTGTTACTTCCTGGTTTTAACCAGGAAGTAATGTGTTTTTTTACCTTCTGTGTATGCACAGAGGGTCTGTGCATGTATGTGACGTATGCGGGCAGTGTGTGCACTTCCAAACCGGTAAGGAAAGAAAATAGATTTCACCCCTGTCTCCAACCCTGCTGACCCAGTGTGCAGTTGCTGCTCTCTTGCAAAGCCTTGAGACTGCGGAGTCCGAAAGGGGGACAATAGTCTTGAACTGCATCCTGGCAAGATGGAATGGTTGTAGTTTCAAGGGAGTTTTTCATCTTTAGTTATGAATGGGGTTACACTATCTCAGACATATCCTCTGCACAACCTCATGACTCCTGCAGATGCAGGTGGCAATTGTAGCTAAGAGAACTCTTGCACAGCTTCCTGTTGTGGACCAGTTGCACACTTTCCTGAATCATGAGGCCTTGTATGAAGTCACTTATGCCCTGGTAATCTTTCAGTTGGATTACTGCAATATGCTTAAATGTTATTATTTATAAGCTAGAAGTGGTACAGAATGCAGTGGCATGGGCAGTTCTGGAGGCCCCTCAGGTGAACCATATAACACTGCTATTGCACAAGCTGAACTTGTTGTCAATTTGCTTCTAGGTCCAACTCTAGGTATCGGTAATTGTATATAAAGGCTTGTATTGTATATAATTGGTCTACAGTACTAAGGAACCATCTCACCCCAATGGGATTGGCCCATTCCACTCGCTTCAGCAGGCCTACTTAAATCCTGTCTGCCAAAGAATTTCAGCTAGCAGGATCTAGGAGAAGAGCCTTTTCTGTTGGGGCCTCTGCCTTTTGGACTAATTTCCTGCTAGAGGTGACATTGGTTTCCATACTCTTGTACTTTCAGAGGAGTCCAAAAATTTGGTACTGCCAGTTGGCCTGGGACCCCAATAGGAACATTCTAGGCTTGAGGTGGCTGACAATGTAGCCTCAGGCCTGTCATACTCTGCTTCACTGACATCCTGTCACAAAATGCAAGGGGGGGAGGGGATTGGGGAAGTAAGGAATGGGCATGGGAAATGGGGGATGACAGGGTGACAAGAACCATAGGTGTCAATTTGGAGTAAACCAGCTGATTAAGGACAGAGACTGAGAATGGCATGCTAAACCCCACCAAAGAGGCACCAACTTCAAAGCTGTTCCCAAAATATCAAATATGAATACTATTGGACACTGATGAACAGGTCAAGGGAAGAGGGCCAGGGAAAGAGGAAAAATGCAAGCTTTATATGGGAATATTCAGATCCAAGTTTGCTTATGTTGTATCCACTTGAACCTAGTAACTTTTCACTTCACCAAAGGAGTTGAGTTCCTAAGGATCAAGTTGGGACACACTTGATATTAAGCTGGATCTGCAGTATCAGTCCACCTGGAGATATACTTCTACCATGGGTGTCATAAAATTGAGTTCAAGTCAGTCAAAGTGAAGTTTTCCAATAGTTCTTTTATTTTTGTGTTATTCAGACAAAAAGCAAGGCAAATGTGCAATTAAATTTAATTAGTTCCTTTATATTTGTACATATACTTGTCTAATTTCAAAGTTACTTTACTACACTAAGTTATGCCCAATAAGGCTATTCAGGTTACTGCCACCCAACAAGACTGCATTAGAATGGGCTGGGAAGCAGAGCCCTGCTCCAACAAGAGTCATCTCGAACTCCAGGGGTCTGGGTTCATAACAGTCTTCTCTTTATACCCAGCTTGTTTACTCTAAATCCATGTGCATCAGGGGAGGGTTCTAAAATTTTTTACTACTGGTTCTGGGGGTGGTGGCTTATTTTGTGAGTGTGGCTTGATGGTCATGTGACAATTATTTAGGATTTAGCAGAGGTACTGGTCTACCAGGCTTTTAACTGCTTGCAGAGCTGTATCAATCTACCCATTTATTTTTTCAGGCACTGATCTACTCCTGTATTTTTGCAGGCACTGATCTACCCATTTATTTTTGCAGGCACCAGTCTACTCATGTATTTTTGCAAGCACTAGTCTACCCATTTATTTTTGCAGGCACTGGTCTATTCATTTGTTTTCTTTTAACACTGATAAGCTGTAGGGCAGCCCTTTGAAGCCCCGCGGCAAGAGTTTAAACAGGTTTTTCCCCTCTAGCCATCAGCTGGGATTCAGGAGGCAGCAATAGATTGGGGGTGGGGCTAAATAAAAGGTAAGAATAACGTGGGGGCGGGGGGGACAGGGGGCAGAACCAATTCAGTGATGTCATATTGTCACCGCTACCAGCTCAGTGGAACAGGGCGGAACCGGGAGGAACCCACCACTGATGTGTATGGTACATAACATTTCTTACGCCCATTAATGTTCTACCTGATATCACCAACAATAAATCATTCATACACGCACTCAGAATCTTTTCTTATTGGTAGTACACATATTCTAGCAATGTGAGTTTCCCAGTGAGGTCATGAGAAGGCTAACTATGGTTGTATTACAGGCTCTCTATATTCATAATTTATAACATATAACATAAAATATGTTGCACAGAATGTCCACTCATGAAAGCGAGCGGGAGGAACTGGAAGCTTGAGAGGAAGATGCTTGGCCCATCTTGCCTTTGGAATCTTTGCCCACTCTTCCTTGCAAAAATATTCCAAATTTGTCAGATTGCAAGGGCATCTCCTATGCACAGCCCTGTTCAAGTCACCTTAAAGATTTTTTAATCCAGATCTGGTCTCTGATTGGGCCAGTCCAAAACTTACTGGACTTTATATGGTCTTGATCAGAATCATTTTAATTGATGGCAGGTGTACTGACAAACTATTTAAGATCAGTGTGAATGTGATTGGCTAATTCTGAACACAACTACATCCCTACTTATAAGAGGATGTGCACATTTATGCAATCATGTTATTGTAATTTTTTTTTATTTTTGCCTTCTAAAAGATTTCAGTTTGCTTTTCAATTAAATTGTTCAGTTTACAGGTTATATTGAATGTGGAGGGGGATGTGAAAGCCTCCTTGAAGATTTATTTTTAGCAATCTGGCATCCTTTGGGCAATGGTACTATCACCAGTAAATCCTTTCAACCCAGAAGCACCCTTCAGTTAGCTCTGTAGGTGCTTCTGACATGAATATGGATGGATTAAATGTGGAATGTGAATATGGATGGATTAAAGTGAGTTACCTTGGTTTGTTCTTTTTACATATTAAAAACCTGGCATTTTAAGGGGGTGTTTTACTTTTTATATTCACTGTATTTCTAACAATGCTGTTGGTTCATGTTCAGTTTATGACACAGCAAACTTTGTTGTTCAATATGAATTCCCACACACACTTTTGATTTTCTATACCAAAATGACAGACTTTGCTCTTGCCCTTACTGAAATTCATCATGCTAATTTCCCCACCTTTCTAAAAAAGGTGTCTCCTATCTCTTGTGCTACTGTATCTTTCCTTCATAATCTCTGAAACATCATAGAAAGAGACATTGAGATGATATCCATAAACTCCCTGAAGTCTCTCAGATCTAATTATTCCTGGTCCTAGGGTCTTAAAATTGTACAATATACAATATAAAAAGTTTGTAAAAGATGACCAAAACTATAGATTTAAATGGCACATTGATTTATTAAAATCAAAATGCCAGTTCTACCATCTAGTTATAAGATCACAATAGGTATAACTGTTGGTGTTTATAACAATTGCTGTGTTTCTCCAAAAAGAAGGCCGGGTTTTATTTTCTTTTGGCCCCTGAGAAAATGGCTAGGCCTTCTTTTTGAGGGTTCTAATTATTGATTCACCTCACGGTGGTGGTACCAACAGCCCTGCCCAGCAGGAGCCCGCTGCTGGCCCACTTCTTCTGCCGCTGCTTGCCGTAAGTCGCACACATCGTCCCGGCCTCTGTTTTGCCTTTAGATGCCTGCCGGAAGGCATCTGCAGCTGATAACAGAGCTCTAGATTGATCCAAAGCTCTGTTATCGACTGCAGATGCTTCCGGCAGGCATTTAAAGGCGAAACGGAGGCCAGAGTGATGCGTGCAAGTGGCAGCAAGCAGCCACAGATGAAGTGACACAGGTGTCGGGGTGTGTGAAGCCTGATAAGTAGGGCAGCTCCACCTCCCCATCCCCACCCTTGCTTATTTTTTACCTGTGTGCCTTGCCCTGCCCCTTGCACCTCAAGGTGGATGGGGTCTTAATTAGGGCTAATTTTGTAGGTGGGGCTTAATTTGATTGCATGTGCTCAAAAATGTGATAGGGCTTCTTTTCAAGGTGGGTCGTCTTTTTAGAGAAACATGGTAGATCTGAGAGAATTATGAGATGCTTCACTTCTGAGCAAAACTTCTCTCTAGATATTCCCTGTTAACACAACATCTATGCAAAGAGAGCTGTATGCAACAAAATTTCATTTTAATATATGGCAATTAGTGTACATTCAAAGTGACAATAAAGTTATTCTAAGTTTTAAGTTCATCTAGACAGACAGTTATCTGAGACCAAGGTTTCTAGTTCTTTTAAAGCAGTGGTTCTCAACCTGTGGGTCGGGACCCCTTTGGGGGTCGAATGACCCTTTCACAGGGGTTGCCTAAGACCATCGGAAAACACATTTTTTCAATGGTTTTAGGAATAATTTTATGGTTGGGGGTCACCACAACATAAGGAACTGTATTAAAGGGTCGCAGCATTAGGAAGGTTGAGAACCACTGCTTTAAGGAACTGATTTTGAGTGAATTTTCATTAAAAGATTTGAATAGTTGTGTTATCTTATTAATGGGAATTTTTTTTTTCAAATGACAGTGGTACTGTTTTTGCTTTGTCTGTATTCCTACTGGAGGAGATTGTTGGCTTCCTATCACCTGGAACTCCATTGGAGTATTGTGTTGTCTTAAACAAAAAGGGAAGCCTGAAGCTGCAGTCTGTATTCAGGTTTGTTCAGGTTTGGGTGTATATTCACAAAAATGTATTTCTTCTTATAATTTTTTGAGAAGAAATGGAAGAGAAGGATCTGAGCAGACAGAATAAGAGCTCAATTCATGAATACGTGCATTACTTTATTTTCATCTCATAAATGTCTATATTCATTTCTTTAGCAGAATATGTATGCGTGGGTGAAAGTAGCAAATGTTACTAAGGGTTAATTGCTCCCTCCAAGCATATCTTTAGGAGTTTCAGATGCAAGATCTCTTTCTGATGTTATGTAATTTTATGTAAAACATTATTTCACAAATTTGGGGACTATTTAACTCAAGCATTTTCAAAATTTGTCATAGTGAAGAAGAGAAAAAGCCCAACACAAACCTGCTCATAGTAAAACAAAATAAAGACAGTCCAGATGGCAGCATTTATGATCAAAGATTTTTTTTTAAAAGGCAAATGAAACAGGAATATGCAAGATTCTAGAGTTGTCATTCAAATTGTATTTCATTGATCCAACCAAGAATAGTGTTGGAATCTGCCAAATTGAACATTAAAAACAAAGTAAAAAGAGGAGCTCCAACAGTTGTAAATGTGTCTTTTTTGAGAATGTGATACTAGAAGATATGGGAAAAACCAGACTCCCTGTGTCATTTTACAATCTGATACCCTCAGTGGCTGCATCTAATATTTGTTACATTAAATATGGAACATATTTAGTTTTATGTTTCTAGGTTTTTCTTTTTCATTTTTTTTTAAAAAAATGAGGAAACGTTAAAAGTGATGCTAGACAACTTTGCTCTGAAGTGTCCTGGCCCAAAATGTATACAATTGTTACATGATTAAATAAGATCTTTTGTTACAGCAGAACTCAAATCTGTTCTTCTAAATAAGGATCCACATTAATCTGATCACTAAAATTATTAGCTATGATTTAACTAGACATTTAAACTCTTTTTCCCCCTTGTCCCACTGCTTCAAATAAATAAAACCGCTACAATAGATAATTTTGTGAGTATTAATTCATCACCCTTTTTATTTAAAATAAGTGATACATATTTTTAAAGCATGTTGTATACTTCTACTATTTGTAAATTCTTCTTCTGGGGAACAGACCAGATTGTCTGGATCTTTTAGTTGTTGTTCTGGCTTTGATTTCAGAACTGAATGCACCCCTTCTGCTCCGTCTGTTTGAATTTTGACAGTGTAATAGATAAAGCTGGAGGAAATCCCATGGTCTAACCTTTTGCTTCTTCTCAGTTTAAAGTATAATTCTCTTTACTAGCTAGGCATATTGGAGATTGCTCTGAAGCCAATGGATTCAAAGTGTCTTTATTTCTTAGAACTGTCAGCATTATTCTTAATCTTTCCAATGAAGGGAAATTAATAAAATTTACAACAACTTGTAGTGAGGTGGAGAGAAACAGCTTGGATATGCAAAACCAAAATGGAGATTGCAGCCACTAGTAAGGTTATTACATTTTACAAATGTGTATGAATATGAAAATCATGCAAAATTCTATAAGCTCAAAAATGGAAAATTCAAATACGGAGAGAGGTGGGGAGAGAGGGAGGGAAAGAGAGAGGGAGGGAGGGAGAGGAGGGAGGGAGAGGAGGGAGGGAGAGGAGGGAGAGAGGGAGGGAGGGAGGGAGGGAGAGAGAGATGTACACTACCATTGCAAAATATCACAACTGAAGCAAGACAAGATACTTTTCCTCCACTAAAAGGAGACATGAACAGAGACAGTACATCAGTTGGGATTGGCAAATCTTAAAAGGAATTCTTCACTTTGTTAGCATTTGAACAAGTGAACCTGAATGTATAGGAAGCCACACACTTCTATTCAGAATATCATCTCCTGCTTTGGCAACCACAGATTCTGTGCATGTGCAGGTGCTATTGTTCATGAGGCAGACTGGTTGCCTGGACAGATGCCACAATCTTGACTTTTTATTGATGTGGGATGACACTTATTTGCAAGACAAAGTTTCTTGTGCTAGTAGACTGGCCTCAGTTCTGCTGTAATCATAGTTTGGAGATGCAGAGCTAGAAACTCTGTCCTGAAATTGTTGGGTAGAAGAGTTTGCTTTGCAATCAAGAGCTGCAAGGTAGCATGTGTCAAAGGGTCTTTTGCCAATGGAAAAACAGACTGCCTAGAAGTTCTGCAAAACCTCAACATAACAAAGAGAACATTAGATTTTCTCTAATGTCTACTGATTCACTTCAGAATCAGGAAAAAAAAAACAAGAAAGAAGTTCATGTCAATATATCAAGTAAGTCCTGAGCAATCAGTTTTGAACTAACACAGTGTGAATATATTCCATATAAAGAAAAATGAGAGCACATTATCAACTGAAAATGGAAGGAAGCCATCTGGAATTACACAGTTATACAAAAGTTACATTTTAAAAGTCTTATATTAATATCTTACATTTTGTTTCAATTCAAGTTAAGGAAAATTCAGTTTAAGAGTGCATTAATTGTACATGAACAGTACCAGATGTCTCTCAATAGGCTTTATTTAAATTTCTATATTTTCAATATAGAAAACTTTACAAAATATGAAATTATTAAAAAATATGCATATTTTTGACATACAAGTGAACAAAATTGTATATAGGTTCTGTGGCAAGTTGAAAATGCATATGGATTAAAAGCATTGCATACTTAAAACTGGAAAATTGAGATTTGAAATGGAGCACAGCAAGTATTTTGGCTTTTTAAAAGAATGATTACCATACTACATCTGTTTGTTAATGCCACAATATTTATCTTATCCAATATCCATTTTGGGAATTACCATTTATTGCTATTGCCATATACTACTATTCTACATTCTGATTCTTCATACATCCTGGGTGCATATATAATACATACTGTACATTGTCAGTAAAATATATTTCAAAAGGTATCATAAGACAGTTGTGCTTTGTTTTAATTATTGTTTTAAGATCCAGGCTTCCTGTTTCATTGTGTATATGCTTTTAGTTGTTTTAATTTAGTATTATGTAAGATGTCTGGAGTCCATTGGAATGATCAACTATATTAAATCTAATAAATAGAAAATAAAAATAAGATTCTCAATGTCTGGTGGGAAAATATTGACTATGGCTTTCCTTTGGGGTGTCTAGATTTATTGAAAAAGTTTAAGATTTATTGATTATTGTAATATGTATTACAATGCTATGTATTGCATACACACACACACACACACACACACACACACACATATATATATATGCACGCACGTACGCACGCACACCTCCACCAGTTAAATAGCTATCTTTTGTAAACATGCATGTGTAATTTGGGGAGGATTATCTTGTGATATCTCAGATGATAGCCCCTTAAATTTCCACCATCTATTTTGGCTACAGAGTTTTGGATTTCTTGTTTAATAGATGCTTGGAGATTTCAAGGGTCAGCTTGCTTATCTAGACGCTGAACTAGCCTGAACTAGCTGTGACTGTCATCACCATATGACAGTGCTTGTATTAGTAGCAGATCTCGTTTCATTGGGAAACCTCCCAAAACTCTCACCCAGCAGGCAGCTGCTCAGGAAGCAAGAGTATATAACACACTCTAATTATATGAATGCTATGATGTGGCTCCTTTCAGAATGCAATTTAAAGCATTCTAAAACTGTGATCTCATCCAAGGCATCAGATTTGCCAGCTTGAGTTTGGAGCATCTGATCCACATGTGATTTTGGAAAAAAAATGGTCCTCTCTTACTTCAGGGATATCAGTTATACTGTATTCAGTATAATGTTATACTGAAACTGCTACATTGTTTTTATTTATATACAATACTGCATATAACTTTATGATAAATGTTACAGAGTAACATTCCAGAACAACCAAGAAACAGGGAGAGGCAGTTCTGGCCATATAATGTGTGAGCCTCCTATTGGTTACCACAAAACATTGTTTCTACATTATATACAGAGTTTAATGTAAAAGTTAAGTCAAGTTAAGCCAAATCGTAAGTCAAGATTTATTTTTCATTAACTTTGTTAATGTATTAAAGTATTCTAAATCACCTTCTCAAAAGAGGTCATAAAATCAAATTGCAATCATTAAACAGTTACCCAATTTGTGATGATAGATTTTGAAAGTATGGGTTGAACTGCCAATTTACTCTCAAATATGAGTAGTTCACTGTAGCAGTAGTATTTATCATTTTATGTTCTCTTCATTGCTTATTCAGTTTAATCCTTGAATTTGCAGTGCATACAATATCAAAATTAAGTATTATATTGCAACTACATTTGTAATTACAATTGAATTTTCTCTCCCAAGCTCCTACTTTCCACCTCATTTTTCCATGTCTCCAAGCAACAATATTAGATACAGATGACTGGATTTCAGGGTTCAGTGTGCCTTTTTATTATCAATTAAGTCATAATATACATAGTTGCTATTGAGAGATGAGTTACCTCTGAGTATCTTTGTACACACAGTAAAGTCTGACAGAGTTGGTCTGTTCTAGGTCCCATCTGATCATGTAGCAATGAATGATATGACAAACATTCTCAAAACAATATCAAGAGACAATGAGCAACTTGGCATGAAAGCCAAAAAATTAGGAGTAGAAGGGATGTTTTCATCTGCATTTCCAATGGAAGGTCAACATTCAATGGCGGAATGGAGAATTTTAGAATTAAACTACTGGTTTAAGGGATAGTGCCAATGAGAGAAATTTGGATTCCTAGATCACAGTCTACATTATCTATATGAAGGGCTTTTGGCAGGGGATGGACTGCATCTGTAAAGAACTGGGAAGAATGTGTTTGGGGGAAAAAACTGGCTTTATTTAGCCAAATGGCTTTGTACCAAAGCTGGAAGGTTAAAGACCGATCTTTAAGACCTAATCCCAAATATAAACTCCAAGACAACCAATCAAACAATGAGATAGGATTAGCCTGGCCTAATTTTCTCCCCTTCTTTTAAATTTTTAAATTGAAATTTTAATTCGTTTTAAATTATTGGGAGTTTTAAATTGTCTCGGGCAAAAATTATTTAATTGGGTTTTAATCATGTTTTAACTTTTGTATTTATGTGTTTTATTTTGTGCCTGTTCACCACCCTGAGTCCTTCAGGAGTAGGGCGGTATACAAATTTAATAAAATGAAATGAAATGAATGAAAATGATGAGAAGGAAGGATAGAAAATATAAGGAAGCAAATATAGGGGTCAGCCAAAAAAGATCAGATGCCTGTATAATAACATTTAAAATATGAGGAAATGAGCAAATTTAAATTCCTAGTACATGGGGCAGGAATGTCACTACCGAAAGATGGTGGGATGAAAGTCATAACAGGAATGTTCTGCTGGAAGAATATAAACTGTTCAAAGGAACAGAGCTAACAAGAGAGGAGGTGGAATTGCATTATAGTAAGAAATCACTGTACCAATATAGAAATGCACAAAAACAAGGATGAAAGCCTTCTTTGACTGTATTTGGGTTAAAATGAAAAAATAACATTGCCATAAGTAAGTATTACAGGTCACCCAAGCAAGCAGAGAAAATAGATGAATGTTTTGCTAACCAGTTAACTATGGTGTGCAGGAAACACTTCACAGTAATAACAGGGAACTTTAGCTACTCTGACATCAATTAGGAGACAAACTCCACAATAAATGAGAGAGCATACAAGTTCCTGATAAGCATAGCACAACTGAAAAGTAGAGGACGGAACTAGAAATCAGCTAAACTAAACTTAATTCTTACTAACAGATATGAATAATAGAGAGTGTGGAAGTTAGTTGAACTTTGGGGGAAAATGATCATATCATACTCGATTTCAACATAATGCAAGCATAAGCAATGAAACAAAGTCAAACCAATGTCTTAGACTTTGAGTTGATTTCAACAAATTTTTTTCCAATATTTTTATTAGTTTATCAAAGCATAAAATATAAAAATACATTGAAAATATAGGGAAAAAAGGAAAAAAGATAAAAGGACCGGGGCGGGGGGGAGAGAAAAAAGCATTAAGTTCCAACTCCTTTTGTGCAGTAGAATAAGGTAATAACATGAAACCCCTACTTTTTACTTTTATATAATAATATATACTAGCAATTTCTATACAAACCTATCTAGTCAGCAAAACCCAAAATCAAGGAAAAAACGAAGTCTAATTGCCTTTTGAAAAAGCACTTTCGGGATAACCATGTCTTGGCTCTCTATAGACACCCAAAATCAAAGTTTCATTTTTTTCCCACCTCAAGCACTGGTGAAATCACGCTTTGAATACTGCATCCAGTTCTGGTCACCATGATACAAAAAGATGTTGAGACCCTAGAAAAAGAGAAGAGCAACAAATATGATAAGAGATCTGGAGGCTAAACTATGTAATGAATGGTTGAGAGAATTGGGTATGTCTAGTCTACTGAAGAGAAGGACTAGGGGTGACATGAGAGTAATCTAGTACTTGTGTTTTGTCTCAAATTTCATCTTTTAAAAAATGTTATTAGATGCCCAAAGTTGTGATATATATTCAAATAATTAAACAATTGAGTGGTGACACATGTCCCCTTGCTGCCCTCCATAGCTATTTCAGGATCATACTCTTGCATGTAGGTCCAGACCTGAGCCAGGAAGAAACCCAACTGTTGAGGATCTCTGTCAAATTTCACACCCAGGGTTTTGTGGCTCCTTCTCCTTACTAGTGCTATCCACCACAACTGGATCCATAGCAGCAGCAGCCTCCATAGCCCTAGTACCTGGAGGAGCCCCACACTGGGTTACCCCTCCAGGTACTAGGGCTAGGGAGGCTGCTGCTGCTATGGATCCAGTTCCCCCACTGTCTGCTGTGGTGAATGCGGTTGCCCCATCAGTTGCTGAGGCTGGATGTGCCTGATCATCTGGTAGGGAAGCTTGGGGGAGGGTTTTGTGTACTTTAAGGTTTTGAAAGTCTGAATAAATCTGATAGCTTGCACCATCATCCAGTTGGCTCTCCAGCTCTCTACCTCTCTCTTCCAATCAGAGAGATCCAGTCTGGGAGGGGGACCGGATGAAGCCTCCCACCAGCATTGAATTTCTTCCTGGTCACTTTCTTGAGCCAACATTGCATGGTAGAGGTCCCCATGGTAGAGGAGAGGTCCTCTCGGGGTTGACACAATTGGAGATTCCACTTAATATCAAACCTGCTCCAGTCTGATCTCCTAGGAAAGTAAAACTCTCATTTGGTTGAAATGAAAAGGCACTTTTACTAAGAGACTGATTGTACTTTTACTACTGATTGTAGTAAAGTCATGCAGAATCTAAAATTCCCATGGACCAATATAGAACTAAACTTCTGGTTTCCTGGAAGAAGAGATTGACCTAAAACCTGAATTTTTTTTTATTAGGCATACTTAAAAAAAAGCAGTAGAAAAGAAATAAAATACATCACATTACATATAATTACGGCGGCTAGATTAACCCTAGCCCAATCCTGGAAATTAAAACAGTTGCCAACAGAACAACAAATAATCCAAAAGATATTTATATATGCAGAAATGGATAGATTAACTTCAAAATTAAACGATAAGGAAGACTCACAGTATTTCCAAATATGGGACAGATGGTATGAATGGATTAATCGATGGAAAAAAAACTAAAGTCAAATACAGTAAGAAATTAAAGGTAACAAATATACACCGTCATTAAGAAATTAAGATTAATGTATATATATACATTTAAACATACATGTTTAAATATTATAGATAGATAATCCTGTTTGTTAGGTTTAGTATATATGTAATTTAGAATTGTATTTTCTTTTTTAGAGTTAAGAACGTTTTGTACAATTTTTTATTTTTTTATATTGAATAAAGTTTGTTTTTAAAATTAAAAAAAAAACTTCTGGTTTCCCCTAGCCCTCCCCCCATGGTTCACTTATTTGTAACCAATACGACACCGCCAAAATGTTTTGGGAAATGCTGAGGTGTTTGTGCTGATGAAATTTCACTCTCAGGTTAGGTGGCCTTGAAGATACCAGGGCTAGCATAAACCAGATTCCAAACTTCTCTGTTCTTTCTCACATGTCAATTCCCCCTCCCAATTTCCCATCAGGAATATATACAGTTTTATTGCCCATTTGTTACCCCCTCCCTTCCCCACCTGATGGCAGAATGCCAGCAAGGCACCAAGCCAAAGGTGATGGATCTGATAGTGAGCATGCCAGATTCTTCATAACATCTTTCCCTCTCTCCCAACTCTGCAATGTGCTATGGGGAAGGGGAAGATAATTTTATCAAAAGTCTGAATAGATCTCTTGCAGAGGATGTTTACAATTTAATTGAGTGCTGCGTGAAATTAGAACAATATGTGGTCTTAGGTTACAGGTTCCCTACCTGGTGTATGCCTATTAAAAGCCTTTATATAGTACATCAAGCTAAGAAAGTGGCTAACACTCAAACTTAGATTCCATATCTGCAATGCACTTTACAATAAATTCACATTGGCCTAAGACAAATATTAACATATCAGTGAAGCCTTCCAGAATTATTAAAAGCATCCAAAGAAATCATCCCATTTATAAATCATTCCTGTTTGTCTTTTCAAAAAGGGTTTTAGTATTATACACACTGATATAACTCAGGTGTCCAGTATGTCCACTCATTTCTTGGAATTTATATAATTGTAAATTTTAGTACAATTAAATATACTTTTAAAATTGATCCTTCAAATATTATCCAGGACTAGTTTAAGATTTTAAATATTTCACCTCTTCATCATGCCCATGTCTGGTCTCTGAAAAAGTTCCATATTACCCCATTGTGCCATTTTTACTTCATGGCAAATTCTATTAAACTCTACTATTTTAATAGAGACTTAACAGTCTCTTAATTAACAGAAATTAGTGCAAAGGTGAATCTTAGACAGATATGGAGAAACTATAAAACAAACACCAGTTTTTACCCTGGCACTGTTTACCTGGACAATTGTTTAGATAATTTAATGGAATGGTTGCCCATGATAACTGAAGAGGACCATGCAATCAGAAGCAATAGAATATGTCTGCTTCTTTCTCTCTCTCTCTTTTGTTAATTGATATAAGCTGCATTTTTTTCCATTTATATGTATGACATTTTTGCACAATAAAGTTTACCTAAACCAGCTTCCAATATATTACAATTGAAATTATGGTAATATTGCTGGGTAACAAGTAATTTCAACTGAGGAAGGCAGCAAATCTGGGGTGGAATCATTACTTCTCTGAGCTCTGTTTGCATCCTACAGCAAGGAATATTGCTGAGTCAACTTGCCTACATCTCCTTCCTCAAAGTAATATCTCTGATGTTTATAGAGATAAAAAAATGCATTTCTGGATAACCCAACTCTTGATTTCAGTTCCCTAATTCTAAAAACAGAATCAGTGTCTATGTATAAAGTACCCAACAAACACATTATTCTCTGGGTTAGGAAAAAGAAATAGTCCAGCCTAACAAAAATAGTACCGTAAAAGACAGATTAGGATAACCTACTTCTTGGTGAAATAGAAAAACGTGGAATAGACAGTATCATCAACAGATTGATTCGTAACTGACTGACCAATCACACATAATGTGTATTTCTCAATGGAACTATATGTACATGGAGGGAAGCATGTAGTGGGATACCCCAACGTTCTGTCTTAGTCCCAGAATTCTTCAACATTTTCATAAATGATTTAGATGAAGTGATAGACAGGGACTCATCAAATCTGCAGATGACACCAAGCTGTCAGGAATAGCCAACACTCAGGAAGATAGGCTCAAGATCCAGGAGGATCTTGACAAACTTGAACATGAGGTCTTATCCAACAAAATGCAATTCAGTAGTAACAAAAGTAAGATTTTACATTTAGGCAAGAAAAAAACAAATGCACAGACATAGAATAGGTACTACCTGGATCAACAGTAGTGACTGTGAGAGAAATCCATTTAAGCATGAGACAGCAGTATGCTCAGCTGCTAAAAAAGCCAATGAAGTCCTAGACTCCATCAACTGAGGGATAGGCTCAAGATCATGTAAAATGCTAGTAATACTCTATACTTCACTGGTAAGGCTACAGCTGGAATACTGCATAACAGCTTTGGTCACCACAATACAAAAATATGTTGGGATTCTAGAAAGAAAAGGGCAACAAAGATAATTGGGAGACTGGTGGTTGAACCATATTATGAATAGTTCTGGGAACTGGGAGTATCTAGTCTAATGAACAGAAGGACTCAGAGTGACATGATAGCAATTTTCCATGATAGCAATATTGCACTATTTGAGGGGCTATCACAGAGAAAATGGGGTAAACCTAGCATTTGAGGGCACAACAAGATGTAAGGGATAGAAGCTTAACAAAGAGAGAGGCAGCCTAGAGTTTCTTGTTTTGAGACCAATCAGTGAAACAGGTTGGCTTGAGAAGTTGTGGATGCTCTATCAGTAGAGGTTTTTAAGAAGAAACCAGCCAATTGTCTGGAATGGTAGGGTCTCTTGCACGAGCAGGGAGTTGGACTAGAAGAATTCCAATCTCTTTTCCAATTCTGTTATTCTGTATTCTGCATATTCATAATTCTATTCTATATATTCTGTATAGAATATATACACTATTGTGAGAGAAATGGAAATAAAATAAACTTTGCTAAACTGGGCTAGCAAAAAAGTCAGGGAAAATCTTTCCTTGAGAAAGGAAAGGAAAGGAAAAAAGTATTAAGAATATAATTTTAAAAAACTATAGTGTCTGGTAATATAAGAATGCCAAGAATATTTCATCAGTATTATACAAGGTTATATAAGAGAGAAAACTTTATTGACAAAGGGAGATGAATATTTAAAAAATAAAATTTACCAAAGATAATGACGACTAATGATGAATGGACCAATGATAATAGGAGAAGTTTCTGAAAGATGAATATAGGTGTTGGAAGCAGGGGTGGGATCCTATGGTTGAACAACCAGTTTGCTGTGTGTGCGTGCACAGTTTCCATAAAATTGAATTTATTTATTTATTAAGTGTTGCAAACAAGGAAAGGAGCAAGGAAAACAGCTGAGGAAGGCCAATTCAATCTGCCACCCCGATCAGCTGGGCTTCAGAAGCAGAAATAAAGGTTAGTATAACTCGGGGCGGGTGGGCGGGTGGACCCACTTTCACAGCAACAGAGAACCGGTTCGCTTTCGGCAGGAAGTGGGAACTACCAGTGCGGCCGAACTGGTCCAAACCGGTAGAATCCCACCACTGGTTGGAAGGATTGGCTCTAGTCCCTAGCCAGTAGAAACGAGTGTGTTGCCAAATGAGAAGAGAAACCAGCTGTTTGAAAAGAAGGTTTATTTGGAGATCAGAAGTGACTACAGCGATCAGTTCTGGGACAGCTGAACAGTAGGTTTTAGTAAGTAAATGGGTTTTTATACATTATATGGTGTTTGGGCTTGTGTGTCTTTTATTATTTAATTAGTATTGCTTCTATTATTTGTTCATGGTCATGGCTAGTCCCCAGGGTGAGGGCAATGTAAATCCTTAAGTGTTTGTTTCCTTGGTCAGTTTGATTCAATCAGTTTTGGCTTGCTTCTATTGTGTTGTCTATTTGGAGATTGCTGTTGCCACACTTTCCTAGTGAATGAGGGAGGTTCAACATTGTTTCCATTCATGAAACTTAGTCTCATTCAGGTTGTCTAATTCACATTTTTCTATCTTATTATAGTCTACATTATCAAGTGCTTTACTGGCATTCAAATAAATTATGTCCACAGCATTTCGCTGGTTCAATAATTTAGTAACTAAATTAGTACCTACTAAATTCTTATTTCCTAGTAGCTCCAAATCTGGAAAGCATGCTGCCAAAGAGCCAGCTTTGGCCATGAAATCAGCTGTCTGTCAACAGGAAAAATTCCTGCTGAGTCAGGACGCCATCTTGGGGAATCTCTCATGGTTCACTGGTTCTGAGATCACATCTCCCACCTCCTTCAGAATCCTGAGATATAATCTATCCTGGTAATTTGAATTAATCTAGAATGGATAGGTGTCATTTTCTTGCCTATTTTGACCTGCATTCCTAATCTATTTTTTAGCTGTTTTTTCCTTTTAAGACAGATTTTAAGACAGATGCAAAGAATAATTTAAGCAGTTCCACTTTCTCTTTGCTACTCATCCTCTTCTTGCCATTTTCTCCCATTAAGGGATGATTCATTTGCTTGTTTTTTCTTGTTTTTTACATGTTGAAAGCAGCTTTTTTGTTGTTATTTTTGACTTGTCTTAGTTCATTTTGAGCCTTAGCTTTCCACACTTCATCTTTGCAAGTTTGAACTATTTGCTGATATTTTGCCTTAGTTATGTATTCCTCTTTCCACTTTTCATACTTGTCTTTTTTTGTCTTTCAGTTTATCAGAGTTCTTTGTGCAGCCATCCTGGTTTCTTTAGAGATCTCTCATTTTTCTTCTTCATTGGAATTGTGCTAGACTGGGGTTTTATAATCTCACTTTTCAAAGTTTCCCAAGCTTTTGAGTTGTTCTTCCCTTGAGGATTTCCATCCATGACATCCTTCTCAAGCACTCTTAAAGTTTGCTGAAACCATTTCACCAAATTCTAGTTTGTCTTTGCTCTATTGCTTGCATTTTTATTGTGTTGAATTCCAATATTGCATGGTACACTCTCCCCCAAGATTCCTGTAATTTCAACCCCTTCTATCAATTCATCTCTATTAGTGAGAATTAAATTCAATATAGTTGACCCTCTACTTGCTTCTCTTCCCTTTGGAAGACAGAGTTGTTTGCTATGTTTGAGGTGCAGAGTTCCCATATATTTTAATCCAAGATTTTTTAAAAATTCAATAAAAATATACTCCAGATATTTTGCAAATTCAAAAAGTGCAGAAATCCTGTGGTGAGAATCTAATATTGAAATAAATCAAATGCAAAATCTTTACCCCCCAAAAGTGTGCCGTACTTCCATATGGAGGGGATAGAGATTATTCAGAACAATATATATCAAAAGGGAAAAAAATAATTGGAATTCAGCAAGGGGTTAAAATAAATCAGTATTCAACTGCTGATTAACTTTTAATGCAAAAAGCAAATGAAACAATACATTAAAAGGGAAAGTTAAACCCAGACATGCTTAAGAAAATGAAATTGTTGACAAGAAGATGTATATATACCCAATGACATTTCAGTCGCTTCCAGAGAGAATTGAAATCTTCAAGACTTCCCTTCCCAACTGGGTCCACTGTTTCCAAATGTCATTTAGGGTCATTCCTAAGTGGTCTCATTCAAACTCAGGGAGCAGCGAGGCTCTTACCATGCAGCAGCCATCTTGGAGAGGAGTCCACCTCCTCTTTTATTAGATCTGTTTCTCTGAAACAATTTAAATCCTTCCAGCAGCATACTCCATTCATGGGTTTCATCCCACCAAGTTCTGGTAATGGCAATGATATCAGATATATCCTTGTGTGCTTGGATTTCTAATTCACCCTGTTTGTTTTTCATACTTTGAGATTTTTTTACGTATCTTTCATTTTCCTTTTCTTTTTCTTTGGTTATCTTTCACTTTTTTATTTTTTCATATTTCTTTTTTTTATTTCTTCTTCTTATGTTTATGTAGTGTTTTATTCTTATGCAAAATTTTCTTTTGATAAAAATTATATTTGTTAAACAAGTAAATGTGGCTGGGCTGCCAAGTACCCAAATTTTTATCACATGATTTTGTGGGAGAGGGAGAGGAGGGAAGGTGCTGCAAAAGCTGTAATTTCAAGAACCAGTCATAACTACCATTTGTTCAGCAGTGTTCTAATTTGAAATTCTTGCTGAATGAATGCTTATTCAGTGAGAACTACCTGTACTATATAAAAAAAGAGATGCATAGAATAGAATTGTTTTTAATTCAGCTGTTTTATTATTATTCGTTGAAATAAATGAGTATGCTATGACTATCTTCTCTTTCCAAATTCTAAATTGTATAAAAAATTGGTATTCATGAAACCAGTTAAATCAATTTTTATGATGAGAAAATTTAATTTTTATTAATCAATTTTTATGATGAGAAAAGTGTAAATTGTCAAAGTGGCTTACCTATTTTGAGTGTAGAAGCCAAACAGAAAGACATTTCTGACATGTATTTTTTGTAAAACAGAATAACTTTTAAATCAGTATAAGGAACTTAGTGAGTATTAAAGAAAATGGCAACTGACAAATCTCAAGTTCTTGGCTTTCTTTTCTGACTAGAAATCTCATCTGGTAAAATATATTTGTCAGACTTCCCATCATGCTAATTGCTGTACTTCTTAATTATATATATTACTAAAACATGCAAATGAGAAGGAAAACTTCTGCTTGTGAAATGTTTCCAAATCAGCCCTTAAAATGAAACCAGCTTCCAAATCCTTCAAACTTTTAGACCATCAGTTTTCTAGATATACTGTAACTTTAAATGAAATTTTCTTAAGATACTCCATTATTTTTTAAATCTGAAGTTTTATTTTTGAGCTTTTTCGTTACTTTTAGCCCTTATTTCTTGGATGAGAAGCGAAACGTCTTCAAAGAAAAACCAGAAAGTCCAGTTGCCTCTTGAAAAAGCACTTTTCGGACAACCATGACCTGGATGGTTTAGAATCTCCATAGACAAATGAACTTTATATTCTTTCCTTTTACCTTTAAAAAAGAAATGGGAAGCACACAAATCTAATCAATAAATAAACATGTTATTCTTTCGTTCATTCAAATATTATTGCACAATCTGATCTCCAGTTTTTCTTTGATCCATTTCATAGGCTTCTTAAAAATCACCCTGAATACCCATTAGCACAGGTGCTCTCAGGGCAGTGTGCTCTTTCTATTACTCTTTTCTCTCGTTTCCAATGATTGCATCTCAAAGGATCCTTCAATTAAAGTACTGAAGTTTGCAGATGATACAGCAGTCATTGGTCTCATTCAAGGCAGTGATGGGTCTGCATACAAATGGGAGGTTGAGCAACTGACCCTGTGAGACAGCTAGAACAATCTGGAACTGAACACACTTAAAACACGCTTAGAGACTAAAGTGGACTTTAGGAGGTGCTCTCCTATTCTACCACCTCTTACAATATTAGGCAACATAGAATCAACAGTAGATATCTTCAAGTTTCTGGGTTCTATAATCTCCCAGGACTTGAAATGGACACTTAACATTAGAACTATCATTAAAAAGATAAAGAATGTTCTTCCTGAATCAACTCAGAAAGTTCAGATTGCCTAAGGATCTATTGATACAGTTCTACAGAGGAATTATTGAGTCTGTCATTTGTGCTTTTATAACTGTTTGGTTTGGTACAGCAACCAAACTATCCCATGGATAGTTAGGATTGCAGAAAAAACAATTGTCTTTCATTGAGGACCTGTATACTGCTTGGGCCAGAAAAAGAGCTGAGAAAATATCTATAGACTCAGAGGTGGGCTGCAGCCGGTTCGCACTAGGTCAGGCAAACCGGTTGTTCAATTTTTTACCAGTTTGGAGAACTGGCTAATCCCACCTCTGGCTGGCCCTCCCCTCCCAGGAGTCCCCCCGCGTGCCCCATTTTGGCTTCCAGGGTGGTGCAGAAAAATAGTTGGGATTTTTGCATGATCATTACTGTGGGGTAAGTTTGAAATATGGATTTTGCATGATCATTACTGTGTGGTGAGTTTCAAATGTGGATTTTGCATTTTTTTTAAAAAAAAATTGATTTATATGCCGCCCTTCTCCGGAGACTCAGGGCAGCTTACAATGCGTTAAGCAATAGCCTTCATACTTTTGTATATTTATACAAAGTCAGCTTATTGCCTCCACAAACTGGGTCCTCAATTTACCTACCTTAGAAAGGATGGAAGGCTGAGTCAACCTTGAGCCTGCGGAGATTCGAACTAGCAGTAATTGCAGGCAGCTGAATGATAATAACAGGCTATTAGTCTGCTGCGCCACCAGGCTCTATGATTGCTCATAAGTAAGTAGGAATCAGAAAATGAGGAATGGAAAAATCCCTATCTGTAGATCAGCGTTTTTCAATCTTGGAAAATTTAAGATGGGCGAACCTCATGCTGCCTGGGGAATTTTGGGAATTGAAGTCCATGCACCTTAAAGTTGCCAAAGTTGAGAAGCATGGGTCTACGCTAGAGTTTAGGATTTTCCATTCCTCTTTTATTTAGAATTTGGTGCAGTTAAATAAATCAGTTGTGGTTTCATTAACAAATAGTGATTAAAGCGATAAGAACCATTACTGGACTTTTCGTGAGAAACTGAAATTAAAAGTTGATCTGGGCTTTCATGATTAAATAGGGGATTATGGAAATAATTTAGACAAATGTTAATCTTAGAGTATGAGTTTGATATTTTTTTTACTTATATCTGTACCAAAGGAAGTTAAAAGTCATTCTTTTTCAGTTTTCCTTCATTTCCTTTCTTTTTTACACTTTCACTCTTTTTCTTTCCTGAGCCTTTTCTTTTTTCAAATCTACTTTTTATTTGTTTATCACTTAGCTTTGTATTTTTTTTAATGTATGAAGGTTCAAATACTCAGCCATTACAATTCTACATTCCTTATTTACAGAAATCATATCAAAATTTAGAATGAGACCACTGGGAGCGACCTCATGTAACACAGGCTCTGAATCCCTCTAACCAAAAAGTGTTTATCGATAGAAGATACTATTTGTAGCTCAGAGTTGAACTGTGGGTTCCTTGGTGCTCTCTGAGCTTGATGGTTTTCTTGAATATGTTTCATTACCAAACTAGGTAACATCATCAGTACTGGAAGGGAGTGGAGTTTGTTCTTTTTTAATATACTAGTGACTTACCCTGTCAGTGTTGATCAGTTGCTTCACAAAAACTGTTTTGATTGGTACCGGATCTCTACAGCCTCAGGCAGAGAAGGGCTATTCTGCACCGCTCCCTCAACTGTTCTTTAAAATACAGAGTTTCCCAGCATTCCTTTAGGAACCTCCAACATGCAAACTATGATTACTCATCCTAAAATGAATCCTCTTTACCTGGAGCTTCAAAATTTGTTGTTTGCTAGGGAGATGTATAGCTAAAAGTCATATTTACATCTAGTGTACATCTGACTTTGGGGATATTTCTTCATAACCAAAAAAAAGTGTACTTTCTCTGCAGTTCACACCCCTTGCTCGCTGGATTTGGATGTCATAAAATAAAGCCCACATTTTGTAATTAAACCCCACACCTCATTTTGGCTGGCAGAGTGCTGCAGGAGGCTGAGTGCTGTCATGCCTACCCCGGCCACGGCCGCCACGGTCACCCACACCACAGCCACACTGGCCACATTAGGGCAGAGAACCGGTTGTTAAATTATTTGCAGCCCACCACTGTATAGACTCCTCACATCTTGGACATCTCAACTCCTCTCCTCAAGACACTGCTATAGATAAGGTGACCAGACGTCCTGCTTTTGGCGGGACAGTCCCGATTTTTAGCAATTTGTCCCGCGTCCCGCGGCGTTTTAAAAAAGTCCCAATTTTTCATTCTGCCTCCTGAGTCCCAGCTGATGGCTAGAGAGAAAAAAACTGTTTAAACTCTTGCTGCGGGGCTTCAAAGGGCCGTCCTACAGCTGATCAGTGTTAAAAGAAAACAAATGAGTAGACCAATGCCTGCAAAAATAGAAAAAAACAGCCTGTTCTAGATAATCAGTTATTCTTTGTTTCCATTCTTTTACTTCTTTAGTTAGAGGGTTTTGTTTTCCTGAGGCAGAGGAGAGAATGAAAACAATTGTATATCTCTACTGGATTCCTCTACTGGCAACTCCCCCTGGTTTTCCTCTACATTCCCAGTTACTTCTGGCAAGACTTTGATTTCTTTGCCCTAGGTAAACCTTTGCAGTTCTTCCAATTCTGCTTCTGTGAGTACTTTATTTCATATTAGAAATCAATGTTGGTCTGCTAGCCTCTGTTCTGTTATTTCTGATTCTGGATGTTGTTCTTTCCAGAACTGGTGCATTCATTTCAAATATCTTCTTTTGGTAGAACTTGATCTTTAATAATATATCATTGTTTCTTTGTTTTTAATCACTCTATATTTGTGACAGGTAAATATCTTTTCTTCCAGTAGTTCTGCAGCTCCTGGCCCTGGTTGCTCAGGCCATAGTCCTGAGCACTGTAGCCCATTTTTCACCAGATATCCAGGAACTCCAACATCTAGTGTGAATCTTGTTGACCCAGGTGACATCTGAGCCAGTATGGCTTTCTGAAATTTTCGTCTCACCATGATGATGTTCATCCATCGTTTTCCAAGAGGACCTTGACATCTAATGGGTTGTGGGTTGTCCATGGTGTGTCCCCAGGTTGGTAGTATGACCTAAATGGGCACAGAATGTTCTGCCACATGTCGGGCAGAAATTTGTGGGCATCACCATTGCAGCACTTGCAGCTCTGACTTTGTGGAATGCTCGCTTCTCTTGTGTTATGGTTGTCCTTCTGGCAGCCATTTCTCACCATATTTTTTATGGGAGAGGCACTCTTTGTCTGACTCATCTGATGAGACTGTCCATTATGGTTGAACCTCTGCCATAGTTCTTATTTTCCTCAGAGCACACAAGCCACACAGCCACATCAAGGTAGTGCTTCACTGGGGGATGATGATGATTGGTTAATCTTCAATTTGGTTCACAGTATGAGACTGGTAAAAACTTAACAGTTCAAGTCTTAACCAAGGACCTAAGAGCTGTTAAAGTAACATCTGAGTATATATGCAATTCTGAGTAGGGCGGTTTTTTGCAGTCAGAATATTCAAGTCTAAAACGTTCAAAATTTCTATGTATTTAGGCAGACTTTTGGGTATTGCTCCAAGCACTCCTTTTACTATTGGTATAACCATTGATTTTGTCCTCCATAGTTGCTCAACTTTAATTTGCAAATCATGATATTTTGTTATTTTTTCTAGCTGTTTCTCTTCCATTCATGCATCACCTGGTATTGCAATATCAACAGACCAGACTTTTTTCTTTTCTGTTGTCAGGCATGTTGTGGGCCTTGTTGTTTTTTTATATAGTCATTTAAGCCATGTTTTTCCTCTTCCACAGTTTGTTTTGCCTGTAAGAGTCCTTTGCCATCCTGAGATTTTGGCAAGTACAATGGATCAATATCACTTTTTGGGTGCAGAGTATAGTGCATTGTCATTAGTTTTCTTGTCTTTTGATACATGTTATCAAATTTTACTTTGAATCCAATCAATTATTCCATCTGAGTATCATATTCTAGGCATTTCCCAGGTGTTAATTGCCTTTATGATATTTCTACCATTCAGCTTTGATGTCAAGATTTTCCAGACTCGCTTTATGTATTTTGTTGAAGTAGCTTCCTTGACTTGGTTGTGCAACAGGTCAGAAGTTTCCAAAACTCTAGGTACTTGTATCCTTCTTCTGGGGTTACTGCTTTCATCAACTCTTCATTATCAAAGTTGAATCCTTCACTTTCAACAATCTTTCCTGCCCTAACAGCAATTGTTACACATTTGTCAATGCCAAATTGCATTTCAATGTCTCTGCTAAACTCCTCAGTGTTTTTCAGCAGTGAGCTAAGTTCACCTTTTGTTTTTCCAAACAGTTTTAAATTATCAATGTAAGCAAATGGGAAATTTTCAACCTTTTTTTTTTTTTGCCAATTCATAGTCACAGTCTGTGCTGTTCAAAATGCTTGTTAGTAGCACCATTGAAAGTACAAATAATAGAGGTGACAATGAGTTGCCTTGAAAAATTCCTCATTTGATTTCAACTTCACCAAATTCTTCTCTATAGCCCATCAGCTTAGTTTGCCATAACTTCATGGAAGTCTTCAGGAATTTCTGGATGTTGCTGCTAATTCCAACAATGTCTAAGCATTTTTCAATCCAGCTAAGTGGAGCAGAACCAAATGCTTTCTTATAATCAATCCAGGCTATGAACAAATTTGTTTGTCTTTTGTTTGAATTCTTCTAAAGCAGTTTATCAATCATCAGTTGATCTTTGGTTTCTCTTGAATTTTTACAGCACCTTTTCTGTTCTACTGGCAGCAATTCAACTCTCAACTGGCATCTTTAGCTAATTCCAGATATCCAAAAATTTGGTCTGCAAAAATGCCTGTAAATAATTTTTATGTTGTCGGCAGATAAGTTATTGGCCTGTAATTTTCAGGTTTATTTTCCTTTTCTACATCCTTCTGAATCAAAAAAGTTATTCCAATTATTAGCCATTTTTCACTTTTTGGCATTTCCAGAACCTGATTCATCTGGTTTGCCAATCTTGCATGCAGATTTGTTAATGATTTCAGCCAGAGTACATGCAGCTCATCTAAACCAGGGGCACTCCAGTTCTTAACTCTATTTGCTTGTTTTTGCACCATTTCTTTTGTTATGGGTGACTCTAGTCACCTTTACAGTGCTTTCAACCTGCTTGATCCACTTTGCATTCCATTGTGTTTCTTGTTGTTTTCCCACAAGTTCTTCCAAAATTTCAAGGTATTCTTTTTGTTAGGTTTTTCACTTGTGGTAGTACCATGTCCACTTTCAAGAGTCTTATAGAAATGTTGCTGGTTCACTCAAAATTGTGAATTTAGGTGAAATTGCATTATTTAGTATCATATTGCTTTATTTTCTCATTTTTATTCTTCATGTTTCCTTGTCTCAAATTCTTCAAATTATTAAATCCAATCAAATTTTCTTTATTTTTAACTCCAGGCAGATTTTCCACTTTGGTTTTCCCTTCTTAATTGCTTTATTCTTTTCATTTTTCAAGCCCAATTCTTCAGTAGTAACATAAGCTGGTAACATAAGCTGCATACATTAGCTGGTTTGTTTGAGCTAATGTTTCTGTTGAAATAGTCTGGACAGCTTCATTCACATTCTTCAATAAGTTAGCCAGTAACTTGATTCCATTTTGGCAATCAAATTCTTTACATGTTTTCCATCTGTGTTTTAATCTTCTCAGCAAATTTGGCTCTAGCTGTTGGCTTTTCAAGATCTAATCCAGCTCTTGCTTCTTGTTTCTCATCTGCTTCTCTGATTACCTTCTTTTTCTCCATGACTTGTTGCTCCAGTTCAAAATTATTTCTATTATCAGTTATACTTGGGCCATGATTTTGGGCTGCTCTGCTTGCAATCTCTTGTAATTCTACTGAAGAGCTTGTGCTTCAAAATAACATGCCTCTGGTCCATAAATCTTTGTTCATTGATTTCCATATCTAGGTGACCCTCCTTCCAAATCTTGAACATATGCTTTTAAAATCCATGTTTTGTTGGCTCAAATAGATAATAAACTTCCATTATTGAGTAATTTATTCCTTTGTCCAGATTTTTTGTTTTTTTCGCTCTTCTTCCAGTTGTCTGTTAACTCCATGCCCTAGTTGCCTAGCAAACAGAATTGAGCCCTGTATCATATTTTTTGCTGAACACCCAGTAGCCATAGTATTCAGTGCAAATCTTGTTGAACCAGCTGATACTTGATCCAGCATAGAATTAACTTGGCATGTTTTCACCATAGTTAAATGGGTTTGGACCAAGTTTAGTCTGGCTCTTCAACAGAGCACACAAGCCCCCATCACTATGACAAGGTAAAGCTCCTTGGGGGGGATTACCACCACCACCACTACTACTACTATCATCATCATCATCATCATCATCATCATCATCATCATCGTAATCTTCAAGTTGATTCACAGACCAGTAAAAACTTAACAGTTCCTGTCCCAATAAAAGATTTAAAAGCTGTTTAGGTAGGGTCTGCATATATAGGCATTTCTGAGTAAGATGGTTTTTTTGCAAAGTCAGAATATTCAGGCCTAGTAAGTTCAAAATTTCCAGGTATCTAGGCAGCCGTTCGTGTATTGTTCTAAGGGTTCCTATTACTATTGGTACAACCACTGATTTCTTTGTCCACAATAGCTCAACTTCAATTTGCAAATAGTGATATTTTGTTATTTTTTTTTAGCTGTTCCTCTTCAATTCTTTAATCTTTTCAGTGCCATTCAGTTCCGTTCAGTTCTTTTTTTAAAAAAATATTTTATTGTACATTTTTCTTTGTTTTCTTTTGTTAAAGTTTCAACACTTACAACAGCGATATACTGGTTGTATCAGCAGTTTTTTTATAATATACGTACTATTATACCTCCTAGTTGTGACGATTTAAGTCTTGTTCACACAATATCATCTTTATATCTATTGTTTCCATATTTCTAATATAAATCTCTATATATTTATCATTCTAAATGTTTTGCTTTACACTTTTGTACCATCTTGCCATAATATTGCTTACAGTAAATATTCTTCTATCTATCATTATACTTGTACTTATTTCTGGTTCGTTAATCATCTTTCATCATTAATTTTCTAAACTTTGCATTTATTATCTAACCAATTGTACCAAATTTAATGATGATGATGATGATGATGATGATGATGTATCAAATTCTGCCTGGAGATCTATAAACCCATCTTGTTTTTCAGCAATCAAGTTCTTAAGATCCAGCCACTCCTTTAATGATGATGATGATGATGATGATGATGATGTATCAAATTCTGCCTTGAGATCTATAAAGCTGTTGTATAATGATACAGATCTATTTGATATGTATTTTTCAATCAAAAGATGGCCAAAAGATGGCGAACTAAGCACTGATCTATGGTGCCTCTCCCCTCACCGTCTTGCTCTTCAGCGATCAAGTTCTTAAGATCCAGCCACTCCTTTAATTTATCTTGGAGGTGTTTGGTGTAGAGTTTGTTGATTATATTTAGCAGACTTATTGGTCGGTAATTGACAGGGTCATCTCTCCTTTTTAAAAATTGGGACAATTGCCAAGTCCCACTCTTCTGGGAGATAGCCAGTGGAGTCTATATAAGTGAATAGCTCCACCAGAACTGGTATCCACCACTCCAAATTGTTCTTTAATAATTCAGCAGAAATGAAGTCAGCTCCTGGGACCTTCCCAGTCCTGAGTTGGCCAAAGAGAGATTGAATTTCAGAGTCTTAGACTGGGGGCCATTCAGGGAAATCCTTTATTGTATACCTTATACTCTCGCTGGAGGGGTCTTAATACATTCTCTAAAAGTGAAGTTCCCAGGTTGTAGGAAGTATATGGGCATTTAGTTGGGTATGAATTCTGTGAGAGTGACTAGCTATTAGATGCCAGACTAGAAAAGAGTTCTTTTTCTTTGCTGCCTCAATAAGCTGTTCCCAGGAGGACCTTGTGTCGTGTTTTTTCTTAAGAGCAATCAATTGCTTAAATTGTTTTTTGAGTGTAAGGAAATGTTTAAGAGTTTGTATGGGAACCTCCGATGGTAGATATTGGTGATATTTCATATATAATGTGTAATCATCAGGTCCTAATCTAGCATTGAAGTCCCCCTAGTAAGACCCTGGCATTTGGATGAGTTTACTTATAGCATTCCAACTCCATCCATACTGCAGTAGTTTCAGCTTTTTTTAGTGATGGCAGAAGATAAACATTAATTATTAAAAGCAGGACCAGGTCCATCTTGAGGAGAAGGGCCATAGCTATATGTTTTAAAGGGGAAATAAATGTGGGCTCTGCTCTCTTGATAATAAATCTCTTCTCTCTTCTCTCTTCTTTTATCTTGTATCTTATCTCATCTCATCTCATCTCAACTTATCATCTTATCTGATTGTTAGAGCTGGAAAGGACCTTGGAGGTCTTCTAGTCCAGCCCCCTGTTCAAGCAGGAGGACCTATACCATTTCAGATAAGTGACTATCCAGTCAATTCTTAAAAACCTCCAGTGATGAAGCACCCACAACTTCCAAAGGCAAATTGTTCCACTGGTTAATTGTCTTCACTGTTAGAAAGCTTCTCTTTAATTCCAGGTTGCTTGTCTCCTTAATTACCGTATTTTTCGGACTATAAGACACACATTAATTTTTGGGGAGGAAAACAAGAAAAAAAGAATTCTGCCTCTGGCTACCAGCATCAGGATCAGTGGCATCCTCATTTCCACTTGGATTTTGATAACAAGTAGCACAGATCTTTTTATCTGTTTAAAACAAACCCTATCACTCTACACACATTTCACTGGAGTGGGTGGGGTGGGGTGGGGTAGGGGATGATTTTCATGGGGCAGAAGAGGGACTTGACATTGAAGTCTCCACTCCCGAGATGCCCCTGTCTTCCTACCTATAGCCGTAGGCACTGAAAGCCTGGCTTTCTTGCATCTAGGCCCAATAGAGATGCAACACCCACTTTGCCAAATGAGTCCCGACCTTCGCACTTCCTGGGCCATTTGCAGAATCAGGCTCCGACTGAGGCAGAAAAGGTGCAGGAGCTTGCCGGGAAGCCCGGTACCATGTTTACGAGATGGCAGCATCCAGGAAGACTGAAGTGCTGCATCTCTATTGGGTGATTTTGATTCTATGCCTCTGTTTATACAACCAAGGATTATATTAGTTTTTTTGGCTGCTGCCGCATACTACAGACTCATGTTTAAGTGACTGTCCGTTAGGACTCCAAGGTCACTCTCACAGCTACTGTTTTTGAGCCAGGTTGCACCTAATGTGTACTTGTAACTTTGGTTTTTCCTGCCCAGGTATAAAACTTTGCTTTTCTCCACATTAAATTTCATGTTGTTGGATAGGGCCCATTGTTCAAGTCTGTCAAGATCCTTTTGGATCCTGAGCTTGTCTTTTGGGGTATTGGCTATTCCTGCCAGCTTAGTGTCATCTGCAAATTTGATGAGTTCCCCTTCTATTCCCTCATCTAAGTCTTTTATAAGATATTGAAGATGGGTAGATGAAACCTTGTGGTATCCACTGCTTACTTTCCTCAATGTAGATGTAGTACCATTTAGGACTATTCATTTAGTATGGTTTGTCAGCCAATTACAAATCCATCTGGTGGTGATGCTGTGTATCTCACATTTTTCTAGCTTACCAAAAAGAAGGTTGTGGTCTACTTTGTCGAATGCCTTGCTGAAGTCTAAGTATACTATGTCCACAGTATTTTGCTGGTCTACTAATTTAGTCACTTTGTCAAAGAATGAAATAAGATTGGTTTGGCATGATCTGTTTTTAACAAACCCATGTTGACTTCTAGTTATAATTTCTTTCTTTCTAGATGTTCACAGATCTGTTTTTTTATTTATTTTTTTCCAGTATCTTCCCAGGTATTGATGTTAGGCTTATTGGTCTGTAGTTCCCTGGGTCTGTTTTTTCCTCCTTTTTAAAAGATGGGAACCATATCAGCTCTTTTCAAATCCTCTGGTAGTTCCCTGGTACTCCAAGATTTTTGAAAGATATGATACAATGATTCTGAGATAACATCTGCCAGTTCTTTCAGAACTCTGGGATGTAATCCATCAGGTCCTGGTGATTTATATTCATCAAGGTCACACAGGTGTTTTCTTGCTTATTTTAATTTTTTTTTTCTAGTCTGTCTTTCACAGTTACGTTTATGGTAATTTTTAAAATTATCTTTTTGTTGCAAGTCTTTGTTCCTTCTGAGCCTTTGTTTTCCTGACTTCATCTTTGCAGATTCGGGCTATCTGCTGATATTCTGCCTTAGTTACCATATTTTTCAGGCTATAAGATGCACTCCCCCCCCAAAAGCATGTGGAATAGGCAGTGGTTAACAGGCCACAGCAGCTGCGAAGGGGCTGCAATGGTGGCGAACGGGCTGTGGCTGCAGTGAACGGGCCATGGTGAATTGGATGCAGCGATGGTGAACAGGTGGTGGCAAATGGGCAGCAGTGAATGGGAGGCAGAGGTGGCGAATGAGCTGCAGTGAACTGTCATGCTGGCGACAAACAGGCCACTGTGGTGGCAAACAGGCTGCCAACAGGCGGCGGTGAATGGACTGCTGCAAATGTGCGGCAGCAAACGGGCATCAGATGGGCATCAGATGGGCATCAGATGGGCAACAGTGGCAGCAGCGAAAGGGCAGCAGTCATGGCAAAAGGGTGGTGGCAGGGAACTGGTTGCAGCGACAGCAAACAGGCAGCGGCGAATGGGCAGATTTTTTTTCCTGCTTTTTCTCCTCTAAAGCTAATGTGCATTTTATAGTCTGGAGTACCTTATAGTCCGAAAAATACGGTATGTGTTCCTCTTTCCATTTTTTGTACTTATCCTTTTTGTCTTTCAGTTTATCAGAGAGATTTTTATACAACCATGCTGATTTCTTCTTGGATTTCTTGTTTTTCTTTTTCAGTGGTATTGTGTTGGACTGGGATTTTATGATCATATTTTTCAGTGTTTCCAACATTTCTTGAGTTGTTTTCCCTTTTATGATTTTTATCCATGAAATTTTGATTAGGCTCTCTCTGAATTTTTGAAAATCAGGTCTTTTAAAATTTAAGACACTGGTTGGATTCATCTATTTCTTCTGCTTGGTTGGGTGACCTGTAGTCTATGCATACACAATGTCATTTTCCCCCTTTTATATTGTCACACATGGATTCTTGGAGGTTTTCATCCTTGGTTTTGAATATTTCTGTAGAGATGTAGTGATTTTTTATATGTAATGCAACTCCACCTCCTCTTTTGTTAGGTCTGTTTCTTTTGAATAGAAAGAATTCTTTTCTAAAAAGAAAGAATAGGTGAAATGTTTATTAAATCTTTTTTAAAAATAAAATGTTATGTTAAACTAATTGGGAAAAAGAACATAAAATAACAGGATTGGAAGGGATCCTGGAGATCTTCTAGTCCAACCCCCTGCTCCCAAAACTGTCAGGAAATTTTTCCTTAGTTCTAGGTTGGATTGCTCTTCCACCCATTATCTTTTGTCTTGATCAAGTGCTTTGGAGAGCAAGTGGACCTCTTCCTGCTTTCAAACAGCCCCTCAAATACCTGAAAACTCTATCATTTCATCTTTCCCTTTGCTAGATTAGATATACCTAATTGCCTTAACCATTCATTTATTTTGCACATTGATTCCAATTTCTTTTTGGATATTTTCTTTCTTGTATAGTTTAGAGATAAATGACATTTGGGATATTACCATATATTGCGTTATTCATAAAATACCAGAGTCCAATTTAGTCAAAAACTAGCTGTTAAATAGGAAATTGGAAGACATATATGAATTATCATAAAAATGATCCAGAATGTATTTTTATTAAACAAATTATATTAAATCTGTGCTATAATAATATAGAATCCCTTAATGTATGTACTTAGAATTTAATTACCATTTCAGGAAGTTACTAATGCCATGGAAAACAGGTTCAAGACAGGTAGGCTTTCAGGTGTAAAAAATACAGCACATGTAACTTCTAGTTCTAGCTCTACAGAGACACTGCCATCTGGACCAGATGAGATTCAAGAAGATGCTCTTCACTGCAGTTTGGTAAGTAAAAATACAAGAATATTACAATTTACTTACCAGTGCAGTTAATGTAGTACTTTCACTTGACATGATCATGATACTATCTCTCTGTTTATGCAGCCTAGGACTGCATTGGCTTTTTTTTGCAGCAGAGCATACTGCTGATTCATAAATGGGTGTCCATTAGGATACTTAAATCTCTCTCATAGTCACTACTGTTGAGCAGGTACTACCTATTCTATATCTCTTCATTTGGTTTTTCTTGCAGCCTAGCCTAGCCTAGCCTAGCCTAGCCTAGCCCAGAACAGAACAGAACAGAACAGATCAGAACAGAACAGAACAGAACAGAACAGAACAGAACAGAATACTTTATTGGCCAAGTGTGATTAGACACACAAGGAATTTGTTTTTGATGCAGAAGCTCTTAGTGTACATGCTAAGTATATGACCTTACTTTTCTCACCACTAAATTTTCTCACCCCTCATTTAAATCATTTATGAAGATGCTGAAGAACACTGGGCTCAAGAAGAAACGTGCTTGTTTCTCTCCATGTTATTGTAGTTCCATTAAGGACTATACACTGAGTCCAATTGGTCATCCAGTTATGAATCCATCTAAGCATGACAAATCAGGTTATGTAGAAACTGTACTCTGGAAAGAACATCATTGCTAACCCACCAAATATGAAATGAATTTCTAAAGACGGTTTAAGAAACAGACAGAGCATCAATAAAGGCTGAAATGCAGAATTGCCCAAAATATACCTGCATATCTTGTGTTATAAATTTCTGTTTCCTTATTTCTTATGTGAAATTTGCTTCTGATGTTCAGCATGCAATTTAAAAAAGCAAGGTATTTCTTAGGGAAGCAACATATTAGTGAAAGTTTATCTCTAGAGAAACTTACCTTCAAACTCTTAAGTGATTACATGAGGGTCCCCTTGAAGAGCACTCGGAGGCTCCAGCTGGTCCAGAATGCGGCCGCGCAGGTGGTTATGGGCGCAACCCGTTGTGCCCACGTGACACCCCTCCTGCGCGAGCTGCACTGGCTCCCAGTGGTCTTCTGGGTGCGATTCAAGGTGTTGGTCACCACCTTTAAAGTGCTCCTTGGCATAGGACCCGGGTATCTTCGAGAACGACTTCTGCCACAAACAGCCTCCCACCGGTCAGTTCGCTCCCACAGAGAGGGTCTCCTCAGGGAGCCATCTGCCAAGTTATGTCGGCTGGCGACACCCAGGGGGAGGGCCTGCCCTGTGGAATGAACTGCCCCCGGAAATGTGCAAGATCTCCGACCTCCGTGTATTTCACTGTGTCCTCAAGACCCTGCTGTTCCGCCAAGCTGGGCTATCAATTTAATGATTTTTAAATTGGGTTTTAAATTTCTGGGGTTTTAAATTTCAGCCGAATTATGTAATAATTTTAATTATTTTTAACTGATGTTTGTCGTTGTGTTTTTTAATAGGCTGTACATCACCCTGAGTCCTTCGGGAGAAGTGCGGTATAGAAATAAAATTATTTAAAAGGCGAAAGATTTATACAATCTGAAGAGAAACCAAACATATTTTTGAAGCACATGATTGATGACAGTAGGCTATTTGCTTCAAAGAAACATAGACGAAAATATTCTATTGAGAAATAAAAATGCTATAAACATAAGTTTGTCCATTTTTCTTCATGCAAAATTCAAACTGATTTAATCCTAATGAGTAGATCCATGTTCCCAATTAGACTATTTTCAAATATATGCAAATGATCAGAGCTGTATATTTATTATATATTTCAATGGATAAACAATAGATTACAATTACAATAGATTACAATAATCAACAATAGATTGACATAAATATTAAGAGACAAAAATGAAATAAAGATTTTCTACTAACTAGATCCTTTGATAGTTATATATTTACTGAGGAAACTTTCCAGTCTATGATCAAGCTGACCAAAGTTGTTTCTTATTATATATCAAATACAAGGCAATGCTATTTTTTTACTCACTAAAGCACTCTGCAACAGAAAATAGGGAACGAGGCCCAGAAGGCAACATTTAATATAATTTAAAACTGGAATTTTATCAACATTTCAAACAGATGGCAGAATGTGAAGATGATTGTGCTTGTTCCTTTCAGCTTACTTGGATATCTTTACTGTAACTTTAAAAATCAGTATAGTTTGAAACAATTAAAAATGGATGAAGACACACATAGAATCTTTAAAGTGGGGTCTACAAAGAAAATGGAAGTTCATGGTGGGAAGTAATAAGTTATGTTCAGTATGGACAGTACCCAGAATGCTTAAGTCAACTCTGCAAATAGGTTCCCTAAGAAAAGAGTAACAATTTAAAATTATATTTATACTTATTTTCTTTAATTATAAAAGATTAGTGGTTATACTATTAAAAAAGATACAGGTACTATTCATTAGCTAATATTATACATAAACTTGCATAAATTCACATTTAATGTACCCTAACACATCCTTTTGATTAGCATTATATAATAATCATGTCATATATCATAATAATCATGTCATATATCAAAACATATATGATATTTTGAACATATCATATATGTTATTGCAAAAAACTGTAATGCTTGAAAAAGCCAAAGCCATTAAAAAAATCTAAAAAATGAAAGTAATTCAATACCATTACTAATAACACAACAATAGCTTGGAACTGCAAATAGCAGTCCTGATGAACAATTTCCATCAAGTCGTGCATAAGTGCAGCAGCATGCCTACTATCCTTGTCCTACTGTCCCCATTTATATGTAATCATTTTATGTGTTTATGGCTATGTTTTGCCTATTTATATCCATTTATTTGTGCCATTTTTTCCTGTGTCCATATCTATGTCTATACTGATACTTGTTTCCTTGTACTTGTTGACAAACAATTAAATAAAATAAATATGTAATCATTATTCTTTTGTCAGTTTTTAAAAAATTTTTTTCAAAATGTTTGTATATTACAAAGCAGTCTTTTTTCAAATGTCAGCTGTAATCTGAGACATTGTTAACAGAATAGAATAACAGTTGGAGGACCTTGGGCGTCTTCTTATCCCGTGCACAAGCAGGAGACCCTATCCCATTCTGAACAAATGGCTGTCCAATCTCTTCTTAAAAACCTGCAGTGATGGAGCAGCCACAACTTCTAATGGCAAGCCTTTCCACTTTGTTCCCACGGTCAGGAAATTTCTGGTTGCTTCTCTTGTTAATTAGTTTCTAATTAACAAGAACTTCTTCTTCTGTCTTCTGGTACTTTGGAAAATAGGTTGACTCCCCTCCCCCCTTCTTTGTGGCAGCTCTTCAAATATTGGAACACTGCTCTCGTGTCATACCAGTCCTTCTGTTCACTAGACTAGACATACTCAATTCCTGCAACTACTCAATATATTTTTCCTCTAGCCCTTTAATCATCTTTGCTGCTCTTCTCTGCACTTTTTTAAAACCTCTCAACATCTCTTTTATATTGTGATGATAAAAATCAAAATTTTCCAAATGTGGTCTTACTAAGCTTTTAAAAAATAGTACTAGCATGAATTACAAATTTGTATAGACGTTTTATGCAGAAATTTTCTGAATCTTTCAATGTGAAGAGAAAAAAATAGATTCATAAATGTCTTTAACATAGTGAAACAAATATTTCTAAGTATCTGACACAAACAAGCTAAATTTTGAAAGTATGATTTCTGAAAATATATATCATGATGGAATTTCACTCTAAAGAAGTCCTTAGGGCAGCCATTAAGAAAATATCATTAGTATCATGAACTAAAGCACACATGACTCTAGCAATAGTTATTTTCAAGGGGTAATTTACTGCAGGTATAGCTCTAATTAATTTGAATGTCCAAGAACAGATTAGGTGAAAGGTCATTGTGAGACTCAAAACTCTAAATATATCCGAGAAAATGACAGTCCACTGAATAATGTTGCCTCCACAACTTCACAAGTCATAGAGACCATCAAAGTTCTACAGCTATACACAAATAGATGTTCTTCTTCCCAAGATGGCGGCCAAGGCAGACACATAGCCAAGCCGCTGGGAGCCTGAAGGAGAGAAAAGTACCAGTAACTGAACTCAGAGATAGGAGTAAAAGTAACAAAAGTAACAAAAAATATATAGATTAGGTTCTAGGAATCTACAAGTTGCAGCGAAAGGGTTCAGAAAAAATAAGATATCAAAAACTAATCACAAATCCAGCTGCCCATGTGGGAGTCATCCCGGAGGCCCTGCAATTCCAAACAAATGGAGAAATGAATCCAAAAGGGCAGAATACAAGCCAATCTGCAGCCATCTAGTGAGGAATCAGTGAACCAGAGTAGTTCCTCAACACCAACCATCGGTGTGACAAATCCTTACTGGAGTCCAAAAGAAGGAAGCCGGGGCTATCTGGTAACATCAGAGAGGCCTCTGATGCCAAACAAACAGCAAAATAATTCCCTACCAGAGGCTAACAGGAAGGGTTATCTGAGGAATTCCTCCAGCAAAAAGCAATAAAACTAACTAACGGCAATAAACAGTGGGAAGCCAGGGAGAGCTGGGGAGTGAGCCGGGCTACCGCTCAAAAGCGACGCCAACTTCCTGAGAGCTAATGAGGAGAGCCACATGGAGGGCAAAGCTCCAACTGGCTGCTCTGAAGAACCCAGCCACATAAAATAATAAACAAACAAACAAACAAATAAACAAATAAATAACCACAACTTTGACACACCAACGTCTCCACAATCATGACTGGCAAACACTCCACTGCCAAGCCCCCACCCAAAAAGAAGGGGACTACTACCGATGAGTCTTATACTCCTGTACCTGCTTTGTCTGTGATGAAGCATTTGAGGAGGATGAGAGTACCATGAAATGCTCCTATGTGACTCATATGCCCACTGCAAGTGTTCGGGATTAACCAAAGGTGTAGCCCAGATTCTTCAATCAACATCACTAAAAACCTCCCTGTTTGCATTTCTACTATTCTGCCCATCCTGCAAGCCTAGACTAGACAAATTTATTGTTTTGCTTGAACTGATGGACACTTTTGAAGTGCATCTAGCATTCCTTGAAGAAAAGGACAAAATGTGAAAAAGTGAAGCACCAATATCCCGGAATCATGACAGGTCAACAACCCAAGCCACAGGAAATCAATAATCCTGTTAGTAACATCTCCATCCTTGTCAAAGACACAATTGAACGCGAACAGAAGCATCCTAATGTCTTATTTGGACTGGATGACACCAATGAATCTGACGAAACCACAAAGGTTCATGACATCATCAACAACTTCCAGGCATCAACCATCGCTGCTGATGAAATCATTGCTATTTCTTGTAACAGCCCTCAGTTCAAGAACAGTGACAGCTCGGTGGCTCCACGCTTCTGCAAAGTCATTTGCAAGAGCAAAATCAGCAAACACAAATTCATTTTCACAATAAACTCACTTGCCAAAAGCTGCACAACCATAGGAAACTTCGTTTGTGGCCTGACCTGTCCATACTGCAACATGCCCACACCCACAAACTCTAATCCTAACCCTCTTCAACATGTTCTTCAGTTCAGTCTTTGTCAACAGCAATGGCTGCTGCCCCCCCATTTCCTAGTCATACCATAACAAATTGTAACGATTTACTACATATTGATTTTACAATAGATAACATTGAAATGGCACTACGTAATCTAAAGCCCTCTCTATCTATTGGCCCTGATGGATTATGTGCCTACTTTCTGAAAAAGCTTGCCACTGCCCTAGCTGAACCTCTATGCACAATCTATGAGATATCCTTCAGAACCAGCTCCTTGCCCGACCTATGGTCATTAGCCACAGTATACACCTATCTTCAAAAAAGGAGACCTTAGTCTAGCAGAAAATCATAGACCAATCTCACTGTGTTGCGTCATCTGTAAAGTTATGGAATCAATTATAAACCAATGCATCACCCTCCATTTAGAGACAAACAGCCTGCTATCTAACAAGCAGTTTGGTTTGTCCTTTAATCTGCAACTCCTACACTGTAGAAACATTTGGGCCACACATCTTGACCAGGGTAAAGCAATAGATGCAATTTACATAGACTTCTGCAAAGCCTTTGACTATGGTGCACAACAAACTACTGTTGAAACTAAGTTCTTATGGCATCTCCAAATCCCTGCACAAGTGGATAGCCGCGTTCTTGTCCAACAGGCAACAAATAGTCAAAATAGGGAGGGCACAATAAAATCCAGCAGCTGTTAACAGCGGTGTCCCCCAAGGCAGAGTTTTACGACCCCCACACTTTCTGCTTTACATCAATGACCTATGTGATCATATTAAAAGCAACTGTGTCCTCTTTGCTGATGACATAAAACTATTTAACACTACTGACAATGCTGCTGCCCTACAAAGTGACCTTGACTATGAGTCAGAATGGTCATGCATTTGGCAACTCCAAATCTCAACTAATAAATGCTCTGTCCTACACATTGGCAAAAAAAATCAGAATACCAAATACAAGTTGGGCGAAAACGATCTCGTAGATGACTTTCACTTTGTCAAGGACCTAGGAGTACTCATCTCAAACTATCTAAGCCCCATAGCTCACTGTAACAGCATTACCAAAAAGGCATTAAGAATTGTTAACCTAATCTGTGAAGGTTGTTCTCCATATTGTATTGCTAAGTAGGGCATACAAAACCTTTGCCAGACCAATTCTTGAATACAGCTCATCCGCCTGGAATCCACACTATATCAGACATTATCATGATTGAGTGAGTCCAGAGGTATTTCATGAAAAGAGTACTCCACTCCTTTACTCACAATAGAATCCTTTATGCCACCAGACTTGAATTCTGGGCTTGGACAATCTGGAACTGTGCCATCTGCAGCCTGATTTAAGCATAGTACACAAAATTGTCTGCTACAATGTCTTACCTGTCAACGACTTCTTCAGCTTCAACCACAATAATACACTGGCAAAGAATTGATACAACTCAAGGTAAACTGCTCCAAACTTGATTGCAAAAAATACAACTTCAGCAACAGAGTAGTCAGTGCCTGGAATGCTCTACCCAACTCCATTGTTACAGCCTCAAACCCTCACAGCTTCAGTCTCAAACTGTCTACTGTGGATCTCACCCATTCCTAAGAAGTCCGTAAAGGGGGCGTGCATAAGCCAGCATGCCTACCATCCCTGTCTTACTGTCCCCATTTATCTGTACTTACTTCCCTTGTTTATGTTTATACTTTATTTATACCTATACCTGCTATCTTGTACATGTTTGACAAACAAACAAACAAACAGATGTCCTAATTACCGGTAAAAATGGGGGAATCGTTTCTGAATCATTTTTCTTGTGTCCACTGTTCCTAAGACACTCTAAGCTTCAAAAGTGACATACTTGATATACTGTCAGGTTTATCCCAACTTGGACATTTTAGGAAAGAAAGACCCTCAACTCCATTTTTTGAAGTGACATGCCTTTTGGCTTAGCTAATTGTGAAGCAGTATTTTCCAGATTCATAAACCAGGTTTTTTTCCAGATATAGTTGACAAATTTATGAAGCTTTATATGAATGACATCTTGATTTATTCTGAGAATGTAGAAGCTTATATACAGCATGTTAAGGAGGCATTGCAGAGGCTGTGGGAAAGTAAGTTGTTTGGCAAACCTGAGAAATGCGCTTTTGACTTGCAACAATTGGACTATTTGGATTACAGAATTTCAGATGATGGTATACAATTGGATCCAGCTAAAGTACAGGCAGTGGGCTCCTGTCAACCCCTATAATGTAAAAGATGTTCAGTGTTTCCTGGGCTTTGCAAATTTTTACAGGATTTTTTTTCCTAACTTTGTGCACAAGGTTAAGCTTTCACTTAGCTGTTGAAAAGAAAATGAAGTTTGGTTGGACAGGGAGGGAACAGTCTGCATTTAAAAATTAAAACAACTCTTTGATACTTAGCCCCTTTTCCAACACCCTGTTCTATTGAAGCAAATTTTTATCCAGTCTGACATCTCTGACACATACTGGATCTAGCACAACTTGCCACAGCCAACTTGTGGAGGTCAACTCGCCATGGGATAATTTGTCACAGGACAAAAGTTACATAACATCTAAGAAAGGGTGAAATAGAAAGAAAGGGTGCAAAAGGAGGGGCAAAATGAAACATGAATGACAAAAATTAAAATAATTTCTTAATTTTATTATAAAATTAAATACAATTGTTGAATTGTCCTGCAACTGGCTTTTGAGTATTGACCACAAGAATTTGGAAATCTCTCAAAGAACTAAATCATTCCTCTAGGCAAGTATTATAGGGCCAATTTTTTTCTTGCTTTGATTTTATATTACCTACACCTATATTACCTAAAAAGTCACATCATTTGTGGCCTGACACCCTATCTCACAAGCCAGAGTATCTCCAAATGCAACAAGAGCCAACCACTACAAGGATTTTAAACCCTCTAAGTTTTGCTGCACTGCAAAACTTTGGGAATGTGAGAATAAGTCCAGGATTTGTTCACCAGAATCAAGGCACAACAGCAGCAAGACCTGTATGTGCGGTCTGGATGGATGACCTCCAGTGATGAATGTCATTGGGGCTTTCCCCACTACTGACCCATCTAGCTGGCAGAAAGCCATGGGCTTTCCTAAGCCTTGGATCTAGTTTTTCAACTAAGCCAGGGTTGACCAGGCATCTGGTGCAGCTCAAGTCCAGAAAGTCCACCAGGCTCCCCTTGTGTCCTGAATATGGCACCACCAGTTCTATGGGAATGGCCACAAGGATTATGGGGGACTTACCAAGAGGTCATCATTTATTTTATTTTATTTTATTTTATTATTTTGTTTTGTTTTGTTTTGTTTTGCTTTGCTTTGCTTTGCTTTGCTTTGCTTTGCTTTGCTTTGCTTTGCTTTGCTTTGCTTTGCTTTGCTTTGCTTTGCTTTGCTTTGCTTTGCTTTGCTTTGCTTTGCTTTAATTTATATGCCGCCCTTCTCCGGAGACTCAGGGCGGCTTACAATGCGTTAAGCAATAGCCTTCATTCTTTTGTATATTTTATACAAAGTCAGCTTATTGCCCCCACAAACTGGGTCCTCAATTTACCTACCTTTGAAAGGATGGAAGGCTGAATCAACCTTGAGCCTGGTGAGATTTGAACTTGCAGTAATTGCAAGCAGCAGATGTTAATAACAGTGCATTAGTCCACTGTGCTACCAAGGTTCATCCAAGTCAGTGTTGCTTTCCACCAGACCTTTCACCAGTATGGTCAGAATTCTCGCTCCATCATTTGTTGATGGGGTGAACTCAATAACTTTGACCCCCTCGAGTGCCATCTCTCTGGTTCTCAGGGTCAGTTTCCCCAGTTTCCTAGCCAATTCCAGGGCTGTCTTTTGGGCTTGGCAGTCAATGGCTCAGTGCTCCTCCTTCTCACACTTGAAGTAGCCAGTGGAATGTCACCATGGGCTTTGCTCACACCCCGTTTCTTCTTCCAAGGATTAAGCTTCAGTTTGAGAAGAAGTCAGTGGTGAAATCTAAAATTTGTTACTACCGGTTCTGTGGGTGTGGCTTGGTGGTGGTGGGTAATGTGACTGGGTGCATGTGGCCATTTTTTTTTTTACTTTTAAAACCATTTTTTCTACAACCTCTTTGGCGAAGAGGTTGTAAAAAAAATGCTTTCAAAAGGCTCTGATGATCCAAGCTGAGTTGCCTGATCGGCAGAGGCTTTTTTTCTTTTAAAAGGCTCTGACGATCCAAACTGAATTTATTTATTTTTATTTATTTATTTTTAAATTTGAATACCGCCCTTCTCCCTGAGGACTCAGGGTGGTGAACAGCCAAGTAAAAGCATAAACTACAAACATTAAAATACAATTAAAAAGATATATATAAATTTGGCCCCATGATTAAAAACGATAACAAACAATTAAAAACATTTTAAAAAGTGTTAGGCCAGCCCGGCTTGCTGGAAAAAGAAGGTTTTAAGGGCACGGCGGAAGGCACCGAGACCTTTGCCTGATCGTCAGAGGCATTTAAAAGAAAAAAAAAAGCCTCTGCAGATCAGGCAACTCAGCTGGGATCGTCAGAGCCTTTTGAAAGCATTTTTTCTACAACCTCTGAAGAGGTTGTAGAAAAAATGCTTTTAAAAGCCATTGACAATCTTAGCTGAGCTGCACGTTCATGAGAGGCTTTTTTTTTACTTTTAAAAGCATTTTTTTCGGCCGAAGAGGTTGTAGAAAAAATGCTTTTAAAAGAAAAAGAAAAGCCTCTTATGATTGTGTGGCTCAGCTGGGCATGGCGGGGGGCAGGGAGTTTTGCTACCGGTTCTCTGAACCACCCGCCTCCATCGCTACTGGATCAGGCAATCCGGTCCAAACCAGGAGCATTTTACCCCTGCAAGAAGTCCCTTTTTGGTATTTCCTTCAAATAAATTTTACCCACCACTAACAATTCTACCCACCACTTCAGAGACCTGACTAGTACCTAATAATTCTAATAATGAGGTATGGGATTACATTCTCAGGCCTCAGAAGGAAAGTATAGACTACTGCTGGCTATAGCTGTTCTTACTGCTTCAAGCCTAGACTACATGCTGTTTTTCATCCATATTTCAAAGAAATTTAGAATATCTGTTTGAATGAACAGATTAAGAGCTATCAACAGCTATATTTTTGTGTGTTGCCCATATGTGACTTTTATCATTGTGAAATGATCTGTTTTACAAGCCGCTATTACCAATAGAAGTAAAATGTGTTATAAATATTTAAAAAATGGCAAAAGTTGCATTAAGTTGTATTCTTGACACTGATGGTAAGGCAAAAGACTCTTGCCAAAACATAATTTCTCAAAACCATCTCCCCTTTCCCAAATTACAGTTCCCAAGATACTGGGGGAAGGGAGATTTAATATTTGATATTTAATAAAGTATCAAATAAATGTAACTGAATAGGAGGTAATTTGAAGGTGCTTGAAAAGTTAATTACTTATAACATATGTGATTGATAAACAAATGAAAGTGTTTCAAAACAAGAGCCTTGTTTTGAGCATTCCCTTACATTTTTTCAGAGGGTAGAGCCACTTGATAGTGATGAATAATTGAAGTAGATGTACCTCCAACAAACTTTGGTAAGTGTAACCAAGTGTCAGTCAGATCACCAAGGATTAATTTGGAATGTCAGCACCTAGTGGAATTTTTGTGCAGAAACATTTGCTCAAACAACACAGTCTTGTGCTCAATTGACCCAATGTAGATTCTAGTTAGAAATGCTAGATAACAAGAATTAGAATTTGATGGAGTACCCAAGAGGGCAGAAAAAGGGATACCAAAGGCCACTGGATACATAGGGATGTCAGAGTAGCAACAAACCAAGTCAGACTTATGATGTGTGTGTTTTGCTTGATATATGATGTATACATCTTGATATATGAAAGGAATTTAAGGGAAAGAATGAAAGGGAAAGATTTTAAAATTTTAAAATCTTGAAATCATCACTTCACTGTTCCCAGCATTAAACTTGAAAAATTATGGATAATTCCACCAGCTGACTCAGTCATAAATCAAAATGAGTGCAAGTTCAAAGGATTGTATTTTAATTAAAGAATAATCCCTTTCTATCTAAAACAGATATTTTTGAAACAGAAGGCATGACTGAATAAATTTGCTCATACATGCCTAGATTAAAAAAGAAAGTTTGTCTGAGGTAGTTACAGAAAATACAAGTCTGCCTATCACAAAAAAGAAAATGTGTTTCTTCTATCATGTGTTTTATTTCTTCCATTATATGTTTTCTATCATCTCCGATACCAGTAACTGTGAGAGTGATTTTGGATTTAAATATGAGCCAACAGTGTGCAACAGCAGCCAAAAAAGCCAATGCAATCCTAGGCTGCATTAATAGAGGGATAGAATCAAGGTCATGTGAAGTGCTAGTAAAGTAAAGCTTTAGTAAAACCACACCTGGACTACTGGATCCAGTTCTGGTTATCATAATGTAAAAAGGATGTTGTGACTCTGAAAAGAGTACAGAAAAAAGCAACAAAAATGATTTGGGAGGTTGAAGGCTAAAACATATGAAGAACAGTTACAAGAACTGGGTATGTCTAGTCTAGAGAAAAGAAGGACTGATGATAGCAGTATTCCAATATTTGAGGGCCTCCTACAAAAATGAAGAGATCAAACTATTTTCCAGAGCACCAAAAGGCACAATAAGAAACAATGGATTTTCATTGTTTCATTCAAAACTAACCAAGGAGAGAACAACCCATAACTGAGGAGAAATTTCCTAATAATGAGGGCAATCAACCAATGGAACAACTTGCCTTCAGAAGTTGTGGGGGCTCCATCACTGGAGGCTTTCGAAAAGAGACTGGATAATCATTTATCTGAAATGGTACAGGGTTTCCTGATTGAGCAGGGAGTTAAGCTAGAAGACCTCCTAGATCCTTTCCAACTCTATTATTCTATTATTTCTATATTGTAGAGACACTGTGAAAAATGTGACAAGTCACTAATACAAGAAGTCCTCAGTTAAGGGCTATAATTGGCTCCAGAAATTCTGTTGTTAAGTAATGCAAATATAAAGTGTGATATCACCTGACCAATTTCAATTTCAATCCTTGAAATGATGGGTGACATGAGCATGGCACAAGCAGAGTGAGGCTTAGATGGCCGCTAACTGGTGGAAGAAGATAAAACAGTGATTTTCAGCTTTGGAGACATCTAACTAGGTAGGATCAGTGAATCCTAAGAAACCAATCCTATGAGAACCGTAGAGCCCCATTTTGTCTAAACAACAGGAAAATGACCCAGTTGCCTCCCATCCTTCTGGTCTTTTGAAGAGCCTTAAACCTCTGACCTCTGATCCAGGCTTTTGGCAAGTATGATTGAAACCTATTTTTAGGTTGTGTAGATTTGCTTTTTGCTCCTGTCCAATTTGCCATCTTTTATTTTTTGCTTTTGTTTATTGTTGTATTGCTTTATTGTTAGCTATGAATTGTTTAAAGTCGTTGGGAATCATAGAGCATACAAATTTCAACCTCAGTATTGAAAATATCACTAGATCGTAGATTAAAGTTTATGCAATACAAGCAATAATTCAGAATTATTGTATTCCATGGTGTTTGCCATGGATCTTCATCAAAGATCATGTTTTCACATTATTCTAAATTTATTACGTTCTGAAAATAAGTAATTATATGCTTTACTTTGACTTTCAAATAACATTTATATTATTAAATATGCACATTCTTTTGAACTACATAGCTATTATATGGAAACTAACATCTGGACAGCATAAATGGAATTTCCATGCCATTATTATTGCCAAAAGATTATTTTAATATGGGATGACAAATGTATGACCCCATTTGACCAGTTGACTAAAGATCTGATGTTACTGACAAGGTACAAATGAGTCACCATTGGATATATAATATGGATAAATTACAATTAAATATGATTTTTATCAAAATAAAAATCAAAAATATATAAAAAGTATGCATATATCTCTAAATATAGTATGTCATTATACAGAATTTAAGTTGTTATTGCCCTTTTGCCCTTTTTATTTTTAAATGTTTTGTTTTGTGGAAGTTCATTAAATAAATATCCAACCCAGCACTGAGTGAGAACAATTAATCAGTGGAACAGCTTCCTTCCTGGAGTTGTGAGAGTTCTATCACTGGAGATTTTTAAAAGAATAGACTGGACAACCATTTGTCTGAGGTGTAATACGGTCTCCTGCCTTGAGTAGGGGACTGGATTACAAAATTTACAAGGTACCTTCCAATGCTATCGTTTTGTGATTCAATAGCCATCATCCAGATTGGGAGTTCAACAGGGCAGGCTCATTTGTGTGACTAAGTTTCTATGAAGCTGCCAATAGGATTGGTGTATATTAACATATGCAGGCAATGAAAACTGCATCATATAATAATCTGAAAATTAATGTATCAAAGACCAAGTACTGACAGGACAAATTGTGTTAATTATAGACATATAAATGAAATGAGTAAACTGGTAGAATGTTTATTAAAAATAGGGAAAATTAAGAATGTTCAAGACATGCAAATATTGGTAGAAAGATAATTTGTAGAATGTACTGCATTACAAGGAATAAATAATGTCAATGTAAGTGCTTGTACCTACTTTCTTACATAAAGCTGAAAATTGGGTGTCTCAGAAAAAAAAGTTGGATAAAATGGGATAAAGAAGATGAGGTGGAGTAAAAAAATAAGGGTGATAAATGAACACAGACTGAAGTATGAGAACAATAGACACAGGGAATACCTCTTTATTTAAAACATGTTTAAATCTTGGGAGGCAGATGGATGACATTTTCAGATACAGAAAAATATTACTGATGATCTAGCCAAACATCTTTCAGAAATTCGGAGGAATTAATAAAGTAGCTAATGATTGGTAGAAGAGATAGGTGCTATTTGAAAAGTGCTGTTAGTATTACAGATATCTATGAAGATTTTAGGGAGCTCATAAAAAGTTTTTATTGGGTTTTTTTCTATAGAAAGGATATTATTCCTTCCTTCCCATAGAATCTATGGGTATTGGCCAACATATAGAAATAATATTTCATTTTTTATCTTATACTATTCTAAAGCAGTAGTCTATATTTTCTAGACATGTTACGAGATGTAAGTAAGCTTGAATATGCTGTTTATCTGACCAAAATATTATGCTACATCTCTTTTTTTCTGTGGTTTTGGAATTTCCTATAGGATGAATATAGGTTGATGTAGTGTTTTAAATATTTTAGTTATTTAGCAATTTTAGTATATGAATAGAGAATGATGAACAATTTTATAATAGCTGAAGTTCAGAAAATCATACAGAGCACATAATTGATGTGAATAACATCAATAGATGAAGTACAACTAGAAGCACTATGGACTGACAAAGGACTTCTCAGAAAATTAAGAAAAAGAGTAAAAGTTCTTTGTAACAAAAAGTTCTTCTCATAGCAAAAAGGCAACAGGGTCAAGATTATTGTTATAAATAAGGAATAATAACATCCAGAAAAATAAAGATGTTATGCAAAAGCTACTAAATCAAATATCAGGCTCCTAAATGTATGCTAATAAGCTATTAGTAAACAAGATCACAATCAGAATACAGGAATTTTTGACTAACTAATCACAAAAAGTCATATACCCATAATGTTGGCCTCCATAAATCAAACAGATAATACACAAGCACTTTCCTGTTTATCTTTTAATGGAACAGAAAACTTTTAATCTCCATTAAAAATGGGTGGTAGTAGAAAAAGAAAAAGTTTGCTATATCAGACACTTCAATTGGCACCGGGAAAAGATAGGCATGCCAGAAGTTATAAAAGATTAAAGTGAGAAATACGCACTTAGATGTTATATTAGTTATCATATTTTATTTACTGAATCTAATTTAGCCAAAATAAGAATATCTATAAAAGCACTTAATAAACTATAACGGAGATTTGCATATTTCTCAGAAATGTACACATATGCACATATATTGACTATTTGGGATATTTTGTACAGATTAAAATGTTGCAGGATTTATAGTTCCTACTCCTCTGCATTCTCATGCGTGATTTATGTACCTTTCTTCTCTTTATCAGTCTTTATGTTAAGGAAGCCATTTAGCTCTTCATGATGACAAAAATAATTAAAAGTGCAATCAACTTCACACACATACATACACCAACCAAAAAGAAAGTCTCTTTAACAATGACCCTTACATATTTTCCTGGCAGGGATTTTTTGTTCATCTAATACCTGTTAATCTTCTATCTAATTAGAGGTTATGATCCACCAGAGGCTGCTTTAGACTTAATTTGTCTAGGTTGTATTTTATGGCTCAGTAGTCAACCAACCAACCAGCCATTGTGTTTCTCATGTGATTGTAGCTTAGATTGTTCAGGCATTACTGGCACATCAGAATCCTTGGAGAGAACATGCCACTACAATTTGTGAGTCACCCGTTTTTGCTCTGCCTCAGCCTTGTCATGTGTGTGCCTGTCAGAATTCATATCCATCTCCATTACTCCAGAGGCAAAAAGTCATATTTTGTTTCTGTTCACTTGTCTGATTCCTTGCAGATCTTATTCCCATCTACAGAAACATAAGCAAATGCTATCTTCTGAGATTTTAAGGTGGAAACATAGAATGCTGGCCTTGTCAAATTTATATTAATGAAACTTTTGATCCATAATGTAATCCATACATCACTAGTTTAATTTTCCATGTACTATTATTTAAAATATATGGATATAAAATAAACTAAATATCAATCTTAAGTCATAAGCATATAACTCTATGCATTTACACTATATAGGTACAAACGGAAAACCACAAAACACAAGGCTGGAAACCAGGAGATCACAAGTTCTAGTAATGCCTCCTGACAGTCCCATGTTAAAAAATCTTGCCAAGAAAACTGCTGTGACTTTTCCAAATAGTCACCAGGAATCAAAAACTGACTCAAAGGCATGTATACACGAATGTATACTTCTACTTTCTTTTATTCAGTTCAGAAGCTTTTGAAACCATAGAGGCACTTATGGAAGAGATACAGGTTTATTGTTATGAACTCTCAATTAACATTACATTATTTAATATTCTATATGTTTAACAGCAAAAATTAAATCAAATTCATTTTGAAACCATATAAGCCTCTTTCACATAAAGCTGAAGATTTTTTTATATATAATTTGTTTTAATTTTTAGTATAATAATTCCATCTTCCATTAAACAGTGTGTGGTCTGCACATAAATATCTTTGTGCAGTAATAAAGTTTACAACAATATTCATTACATTAATATTAATTCTCCGATTTTACAATACTAATATTGAACATAATAAATATATTCACTTCTCCCTCTTAACGTATCTTCTAATAAGAATATAATAGTAAAATTAAATCATAATAGTTCTAATAGTCCTAATAATAATCATAATCATAGTGTTTACATCTCTCTCTTAACCTATTTTCTATATTTCATTAATCTTCTTCTTTTATTTCCCTATTTCTAACTTCAGTTTTTATTTTCTAACCATCGATAAAATAATTCCCATGTTGTGTAGTGTTCAGTTTGTTCTGTCTCTTTAATTGCAAGTGTTAACCTATTTATTTCGACACTTTCTAATATTTTCCTAATCACATTCTCATCTGTATGGATCTCTTCACTTTTCCAGTTTTGTGCAAATACAATTCTAGCTGCAGTTAATACATGAATAATTAGATATGTATTCCCTTTACTGTAGGTTTCAGGTAAAATCCCCAACAAAAATATTTCTGGTTTTAAGTCAATGTGCTGTTTTATCATCTTTTCCAGCCACAAATGTATTTTTGTCCAGTATTTTTTTTTTACTTCTATGCATGTCCACCACATATGATAATAAGACCCAAATATCTGGTGGCATTTCCAACATTTAGCTGATTTATCTTTAAACATCTTTGCCAACCTCGCCAGTGCAAAGCACCATAAAACATTTCTATAAAACATAAAACACCATAAAACAAAGCTCTATAAAACATTTTATACAAATTTTCTTTATATCCAGATGACAATGTTAATTTATTGTTCCAAAGTTTTTGTGAGACCAGTTCTTTGTAGTGCAGTTCTTTCCATTGAATTACTGTAATAATCCAATTAATTACTGTATTTTGTAAGGTAAGCATACAAACACCACTTCATCTGTACTGCAACATTGACATACAGCAAACTATGTAATCACAAAAAGCAACTCCTTTTCTATCAAAAATGGAGCTAAACTAAGCTCCAGAAACTATGTGGCAAACCATTTCTATATTCTAGTATTCATTTGTTGAAACAGAAAAATATAGAAACATAGAACCATAGGCCAGAAGGACCTTGGAGGTCTTCTAATCCAATCCTCTGCCCAAGGCAGGAGACCATCCTAAACAATTGTTCATTTTTTTCTTGGAAACCTCCAGTGATGGAGCACTCACAATTCTGAAAGACAAGCTACTCCACTGATTAATGATTCTCACTGTCAAATAAAAATATATCCTTATTCAGGTTGAATCTCTCTTTAACAAGCTTCCACTTCCCTCAGGTGCTTTGGAGAGTAAGTCAGCTCTCTCTGTGACAACCCATTAGTACTGCAAGATAATTATCATTCCCCTATGATCCTTCTCTTCAATAGGCTAGATATACCTAGATCCATATGGGTTGCTGCCAGCGTCCTTAATATCAACCAAGAACCTTCTTAAGATGTACAATGTTCCAAGTAGCGCAGTTTTTTCGCAGTTCCACTGATGTTATTGCAAGATGCTGCAATTACTTGATGTATTTTATAAAATTCTTGGACATGGTACCAAGTGCCCCGATGACAATGGGTATCACAGTTATATGTTTCATCTATAATTGCAATATTTCATTATTTTTTTCCAGTTCTTTTTCTTTGACTCTGGCATCTCCTGGTACCATGATAAATTGTACGTTATGGTTTTCGACAGCTGTGATATCTGGCGTGTTGTGTTCCAAATGACGATCTGTCTGTATTCAAAAGTCCCACAGGATCTTCATCTTCTCATTTTCTATAACTTTTTCCACTTTATGTTCCCATGGCTTTTTGGATACATGTAAGTCATATTTTTTACATAATGACCTACATCATCATCATCATCATTATTATTATTATTATTATTATTATTATCCATTTTATTCATTAAACATGAAACTTAGTCAATTGGACATTTAAAAAATGGGTCACAAATACGATTGACTGGTGCTAATGGCTGATACAGGTTGCTGCCAGCATCAACCAAGTATCTTCTTAAAATATATGATGTTCCAAGTAGCGCAGTTTTTTGCAGTTCCATTGGTGTTATTGCAGGAAGCTGCAATTTCTTGATATGTTTTGTAAAATTCTTGGACATGGTACCAAGTACCCCGATGACAATGGGTATCATTGTTACATATTTCATCCATAGCCATGTAGTTTCGATGGCCAGATCATGATATTTCATGATTTTTTTCCAGTTCTTTTTCTTTGACTTTGGCATCTCCTGGTACAGCAATATCAATAAACTGTACATTCAGACCTCAATAACTGATATCTGCTGTGTTGTGTTCAAAATTATTATTATTATTATTTCTTCTAATTGCATATAAGACCTTGTGGGTTACAAAAAGAATGACCTAAAGGGACGACTGAAGTAGGATTTGATCTGAAAGACATTTTCCCCCTATACCTATAGGTGTATATACATGTTAAAAGGTGATTGGAGGTGTTGGATATTTAAAAAATTGAGGTAAAATGACAAGCACTACAAACCTAACAAAAATAGGATTAGGGAGGAAATCTGCCTCCACACCATCACTGGCCACCTCAAGTCCATCCAGTCAGAGGTCAATAGAAGATATGTTACAAATGGAGAGATCAAATCCATTTAAGGAATTGCAGACTATGTTCCAATCAATGTAGGAGGGGGAAAAAAAAACAAAAAACCATGATGAAATGAAGAGGGAAATAGGAGAAGTGAGAAATGATACAGGAGAATTAAAAGAAAAGATACAAAAGATGAAAAGTTTGAAAATTTCCAGAAATTGATTACAAAAAATGAACAGGAAATACAGGAAATGGAAGAGAGGATGGAAAAAGAAGAAAAAAGAGTAGATGAAATAAATGATAGACTAACCCAGGAAAATAAAGAGTTAGAAACTACAGGAATATTGTTAGAGACAGAAAAAGCAGTTACCTGAGATTCCAGAATATGGAAGAAGAGAAAGAGGAAGACTTAACAGACATTATGGCAGAGTTACTAGCAAAGGCATTAGGGACAGAGAAAGAAGAGATGGTGATAGAAATCGATGAAACATATAGAATACATACAAACTATGCAAGGAGGCAAAAAAAATTACCAAAAGAGGTGCACGTAAGATTCATGAAGAAATCAATGAGGGATGAAGTGCTCAACAAGACAAGAGATGAGCCAATACAGTATAAAGGGAAACAACTGGTAGTTCTGAAACAGATCCCAAGAAGAGTTAGAAAATTGCAGGAACAGCACCAATTTTTAACCAATTAAGTATAATGTAAATTTCAGACGGTTGACCCCGGAAGGAATACTGGTCACATGGCATGAAAAGAGACATAGATTCGAAAAAATGATGGAGTTCTACAATCAGCATTTCAGTACCAAAGGGGAACTGGAGGAGAGGGAAGCAATTGAAGATAGAAATCAAGGAATGCTTGCTACAGAAGAAAAGAAACCGCAAAGAAAGGAAAGTGAAAAAGAAAGAAGGGACCAAATGGAGAGCAACGGAGCAAGATCCAAAGAATCGAGAGAAATAAGAGCAACCAGGAGTATAAGACCCAGATATAGGTAGAACAACGCAAGAAGAACTTAAGATACTACCATTAAACATCAATGGGTAGAACTTACCCATGAAAAGGAAGAAAACCTTCAATAAATTACAAAGATTGAATTTAAAATAATATTACTACAAGAAGTCCACATAAAAGAAAAACATAAACAACTACTTGAGTATTCTAAATTGGGGAAACTATTTGTGTCGTTATCACAACAAAAGAAAAGAAGAGTGATGTTATATGTTAATTAAATAATTCAGGCCAACCAAATATATAATGATGAAGAGGGAAGGATTCTGATTGTGGAAGTAACATTAAATCAAAAGCGGGTTCTCCTACCGGTAGTTGCAATCTATGCACCAAATAGTGGACAAGAACAATTTTATTTTAAAAAACTACATAATACTATACATGATATAGAGTGTGATAATCTTTGTCTTCTAGGAGACTTTAATGCAATAATAGACAAAAAATTGGACTATAAAAGTAACAGAATAAGGAAAGGAGTAAGAAGGATTCTACCTAGAACTTTCTTTAAAATGGCAGAAGAGTTAAACATACAAGATGTATGGAAAGAGGACTTCCATTGGCACCGCAGGCTTCGTGGATGGTCTCTTTAGACCGCCAGCCCCGCGACTTCGTAAAAACCACTTTGACAGTGCAAATCGGCTGTCTGTGGCTGAAAAATCTCCCCTTCGGGAGAAGAAGGAGAGGAGAGCCGGTGGGTAAGAGTAGAGCTCCCTGAAAGTCCTCTGGAATAACTCCAGAGGCTTGGAGGGTGAGAGCTCCCCAGTCAGCCCGCCAAGAAGCTCCGAATCCGGGACAACTCTGTGTAAACAGAGCTAGAAGCCACGACCAATCCTGCTGTCAAAAGTGAGCTTGATTGATTACAAGCGCAGGCAGAGCGGAAACAGGAGAACAAGCCGTAAAGTAACAGAGCTTAACTCCGGACATACATTGTTTCAAATTGAATTTCTTTGAGCTGGAGGCTGAAGATGGCGCCTTTGTTATGGGTGTGAGAGTGAAAGTCAGAAACGAAAGTGCTTATTAAGAACTTTCTGTGAGAGTGGATTAAAGCTGCTGGGAATTGAGAGCTTGTGGAGAAAAGACTATAAATTAGAGACTATAAATTACAAACTTTACAAAATTGTTCAAGGGACTCTGTGGCTTTGAAAGGAAAAAAGATCTTTTTTTAAAAAAAAAGAAAAAAAAGGCTTCTAAACAAGTTAAGCCAGGAGTTGTTAAAGGAGGGGGAGGTTCTCCAGTTGTGTCAGTGGCGACACACAGAAAGCACAACTTCCGGCTGATTCACAGAGTCAGGAGGCTGCTCTTAATGATCTCAAAGAATTTATGAAAGAAGCCATGAATAATCAAGCTGCAGCAATGAATAACTTAACAATACTTGTGGAAGGGAAATTAAAGAAAGTTGAGGAGGATATAAAGTCAATCAAAGAAGTTGTTGCAATAAAGCACGATGAAATAAGAGATGATATTGTTTATGCAGTATCAGGATTGTCAAAACTTGTTATTCAGCTGGATGAGAGGGTGGAAGAAATTAATGAAGCCAATTTAAATTTGGAAAGCAAAATGGGAGATATTATGACTAAAACAAAGAGAGTGGATGATGAATTGGTAATGTTACAATACAGATCCATGGAATTTGCCTTGAGATTAAGAGGCCTGAAAGAAAACAGCGAAGAAAATTTAAAGGATATTTGTGCTGATGCTATTGCAGAGATAATTAAAGAAAGACCAGAAGATGTGGCAAGTCGAATTGATAAAATCTACAGGGTTAATTCCTGGCTGGCAAGACAAAGACAGCTGCCAAGAGATGTGGTGATTTATTTTACAACCAGGACGATCAGAAATGATATTTTACAAGCTTCCTACAAGAATAAGGTTCAGGTGGCTGGGCAAGAAGTGGTGGTTTTGAAAGAGATCCCTCCAAAAATGTTGAGAAGTAGAAAGGACTTTGGCTTTTTGGTAAATGAGCTGAGAAATCAACAAGTGGCGTACAGATGGGACATTCCAACTGGTCTAACAGTGACTTATAGTGGAGAAAGATACCGGTTAAACACAGTTTGGAAGGCAAAAGATTTTTATGTCAATGTTTTAAAGGCTGGATACCCACCCTCACCGGGGTGGCGGGGAGGGGTAGAAAGAAAATGGAAATGATACAACAAGAAAAAGATGGAAAGCAGATACAAACTTATGCTGAAGTTGCAGCTGGAGGAATCATCATGGAAAAAGACCTGGATCTTGGAGGCTTACCCCCAACTCTGGAACCATCTAAGAAGGGAGAGCCAAAAGAACAACGACTGACCCAATCAACTTATAAACTTCAAGAACAACAATTAAAAATGCAACAATCTCAAGATTTTCTGATAGACATCAATCCTTCTCCAGGATTGATTTTATACTAACCACAAATGATTTTATTTCTAGGGTGAAGAAGACGAAGATATGGCCAAGAACTTTAACTGATCATAGTCCGGTTTGGGTGGAATTTGAACAGGAGAGGAGAGAAAGGAGGTCTTGGAGGTTAAATGAAAATTTATTTAGATATGAAGAAAATGTGAAAGAGCTTAAAAAACAAATGAAAGAATTTTTTGCTATTAATATGAATAAGGGTACTTCTATGGAAATGGTCTGGAATGCTAGTAAGGCTTATGTGAGGGGTACGTTAATACATATGAATAATAAACATAGACTAAAACAACAAAAGAAGCGGAAAGAGATAGAGGAAGAAATAAAAAAGAAAGAACAATTACTTATACTTAATCCAGGAGATAAGAAAGTAAAAGAAACAATAAATATACTACAAGGGCAATTTAATATGTTAATGGCTGATCAGGTGGCAACTAGCTTACAATATGCTAAACATAATACATTTTGTAATGCCAATAAACCAGGTAGGTGGTTGGCCTACATGTTGAGGAAAAAACAGAAATCACGAGTCATTGGTAAGATAGAATTTAGAGGTAAGGAAGTTTACCGACAGAATATGATCAAAAAGGCTTTTTTAGAATTCTATACAAAGTTATATGCTAGTGACTCAATACAAGGTATAGATATAGATAGATACTTAAAGGAAGGGAATATTCCTGAATTAACGTTGGAACAGAGGGAAGGATTGAATCAACCAATAACTTCTGAGGAGATCATTGCTGCAATTAAGCAGTTAAAAACAGGGAAAGCTCCGGGAACAGATGGATTAACAGCTGTTTATTATAAGAATTTACAGTTTGAAATGGTAGAACCTCTTAGAGCTCTATTTTGTAAAATTCAATTAGGGGGAGGAGTTCCACCCTCTTGGAGTACAGCTTTTGTTTCACTGATCCTGAAGGAAGATCAAAATTGTACCAAACCTGAAAATTTTAGGCCAATTTCACTTTTGAACACTGATTATAAAGTTTTTGCTAAGATATTAGCGAATAGACTGATGCCAGTTATGCAACAAACAATTCATAATGATCAATCAGGTTTTATAAAAGGGAGGCAAATGAAATATAATGTTAGACAAATTATAAATTTATTGGAATATTTGGAAAAAAACAACCAGGTCCCTGCAGCGTTCATATTTTTGGATGCAGAGAAAGCATTTGATCGATTGAATTGGCAATTTCTGTTCAAGATAATAGAAAAAATGCATTTTGGGGAGTATTTTATACACTCAATTAGAGCAATATATCAGTTACAAACAGCACAAATAATAGTTAATGGAAGCCTAACAGATGTTTTTAAAATTGAGAAAGGTATAAGGCAGGGTTGTCCCTTGTCACCATTGTTGTTTATTTTAACTTTAGAAGTTTTGTTGAATAAGTTACATGACTCTGATAAAATAAAAGGAATTGTAATTAGACAGCAGGATTATAGATTAAGAGCGTTTGCAGATGACCTGGTTGTTACTTTATCTCAACCTATAGAAGTGGCTCCATATATGTTGGACATAATAGGTCAATATGGTAAAGTATCTGGATTTAAAGTAAATCAACATAAGACAAAGATGATAATTAAAAATATGTCCATATCTCAAAGAGAAGATTTAGGGAAAATAACGGGGTTTGAAATAGTTAAAAAGGTTAAGTATTTAGGAGTATATATCGCAGCCTCAAACACAAAATTATTTAAAAACAATTATGAAGTTCTTTGGCAAAAAGTACAGAAAGAAATGGAAAATTGGAAAAAGCTACAACTATCATTACTGGAAAGGATAGCAGCAATAAAAATGAATGTATTACCTAGGTTTTTATTTTTGTTTCAAATGATACCAGTGCTTAAGAAAGATGGAAATTTGATGGAATGGCAGAAAGGGGTTAATACTTTTATCTGGGGTGGGAAGAAACCAAGAGTGAAACTGAAAATTATACAGGATGTATGTGAGAGAGGAGGTCTTAAAATGCCTAATTTAAGATTGTATTATGAAGCAGCTGTTTTATCACAAATTAGCGACTGGTTTAACTTAACTGAAGAAAGAATGTTAAATATAGAAGGCTGTGATTTGTTATATGGCATGCTTATCTGTTATATGAAAAAAAAAGTGGATAAAATGTTCAAGGGTCATATACTTAGAAATGCATTGTTGAGGGATTGGAAAAAGTATCAATATAAGCTAAATTATAAGATACCCATATTGGCAAATCCCAGACATGCAACAGAAAATATAAGTATAGAGCAAAAAACAGAGGTGATTACTTATAAAGAGATTCTTCTTTTGGAGAGGGGTAAGATGCAATTGAAATCTTTAGATGTATTAAAAGAAGAAGGAATAATTTATACTTGGTTTCAGTACGGTCAGCTTCAAGCTAGATGGAGGGAAGATCAAAAAATTGGTGTTATGCAAAATGAAGAAAATCTGGTGAAACATATTAGAGATCAAAGTCAGATGCATATTAAAAGGTTGTATAATGCTTTATTGGAAATAGATTCAGAAACGGAATTGGTTAAGGATTGTATGATAGAATGGACACAAAATTTTCAGGAACCAGTGATAATGGAAACATGGGAAAGGATTTGGGTCAGAAATGTTAAATTTACACAAGCACAAAATTTGAGAGAGAATTTTTACAAAATGTTTTATAGATGGCACTTAGATCCTAAAAAAATATCATGTACGTACTCTAATTTGCAAGCTAAATGTTGGAGATGTGAATGTGATGGTGCAACCTATTATCATATATGGTGGACCTGTAAGAAAATCAAGGCATTTTGGATAAAAATTTGGTGGGTGATGCAGAACATTCTGAAAAAAAGGTTGAAATTTACTCCTCAATTATTTCTACTGGGTATAACGACGGATTGTACAGTATTAGAGACTAAATTGATCTTGACCTTAATATCAGCAGCTAGGCTGTTGGTAGCGCAATACTGGAAGAAGGACTCTTTGCCTATTATTGAAGAGTGGATACTGAAAGTAACGAATTTAGCAGGAATGGCGAAAATCTCAGCATATTTGAAGGACTATAAACAAGAAAGATAAGTATCGAAATGCAGAAGATGGATTGATTATATTCAAAATAAGTATCAGACAAGAAAATATCAAATAGTTTATGAATGAATGTTAAACTTCAGAAGTATTATCTTATCAATAGTGGAGTTAAGGTTTGGGGGGGGGATTTGGCAGTTTAAGAATAGTTAAGTTAATTTAGCATATGATTGTTAACAGAAATACCCTGTATTTTGCTCTGGGAAGTCTGGGGGGGAGGGTGGGATGGGAGGGTGGGAAGGGGTATGGGGGTGGTGGGGAGGGAATTGGGGGGGGATTTTTTTTTCTTTGTAAAACTTTTCAATAAAAAAAAAGATGTATGGAAAGAGAGGAAACCGGGAGAAAACCAATGCACATTCTATTCTAATAGACCTCAACCCTGGTCTAGAATAGATATGGTATGGATATTGATGGAATTAATTACTAATGTATATGAAGTAAAAATAGATACAAATCTATGGGCACGATCATAATGCAATGAGAATCAGATGGAAAGGACAAAAGAAAAGTATAAAATGGACTCTGAACTGATCGATATTAAAAGATATAAAATTCAGGCAGATGTTGGAAAAACAAATGGGATTCTTCATGAATAATTCTTGGACATGAAGTAAAGCCCTGTGTTTTATATAACAATTTATTTAAGACTGTAACTTTACCATCAACAGCATTCAGTTTATTGTCAAATTTATTTATTTTATTTATTTTATTTTATTTTATTTTATTGAATTTATATACCGCCCTACTCCCGAAGGACTCAGGGCATTTTATTTTATTTAAAATAAAATAAAACGAATTAAATAATTTGGCTGAACAAATTTAAAACTCCAATAATTTAAAACCAAATTTAAATTTCCATTTAAAAAGGGGAAAGACTTAGGTCAGGCCAGCTTGATGAAATAAGAAAGTCTTGAGCGCGCGACGGAAGGTACGCAGATCCGGGATCCTCTGTATCTCCAGGGGGAGCTCGTTCCAGATAGTAGGTGCCCCCACAGAGAAGGCTATCCCCCTGGCGGCCGCCAGTCAACATTGTTTGGCTGACGGCACCCGGAGGAGCCCCTCTCTATGGGAGCATACTGGTCAGTGGGAGGCTATTGGTGGTAGCAGGTGGTCCCGTAAATAACCAGGTCCTAAGCCATGGAGCGCTCTAAAGGTGATAACCAAAACCTTGAAGACCACCGGGAGCCAGTGCAGCTCGCGCAGAAGAGGTATTACATGGGAGCGCCACGTCGCTCCCGTCACCACCCGCGCGGCTGCACTCTAATCCATCTCATTCACAGAGCATTTTTACATAGTAACACAAAACTTCAGAATTACCTCAATTACAGGTAGTCCTCGACTTATGATCACAATTGAGCCCAAGATTTCCATGGTTAAGTGAGACATGTGTTAAGTGGGTTTTGCCTTTTTGTAACTTTTCTTGCCTCAATTGTTAAGTGAATCATTGCAGTTGATAAATTAGTAACCTGGTTATTAAGTAAATCTGACTACCCCATTGACTTTGCTTATCAGAAGATTGCAAAAGGCGATGACCTTGAGACCCAGCAACATAAATATGAACCAGCTGCCAAGCAATAATAATCTATTTCGTCTATTTAGTTGGGTGGCCTATAACATACACCTATGGCAATGCCATCCCCACCCCCTTTTATATTAAATTTGATATTATACCCAAATACATTTAGGTCAGTTTAAGTGATTTTTTTTTTTACCAGTCAGTTAATAATGGTATGCAGGAAGAACACTACAGTAGTAATGGGGGACTAACCACTCTGACATCAACTTTGCATCTAGTTGTCATGCATCTCATCTATCCAACTTCATGAGCTGATAGCCTGACATTAGCATGGGGGCGGAGAGGTTGGAATGTAAGGAAGGAGGAGGAGATAGAAACCCAGCAGATCCATGTGAGAAGCTACAGTCAACCAAGGTCAAATAATAAATAATCTGCTTCCCTCCATGTAGATATAGTTCCATTAAGGACTACATGTTGAATGCAGTTTGTCAGACAGTTCACAGATCTGTTATTTGATTATCTTTTCCAAGATCTTCCCTGCTGATTGGTCTGTAATTTCCCGGATCTCCCCCACACTCCTTTTTTTTTAGGATAGGAACCATATCTGCTCTTTAACAATTCTCTGGTAATTCCCCAGTGCTCCATGATTTTTGAAAGATATGGTTCCATAGTCCAAGTTCACATCTGTCACCTCCTTCAGAACTTTGGGACGTAATCCATCAGGATCTGATTATTTAATTTGTCTAGAATGGACAGGTATTCTTTTACCATTTTCTTGCATGATTTAGTATGTATTCCTAATCTATATTTTAGTTCAGTTCAGTTTTTGATAGTTTGGGCTATTTTTTTCTTTTTGCATGAAGACAAATGCAAAGAATGAATTAAGCAACTCTGCTTTCTGCTTGCTGTCCACCACGTCCTTGCCCTCTTTAGTGGATTATTAGTGGATCAATTGTTTCCTTGACCTTTTTCTTGGTTTTTTTATGCATTGAAAGACACTTTTTAAAATTATTTTTTGACATTTGTTGCAAATCTTACTTCATTCTGAGCCTTAGCTTTCCTAACTTGATCTTTACATCTTGGGTTATTTGTTAGCATTCTGCTTTAGTTATAAGTTCCTCTTTCTATTTCTTGATCTTATCCATTTTGTCTTTCAGTTTATCAGAGAGTTCTTTTTGTAACCATGCTGGTTCTTCTTGGATTTCTTGTTTTCTTTCTCAGTGGTATTGCATTGGTCTGGGCTTTTATAACTGTATTTTTCAAAGATTCCCAAGTTCCTTGAGTTGTTTCCCTTTAAGATTTTCATTCATGGAATTGTTTCCAAGTGCTCTCTAAGCTTGTTAAAATCAGCCTTTTAAAATTGAAGACACTGATTTGATTATGTTCTATTGCTTGTGTTTGCATTATATTGAATGCCATATGACACGGTCACTCTTCCCCAAAGTTCTGGCAACTTCAACCCCCTCTATCACTTCTTTTTTTTTTTATATTGTAAAAGTTTTACAATTACATTTTCACCCCATTTTCACCCCCCTAACCCTCCCCAATCGATGTCTCTCTCTTCCCGTCAGTTTAAATGTTTGCTGCAGCCGGCTTGCTCTGACGAGCAGAGTCATCCCACGCCGTCCGGAGTCTCCGCAAGTTAAAAGGGAGCCACACCCGTTTCCTCCCCAGTAGCAAACTTCTGGGGGTTTACGGGGGCTCAACCTGCTTCTTGCTTTGCTCTTCTCCTCAAATCCTCAGGATTCTGGAGTTTTCAAGCCGCTTCCCTCACTCGGGGCGGCTCTACAGGCGGCGGGGCTGGCGGCCGTTCAAAAGCGACCGTCTTCGCCGGTGGCAGTCAAACCCGGAAGTCCCCCTCTATCACTTCTTGTATGTTAGTAAGAATTAGGTCCAATATAGCTTTTCCTCTAGTTCCCTCCTGTACTATTTGGATGACAAAGTAGGTTGGTCAGGAGCCTATATCCCACACTTGATGCAGTTTGGCTCCCACTTGATGTCAGGGTAGTTAAAATCCTCCTTTACTACTGTGGTATGGTTCTTACATACATTTGTTAACTGATTAGTAAAAATGTCATCTATTTCTTCTGCTTGGTTGGGTGACCTGTAATATACTATACATCTATGGCAATGTCATTCTTTTTTCCTTTTATATTGACCCATATGCATTCTAGGAAGCTTTCATTCTTGGCTTTGTGCATTTTTGTAGAGATATAGTGATCTTTTACATATAATGTAACTCCACCACGTCTGTTACTTTTGAACAGTGTGTATACTTAACATCAATACATTCTAGTCGTGAGTTTTATCCCACCAAGTTTTGATAATGGCAACTATATTACACTTCACACACCTCATGTACTAGTACTTCAAGTTTGCCTTGTTTGTTCTTCAAACTTTCAGCATTTGTGCATTGGTATTTGAGTTCTTTATTGAGATCTCAATATGATTCCTATATCTCCTACTTTATTTCTGAGTTTTCTTCCTTCCCATCACTTCCTACCTCGTTGTTCGATTGGTTATCTTGGGATTTATGCTTGGGAATAGGTCTAAAGGTCCTAAGGATTGGTCACCCTCCCCCTTCAATTTTAGTTTAAAGCCCTTCTGATAAGTTGAGCCAATTGTTTTCCAAATACATTCTTCCCGGTTCTTGTGAGATGCAGTCCATCCCTTGTCAGAAGCCCTTCATGTAGGTAATGCAGATAATGGTTTAGGAATCCAAAGTTCTCTTAGTTGCGCCAACACTTAAACCAATGATTCATTCCTAAAATTCTTTGTTCCCTCATTGGGTTTTGATCTACCATTGCTAGTACAGATGAGCACAAACAGCACTTGTGCTCCTAACTCTCTAACTTTCTTGTGTAGCTGCTTGTAATTTCTCAATATTTTTTACAGGTTCGTTATTGTGTTGTTTGTCCCTATGTGAAGGAGAAGAAAGGGGAAGTAATTTATGGCCTTATTTTTGTAAGCTACATTTTTTTATTTTTACTCGAGGGAGACAACATACATCCCTAAATTGAATGTCTGCTCTACAGATGGCTGGTTATGTTCCTCAGAGAACTGAATCTCCTATCATCAAAACTCACTTTTTTTTCCTAGGAAAGTCTAAGCTACTTTTTTTCCTTTCATAGCAGCATTTGATGATGCCTCTTTTCTAGGGACATTTGATGATGCTTCTTTTCCAGGGTCTGCATGCTTGCTTCAGGGGGGGTTATGCAATTGATTGCTCCGCTCCAAAGAGGCTGGACTAGAGAGCAGGGGTTGTTTCTTGGCTGTTGTTTCTTCAATGAGTGACATGTTTCCATCAGTCTTCCTCTAAAGGTTTATAAGAGGAGTAATTTATTTTAGAAGTTGTTTCTTCCTTATTATGTTCAATATGAATATAGTCTTAGGTTGGAGTTTCTCATTTTCTAGGTTGAGTTTTAGATTAGCTAGAGTTTCCTTTAGACCCTTTATATTTTATTCTACCAATTCATTTAGTTTACATTTGATACATGTGTACTTTGGGTGTTATGTGGGTATAAGCACATGCATGGAACATATTTTACAAATCCCAACAATGTCAGTGTCTTTTTCAGTGACTCTTTTGCTAGTTCATTTAAGGATTAAAACTTTAAAAGTTTATAAATTTTAAAAATTAAAAAAGTTTAACCACGGATTTAGAAAAAAAATCTAATTTAAAAATTTAAAATTCTAAGAATTCATTTAAAAATGTAAAAGCATGTAAAAGTATGCCCTCTGATATACACTTCTTTTTGCAGAAAATCTCTGGCTGCTTTCTAGGTGCTTTGTTCTTAATCCTCTACTCTCTGCCTTGAAAATTTATCCCTTTCCTCCCTGTCTAGAAGGTTTTTTTACTTATCCCTTTCCTCCTTGCCTTCTTGCCCTTTGTTGCCTGGCTATTACCAGTGCTTTTTGGTATGATGTACTGTCTGGACACTCCACTCTGCTGCCACACGCTGCTGCTATGATGCACATAGCTATGGTGCATAGCTGCTGTTTAGCTGGTCCACTATGCTGCTCTCAGCTGCTGGTTTGCTGCCACCAGCACTTTTTCACCGCTGCTCAGCTGGCAACTGTATTGCTTCCACTTAGCTGGCCTCTGCTGCCTCAATGTCTGTTCTGGAATCTCCATGCCTCCAGATTGCTGGGCTGGACCACTGGGCTGCCCCTCAGGTGGGCCCCGCCAGGCCACCTCTCAAGTGGGCCCAGGGTTGCCAGATGTCCACTATTTGAGCGGACAGTCCATTTTTTTCACATTATGTTCACTGTTTTTTCACAAAATAGTGGACATTTTTTTTATTCAAAAGCTTGATGATGAAATGGTACGTAATCTAAAGATGTACAGTCTAAGAGAATAAGGATAGGAGAATCGCGTTTTGTCTTTTTTTTTCATAAATTAGAATGAGACAAAGATCGAATATCTATTGAACTCGATTCTCCGAAAAAATTAATGATGAGATTAAAATAAAAATATATTATAAAATTATGTACAGTTCACATTTTTAAAATGTATTGTAGCTTGTGTCGACTGACCTAAAATGGCGTCGAGTGATGAGAGTGACAGCGGCGAGATTTCGAATTCTTTAAAATGAAAGAGAGGAGTGTGCAAATACACCAAAGACTGGGAAGCTACTTTTGCATGGATTACCAACAACAAAACCGACAGAACAAATACGATGGCCTACTGTAAATTGTGTCAGAAATCATTCACAATTGAATATAATGGTATAAAAGCATGCAAGCACAAAAAATCATTTAGATAAGGAGAAAATAGCTTCCAGCAACAAGCGAATCAATTCGTTTTTCATTGTTAAAGACTCCTCTTTCAGTGAGAAAGTGACTGTAGCCGAAATGGCTGAAACTAACCATGGGATCAAACATCATATTTCTTTCCTGGCTCAAGATTGCAGTATTAAGTTAATAAAGGAAATTTTTGATAATTCAGAAATTGTAAAAAAGATGTCTTGTGGAAGAACCAAATCATCAGCTATTGTCAATGAGGTTTTGTATCCTTTTTCTATTGAGTTGGTTCTCAATGATCTTAAAACTGGAATTCCATTTTCTCTCTCCACTGATGCATCAAACAAGGGAAATTGCAAAATGTATCCCGTTGTTGCACAATATTTTACTTGTGAAGAAGGACTCTGTGTGAAAATTTTAGACTTTTATGAGGATTCTTTCAAAGAGTCTACATCAATAAAAAAATCAGCTGTGTCAAGTTCTTAGTGATAATGAATTGGAAATAAATAATGTTTCAGCTTACTCAGCAGATAATGCATCGGTCAATTATGGAGTGAACAAATCTGTTTACCAAAAATTATTGCTGGAAAATGACAATATTGTAGCTGCTCCTTGCAATAATCCCGTTTTACACAACAGTGCAAAAAATGCATTAAAGCAGTTATCTTTTGATATCAAAAATGTAGTGCTGAAGGTTTTTGCCGAATTTTTGAATTCTGCAAAGAAACAAGAAGAATTGAAATCATTTTTTGAGTTTTGCAAGTCAGAATTCCATGAAGTTTTGCGCCATGTTCCAACATGTTGGTTAAGTTTGTTTAAAGCGGTCGAAAGACTTCTTTTAAACTGGATACCTCTAAAATCGTATTTTATTTCTCTTGGATCTGATGAGTGCCATAAGGTTATCAGGAAAATGAACTCGCAAAGGACAATGAACCAACAATTTCAGAATTGTATTTATATTTCACACATTTCTTCATGTCAATAATGCAAGACACCCTACTGAAGCTGGAAAGTAAGAAAATTCTTGCATGTGATCTTCACATTATCATGTGTAAGCTGCGTGATTGTTTGCAAAAAAAATACGATGAGCAGTTTTTTGGAATAAAAGTTTTATTTGCCTTACGTAAAAAACATTTGCCTGAGAATGCCGTGCAAAAGTTCAAGAAAGAAGCCATCAACGTGTATCAAAGAGCCATTGCGTACCTAGAAAAGTGGTATAATTTCACTGATTCAGTATATGAGACGCTAAGTTGTTTCAATCTAATTGATCGCAATAATCCTCCAACTTTAGAAGAAATGACGAACATCTGGTTATTATCACCATGGCGAGAAGAACTTCCACCCAACACTCTCTTCGATGAAATTTCTGCCTTAGAAGAAGTTTATGTTCATCTGCAGGGTGATTCCTCCCTTGATAAGTGGACGTACTTTTTCAAGAAAGAGCCAGCTCCGAGTTTACGGAAACTGTTCCAGTATTGTGCATCAATTCCGGTATCAAATGCAAACATTGAACGAATTTTCAGCGTCATGGGAAATTTGTGGACTGACGAACGTAACCGACTGCTTGTACCATCAGTTTGAAGTGAACTTTGTATATTTTTTAATATTTCTCAACGTTGTACTGAAATTAAAGAATTATTCCTTAAACACAAAGAATTGATCAAAGCTGCGCAGTCAAATAAAAAATACACACGACAGCAAAGTAAAATGTAATTTAATATTTTACATATTATTATAGTATATTTGATGTTTTGAATTTTAAGTAAAATTTTGAAGTGATTATTTTAATACGTGTTAAAATATTTGTAAGAAAATATATAATTTAATTGTAAAATTTTTTTTAATTTTTTTACTACTTAATGCCCCCCCTCCCCCACTTGTCAGCTATTTTTTGGAAGCAGACCGGGCAACCCTAGGTGGGCCCTGCCAGACCACCTCTCAGGTGGGCTTCGCTCTGCCATCTCTCAAGTGGGTCCCGCCAAGTCACCTCTCAGGTGGGCCCCGCCAGGCCACCTCTCAAGTGGACCACTGGGCTGCCTCTCCGCCTCTCATCTGGGCCATTGAATCATCTCTCAACTGGGCTGCCAAGCCACCTCTCTGCTGGATTGCTGGGCCGCCTCTCACTAGGCCACCAGCCCATGGTTGGGCCACTGAGTCACCTCTCATCTGGGCCACCAATTTTATAGGCAGTCAGTCTCCACTCAGCTTCTCAGCATGCAGTGTTCAAAGGATTTTTTTATCCAAAATTCTAGAAGTTCATTTAAAAAAAAAAATCACAAACATTTAAAAAATTCCCTAAAATGTAAAAAATTGAAACTGACATTTATATTCTTAAATGTTAGTCTTTTAAAATTACAGAATATCAGAGTTAGAAGGGACCTATACCATTCTGGAAAAATGGCTGTCCAATCTTTTCTTTAAAACCTCCTAGTGATGGAATACCCACAATTTCTGAAGCGAAGCCGTGAAACTGGTTAATTATTTACACTGTCAGGAAATTTCATCTTAATTCTAGGAGTTCTTAGTTCACCTTTTGGTCCCTCCAGTGGTTAATGTTAAAGTTTCTTCCTTAATATAGTTTGTAATCCGTAGATGTATTTTAAAAATAACCGATGAATAAAAGATGAAAAGAAAAACAAAATCTCAGCTGAAAGAAAAAATAGTACTTCAGCTGAAAGTAAAAAATGAAATATCAGTTTGTATTTATTGTACAAATTATACAATATTATTGTTGTTGTTAATAATACTAATAATAATAATAATAATTTGTAATCCACAAAAGAGGGTAGAGTGATAATTGTAGATGAATAGAATCTGTAGTGTCCTATTGCAGCTCCAGGCCCAGTTACAATTCTATAAACTTTAGAACAAAATATCTTCCTTAAAGTGCTACGTTTGCTAGGGATTCATGAACAGTGAACTGAGAGATGCATCCTCAATATAAAAGACTTCTCATGTGAATTTATTATTTTTTTTTAAAAAAAAGCTTTTATTAAAGCATAATATATGTCGTAAATTTGAGAGCCACCTTGCTGTAGTCAATTAAGTCCCAGGCTAGAAACCAGGAAATTGTGAGTTCCAAATCTACCTTAGATATGAAAACCAGCTGGGTATCGTTGGGGTGGTCACTTTCGCTCAAACCATGACAATAGACTCAGGTGACAAGTTGGTAGATTAATTTCTTGTCCCAACCAACTCATCAATATTCATAGAATCATAGGGCAGGAGGGGATCTTGGAGGTCTCCTAGTTCAACCCCCCGCCCCACCTAAGGCAGGAAACCTGATACCATCATGCACAAATGGTTGTCCAATCTTTTCTTTAAGATTGCCAGTAATGGAGGACCCACAACTACAGGAGGTGAGCTGCTTCATTGACTAATTGTTCTCACTGTCAGGAAATTTCTCCTTAGTTCCAGACTGGATGTGTCAACTCTGCCCTTGTATCACTTCAACCCTGTTTTACTTTGATGGCATCCTGCCATAAAATTGGGGAGGGAGGAGCAAGGGGATATAGGGAGGGGGGGAGGGATGCCAGATGAGAGGAACCAAAGAGGCCAGCCTAGAACAGAGCTTGAAAAATCAAAGAAACAAGCCTGGGAGTGGAATGCAGAATGACTATCCAAGAGGTGCCAAAACATGGAGCTGTTATATAAAAAAAACTAATTTGAACTTTATTAGATACCTCCGTGATGACCCAGGGGAGAGGGCTTGGGAGAAAGAAAAATTACCTAGAGTAAGCAGGAAATCCTCAGCTCTGGCTTTGCTATACTGTAACCACTTGGCATCAGTAAAAGTATACCTTTCAGTACAAATGGAGTCAAGGATCTTTCTTTCCTGAATGCCCAAACTGAGACAGGTCTGACAGAATGTCTCTTTAATGAGCTTCCACCCATTGCTTCTTGTCCTATCCTCAGGTGCTTTGGAAGATAATTTGACCCTTCTTCTCTGTGACAACTCCTCAAGTACTGGAAGACAGCTATCATGTCTTTTCTAAACACCATCTGATTCTATGCTCAGTGTTTTATGTACACATCTTGTGACAATTGTTGAAAAAAAAACTTACTCTAATAGCAGTCCTGCTAAGGATAACTTAGACTTGTCTGACTCATGAGCTAAGAGTGGGGATGTGGCAGAAAAAGACACTTTGAATTGTTTTAGGTACACAATAAAAATACTTATAAAAATGAATTAAAATAGGAGCATTACTCATTTACAAAATAAGTAACTATTTTGCCAAAATATTGATGTTGTACTAAAAGCAATTGAATAAACTGCCCAACTATCTATTAGTGGACACAAGGACCTTGGTTTAGTGAGCACATTATGGAATACGTAGCTCAGCACATGTATTTCTTAGAAACATAATGCTAGAAGAGACCATTTAGGCAACCAGAGTCAATCTTGTGCTCCATGCAGGAATGCAAATTAAGGCACCCATACTAGACAGCTTTCTAATCCCTGCCTGAACCATTCAAGCAAACTGTTGTTGCTATTCGGAATATTTTTCTAACATTCAATCAGAATCTACCTTCTTGTAACTTAAATCCATGATTATATATCTTACACTCTGGAATTACAAGAAAAGATTACTAAGAGATTGCAAGTGGGCAGCAGAAGAAAAACACAACCAGGGTGAAAAGTTGATCACAACTGGCAAGAGGGCAAGTTGGTGCAACTGGTGAATGCTGCCAGCAAATGGAAGCAAATGATCACAGGAGAAGAAAAGAAGAAGGAGCAGAAAGAGAAGAAAGATGATAGAAAGGAAGAGAAAGAGAAGGGAAAAAGAGAAAGATCAGGGAAAGAGGGTAGTGGCTACTACAAGTGAAACTGGTGAGTGAATAAGCAAGTGGGTCAGCACAACTGGCAAATGGGTGAGCAGGCAGCGGGCACGTGCAGAGCAATGGTGGGAACAACCAGCAGCAATGGCAGTGGAAGTATAAAGACATTTAACAAGAGCAGCAACAAGATAATTATTGAGGGTAAGCAGCAGATGACTCAGAGAGCCTGTGGAGCAACATTGGGTACAAGAAGGCATTCATATTGAAGGAGAAGAAAGAGGAGGAAAAGCACAGGTAAAATAAAGGAAAGTAAACATTAAAAAATTAAAGAAAGAAAAAGAGTGGAAAGGGAGTTTATGCATTTTTTCTTTTTCCTTTTCCATCTGCGAAGTAGCAACTGTTTCATTTCAACATTAGCTACAAGAGGAGCTGAGGACTAACTTTAAAGTACTATTTCAGCATTTACCTCAAGAGATTAAAACCAGGGATGGGCTTCAAAAATTTTAGCAAGAGGTTCTCTGCCCAGTTGCTGGGTGGGCATGGTCATGGTGGGCATGGCCTAGCCAACCTCCTGCACCACAATGGGGGGAGGCATTTTTGCTCTCCCTGGGCTCCAGAGGCTTTCCTTGAGCCTCCAGGAGGGTGAAAACGGCCTCCCCAGGCTCCAGAGGCCCTTGGACCCTCTGGCCCGTTTCCGGGCTTCCCGAACTTCCAGTTGGTCCATTTTTCACCCTCCCTGAGCCTCCGTGCATGCCCTGCAGTTACCTGCATCCGAAATGGGCCGCATGGGGACTCCTGGGAAGGGAAGGGAGGGGCCGGGTGGACAGGAGCAATTGAGAATTTACAATTGTTACATTTTTTTAAAATGTCTAGTTTTTCTATACACTTTTATAACTGCAAGCCCAAGAAAGGTTTTTATTAAAAAAATAAAACCCTGAATTAAACCAAATTTAAATGAAAGAAAGAACCCTGTATTGGAACTTCTGAGAACATTTACTACAGCTTTTACAAGAAGAAAAACATAGTCATGGAAAAAATACACAGCTGTATTTTTACAGCTCACACTATTCTGATTTGAAAAATGTGTGCCACAAATATATTCATACCCATAGAAGTACCCATACCCAAATTATATATAAAAAACTAAATGTAAACTAATTGAATCACTTGAGAAAAAAGTTAAAAGTCTAGAGAAAAAAAAAAGTCTTGGGACAAGTCTATGATATTCAAACAACAAAATTAAAAACCTTAACTGAAGCAAGAAGAAGACTGGAACCAGCAAGGAACAATTAACTACCAGAGAAAAGAAACCATTAGAGATGGCAACATGTCACTTATAGAAGACCACCCAAGGGTTTAGCTCCTCCCATCATCCCTAGATGAATGGGATATGTGAATGCATGAATGGCATCTTGGAACAATACCTAAAATACTACATCAACTATCAACAGGGTAACTGGACTGAGCTCTTTCCCTTGTAGGAGGTAACCTACAATCATGCAGTACATAGTAGCACTGGCTTCATCCATTTTAAAGTCGCCATGGGCTAGGACTTTGTAGCCGTGCCTGAATTACTCCAGGCCAAGTCACAAACTATATCAGTAGCAGAATGGATTACACCACTTCAAAGCAAAGCACAAGAAACTCATAAAAAACATATCAACAAAAAATGGTCCAAACTGAAAGATTTTAACAAGCCCATTCTAATTGAAGGAGAGCAGCATTTCGAAGTTAAAGAAATTTTGGGCTTTCATAAGCACCTAGGACAAGTCCAATATCTAATTGCATGGAAGGGTTTTCTTTTCTCAGAAAGAGAATGGGTGGATGCCTAACGTGTGAACTCCAAAACATCGTTGCAAATTCCACAACAAATATCCAAATAAACCCCATTGAACTCTGTTGCTCCCTTTTGCTTCCTTTTCTACAGGACTAGCATCATTTTCAAGGGAGGGGGGAAAGAATATCAGACCTGCCATCTTCAGCATCCTTTGCTTCTCAGGCATCAGCCATAAAATGCGAAGGAGGGGGAGGCAATTGGGAAAGTACAGAATGTGTACAGAATGGGAGGGGGATGTCAGGTTGACAGGAAGCAGAGGTGTTGATCTGGACTAAACCAGTCGATCAAGAATAAAGCCTGGGAACAGTATGCTAAACTACACCAGAAGGGCACCAACCTTCAAAGCATTCCCAAAACATTAAAAAGAAATGTTATTGGGCACTGATGTACTGGTCAAAGGGGAGGGCCAGAGGAAGAGGAAAAATTACAATTTTTACACAGGAATACTCAGATCCAGCTTTGCTTTCTCTATAACTGCTTGATTTCAGTAAAAGAACCTTTCACTTCAAAGTCAAGAGTCAACTTTCATTCCTAAGTGTCAGAGTTAGGACAAGCCTGATAATGATATGTCTTGATGGAGTCTAAAATTCAAGAGAAGTTTATGTAAATGGAGTCAAGCTTATTTTTCATTACTAGGATCATTGAGTCAAAAACTGGGTTCTATTTTCATCTTAATTGGATTGCAGAATGTTTGTTTTCATCCTATTTTTCTTTCATGTAAGAAAATTATTGAAATTCAGTCTTGAGAGGGAAAATTGATTCTGAAGGTGTTTTGGATTTCCCGATACTTTCTGCCTGATGGAGTTTTGTGGTGGCACTTTTACACCATACACACATAGTATCATAATGACAAAAATTTTTGTTGGCCATTGTCACAATGGCCAGCTCATTTATTTAATCACCCTACTCTCTTTCTATCAATGGTATAATGAGTGGAAAATGCAATTGAATAACAAGTTCCATGTTTTCTGTTAATTCTATTCCAAGGTTCCAAAGATTTTGTGCTAAATCTTGCTTACAATGATTACATGAATAGCTACATTGAAATCAATAGGCAGAGTTACAAAAGGGTTTCATATGGGTCAAACCTCTTTTAAAATAGTATTATTTGTTCTATTTTAACACTTCCCAGGCAACAGTGCAGCAACCAAAGAAGTATGAGACAGTCAGTAAACGAAAAATGTATGGACTATAGTGATGGCATGTATATTTACAGTAGAAACACACAAGATACTAAAAGGATATTAAAACACATGAACATTTTTATTTAATCATTGTAAACCCGGTAACATTCAGTTTGAAAACAACATTATATAAACAGCTGGAGACTGGAAGGCTTGGAGATTTCCTAGTTGTGTTTAGGATGTGTGATCAGATTTGCCTTCTTTTGCAAACAAGTTGCTTTCTGGAAAATGCCAATATGCATTACATAGATGTTGCTAATAAAGCTGAAGTCTTTAGGCCATAAATTGTAAAATGCAAAGAATACTTGGGTTGTATTTTTTGAGCTTTAGTCAGAGGTGGGTGTCACATAATTTAACAACAAGTTTGCCCAGAATTGAAAATGTGAGTGCACACATGTGCCTTGTGCACACACATGCTGCGTCAAAAACACGGCGATTGTATAAGACGGGATAGCGCCAGGGCAGTTGGCCAGGCCCAGCTGCTGGTCTTAACTACCAGTTCGTCTGTACCGGTCCGAACTGGCTGAATCCCACCCCTGGCTTTAGTGTATGTGTTCCAGACAGGCTTTGTCTGATGCTAAGCATTTAGGTCAGTGATGGCTAACCTTCCCAAAAGGGGGGTTGCGGGTGGGGGTCGGATGCATGCATGCCCACACCCATAATTCTATGCACCCTGCACATGCACGTGTGACACCCCCACACACACACACCACACTTATGGCATGGTGGGCCGACTTCCAAAGTTAGCAAACGGACCATTTTCAGCCTCCAGAGGGCCTCCGGGGGGGGGGAAGCCATTTTCACCCTCCCCAGGCTCCTAGAGAGGCTCTGGAGCCTGGAGATAGCAAAAAACAGGCCTTCCCCACCCCCATAGGCCTTCCGGAGGCAGGAAACAGCTTGTTTCCCTACTTCCAGTGGGCCCAAAAGGCCCAAAAATCAGTTGGCCAGTGTGCATATGCTGAGCTGAGCTCGCGTGCCCACCGATATGGCTCTGCATGCCACTTGTGGCATGTGTGCCATAGATTCATCATCATGGATTTAGGCTCTGTGCTAAAAGCAAGACCTTGCTTTGTTCTTAATGGAGGCATGTAGTTTGCATATGCCTTACAACCAATGGAAGTTTCTAATCAATACACAGATAAATGCATTGATTATGCTGTTGTCCAAAGATTGTGAAGAAGAAAATCAGACAGTGTGTTGTTCTTTGTTAGACATTGTATAAGCAAACTGGGAAAAGAGCCATAGAGTAATTCCATGGTTTTCATTTTTAAGAATAATTCCATTGATCATTATTTATATATTAAGTGGTATAGCAATCAGAATGCATTACCCTCCTAGCTAATTGTATGACAAAGAATTAAAACATAAAGAGTTAAGGGGCTGGTTTCCTGTGACACTCAAGAATATTCAAAATGTTTTGAATTTCTGCTATACAAAACAGAATATTGAGGTGTTCTGAGTTCTGTTACATTAGAATGTAAGTGGCTCATTTTTGAGCCTCTAGTTCAAAATAATTCTCCCATTTCATATGAATACTAGCAAATAATATGACCTATTTCTTAATAAAATTAAAAATCAAACTATAATTTTGCTCAATTAAAAAAATCTTTTATGCTACATTCTCTTTTCATTCTTATTGGGTTCTGCTTTAATTTAACAAAGATTTTTACTTTACAAGAAATATAATAATGTTATCCCAAACTATTTAAAGATAAAGACTCAGTTCTTAATGAACATTGAACTAAATTAAATTCCTGGTGTTTTCAAAAACGTATCTCTATAGTTTTTAAAATGTGTTTAACCTATCACTTTATTCCATGATTCAAATGTCTAGTCTAAATCACACTCCTGGGACTAATATAATTTAATTTTTAATCCACTTCATTTGTGAAGATTGGGGTGAATAATTAAAAACAAGCAGAGTTCATTTTTTCTGAAAAGGATGAAAAGATGAATTTGCCTTACTTTTTCAAGCAGAAAAAGACTAAAAGAATAAAGACTTTTTCCTGTCTTTATTTTAATTTGTTTAATCATTCACTCATTTATTATTTAAATGAGTAAACCCCCTATGTACAGACAGACCTTGACTTACAACTACAAGTGGGACCAGAATTTCTATTGCTAAGCAAGGCAATTAGTAAATGAGTCACACCTAATTTTATAACTTTTCCCCCATGATTTTAAGCAAATCACTGCAGTTATTAAGTGAATCAGGTAATCATTATACCAATCTGGCTTCTCCCTTTAATTTTGCTTTCATAAACTGGCGATGCTATCACCATCATAAATACATGCCGGTTGCTAATTGTCCAAATTTTGATCATGTGACTGTGGGGATGCTGCAACAGTTGCAATCATGAATAGCCTTGTCATACTTATGGATGATCTCTGGCAAGAGTGAGATGCAGTAGAGACCCCTCAGTGGTCTTTGATACCATCAACCATGGTAAACTTTTAGGGCAGCTTTGTGAGTTGGTGTTAAGTGGCACAGTTATAAACTAGTTCAGGTATTTTCTCTGAGATCATTCCTATCGGTGTTGATAGGGAACAAGAGATCTAATCCCTGACCATCCACTTGTAGTGACTGCAAGGCTGGGCACACTTTCCTCTCCTACTTAATATCTACATGAAATGTTGGGTGAGATTATCCACCACCAGATATCATCAATATGCCAATGATACTCAACTTTAAATTTCTATATCTGGTGACTTGAATGATCCTGTCTCTGTCCTCTCACAATGGTTGGAGGCTGTAAGGTGCTGGATGGTAGACAATGGACTTTGACTGAATATTAGGAAAAGTGACTTTGAGCTCATGGAGCCTTAGGATCTGAGTTTTTGTCATGTTGGTCTGGACAGGGTTCCACTTCCACATTCAGACCCAATTTGCAACTTGGGGTTTTTCCTGGACTCACATCTCCTACTCAAAGAGTAGTGGTAGGTAAGACTAGAAGAGCTTTTGGATAGCTCCAGTTTGTGCACCAGCTGCAACTTTTTCTGGATCTCAACTCCCTGCACTCACTTACTCAAATCCTGGTCATCTCTTATCTGGACTACTGCAATATGCTCTGCATGAAATCCATTTGAAAACTTCAAGTGGTGCAAAGTGCAACAGCAAAAGCAATATTTGGAGCCCTGAGGATGGCTCATTAAACTTCTACTCTACGAATTACACTAGATATCTAGCAGATTGCTTCAATTCAAGGTGTTGGTTATGACCTTTAAACCACATAAAACAGCATAGGTCCAGACTACCTGATGAACTATCTTGTCTCACTAAGACTAGCCTGTCTTAGGTTAGCAGTTAGGGTGTTGCATATTGAGCCTGCCACTAGCTATTCCCCCCCAGCAACCGGCATGAATGGTTCAGCTGTTCTTTGATTGGTTGGCCACATTGACAGCTCGTATAAAAGGGAGCTGTCAAATGCGGGTTGTTATTGTTGACTGAGTTAATTGTTTTAATAAAGTTGTTGCCTGCCGCCGCAGCTCTCGCCTCAGTCATTGCCGGCGTGAGTCAGAGAATGAAATAGTGGCGACGAAGGTGGAATGGTGACTGGCAGCACCTGGTGGCATAGTTGAGAAACCAGTACTGGTGAGCTGTCGCTGAGCTCCGTCCCGAGGGTGAGGCCGTGTGGTGTCGCTCGCAAAGTTGGCTACACACCAACCTTTTGCCCCATTTAATCCAGCAACAGAGTCGTGGGAGGCGTATGTCACACAATTTGAGTGTTTCCTCATCGCTAATGATTACCGTGATTTGTCAAGTAAACATAAGCGAGCATATTTCTTGAGTTTTGTGGCCCCAAGATGTTTGACACAGCAATGACTATGATGGCCCCCCAGTCTATTCATGCAGGGACCTGGGACGATTTCATGGCCAAATTGAAAAAACATTATGCCCCCGCACCGTCCCGCATTGCTCGGTGACAACATTTTTACCATAGCGACCAGGCTGAAAGGGAATCCATTAGCCAATATGTAGCCGCTCTAAGGAAAGCAGCTAGACATTGCCAATTTGTTGATTTAGATGATTACTTATTGGATTAACTCATAAGTGGCATAAGGGACCAAAATCTGAAAAGGCGACTAATTGCTAAGCCTGAGCTCTCCTTTCAAGAAGCATTGGATGAGACGTGCACGGCGGAGCTCGCCACGTTATCGATAGCCGATCTCGGCTTGTCCACCCAACCACCCATCTGGGGCTCGACAGCTGACCTTCCCTGTGGCCAATGCACTGAAAAGCCTAGGGGGGAGGTGATTCACTCCAGCTCGGTGGACTGCTCAGGGGACTATAGCGATGAGGAAGTGCAGGACGAATCGAGAGATGTGAACCATGTTCAAGGTTCACAGCGGCCATCCCGGCCAAGTACTGAGGCGGCCTCGGACTGCCGGGGTTGCGGGGGATTCCACACGCGGTCCGCCTGCCGTCTTAAAGATGCAATTTGCCGCAGATGTAGCTGCCAGGGTCACAGTCGGCACAGCTGGTTGCCGCGGCGCCATCGTGGCCGAATAAGGATCACCGGAAGTTGCCAAGGAGACCTGGGGCACAGGACGACCGTTCCAGTTGGGGGAGGAGCCTGGCAGCTGTGAATATGGTTGCCCTCGCAGCCAATGGCCTGCTCCACAAGAAGATCTATGTTGACGTCACCATAGAAGGCAAGCCCTGTCAAATGGAGGTGGACTCCGGCTCCGCTACCACGATCGCATCCTGGAGCACAATGAAATGGCTGGTGCCACGGTTAGCCAAACACCGCCTCACACATTGCGATGTGACCTATGTGACTATCAAGGGGGCCGAATTCCTGTGTTAGGGTGTGGGGAGTTCAGAGTGAAATTTAGAAATTTCTGTGGCAAGCTGTCCCTAGTTGTAGTTGCCGCCCCATTGCCAAGTTTACTCGGCCTTAACTGGTTCGAGGCTCTAGGGTTGACCATACAAGGGGTTAGCACCATTAGTTCAGATGAGCTGGATACTCTAGTCAGGGAGTTTCCCGCTGTTTTTGATGGCAAGCTGGGCTGTTATAAGGGCACCCCAGTGTCTTTCAGTTTGGATTCCTGTGTCCCTCCCTGCAGATTGAAGCCCCGGCGCGTGCCATTCGCGCTTAAGGCTAAGGTTGATGCTGAGGTTGATAAGCTCATCTCATAGGGAGTGCTAGAACCCGTAGATTTTGCCCACTGGGAGACACCGATTGTAACACCCATTAAGGCAGATGGCTCAGTCTGCATCTGTGCAGATTACCGCTCAACTATTAATAAGGTGCTCCTGGGCCATGCTTATCCTGTCCCTGTGGTGCACTCTCTTGGCAAGGGTTCTGTGTTCGCCAAGCTGGACCTCTCGCAGGCCTACCAGCAGTTGAAGGTCGATGATGAAACTGCGGAGGGCCAAACTATTGTCACTCACCGAGGGGTGTTCCGGTGTCGTCGCCTCCAATTTGATGTGAGTGTGGCCCCAGGGTTTTTTCAGAGTTTGATGGAGAGAGTAGTTCAAGGAATCCCTGGGGTCATACCATATTTTGACGATGTGTTAGTATCCGCTACGAGCATGGTGGAGCTAATGAACAGGCTGCGCAGGGTGCTCCGTCAATTTGACAGTGCGGAGCTTAAGGTGAACCGCGCTAAGTGCCAGGTCGCAATGCCAGAGGTGGAGTTTTTGGGGTTCTTGATTGATGGCTCTGGCATCCACCCCACTCTGGCTAAGACAGCGGCGATTGTAGACGCCTCACCCCCTCACTGTAAGGCGGATCTACAGGCTTTTCTGGGCCTTTTAAACTTTTATGCCGTCTTCCTTCCTCATAAGGCGTCCATGGCGGAGCCTTTACACCATTTGCTGGACCATGGGACACCCTGGGTTTGGGGATCTTGTGAGGCTACTGCCTTCCAAGTTGTCAAGTGGCTCTTAGTCTTGAATTCTGTCCTGACCCAGTATTGTGAGCACCTGCCATTTGTTTTGGTCTGTGACATCTCCCCGTATGGGGTGGGTGCTGTGTTTAGCCATGCCCTGCCTAATGGCCAAGAAGTCCCCATGGCCTATTTTTCTTGCACCTTAGGCCCGGCTGAACGGAACTACTCGCAACTGGATCAGGAGGCCCTCACCTTGGTCGCTGGGGTTAAACGCTTCCATCTCTATCTCTACGGCCACTTGTTCCTACCATCACGGATCACAAGCCGCTTCTCGGAATCCTGGCTGGCGACCATCCTGCCCCTCTCATTCTGCCTCCTCGGATGATGTGTTACTCGACATTCTTGGCTGCATACTCGTATACTCTCCTGCACCACAAGGGATGGATTCTTGCTCACACCGACGCTTTGAGCCATTGCCCCATGCCTACTCTGCTGCCTGACCCTGTTCCGGCATCGGCTGTCTGTTTAATTGACTGTTCTCCTTTGCTTGTGATGGCTAATGACATTGCCTGTTTGTCTGCCCGGGACGCGGTATTGTCTCAAGTCATGGACTGGATGGCTAGGGGGTGGCCGCAGGGTCCTTTTGCACCAGAGTTACAGCCATATGCTAGCTGGCAGTTTGAGTTGTCAACGCAAAGTGGCTGCCTGTTATGGGGGCACTGGGTGGTGGTTCTGCCCCTGCTACGGCGCTCGCTGTTGGCCCAACTTCATCAGGGCCACCCGGGGATAGTCTGCATGAAGGCCCTGGGTCATTGCTATATGTGGTGGCCCAACCTGGATCGGGACATCTCCAAATAGGTTGCCACCTGCCCGCAATGTCAGGAAAATAGTCCTATGCCACCAAGAGATACCCCCAGGGAGTGGGAAGACCCTAGGGCACCCTGGTTCCACCTGCATATCAACCTGGCGGGTCCAATACAGGGCCAAACCTTCCTCATAGTGGCAGATGCATTCTCGAAATGGGTGGAGGTGGTCCTAATGCCATCTACCACGTCAGAGGCAGTAATTCGGGCTCTCCGGGGTTTGTTCATGACTCATGGCTTACTCGACATCCTGGTGTTGGATAATGGGCCCCAATTTACATCCACCCCTTTTGAGGTGTTCCTAGCGACCCAGGGGATTCGGCACTGTCTTATCGCGCCATTCCATCCATCTAGCAACAGATGTGCGGAACGTGCCATTAGATCAGCCAAGGACGGATTGAGGAAGTTAGGCGCAGGGAGCTGGTGGGAGAAGTTAAATAGTTATCTATTAGCGCAGCATACTACCCCATGCCAACTCACGAATAAGAGCCCAGCCGAGTTACTCATGGGCCGTAAGTTGCGCACAGCGCTGGACCGCATACATCCACAATACTGTGCTGCTAAGCCATTAGATTCAAGCAGGTGGCAGCTACCATTCCAATTGCGCGACCCAGTGTACGCTCGGAATTATGGGGGACAGCCCCTATGGCTATTGGGAACCATTGTAGGAATTGCAGGCCCTTGTTCCTATCGGATTGATATGGACCAAGGCAGGGTTTGGAAACGACATCAGGACCAGTTGCGGAAGAAGTGGCTGCCCATGAGCCTACCTCGTGGGGATGGCGCTCTTGCAGAGCCCCGGCTGAGCCACCTGCTGTCACTGTGGCACAACCACATTCCCCTCTCACGGCCCCATCAGAAGAAGCGACACCATCGCACTTACCTGTTGCGGCCGATGAAGCAGTCGAGGATGCCCAGGGGTTGGAGTTGGCCGACGCATCATTAAATGATGAGGTGGCCCCGTTACGCACACAGGCGGAACCTGCTGGGCCCTGACAATTGGGGCGTAGCCGGCAAAGGCTGGCCTACTTGCAAGACTACGCATGCGCCACCAGGGTGGAAAGGGGTGTTGCATATTGAGCCTGCCACTAGCTATTCCCCCCCAGCAACCAGCATGAATAGTTCAGCTGTTCTTTGATTGGTTGGCCGCGTTGACAGCTCGTATAAAAGGGAGCTGTCAAACGTGGGTTGTTGTGGTTGACTGAGTTAATTGTTTTAATAAAGTTGTTGCCTGCCGCCGCAACTCTCGCCTCAGTCATTGCCGGTGTGAGTCAGAGAATGAAATATAGGGCCTATTGCAGATCCTGTCAGTCAAAGAACTCCAGCTGTTGGAATGAAGAAGAAGAGCTTTCTCTGCTGTAGCACCTGCCCTTTGAAACATCCTGTTCTCCAGTATAAGATCTACCCCTAATTTTGTATTCTTCTGGAAGAGTCTAAAGACCTGGCTCTGCCAGTTGCGGAGTTCTACACTGAAGCTAGCTGCTAAATTGACAGCAGACTCTACCTTCTCCATCACTCCTCACTTGCAATTCATCCTTTTTTTTCATCATATTGATCTATTTTTTGTGTTTTCTTTTTCTTTGGGCACATTGTTTGTAGTCAGCCTGTGCAATCTTCTTGCAGCAGCTAACCAGTGTTTCTTTAGCTTCTTCGAATAGGTGGCACTTGCTATCTGCTGCTGTCTTCTCAATTCTCACTTTGAATACATTTGTTCTTAAGGCTTGGTCTTATGTAGCCAGAATTAGCCCCTCTGTCTCTCTCTTCAAGTTTCCTGCTATTAGCCATTATCGTTTTTTGTTATTATTTGCTTTCCCTGCTATTTCTTGAATGTACTGGCCATGTAATTATTTATCTTCCAATGCCTCATTTCTGTTCTTCATTTGGTCCTTCTTGTAGACCATTTTGGTCTTTTCAGTACTCAGTAAGCTTTCCTGGTATATTTTGTAGATTGATGGCACAACAGAAGACATGGTTGCTTGTCTGGTGAATAGAATGGAATCAAGGCATGTGGAACTGAATGGGAAAACACCATCTGCAATAGATTTGTTGTTCAACTCTATCCATATATACAACCAAGATATTGCAAGGAGTTTGGATTGAATATATGTGCCATGTTTACAATCAAATGGGGAAAAATAGTGAAAACTAAAGGAATCAAAATGCCCTATGGAAATAGCATCAAGAGTCTGGATGAAATGATCATTACAAATATCTGGGCATCTTCAAGCTAATATCATCAAGTACACTGAAGTCAAGAAAGGTTTAGAAATAAATACATCAAGAGAGTGAATAAGATATGAAAGTACAAACTCAGTTGAAGAAATACCATCAAGGCAACCAACACCTGGGCAATTCCAGTCATTAGATACAAAGCTGGAATAGTGGACTGGACTCAAGCAGAACTAAAAACCCCTGATAGAAGGACTAGAAAAATAATGGCAATGAATTAAGCCTGACAACCTCGGAGTGAGGTTGACACACTCTACTTATCAAGAGAAATGAGTGGGTGTGGAATGTTGCAACTACATCAGATGGTTAAAGCATTAAAAAACAGCATTGGAAGACAATCTGAAGGACAGTGAAGAAGATGCGCTGTATCTAGTATATCAGGAAGGCTTATTGAGTAATGGAGAGGCCAAAATGACCTACAAGAAGGACAAATGAAGAACAGAAAAAACCCACGGGAAAATAAATAATTACACAGCCAGTACTATCTTGTCATGTGATCTTGATTCTATCCAGGGGTGAAATGCTCCCGTTCAGGCCAGATTAGGTGATCCATTAGCGATGGCGGCGGGTAGTTCGGAGAACCGGTAGCAAAAATCCCTGCCCCCTGCCCATGCCCACCCAATCGCCTGTTTCCCACTTGCCCACTTGCCTACTTGGCAGCTTGCTGCTTCTTTCAGGCTCGCTCACTTTTCCTGCCTTGCTTCAGCTGCTGCAATCCATTGCATCTGCTAGCAACTCAATCTGCCTGCCTGCAATCAATGCAACCAGTGAGAAATCCCAGCTGAAATGTTAAAGAAAGTCATAAATTACTGAAATTGTTTGTGTCTGTCTTGATAAAGGGAGAAGTCATTTCATTATATATTTTTTCCTTTTCCTTTTTCCCTTCTCCCTTTTCTTATCTTTGCCATTTTAACTTTTTATTCTTTTATTATATTTTAAATTTGTATTATTTTGTATCAGTGGTGAAATCTAATTTTTTTTGCCACTGGTTCTGTGGGCGTGGCTCAGTGGGCATGGCTTGGTGGTGGTCATGTGACTGGGTGGGTATGGTCACCAAGCCAGATCCAACGCTTCCTAGCCCCGAAGATTGCCAACCTTTCCACCTTGGCTACCCAGTCCGGGAGATGATGGAGGGGGGAGTATCTTTGTATTTTTAAACTTTAATAAAAAATATTATAAAAAGGAAAAAGAAAATTCACAATGAAAACAAGTATTCTGTTTATGACCATGGAAATGTCTATTAGAATGGTTGGAGCATTTATTAAAGTAAAAGAAAGGTGCAAGAAATACCAAGATTTTGTGTAAAGGGAAGTGGTATAAAAATATTGGAAGTTAATCCCTTAATTAACCCCTTCTAAAAGTAAGGTTATTGTCTTTCCCACTTATATTTGCTGCAAATCTTTTGTTCAGGTTTTCTTTACTCCTTATGAAAGAGGAAATATATTGTAGCTACAGAGAGTAAATAATTTTGCAATTCCAGAGGTCAGTACTCTGACCAATTGATAGACACAAAGGAAAGAGCACAAAACCATGACTTTTGTGGAATAAGAACATCCATTTTTTTCATTTAAAGTCTTGTCTTTAATACATTTAATCACTGTATGAAGCAGATGGGCAAATATGATATATAAAGAAATAAATTACACAAAGGCAGAAGAGAAATTGTTTTATTTGTAACAGAGAGTACTGCCACTTTCTTTAATTACATATATCGTTCTATATCCTGTGGTAATAGTTATGGAATTATGTTCTCTCAGATAGATTTTCTCATTAGTCTGGAGTATCTTGAATTCTGTTGCTTTGGAGCAGCTCTTCATACCGCTTGTTGAAAAGGCATGTAGTTGTTCTAACAACCTGTAATAAATGAGCTCTCTGCATTAATTAGAAATCTATTCAACGCAATTCAAGAAGGACTTCCCTCTTGCACTTTCATTCTTTGACCTGTTTCCATGGAATTCTTTCCATATTCAGAAAATTTTACAGATTGTCAAACTGTCAGCTAATGGTGTAATGAATAGTTCTAATTATATTCAAGTAGCAGAGAGCATTTCCATTTTAATCAAATCTGATCCTTGTAAGCTATTTGGCAGGATCACAAGATAAAGCCAAAGAAAAGGAGGAAAGTACTGCCAAACTATGAGTAACCTTTTTATTCTAGATTCTGCTTGTCAACAGACTGAATACTTAACCACTTAGAGAATGCTTGCTTTTGTTTTTGAAGTAGCTTCTGTGGCTTCAATATGCACCCTCTAACAATTTCAGTTAAAGGTTAACTAGTTAGTGCATTGCATCATAGTACCAGTCAGTAATTCAATATCTTCTTAATATTGTCCTTCTCAAGAAGGACCATTTTGCAAAATAAACATTCTGATTACTAAAAAAAAAAAAACTTTACATACCTTTACAAAATCGATGTCCCATCAGCAAGCCAAATATTATTATTAAATATAAATGGCAGTTTTCATATAATTGGCAAATAGCTTGCTTTTACTATCAGTTGTTATACTACTGATTCCATATTTAGGTCACTTCAGGTGTTGCACTAAATTTTTTCCTTTACGTGGAAAACTACAGTTCTTACTGAGCTTTGGCAACCGTTATTTCAGAAATCCCAAAAAAAGAGCATGGAGGCAATGATTCCAGATATCAGATATTGTTTATATAGAATATATTGCAAGTAGAACATAGGGGACTTTTGATTAGGGAAAACATAAAGAGGAGGAGTTATTTATCATGGCTATTGAAGTGGTCTTAGTTTGAACTATGGATCTCTGGAAGTGTATTTAGATTTTTAACCTGCATCCCCCTGTTTCAGTGTTTTAAGCAATTTATTCTTAAATTTAGCCAACTGGACAGTAAAAAAGTAGAATAATTGGTCATTTCTGAAAATTGCAATTGATGTAAAAGTACACAAAAATAGCTTGATATAAATGCTAGCAATTTATTGAGTGAATGAACACAGAAGAGAAATCCATAGAAAAGATCTGTCTTTTAAAAATAGCTTACAGAAAAGGTGTTTATTTAAACTGCTATTTGATAAGTGGGATTTAAATTATCCTTAGCTATACAAATACACATAGTGTCATTGGGTTGGAAAGGACCTTGGAGGTCTTCTAGTCCAACCCACTAACGTAGGCATGGAGCCTCATACAAATCTCCAGATCAATGGCCATTCAACCTTTGCTTGAAAACCTCCAGTAATGGAGCCCCTTGGTTTCTTGAGGCAAACATAATTCATTCTTTGATCTATGTTTATGAAAAATGAAAAAATAGCACAACCTATCAAAAACAATACCATAGAAGACAGAACAGAAATACAAGTCAAAATAAACAAGAAAATGGTAAGACAACATCTATCCATTCTAGAAGTTCTGGTCACCAGGGAATCAGGTCCGGAAAAGACCTGATTTGGTTCCAATTTTCAAAAGGGGGAGGGGGGAAATAGACGCATGAAACTATAGAACAATCAACTTGATATCAATACTTGGGAAAATCCTGGAAAAGATAATCAAGCAGAGATCTGCAAACACCTAGAAACAACCAAAGCTATTACTAAAGCCAAGATGGAGTTGTTAAAAACAGATGTCAGCTGTCAGCTGGCAAACCTTACTGCCTTCTTTGACAAAAATGACTAAATTAGTGGCTCAGGAAATATTGTGGACTTCATTTACTTAGACTTCAGTAAGGGATTTCATAAAGTAGACCATAACCTACTCTTTAGTAAGATAGAAAAATGTGGAATAGACAGCATCATCAGCAGATGCATTTGCAATTGGCTGACTACTCACTGTATAGTCCTCAATGGAACTACATCTAAGTGATGTAAGTGAGGGAAGCTTGCAGTGAGGTACCTCAAAACTCTATTTTAAGCACTTCTTAACATCTTTATAAATTATTTCAACAAGGGAATAGAAGGGGAAATGATAACATTTGCAAATGACACTAAGCTGGGTTGTGGGGAGAGCCAATTCTTTAGAAGATAGAGCCACATACAGAAGGATCTTGACAGGCTTGCACACTGGGCCCTATCCATCAAAGTATAATTCAGTTGTAAGAAAAGTAAGGTCTTATTTACACTTAGGCACTTGATAGGTGGGATAGACTTAGGCAGGAAAAACCAAATGAAGGATAGAATAGATGATATCTGGCTCAGTAATAGTGATTGGGAGAGAGATCTAGGTATCCTAGTGGACAACCACTTAGAATGTGCCAGCAGTGTGCTATACCTGCCAAAATAGAACTGTTGATGCAGTTCTGGGCTGCATCAACAGAGGGATAGTACAGGATCACATAAAGTATTAGTTCTACTTTATATTGGACTGATAAGACCACATTTGGAATACTGCATCCAGTTCAGTTCAGTACAAAAAAGGTGCTGGGGCTAGAAAGAATGCAGAGAAGAGCAACAAGGATAACAAGAGGTATGTAACTAAACTGTACAATGAACGGTTAAGGGAACTAGGAATATTTAGTTCCTCAAATGAAGAAAAAAACTAGGTGTGAATACTTGAGGGGTTGTCACAGAGGAGATCAATCTATTTGCCAAAGCACACATTACAAGCAGCTGCGTCCTCTTTGCCAATGATGTAAAACTATTTAACACCACAGATAATTCTACTACCCTACAAAACCTTTGAATGGTTTTGTATCTGAATGGTCAAATAATTGACAACTCCAAATTTCTGTTAATAAATGCTCAGTCCTGCACATTGGCAATAAAAATCAGAACATCAAATACAAGCTGGGCAGAAACAATCTAAAAGATGAGCCGCACTCTGTCAAGGACCTAGGAGTACTCATTTCAAAAGATCTAAGCCCCAGAGCTCACTGTAACAACATCGCTAAAAAACCATTAAGAGTTGTCAACCTTTATTTTACGAACTTTTCTCTCTGGTAACGCTATACTTCTAACTAGGGCAATCAAAACCTTTATCAGACCTATCCTTGAATACTGCTCACCTGCCTGGAACCCACACTGTATTTCGGACATTAATACATTAGAGTCCAGAGGTATTTTACAAGAGGAGCACTGATCTTCTCTGCTTGCAATAAAATTCCTTATACCACTAGGCTTGAAATTTTAGGCCTGGATACTCTTGAACTATGCAGTCTACATTGCGACCTAAGCTTAGTACACAAGATTACCTACCTTAACGTCCTACCTGTTAATGACTACTTTAACTTCAACCGCAATAACACAAGGGCTATCAAGAGATACAAACTAAATGTAATTCACTCTAATCTTGATTGGAGAAACTACGACTTCAGCAATAGAGTAGTAAATGTCTGGAACACTACCTGATCCTGTTGTTACCATACCTTTTACTTTAAACTGTCTACCATGGACCTTACACGTTTCTTAAGAGGTTCCTAAGGGGGCATGCATAAGTGCACCAGTGTGCCTACTGTCCCTGTCTTACTGTCCCCATTTATATGTAATTTATTTATATATGTCCCCACCCAAGGGCAGAACAAGAAGTAACTGTTTGAGAGAGAGAAACAACATAGAATTAAGAGAAATTTACTGACCATGAGAATCAGTAGCATGGCTTACCTCCAGAAGTTATGCATGGTCCTTTACTGCAGATTTTCAAGAAGAAATTGAACAATATTTGTCCATATTATATAGGGGCTGTCCATATGGTATAGGGCTATTGAGAAGGAGGCTGAACTGGGAGACCTCCAAGGTCCTTTACAATGGACCTTGTTCTATGTTCAAACTGTTTAAACTGTTCTACTCCTTAATAGCTCCCCGTTCCTCCTTATTTTGAATCCCTCCGTAAATCTTTTATCCCATGGTTCTTGTACTAACCTCAAGTCTTATATGGAATAACTCTAAGCTCTACCTTCTTTTCTCTGTGATAGTTCTTTAAGTAAACCTTAACCCTAAGGCTGCTATCATATCTACCCTTAGCTTTCTTTAGGCTAAACATACCCAGTTCATTGCTCTTCTAATTAGTGTTTAACGGACAATGCACTGGAGCGCCATCAGGTATTATGTGCATCTTCTCCCATTATAAAATTCCTTCATCTGAGCTGTGGAAAATCTTCTTCAAGACACACCGTCACCCTCATTTGTGAAATTGATCAAAGCCAGTAGGAGGAACTTGGCTGTTCAAAGAGCTAGTCAGAATTACAATGCAAAATATTCCTTTCCTTTCAGTCTTGTCTACCAGCATTTCATTATCATTTCTCTAAAGAGCTGGAAATAGCAAAATTGTGTATGTATGTGCACAATAGCAACACTGTAAACTAATTTTATGATATTTCCCTAGGGAAGGCTGGAATGACAATACCAACCTCCCCTCCCCATTGACACAAAACAGAGTACAGAAAAACCTGGATATTGGCATTTTTTTCTCCTATATAAATAAATTAAAGGAAAGAAAATGTGACTTTTGATAGCAATCAGGATGATTCTGAGGTGTTTGGCTTTTTACGTCGTTATACAGCTTGGGTTATGAGAGAAGGAAGTACAGGGCAGAAGCCTAAGAGGGACTTAGAAATTATGAACACAATCCTACATCCAGCCAGTACCGTGCCTGCCGCAGCAGACACCATGATGTTTTTTCATGTGAGGAAAAAGAAAAAGAAAAGAAAAGCCAGAGGAATAAATCAATTGCATTATTTATTTATACTGTGTACAAGCAAATCAGGACAGCACCATCTGGTGGTAAGTCAGAATGAGCACAATTTCAGGTGAATGGGAATCAGCAAAAGGGACACCAAATTTCTACAGATGTAAGAATGGCAAATACCATTGTAATACAGCAGTGGAAACATATCTGAGATGTAGCACAGAAGTACAATTGTGTATAGTTGCAGTCTTATGACTCCTCAGCCCCAAGTCACTAATGACCACATTAAATGGATGATCAAATATATGATATATGATTTGGGAGTAAAATTGTTCTCTGAAATTGTATTTATTTATTACAGTTGCCAAAGGACCAAGACAATCATTTAATACTATCCTTATTTTTCATTTATTTATTTATCTGATCAATAGCCAGCAACATAAGATACTCAAAAGAGGAATAAAAGATAACAAATACAATCAGGATTGTTACACTATGGTAAGATAGACAGCCAATAAAATTTATAAATAAACACACACACGCATATATCACTATACTTTATAAATATAAACACTGCTATTACAATATAACATATTTATTTACCTGACACTAATAAATCTAATGTATTAAAACTATACACTAAAATATATGTCCTCTAAAAATTATTTTAAAAATAACTAAACAAAATGTTGATGAAGCTTCCTTACTTCTATAGCCAATTTTGCTTTATCATTGAAGCAGCATAAAATTTGGTTATTGCATGACTTGTGGCATGATGGTATTTTTTGAAGTATAAGACGCACTTCCCCCCCAAAAGTGGGTGCATCTTATACAGCAACTGTTGCGGCGGGGGGAAGGGCGGTTGGTACGGCGCTGATCAGCTGTTCTAGAATGGGCTGCAGTGGCAAACGGGCTGTGGTGGTGGTGAATGGGCCGCAACAAACGGGCTGCACCGAACGGGCTGTGCTGAACAGGCCGCAGTGGCAGCCAATGGGCCGCACCGAATGGGCCACAGTGGCAGCAAATAGGCCATGGTAAATGGGCCACAGCACTGGCAAATGAGCCACGGAAGCAGCAAATGGGGCATGGTGGTGGTGAACGGGCATGGTGGTGGCAGCAAATGGGTTGCAGTGAATATGTTGCAGTGGTGGCAAACAGGCCATGGCAGTGGCGAACGGGCCATGGGGAATAGGCCCACAGCAGCAGTGAATGGGCGCAGCAGTGGTGAATGGGCAAAATGAATATCTGATGGATGCTGGGACACAGAGGCAGATTTTTTTTTCTTGTTTTCCTCCCCCAAAAAAGTAGATCTTATACTCTTATACTCCAAAAATACATTACCTCTATTCCTTCTTCCTTCTATTTCCCACACAACAATATCTTGTGAAGTAGATTTGGCTGACAGACAGTGACTGACCCAAAGTCACCAAGCTGGTTTTTCATGCCTAAAATGGGACTAGATGGTTTAAGATTATTTGGTTTCCCTAGGAATCTCTCTAAAAGAGAGAGGATGTAGGCTAAATCTAATATCATTGTAGAATTTCCAGTACATTAAGAAAAGATGTAAAATCTTTTCAGCTTCCGTATTATTATCATGTGTACATGCTTTCTCTGCTATCAGAGTTTTAGTATACCTGCCTTGCAGGGATGCTAAGGGAATGATATTAATTCTAGTTCTAAAGAATGCCATTCTGTTCTTAGGTTTAGGTTTAGGGTTTTCAGGTATCTTGTTGATTCCCATATTCCCCATCTAATCCAATTTCTTCTGTGGAGAGGTATCCTATTAATTACTAGCTGGAATTGCATGTCTCTTATTATGTTGCTAAGTAATTGCTTGACTTGATCATAGTCCAGTGCACTGATGGCTAACCTTTTTCTGATTGTGTGCTGAAAGCGCGCAAGTATGCTAGCACCCATAATGCAATGCATTCCCTGTGCATGCGTGCATGACCCCCACACACACGCTCCTCCCTCCTCCACACATGCATGTGTGACCCACACACATGCCCCCACTCCCCCATGCATGCGTGCACACCCCTCTCCACCCTTTTTGGCCTAGTAGGCCTCCCTGCAGCCTCCTGGGCCCAAAAACAGGCCATGGGAGGGGCACGCTGCACCCCCGTGCTCCCCTATCCCCCACATATGCACGTATTCAGTATTCAGAGATCACATCTGCCAGCTCTTTCAGTACCCTGGATGTACATCTGGTCCAGAAACAACTAGATTCTGTCTTTCTGGTTTCTTCCCTATTTTAACTTGGTTTTCTCTTCTGTCTTCCACAGGGCTTTTGACAGGTTGGGCTATTTGTTTCTTTTTGTGTAGACAGATGCAAAAAAAAAAAAAAAAAAGCAATTAAGCAATACCATTTTCTCCTTGCTGCCTACCACCTTCTTTCCATGTTCTCTCATTAGTGGACTGATCATTTACTTGACTTTTTTCTTGTTCCTTACTTACTGAAAGAAACTTTTTTTGTTCTTGTTTTTGACATTTTTGCAAGTCTTAATTCATTCTGAACCTTAGCCTTCCTGACTGCATCCTTGTAGATTCAGGCTATTTGCTGATATTCTGTTCTAGTTATAAGTTGCTCCTTCTATTTTTTTATATCTATCCTCTTTGTCCCCCAACTTGTCAGAGTGCTTTTTGTGCAACCAGGTTGGTCTCATTACTGTATTTTTCAGAGTATAAGACACACTTTTTTCCCTCCTAAAGGAGGCTGAAACTGTGGGTGCGTGTTATACTCCAAATGTAGCTTTTTCAGCCCTAACAAGGTGCTAGCGAGATCTCCGTGCTTTGCCTGCTCCCTCTGAGCTGTGAAGCTTTTTTCAGCCCTAACGAGGTGCTAGCAGTAAAGCGCTTTGCCTGCTCCCTCCAACTCTCAGCTGTGAATTTTTTTTTTCAGCCCTAACAAAGCGCTAGCGAGTGAAGCAATCTCCATGGTTTGCCTACTTTTCTCATTGCTTCTCTCTCCAAAGATCAGTTGTGCTTTAGAAGCTGTTTTTTTATTCCCAAGCAGGGGATAACCCTAACCCTAAGCAGCAAACTAATGTGCTGAAGCTGACCAGACTAAGGATGCTAGCCAGATGAATACCTGGTAGACAGATTTTTCCCGTCCTATTTTCCTCCCCAAAAACTAAGCTGTGTCTTATACTCTGGTGCATCTTATACTCTGAAAAATATGGTAAGTGTCTCTTAGATTTCTTTCTCTATTATTGTTTCTATTTGGGCCTCTATTGTTTCATTTTGTTAGAGTTTCCCAAGCATCCTGAACTGTTTATCCTTCTAGGATTCCCATCCATAGGAATCTTTTCTATAAATATTTCTGTTTTATTATCAAACTTGCTCTTAATAAAGATGAACTTCCCCTCCTTATCTTTCCGGATCTTTTGCACTTTAAAATATATGTTGACATTAATTTTATTTAATGGCCACTCTCCTAAATTTATTAGCAAAACCTTTGCTACATTTTCAGCAAAAAAACCCAAAACTATTTTTCAAAATGCCTCCAGAAGTTGTGCATGCTCCATCACTGGGGGTTTTCAAGAAAAAAATGGAACAAACATTTGTCCAAAATGGTATAGGGTCTCCTGCTTGAGTATGGAGTTGGATTAGAAGACTTCCAAGGTCCCTTGCAACACTATTATTCTATGTTCTGTATTTATCCTTAGGCACCCCGAACCTGTATCTTACCTGCAACATGACTACTAATGGATCAAAGGACCTTATAGGCCTGCTAATCCTAGCCTTTTTAATCAAATCATTCATTTTAATAACTTTTAACATTTTTCATTTAAGCTTTGTTTTTCTCTGGTGAATTGTTTGCTTTCCTAAAGGAAAGATTGCAATGATCATTACAAAATCATTATCTATATTTTGAAGAAACAGATGATTCTGCATGTTGGAGTAAATCATAAATTAATCATTTAGCTTATTCCCCCTCCCCCTTAACTGCACTCTTCCTTTTCCAACTAATCCCCTTCATTCCTTTCTGATTCTTATCCTCCAGACCCTGCTGACTCAATGTGTATGTGCCTATAGAGGATTAATAACTGGCCTTTTCAATTTTTTAAAAATGAAGAGATTGCAATGCTAAACTCATATTCCCTTTATCTCCAGACAGATATCTGGATATTTACAATTTTGTAAATATCCAAATAATTTTAACTATGTAATACTTATTTTAAATATTCTTTTCCTTTCCCTTTTTTATTTTGAAGAAAATCTATTTATTTGTTATCTTTAAATACATTTAATTTATCTTGTGAGATGTAAGACCCAAATATTTTAATCCTCACAATTCATAAACAAGTCTGGTTCACAAAATCAAAGGTTTATTGGAGATAAAATGAAGAAAAATAAAAAGCGGTTGCAAGCGGGGCCTCTTAGACCCTTCCCAATTGGAAAGAGTGCAAGAAGCAGTTTTCAAGCTACACAATTATATTGTGAGGAACAGGTTCAAGCTCAAACCTTCCAAGACTGAGTGGCTGTGGCTCCCGGCATCCCGATATAGTCAGTTGACTCCATCACTGACTATTGGGGGCAAGTCTTTGGCCCCCACTGAGAGGGCTCGCAATCTGGGAGTCCTCCTGGATATGCAGCTGTCCTTGGAGGAACATCTGACGTCTGTAACCGGTAACTGTAACTGATTCACCAGTTGCGGCCCTTTCTTGATCGGGATTCCCTGTGCACAGTCACTCATGCCCTCGTCACCTCTCGCCTTGACTACTGCAACGCTCTCTACATGGGGCTCCCCTTGAAGAGCACTCGGAGGCTCCAACGAATCCAGAACGCAGCAGCGCGGGTAGTGATGGGAGCATGTAACACCGCTCCTGCGCGAGCTGCACTGACTCCCGGTGGTCTTCCGGGTGCGCTTCAAGGTGTTGGTCATCACCTTTAAAGCGCTCCATGGCATAGGGCCTAGCTATCTTCGAGACCGCCTGCTGCTACCAACGACCTCCCATCGACCCGTGTGCTCCCACAGAGAGGGCCTCTTCAGGGTGCCATCAGCCAAACAATGTAAGCTGGTGACCCCCAGGGGGAGGGCCTTCTCTGTGGGGGCACCTACCCTCTGGAATCAGTTGCCCCCAGAGATAAGGAGAATCTAAGACCTCAGTCCCTTCCGCCGTGCCCTTAAAACCCATTTTTTCCAGCAAGCCGGGCTGGCTTAAGAAGAAATTTTTAAATGTTTTAATTGGTTTGTGATTTTTAATTTTTGGCCAAATTTATATATATTTAAATTGTTTTTTAATATTTGTATTTCATGTTCTTAATTCTGGCTGTACACTGCCCTGAGTCCTCAGGGAGAAGGGCGATATATAAATTGGAAATAAAATAAAAATAAAAATAAATATTCCTACACAATGCATGCCTAAGAAGCCCTCCAAACTCCCCTTTATTCTCCTAAGTCATTCTCCATGTTGTTTTATACTTTAAAGGGTCATCTTGACATTTCCTGCCTAACAACAACTATCTTATCATGTTTACTTGTAACTTCACCTTGGGTGGATGTACCCTGTTTTACTGATAATGGTTTTGCCCAAGGTATAGGTTCCTGTCTCCAAGGGAGCTTTTAGCAAGTCATAACACATTGTCTCTACTAATTAAAATTTGTGATCAGTTTGCAACAGTAATAATATCATAGCTTTTTAATACATTTTTTTATAAAAGAGCAACTCATTATTCATCTTCTTTAGTCTCCTCCTTAAGATAAAGACAGCCCATTCTCAAATTTTGTAATAGCATCTTGTGGTTTTCACATTCTCATGAGTCTAGAACTATTTTTTTCTTCCACATCTTAGTAAGTTCTATATTTGGGCTGTTCCTTAATTTGTGAAGTAAAGTAGCCTAATAAGTCATTCTTTTCTGTATTTGCCCAAATGCCTTTAATTGTGTTAATAATTGTTTCTTCTGTTCTAATCTGAATATTAGCCAAATCCAGTTTCATGCTTACATCATTTTTAAAATTATTACATGTTGCATTCATTTTTTATAAGTGTGTCATATGTCTTGTTATCTCTGAGCAATCTCTGAAATCTGTTTAATCATATCCTTAAATTGCTTTTTAAATATGATCAGACTTCAATTTTTTTACAGAATACTGTTCCTGATTTATCCAATTCTAATTTTAATTTCTGTTGGATTTGTTCCATTATTCAATTAGTGGTTGAATTAGGTCAATTGCTGATTTCAGCCATAGCTATGTTGAGTTTTCAGTCTGCTCTTTGTAGAACATTCTTCATTCCTTCTTTCTTATTATTTGAAGGGAGTACTACCTCAGCTCTCTGGTATCTTCCATATGTGCATTTGGATCTTTGTGAAGTTTTGTCAGCTCTCCTGGATAAATCAGACAGGAAACAGAACCAGCTGAGATAATTCTACTTTATTGTAGGACTATGTTAACAGAAACTTGCAAATTTGAAAATATTAAATATTATATTATTTTTAAGCCTGGTGGGTAACCCGTTCCAGAGGGTCAGCACTCCCACGGAGAGTGGGTTTACAATTTCTTCTATTTGTGTTTTAATTTTTTGCCAGTAATGTTTCGACAAGACCACCAGATGTGGTAATAAGTTCCCTTTTGGTGTTTACATTTCCAACATAGTGGTGAGGTATTAGGAAATATCTTTGCCAATCTGGCTGGTGGCAGATGCCACCTATAAAACATTTGATACATATTTTCTTTATAGAGTACAGACATTGTTAATTTGTAATTTGTATTCCATAATTTCTCCCACTTATCTAATTCAATATTGTATCCAAAATTTATCGCCCAGGTTATCATGTTTTCTTTGACTACCTCTTCTTCCAATTTGTATCTTAATAAATAGTTATACTTTTTTTTTAAATAAATTTGTCTTCTGTATCTTGGAGAATTTTATGTAATTCATATGTCTCCTTTTGAAATCCAATGTGTCAAATCTGTTTTATATCTAGATTTTATTTGCATATATGGCCACCAATCAATATATGTACCCTGTTCTTTCAATTCCTGTCTTGTTCTTAGTTCCCCTTGATTATTTAACAAATCTTTGTAAGTTTTCATTTTACCAATATCTAAAGCATTTGGGTAAATTTGTGCCTCCATAGTGGATAACCATTCTGGAATTTTATCATAACTGTCCTTTTTTATCCCTTGCCATGTCTGTAGCAATGCTTCCCTAATTAAATGCCTTTGAAAATATCCATGCTATCTACTTTTTCCCTCCCACAGAAAAGCATTCCACCCTGTTTGTAGATTGTACCCCTCTAATACTAAAATTCTTTTGTTTTTTAATTCCATCCAATCCTTAATCCATATCAATGTTGTTGTTTTATAATAGGTTTCCCAAACTGGGAGTGCTAATCCTCCTCTTTCCCTGCTATCTTGTAGAGATTTTATTTTACTCCTTGCTTTCTTCCCCTACCAAATATAATTCACTATAAATTTATTGAAGTCTGTAAAGAAAATTTTCCCTAATTTTATAGATATTACTTGGAATAAAAATAATATTCTTGGTAACACATTCATTTTAATTGAAGCTATTTTCCCTAGAAAAGATAACTATAGCTTGCTTGACATTTCTAAATCTTTCTTTATCTGTTGTGTTAATTTATTACAATTGTCTTCTTTAATAGATGAACCTTTATTTGTTAGCCATATTCCTAGATATTTTTTTTTGTCATTTGTATACCCATTCTGTCTTCTAGTTCTTTCTCCTGTTGTTTTGTAAGATTTTTCATTAGTGCCTTTGTTTTTAGCCTGTTAATTTTAAGTCCTGCTACCTTCCCATATTCTTCTATTTGTGATAATAATTTGGGTCCTGTTGATATTGGATGCTCTAGGACCATGATGGCGAACTTATGGCACGGGTGCCACAGGTGGCACGTGGAACCATATTGGTGGGCACGCGAGCTCAGCTCTGGCACGCAAGCATGCACCAGCCAGCTGATTTTTGGGCCTTCTAGGCCCACTAGAAGTCTGGAAACACACTGTTTCCGGCCTCTGAAGGGCCTCTGGGGGGGGGAAGGCCGTTTTTGGCCCCCCCAGCTCCTAGAAAGGCTCTGGAGCCTGTGGAGAGCAAAAAACAGGCCTACCAGGCGCACCGTGCCATCACGTGTCAAAAGCAGGGGGAGCACGGGGGGGTGCATAGAATTATGGATATGGGCATACGTATGTGTGACCCCCCTGCACTACCCCCGCTTTTGGCATGCGATGGCAAAAAGGTTAGCCATCACTGCTCTAGAATGAAGACTAGGTCATCAGCAAAAGCTTGAAGTTTGTATTCCTCTTTTTTTTACTTTCAGTCCTTTTATTTCCTTATTGCTTCTAATTTTATTTAACAATATCTCTAGTGATAGAATGAACAATAAAGGAGATAAAGGGCATCCTTGTCTTACTCCTTTTGTTACTGTAAGTTGTTCAGTCATATCTCCGTGTATTGCTATCTTTGCTGTTTGGGTTGAGTATATTTTCTTTATCATGTTTACAAATTTATCGCCAAATTTCATATTTTCTAATTGTAAAGGAAGGAATTTCCAATTTAAATTATTGAAGGCCTTTTGTGTGTCCAAGAATATTAATGCCATTTGTTTGTCTGGGTTTGCTTCATAATATTCCAATACATCAATTATTATTCTCATGTTATTTTTTATTTGCCTTTTTGGCAGAAAGTCATTCTAGTCAGGGTGAATATATTCATTTATTACTTTTTTTAGACTTTCCGCAATTATCAATATAAATAGTTTGTAATCTACATTTAATAATGATATTGGTCTATAATTTTTAATTTGTGATTGATCTGTCTCCTCTTTTGGGATGAGCGTGATAATAGCTTCGGTCCATGAATTGGGTATTATGGCCTTCAAGATTGCATCATTAAAAGTTTCTAATAAAATTTCATCTAGTGGTTGTTGACATATCTTATAAAATTCTGTCGGGATGCCATCTGGACCTGGAGTTTTGTTATTTTTCTGTTTTTTCCTTGCCTCCATTAATTCAGTCAGACTAATTGGCCCATTTAATATTTCCCTCTGCATCTCTTCTAATTCCATTAAATCTGATTTGTTTAGATATCGTTTAAAATCTTCTTCTAGTATATTCTCTCGTGCATATCGCTTTTGAAATAAATTTTTTGCTATATTTTTTTAATCTTCATTTCTATAGTGTGTCTATCCTTTCTCATCTTGTAATTGATATAGTGTTCTTTTCTCTTTCTCTTTTTTCAGTTTGTATGCCAACCATCGTCCCATTTTACTTGCGTGTTCAAAGTGGTTTTGCTTTGCTTACTTAATTTTCTGTGCAATCTCTATTTGTGTTGTCAAATTAATTTTGTGTTTTATCAAATCTATATTTCCTTTGATCGTTTTATTTTGAGATTCCTTCTGTAGGTCAGATTCACATTCTTTAAGTTCTTTTAATAGATTACCTTGTTCTTGTTTTTTGTTTTTATTTTTCTTCACTGTATAGGCAATTGGTAGACCTCTTATGTATGCTTTTGCCGTGTCCCATAAGTTTTGAAGGGAAGTTTCTTCTTTTGTGTTTATCCTAAAAATATGTTCATTTCATTTTCAATCATCTGGGCATATTCTTTATCTTTTAATATTTCTTTATTCATCATCCATCTTTTTCTTTTTCGTTGCCTTTCCAAGTTACTCTAATTGGATTATGATCCATCCACATGTTTGTCATTATTTCCACTTCTTCTACATCTTTTCTAAGTTCTGTCGTCATCCATACCATATCTATCCTAGACCATGATTGATGTGGACTAGAATAGAATGTGTATTGTTTTTTTCCCCTTGTTTACCTCCCTCCATGTATCTTGAAGGCATAATTCCTGTATCATCTCGTGAAATGTGTCTGGTAATGTCTTTTTCTTAGTTTTAATTTTCTTGTTGCTTTGATAATCTTTTTTCACATCTGTAATCGCGTTGAAGTCGCCTATTATGCAAATATTTTCATATTCTAGTTCTTTTACCTTGTTATGTATCTTTTTATAAAATTCATTTTGATAATTGAGATCAGTAATAATGTTTTTTGTTCTGTTTGTATTTCAATCATTAAGATCCTTCCCTCCTCATCTATGTATACTTGTTTTGTTTTTAAATATTTTTTGATGTATACTGCTATTCCTCGTTATTTTTGTTCTGCCAATGAGGTGCATAGACTTGGGTGTTCTAGTATCTTTCTGTACTGTTTCTTAATATGTACTTCCTGTAAATTTATAATATCCAATCTTTGTAACTTCGTAAATGTTTGCATTCTTTTAGCTGGTGCATTTAAGCCGTTTATGTTTATTGAGATCATTTTTATTTCTACCTCCATCTTCATTCTTATTTGTTCGTTGTTCTTAATTTTCTTGTGTCCAACACTGGAAATTTTAAAGAAGATTTTGGATAACCATTTGTCTGAAGTGGTGTACGGTTTCCTGCCTGGGCAGGGGGTTGGACTAGAAGACCTCCAAGGTCCCTTTCAACTCTGTTACTCTTTTCTGTAGTCTGGCAGATCTTACATGCACTATAATAAATGGCAGTTCATCTGTCAACAGCATCTGGGCATGGTTCAAGTCTGAGTGAGTACGATATCTGCTGATCAAAGAAAGATAAATCTGGCTCAATCATCTCTATAAAATCAGCCATGAAGAACATGTTGCATGATTCTACTCCTCTGTAATGCAAAGGATCAATACTACTAGTATATGTAATTGCCATCCAAAATTGCAGAGGAGAGATCATGAAAATTGGGTGAGGAAGAAACTTTTCCTACAGGTGGCTATTTCTAGCTGTGGGAGATAATTTGTAGCAGTGATAATATATCTATTATTAGCTGATGACAGGAAAATTGGGGTCTTCTTTAGATCTGCCTGATTTTTTATTTATTTAGTGTATTGCAATGTTTTATTTATTTATTTACTTATTTATTTAATAAAATTTATTGGTCATTGGGTGACTTTCCAGTCATAAAAATATATCTACATTAAAAAATTAAAAAATTAATACCAAAAATTAAAATATTAGGACATGGGCAGAATAGGGACTGTGGGATATGTTGTTAATTGATCAACTTGCTGTTTCCCCATTGAAGCCCTGGGCCAACTGGCAGAGTTAGGTCTTTAGTCCCTTATGAAAGGGACTAAAGGGATAGGAGGGTTGAACCTCAAATGGGGGGATGAGCAAGATGTTCCAGAGGGCAAAAACAACATCAGAGAAGTCCCTTCTCCTGGACCCCACCAGCTAGAATAATTGGGCTGACAGGACCCCAGCATGCCTCCTCTGCTGGGATGGCACAAGTGGGATGGGCCAATCCCAGTGATCGCTCAAATAACCCGGACTCATGCCATGAAGGACTTTAAAGGGATTACCAACATCTTGAATTGCACCCCGAACCAGATCAGCAATCAATGCAACTGATGGAGCAGTGGTGTTACAGGAGCATTCCAAAGGCTGCTGAAACTGCCCATGCTGCTGCACTGTGCACCAGCTGTAGCCTCCAAATGCTCTTGCAGGGTAGCCCCATGTAGAGCATATTACAATAGTCCAACTATGAGGTGACTAGGGATTGAACAAATGAGTGCAGGGAATGCTGATCCAGGAAAGGCTGCAACTGGCACCTAACACGAAGTTGTGCAAAGGTTCTACCAGCCATGACTGCCACCTGCTCCTTGAACAGGAGTTATGAGTCCAGGAAAATTCCCAAATTAGAGATCAGATCTGTCTGGGGCAGTGCCACTCCATCTAAAGTCCCAAATCCTGGAGCATAGAGTGTTCCAGGGTTCAGTCAAAACTTGTTGTCCCCATCCAGGCCACCATCACCTCCAAGCATTGTGAGAGGGTAGCCACAGCATCATTTGGGTCACCAAGAGTGGATATAGAGTTGGATGTCATCAGCATACTGTAGACACCTCAATCCATGGTGACAATGATCTCACCCAGTAGTTTCATATAGATGTTGAAAAAGAATGAAAAGAGTGCCAAGCTCTGGGACACATCACAGAATAGCGACCAAAGCCTAGACCTTTCACTCCCTATCAGTACTGATTGGGACCTACCATGGAGGAAGGAGCCAAGCCCCAATCCCTGCAACCATCCCAAAAGGATAGCATGGTTTACGGTATCAAAAGTGCTGGGAGGTCAAGGAGAGTGAAGATGGTGTACTACTTCCATCCCGCTCTTGCTAGAGATCATTGACAAGTGCAGCCAATGCTATTTTCATCCACTGTTTCCATCCTATGCAATTTCCTGTTGTTTCCATCCACTCCTCTGCTTCCATCCACTCCACAATACTATTTCCATCCACTCCTCTGCCTGGCCCTGTAAAATGTTGCCCAAGCCCCCCTGACCCAGAAGGAAATGGATGACCCAAAACAGGGCCACTAGGTAGCGTTCTAAGGATGCAATAAAAGTGGAGAAATATTGCTGTTTAACTGCTCTTACATGCCACAAGGTAGGCCTTAATATCAGCACTAAGTCACGTCCAGTTGAAATCCTCTGTTGTCTTCCTCCAGCAGTGCTCTAGGCAACTCTTGGCCCTTTTCAGAACTTGTAGCTCCTCCATGAATCATGGGAAGGGTCGGGAATAATGAGTCAAGAGAGGCCACATGGGCACAATCCTGTCCAAAGTTGCAACCACCTTAGATTCCAGGCCATCACCATGGCTTTGGCACGACCATATAGCAACACCTCTGGGATATTCCCCAAGTTCCCTCTGGGACCCATCAGTTTTCATCAGTAACCAGGGATCATCCTCCTTACAGAGGGGAGCAGCATATGAGAGCCTCAAGGACACCAGGGCATGATCTGACCAGGGCATTATGTTAACTAAGAGACTACAATGCTAATGCAGAGCAGTAGTTTGGCTGCCTAAAACTACTAATCCCATTCAGTTCATGCTTGCATGCTTTCCAAGGTATGCCTTTCTTTCCACCAGAAAGGAAGATGAGTGGCTTTCCTGCAGCACTATCCATGGCCCCCTCCCTCCTCTGAAGCTGCCTTGCAAAGAGGTATCACATCACAATTGGGAAAGTCCATTGCCAGCAAGATTTTAACCATTTGCAAGAAGTACTGGCTTATTTCCCTACCAAAGTGGTACCTATTTATCTACTTGCACATAAAATGCTTTTGAACTGCTAGGTGAGTGACAGGAGCTCACCCCACAGGCAGTGCTAGGACTTGAACCGCTGGAGTACATCTCCAGTGTCATTTAGCCACTGAGCCTCATCTATCTGATATCAGTATTCTTTATATCAGTGTTCGTTTCACCTGAATTCTATCTTGAGAACCAAAAAATGGTAGAAGCAAAAAATTAGCATTAGATTACCCACTTTAACCCAGGTAGACCAGATTTTATCCCGATAATTAATGGTGCTAGTCCTTGATGACAAAAGTTAGGTTATAACTAAAAGTTTATGGAAGCATGGCATTTTTAATTCAACTTTTAACATGTCTTTTATAAGCATTTGAGACACAGCAGAGTATCTGCTTGACAAATTTGGATTCTATTAATCACCTTGCATCATTGCCAACTCCCCCACCCCAAATAAAATGTTTCACTCTAACTATCCAGATAGGGATTATCTTCAGCTACAACAGTACCTTCTGCATTAGTGTTTTATTGATTAAATTTATTTATTTATTTAAAACATTTATATGACTACTCATGTTAACAGCACAACTCTGGACAGTTCACAATAACTATAAAAACCAGAAAATAATTAAAACAATGTAATCAAAAGCCTGGTACTTCAGTCTTCCTCCCCATCTCACCTGCATGTAGCAGAACCATACCCGGCCTCTCACCTTACTCTTTCTCAATGTATGCAGGAAGAGGTAACCAAAAAGGCTATATTTTCAGAAGAAACATCAAATCTATTTTAATAATAACATCTTTGGGCAGTTCCATGCCTGCCTTAGGAATGCTGCTCAATGCGGAGTCCTGGAAGCCCTGAATACTGGTACAGTTTTGACTATGCACAGCAGTCATAACATGGAAAAAGAATAAGTCTTATGCAGATAGCTTTTGATCAATGGCTGTAAATTGGGACTGGATTTCCCATCACTTCATGATATTATTGAAAAGTGCAATGTTACACTATATATTGTTTAGTGAAGGCAATCCCAGCACTCCCCATTGCTATTGTTAAACAAAAATCAAGTCATTAAGTGAGTCCCACATGGTTCCACAGGAAAGTAAGTGCATGGCTTGTGAAGCACAGCATGAATACATTTGGGCCGGAGATAGTTGCTGTCCAATTAACATGGGTGATTTACTGGAGCAATTTGCAACTTTCCTTGCTAGATTTCCCTTTGAAATGTGTATGGGAAGGCAGCAAGGAAAGTTGCAAATGATGAGCAGATGATCACATGACTTTAGGATGCTGCAACCATTATAAGTACAAGCCAGTTGCCCAAATCACAATCACATGAGGGTAGGGGTGGTGTGATGATTGGAAGTTCAAGACCCAGTTGTAAGTAGTATTTGTTTAGCACTGTCATGATTTGGAATGGTCACTGAATGACAAACCAATAAATAAGAACTACCTGAATGTTTTTCCCTCATTAATTTGAGGCAGCATTTTTTCTTACAAATTTCACAATTTCTTAAACAATTCATCTTTAAGATGCCATAACTAAGCTGCAGTCTCCAATCTTAAATTTTATTTTCTTGGTGTCACATACATTGAACTAAATTAAAAATTAAGGCACACTGGGAGAAGCAATAAAAATGTATTAGCTGTGTATCCCTGCAGTGACATGCTCTGCACTTGATTTCTTTCTCTGAGTTGTGTTTGCACATGTGTCTGTGTGTATTTCCTAATGGACTTGCAAAGCATTTTGCAACTGTGTTCATTCATTGTATTTAAACACACATACAGATGCAAAACTAAAGCCCATTTTCTTACATAATTTCAATGATTGTTTCAGAATGAAATGCCAATTATGAGACGGCTATCCTACACACACAGGAAGTGGTTTCTTTGGATTTGCCAGATGAAAGAGTGACATCATATTACCTTCGTAAGTGCTGAGTGCTTCTTCGATAACTACCAAATGTGGAAAATAAGAATTCTTGTGTCATATGGTGAAGCATTCTTCCCCATCCCTCCTTTTCATGTGGCAGCTCTAGCTCGAGAGCTGGCATTTCTGGAAAGTCTCTTAGGGACAACTATTGGTATGAAAAAAATTATACAATGCTCTGTGTTCTTGTTTCAGACTGCGGTTCACTGACTTGTGTCTGGCTTACATTACAAATTTTTAAAAAAGGAAACTAAATCAATTATGGCTTTTCTCTTTCCTTTAAAAGAATCCCAGTGTGCATCTGTATTTTTAAGCTCTTGTTATCATTTTATACCTGTAGCTATTCTATGCCTTCATAGAAATGCCTATGTTTGTAGCAGTAATTGATATATATTTTACACAAATATTTCTGAATCACTTTTTAAAAACTTGTTATTTTCAATCCCCTTTAGGGAGATTATTTGTACAGATAAACTACAAAGAAATGTTATTTTAAAAAATACACCTAGGAAGAAGCAGAGATTTATGATTTCTCTCAAGCTTCATATGCTTTACATCTCTTTGTAATTTCTACAACTATCTTTAAGGATTCTGTTATAAGAATAATACAGTGAAATACGCTCCCACGGGGGGGGAGGCTCCTCAGGGTGCCGTCAGCCAAACAATGCTGACTGACGACACCCAGGGTGAGAGCCTTCTCTGTGGGGGCACCAGCCCTCTGGAATGATCTGTCCCTAGAGGTCCGTATGATTTCCGACCTGCGTACCTTTCGCCGCGCCCTGAAGACTCTTTTATTCCAACAAGCCGGGCTGGCTTAATAGGATTTTAAATTGGGTATGTGTTGGTTTTTAAATTTCGTGAGCCAAATTTTATATATTTGTTTTTAAATTGTTCTTAAATTTTGTGGTTTATATATGTTTTAATATGGCTGTACACCGGCCTGAGTCATTTGGGAGAAGGGCGGTATAGAAGTTCAATAAATAATAAATAAATAATAAATAATAAATGGTTCCATACAGTAGCATTGATGTAATGAATGGCACAGTAACTCAGGCTCTGCACACTTAGAAAATAATTTGGAAGAAGTGATTCAGTCCTTATGAGACTGCAATTACTGTAAGTTCGAATCTCACCAGGCTCTAGATTGACTTAGCCTTCCATCCTTTCTAAGGTAGGTAAATTGAGGACCTACATTGTGGGGGCAATAAGCTGACTTGAGATTCCTTCTGTAGGTCAGATTCGCATTCTTTAAGTTCTTTTAATAGATTACCTTGTTCTTGTTTTTTGTTTTTATTTTTCTTCACTGTATAGGCAATTGGTAGACCTCTTATGTATGCTTTTGCCGTGTCCCATAAGTTTTGAAGGGAAGAGCCTTGATGGTACAGTGGTTTAATGCACCCTGTTATTAACACAGCTGCCTGCAATTTCTGCTGGTTTGAATCTCTCCAAGGCTCAAGGTTGACTCAGCCTTCCATCCTTTCTAAGGTAGGTGAAATGAGGACCCAATTTGTGGGGGCAATAAGCTGACTTTGTATAAATATACAAAAGTATGAAGGCTATTGCTTAACGCATTGTAAGCCGCCCTGAGACTCCGGAGAAGGGCAGCATATAAATCAAATTTAAAAAAAAAACACCCCTCTCTGCTATTGTTAAATAGTTGCCTCTCCCCCCATCCCCCCCCCCCCAAGAAGTCTGCTTAAGTCTGAAAGGAAACATTTCTCTTTAAGGAATCATGTAACTCTTAAAAGCAAGGTCATTTAAAAGCTGAAAAAGGTGGGCTATTTTAACTGTTAGCTGGAAAAGTCAGTGATTTGTTGGGCCCGGTATGCTTTTGCCCAAACAGATTCTGAGCAAGAAAGATAAAAAAATATTTATTTATGCATAAAAGTAAAGAGGGCTCCTGCTGACTTCTTAGCCAAGAAGAGAAACCCATTTCCTCTCTTGGGTAGCAACTTTTATATGCTTTCACTTGAGAAAACTACAAGCAGAGTTCATTCTTTGGTTACAGTACAGAATACAGAATAATAGAGTTGGAAGGGACATTGGAGATTGTCTAGTCCAGCATTGTCTACCCTACGTTGTACTATCATTTCAAGAAATAGGCTGTGTCTCAGTAAGACTTCTCTTACTGAAGTCCAAGTAAACTATCTCCCCACCATTTCCTGATCTATTAATTTAGTTACTTTGTTAAAGAAGGCAAAAAGGTTTGTCTGGCATGTTTTGTTTTTAACAAATCCATGCTGGCTTCTAGTAACCACCTTGCTTATTTCTAGTTACTCACAAAGCTGCTACTTGATTATCTACAGGCCAATAGGTCTGTAGTTTCTTGGATCCTTTTTCTTTTTTCCTTTTTGAAGATGGGAACCACATCAATTCTTTTCTAGTTTCAATTGCAGTTCAGAATTCATTCAAATTATTATTTTGTTTTTGTTTTTGATTCTGTAATAAGTTTTAAATTATATATGCATAGAAAATTGTCTGGCAAAAACAAAGTTAAAATGTCCCTTGAATTGCAGAACATTGCACAAGATAGTTTAAAACTAACGAAGTGGAATAAATCCATGTAGGCATACTAAGACTTCTTTTGGGAACTAAGTTTTATTCCAGGATTCATTTTGGGTTGCAGATATTCTGTTATGAATTTATTGCTCAAAAATATGTGTAAAATGCATGTCTCATACTATACATTATATAATATTACATACATTAATTTCATAATATTGTTGTAGAAATAATTTGTTTTTTAGGAAAACTCTATCAAAATTTGAAATATAGAAACACACTACCTTAGGTTTTTGTTAGCAAAAGTTAGTCAAACTATTAGTTTCAAATAAATAAAGAATACAATTCTAGGGTTGCCAGGTGTCCACTATTTGAGCGGACAGTCCACTTTTTTCACATTATGTTCACTATTTTTTTTTACAAAATAGTGGACATTTTTTTAATTCAAAAGCTTTATGATGAAATGGTACATAATCTAAAGCTATACAGTCTAAGAGAATAAGGATAGGAGAATCACGTTTTGTCTTTTTTCATAAGTTAGAATGAGACAAAGATTGAATGCTCATTGCAATAATCACATTTTACACAACAGCGCAAAAAATGAATTAAAGCAGTTATCTTTTGATATCAAAAATGTAGTGCTGAACGTTTTTGCCGAATTTTCGAATTCTGCGAAGAAACGAGAAGAGTTGAAATCATTTTTTGAGTTTTACGAGTCAGAATTCCATGAAGTTTTGCGCCATGTTCCAACACATTGGTTAAGTTTGTTTAAAGCGATCGAAAGATTTCTTTTAAACTGGATACCTCTAAAATCCTATTTTATTTCTCTTGGATCTGATGAGTGCCATAAGGTTATCTGGAACCTTATTTCAGATCAGGAAAATGAAGTCGCAAAGGACGATGAACCAACAATTTCAGAATTGTATTTATATTTCACGCACTTCTTCATGTCAATAATGCAAGACACCCTACTGAAGCTAGAAAGCAAGAAAATTCTTGCATGTGATCTTCACATTATCATGTGTAAGATGCGTGATTCTTTGCAAAAAAATTATGATGAGCAGTTTTTTGGAATGAAAGTTTTATTTGCCTTACGTAAAAAACATTTGCCTGAGAATGCCGTGCAAAAATTCAAGAAAGAAGCCATCAATGTGTATCAAAGAGCCATTGTGTACCTAGAAAAGTGGAATAATTTCACCGATTCAGTATATGAGACGCTAAGTTGTTTCAATCTAATTGATCGCAATAATCCTCCAACTTTAGAAGAAATGACGAACATCTGGTTATTATCACCATGGCGAGAAGAACTTCCACCCAACACTCTCTTTGATGAAATTTCTGCCTTAGAAAAAGTTTATGTTCATCTGCAGGGTGATTCATCCCTTGATAAGTGGACATACTTTTTCAAGAAAGAGCTAGCTCCGAGTTTACTGAAACTGTTCCAGTATTGTGCATCAATTCCGGTATCAAATGCAAACATTGAACGAATTTTCAGCGTCATGGGAAATTTGTGGACTGACGAACGTAACCGACTGCTTGTATCAGTTCGAAGTGAACTTTGTATATTTTTTAATATTTCTCAATGTTGTACTGAAATTAAAGAATTATTCCTTAAACACAAAGAATTGATCAAAGCTGCACAGTCAAATAAAAAATACACACGACAGCAAAGTAAAATGTAATTTAATATTTTACATATTATTATAGTATATTTGATGTTTTGAATTTTAAGTAAAGTTTTGAAGTGATTATTTTAATACGTGTTAAAATGTTTGTAAGAAAATATATAATTTAATTGTAATTTTTTTTCTTTTTTTACTACTTAACCCCACCCCACCCCCACTTGTCTGCTATTTTTTGGAAGCAGACCTGGTAACCCTAAATAGTTTGTCAATTCCTTCTTACTTTTTTACTTCAAAATGTCACACTATTCTATAACCTAGAATAACCAGATTCTAGGTTATTTACCTTTAATAGTTCTAGAAGTATAGTGAGTAAAATCCAAATATTATTTTATTCATTTCTTCTACCCTTACAATTATTTGTAGGTAAACTGTCATGGGTAAATGCCTTATTCTTGAATGGGGGAAATGTATGCTCATAGAATATCAAGGGTTAATTTATTCTTCCTTCCCTAATGTATTCATCTGTAACCACTCCTACTCACTAATCCCGCCTCATTGATATAAAAAGGGATGTACGCTCCTCCTCCTTGCTTCTACCTACAATCACTCTGTAAATATAGAATGCCTTCTGTAAATAAATAATACTTTGTTTGAAGATTATAATTCTGAATTCTTTATTGAGTCCGATCCTCGAATTACGGCAACAATCTGGTAGCAGAGGATGGTTGGCTGACTCAATGAGAAACAGACATGCCAAAGAAAGAAAACTCCAGAAACAAAAAAGAAAGACCCAACACCAGGGCACACAACAAAGAGATGGAAACAGATCAAGAAATGATCGATGAATCTACAACTGAAACGACAAGAGAACCTGAAAACTTCACTACAGACGAAGAAAACAATACGCTCAGGTCAGAAATATTAAGACTGCTGAAAAGCCAAAAAGATGACAAAAACCTCATCGCGAACCTCCAAGACATCATAAAAGATAGCAGAGCAGCGAGAGAAAACCAAATCAATACACCAGAACATAAAGATCACAAAATGGTAAGCGGATTACCTATAGATGAAACTATAACCAAAAGAAAGACTAGCAGTCCCGCGCAAAATTTTGAATGGCAGCCATCTTGGATTTGTCAACCCGCAAAAATGGCTGACTCAGAACCAATCAGAAAGCAGAGTTCAAAATGGCTGGCGCGAAAAGCTTTACACAGCATAAAAAGTAAAAAAGAAAAATTCTATTCATCAGAAGAATCTGATACAGATACCGAAGAAACACCAACCGAACTACAAATCAAAACAGCTATGAAAACGCTTTTTGCAACTTTCGGTCCGAATCTAAAAATATCAAAGAAATCAACGAAAATACCAAAGCCAGCCGATCAGATAGCAAAGAAAAGACAATCAGCACAATCCAAAAGCGAAGAAACAGAAGCAAGCAAGCAAGCGCTCCAACATCTATCCACTCCAACCCAAACGGCGAGAGCGCTAACGCCCGAACCCAGGGGACCTTGCAAGTACTCGCCCACACCGCAAACGATCCCGGGAGCCAGAGGCCTCAACCGAGACGACTACGATGGAAAGAAGCAAGCCCCGATCCCAACCTGGACACCTAAGGCCGAACCAGAGAACGAGTCATCAGAGGAAGAGCACTACAAGAGAGCTACAGCAGAGAGAACCTTCCCCGACAGCTTCAGGAATGAAATGATCCACGCGCATGCGCAAACACGCCCAGATGAATATAGAGACAACAAAGAACAGAGAGAACCATTCAGACTAATTGCGAGTATACCTACACCATTCTGCAATTATCAGCATATACAGGACCATGGACAGCCTCCAGTTGTAAGTAATGCAACAAATAACATTGAAAACTTGCCTGATGATTTTCCAAAATTGAGAATAGACGGTATTAATTTACAGGAATGGAGTCAGCAGCTCCAGATTGTTCTTTTAAAAGAAAACTTATTGTTTTTCATAACTAATCCTCCTAAAAAAACATGGACTCTAAAATTGGACTGCCTGCACCACAGAGCATTTTATCACCTGCTAGTATATCACCTGCTATCTATCATAGTATTAAGCCTAATCTAACTGTCTCAGAAATAATTCATTTTCTGTTTAAACTGTTTCATAGTGAGAGTGTGGCAACCACAACTAGAATGTCTAAAAACTTTTTCTCAGCCAGGATAAAACCTGGAACTACCATAAGTGAACATTTACTATTACTAAACTCAACTAGAGCAGAACTTCATTTAAGGGGAGAAATAATATCTGACCAGACAATGAAAAGCGTTATCCTTAATTCATTAGACTCATCATGGGATAATTACATAACACATTTGGATACAATTAACTTAGGATATCTATCTATAGAGAGCTTATCAAATAGGTTAATAGCTGAAGATAATTTGAGAAGAAATCGCTACAGTACATACAAAGAACATAGACAGGACAAAAGGGTAGTATCCCAAGACAGATATCAAGAACCAATTGAATGTTATAACTGTGGGTCCACAGAACATTATAGAAGGGACTGTCCAAAACCTCCTAGGGAAGGACAAAAACATGACACAAGAAACAGACACCACAACAGACAATCATCTATTGACAGATACAGACATAGAAACTCACCAAACTTTAGAGAACATAGAGGGGGCAGAGATAACTCAAGAGATAGATCATTATACGGATTAAATAAGCACACTATAACCAAAAATCTAGATTCAAAGGGTGATGCCTGGCTCATTGATTCCGGGGCAACAAATCACACTACACACGATAGGAAAATATTATCTTCCTTCATAGAAGATAAATTTGTAATTAAGGTAGCAAACCAAGAGGAAGTCCAAGTCATTGGAAGAGGAAATGTAGAACTACCTGGTCTAGGGAAAATAGAGGGGGTTCTATTAATACCCAAAATACCTCACAACATTCTTAGTGCAGTAAAACTAAGCAGGGACTCTAACGTAAATATAATATTCTCAAAGGGAAAAGTAACTCTAGAGAAAAACAAAATAAACATAGGTAATATAATTACTAAAGGAGATTTACCATATTTGATCTCAGAGGAAAGATGGCTACACAACATCGATTCAAACATAGAAAATGACACTAGCATAGAAAATGAAAATAATATTGATAGTGACAATGAGGAACATGAACCAGAACATAATGATGAAACTATATCTGTCAGCAATACACATACCAACAAAAGACCAATAATTGGAAAACCAATTCATGATGAATGTGCACATATATTACACAGAAAATTAGGACATGCCAGTTTTCCTGTAATACAAAAAAATGATTGAACATGCTGAGGGTGTAAAAATAAAAGACTGTAAAAATTACTTGGAATGCTCAGTATGTAAGTCCTCAAAGCTCAGAACCAAGCCCAGACCCAAAAAGGCAACAAGATCATCAAATCATATTTTTAACCTGGTACATATGGATCTAGTTGGTCCATTAACTCCATCAATTACATACAAAAAACGATATTTTCTTACTATTGTAGACGACTATAGTCGTTATGGCTTTGTCTACACTTTGAAATACAAAGATGAAACATTTCAAAAATTTAAAGAATTTTATAAACGTGTAGAAACACAACACAACATAAAAATAAAACAGATCATGACAGATAGAGGGTCTGAATTCATGTCAAAGGAATTCTCCCAGTGGCTAAAAGACAAAGGGATGTAACATTTCACCTCTAGTCCTTTCTCTGCTTTTCAAAATGGAGTAGTAGAACGAAAGAACTCGACACTACAAACCATGATTAGATGTACATTAGAAGATGCTGGTTTAGGCAAACATTTCTGGTCAGAAGCACTATTATATTCCAATTATACTCTAAACAGACTTTGGTCTCGTGTCATAAATAAAACACCATATGAATTGATGAATAGTAAAAAACCCAAGATAGCCCACATGCATGTATTTGGAGTTACAGCGGATGTACATATACCAAAACAATTGAGACGTAAGGGAGATAATGTATCTAGAAGGCTCAGATTCATGGGCTATGAAACAGGCACAAAGGGATACAGATTTATTGACAATAATAACAAATTCATAATTTCTAGGACAGCTGTATTCCACGAACAGGCCAATTGGTCTAAGATACATCTTAATGAGATACTTCCAACAACAAGACCAGACGTTAAAACTCAAGGTAAGACAGAAAGAGAAGAACATAACTACAGTACACAAAAGGGCAACAACAAAACATGGATGGGAAATTGTCCCAAAATCAAAACAGATTCATTAACACAAAAGGAAGCAAGATATTTACACGATAATGATAGCAGACCAGAAAGAACAATTAGATGTAACAGGAACCAAGTACCAAATAGATATAAGGATTACATAATGCATATAAATGATGATACATCAACACCCAATACATATGTGGAAGTATTAAAACTCCCCACAGAAGAAAGAAAGAAATGGGAATTAGCCATGGCCAAAGAAATGGACAGTTTGCGAGAACTAAAAGTATTCACCCCAACACCAGCTCCAAAAGACAAAACAATTATTGGCACTAGGTGGATATTCAAAATAAAAAATCTAGAAGAGGGCAACACGTTATATAAAGCAAGACTAGTTGCACAGGGCTACGCTCAAAAGTATCCTGAGGATTATACCGACACATATTCTTCCACTGTAAGAACTGAAAGTGTTAAGACAGCTTTAGTAATAGCATCAGCCCTTAATCTTGAAGTCTTTCAATACGACATACAAACTGCATACCTACATGCAAAACTCGATAAGGAAATATATGTAAGAGCTCCTCATAGCCAAAACACAAATAGAAACGAAACTTGGTTATTAAACAAAAGTTTGTATGGATTAAAGCAATCCGGCAAACGTTGGTATGAATGTTTGGTCAATGTACTCAAAACTATGAACTTCAACGCCACAACTGCAGACAATTGTTTCTTTGTTAGGAGAGATGGTGATTCACTAGAATTTGTGTTAATTTATGTGGATGACATTTTGTATACTGGCAAACATAAAGATAAGAGAGATACATTTGTAACTAAATTAGGAGAACATTTTACATTAAAATCATTGGGGAAAGTAAATAAATATCTTGGAGTTCAAATTAGTAAAACTAAAAAAGGATTTAGATTGTCTCAGAAGGACAAGATTATTGAACTCTTGAACAAATGCAATATGAATGATGCAAAGCCTTGTGATACCCCAATGCAAGCTGATTTTCTAAGAAATATGAATGAATCATCTCCTGAGTTTAATGATAATACACTTTACAGATCAGTTATTGGTTCCCTTTTATATATTTCTAATTGGACCAGACCCGATATTGCTCTACCCCTTAATTTATTATCCAGATATGTCAGTAAACCTTTAATTTATCATTGGGAAGCCATTAAACGAGTGCTAAGGTATTTGAAACACAGCTTAGACTTTTGCTTACTGTTAGAACCCAACAATGTTAAAGAGCCTATTCTCACTTGTTATGCTGATGCAGACTGGGCAGGCGACACTAAGTGCAGGAAGAGTACTTCCGGCTATTCATCTTTCTTAACAATTGTCCAGTCTACTGGTATACTGGAAAACAAGATCTAGTAGCTACATCAACGACTGAGGCAGAGTATATTTGCTTGTCAAAAGCTTCTAATAACCTCGTATGGTTCAATGATCTATTATCAGATGTTTGGAAGAGTCCTTCATTACCATTTGTTATACATGAAGATAACAAAGCTGCAATAGAGATATCTAGAGCAGATGCTATTGGTCAGAGATCTAGACATATAGATATCAAATACAAGCATGTAAGGCAATTATCTCAAAATGGATTCATTAGAGCTATTCATTGAGAAACCACAGAACAAATAGCTGATATATTGACTAAGCCTTTACAATCTAAACAACATAAATATTTAACTTCAAAATTACAAGTTTTATATTGTTCTGAATCTGAATGTAATTACTGTTGTATGTCGAATCGGCATTTAGAGGGGGATTTGTCATGGGTAAATGCCTTATTCTTGAATGGGGGAAATGTATGCTCATAGGATATCAAGGGTTAATTTATTCTTCCTTCCCTAATGTATTCATCTGTAACCACTCCTACTCCCTAATCCCGCCTCATTGATATAAAAAGGGATGTACGCTCCTCCTCCTTGCTTCTACCTACAATCACTCTGTAAATATAGAATGCCTTCTGTAAATAAATAATACTTTGTTTGAAGATTATAATTCTGAATTCTTTATTGAGTCCGATCCTCGAATTACGGCAACATAAACTACTTCATCATGCCCCCTCCCCTTGTACTCTATGGAAATGAAAGATGGACTTTGAAGAAGCAGGATAAGAAGAATATTGAATCCTTTGAATTTTGGTGCTGTAGATTTCTGAAAATACAATAGACAACCAACCCAATTGTGCTTTTTCAAGAAGCAACTGGACTTTGTTTTTCTTTGAAGATGTTTCGCTTCTTATCCAAGAAGCTTCTTCAGCTCTGACTGGATAGTGGGAAATGGAAGGATTCTTATTCCTTGCAGACAGCTGGTCATTTTCATTCTTTTAGAGAATTGTTAAGGCCACATGGAGATTTATCTGTGTCCTCAGGGTCACCTGAGGAGTGCAAATGGGTGTGGTTTTTTCTTGGAATTGTTGAAGGGATTGTGTTTTAGATTGAAGATAGATAATGTTGTATCCCTCTCCCTCTGTTGAGAGAGGACTGTTCAATTTTGACATACATGGCCTCGTTCCAGAGGTAGGCTGCTGCCGGTTCGCACTGCTTCAGGAGAACCAGTAGTTAAAATTCTGTGCAGTTTGGCAAACTGGCAAATCCCACCACTGGCTGGCCTGGGCCCGCTCATTTTTCAGTTTGTTTTCCGGGGTATTTTCTGGGGTATTTTGGGAAACATTTTGGGGCCCAAAAATGGCCCAAAAAACAGGACATTTTTAGGCTGTTTTAGAGCCATTTTCAGGCTGTTTTCAGGCAGTTTTTCACACTGTTTTTGGGGGCTTTTTCAGGCCATTTTCGGGCCATTTTCAGGCTGGTTTTGGCCCAAAAATGGTCTGAAAATGGCCCAAAAATGGCCTGAAAAAAAGCCTGGTTTGGGGGCATTTTGTGGGAAAATTTTGGCTGTTTTTGAGTCATTTTGTGGGCCAAAAACAGCCTGAAAATGGCTGAAAAACTGCTTTTTTTATAGTCTTTTATGATCCTTTCCTTTTGCAAAATATTCATTTAATCTCCATATGAAACTCCAACTATTTCCTCTTAAAACCAAAAGCATAGGATTATGATAAAAAAAGACTTTTGGTACAATAAAATTTCAAAAATTTATTTGCGAGATTTTTAGATATCCATATTATGTCAATCCTTGAAAAGGATTTATGTCTTTCTGAGAAAAAGATATATTCTCTAGCATCACCATTTTTATATCTCTGTGAATCTATTAATACTAGATTGTCTATCATCTTGAAGAAAGTCTTTGGTAATTTAGCCTGTGCAGATTTAATCCCCTTGGTAGATGTTCTATCCAGAGCTGGTATAGTCACTCCATTCCAATTCCCCAACATAAGTCAGTTTTTGTACAAAAAAGGAATTAGTTGATCCACCAAATATTCAAAAAAATTGCTTTTATCATCACTTGGCCTATAAATACCCACCACTATTAATTTTATTCCATTAAGTTCAATTTCCACTGCTACAAATCTGCCATATTCATCTGATATAAATATTTTAGGCTTAAATTGGGGTTTTATGTATAAGAAAATTCCATTAATCTTTTTTACACCAGGAGATATAAATTCCTCCCCTGTCTTTTATTTATCAAATATTTCTTATCTTGTTTCTTAATATGTGTTTCTTGAAGACAGGTTATATCAACATTAAGTTTCCTAAGGTAATGAAATAATTTTATACACTTAGATGGGGCATTTCCCCATTAATATTCCATGTAATAGACTTAATCTCCATCTTTAGGCAAAATAATAAGATCCACATCTTCTTCTTCAATGCCAAATTTTGAGCTCGCTCCACCTAGTGCTTCTTTTCTGTAATATTTCTTCACCTGGACTTGAAATTAATTTATGTCTAATCAAAAAACTCTTAGCTTTCTCTATAGAGTTCAGCCTAAATCTTTGCTCATGGTAGGTAAGTATCACCTCTTCGAATTTATCCCAATGGAATAAAAAAAATCATCTTCAAAGTGTCAGTGTGAAAAGCATAAGCTTTCCTTTTTCTCAAAATTCTAACCGGAATTTCCTTCATAGCAATAATATCAGCATTCTCCATTCTGAGCTTGTATTTAAAATGGCAATCCATAACCTAGTGGTTTGTTTTTCTTCTTGCAAAATGAACTACAATGTAACTTTCTCATGGTGGCAAATCTGGAGTTTACTCTGTATGTCTTGTTCATATCTTTATCAAAATCTTTTTCTTCTTTATTAATTAACTGAGCCAAAGCCTTTGCCTTCCTTAGTGTAATATCTTCTCCTGGTTGTTCAGGAATTCCTTGAAATCTTAATTGGAATTCTTTAATCCAAGCTTCCAGAATTGATATCTCTTCCAATTCAGCTTCACATAAAGAATTTGTTTTCTCCAATTTATGCTCCATAAGTTCCACTCCACCTTTCACCTGTTTCATATCTCCATTCAAACATTGGATTTCTTCCCAGAGTTTCCTTGATAACACACCAAACTTGGCCTCAATGTTTACTCCCATAGTTTGAAACAACTCATGTGTCTTAGTCATATATTCGTCCATAAAGGATCTTAAAAACTCTACATCTCCTGATAATCTTTCCAGCTTTTCTGTCTTCTTTCAAGTGGCCATTGCTAAAGTTTACATTTTAAATCTTTAAATTAAAATTTTCAAAATTTAAATTTTAAGGTTTAGGTTAAGGTTTTAAGGTTAAAGACAATGGAATGGGAACTGGAGAATGGGTGAACTGATGCTGAATGAACAACAGGAGAAATCACTTCAGAGGAGGTGAGTATTGTAATAGATCCGGGGGATGCCCTGAAGTGTGATGCTAAAGGAAAAAGGATAAAAGCATCAAAAGCAACCTTAGAGATTGATAGGAAATGGGAAATAGGCTTGGTAAAAGGGATTCTGCTTAAAGAAAAGAGCAGGATAAAAGAAAATGAAGAAAGTCCCGCCCACTAGAGAATTCCCTTTTTAGGTGTATTTTGGCTAACTAAGAAGCTAGGAGGAAGAAAGATTGGAACAAAGGCAGCCTTTTCTCATTATTGTATGCCTGTCTGGCCTCAAATTTCCTTGGGTGATCCAGATAACTTTTATCTGCCTGGGGAATCTCTTAATATGGGACTTATTGAGCAACTAAAAGTAATTTTGGAAAACAAAAGAAACAGATAGAGGTTTAATATTTGTGTTTAACTCATTAATAGTTTGTTTTTGTTAGTGGTGTCTGTCTTGTCTGTGTTGAGTCATTTCCAAAACCTGGAGTTGGGGAGCTCCTCTAATAACAATAAATAAAAAAGGTCGTTTTTAAAAAAAGGATTTGGAAAATGAAGCTCATTGGCTTGTGAAAAAACTCCCTGACAATAGTAATGATTAGTTTGCCTGGAGAAATCAGGCAACAAATTGAACAAATTATTTGTTCAAGCAATTTGAATAAAGGACAAATATGTTATAAAATGCTGATATTATACAGTTAGTAAGAATGCCTGTGTGTTTGACCACCACCCAAGACTGTGAAAGGGGCTAGTTACTTTGATTCTTTTTCTTACAAAGAAACAGATTTTCATTGTGAAGTAATAGCAAGTGTTTACAATGAAGTGGGGAGGGGGAGAGAAATGAATAAGGTCCCATAGAAGAAAAATGTCTGAAGATGTGGGATTTGCATCATGGCAAAATGCAAGTGATTTAATGTCGAGAGGGGGAAAGAACCAAAGATAACTATTTTGTTAAAGTATGCTGAGTAGGGGAAGGGGTGGAATTTCTGAGCAATCCTTTTAAACATTTTAAACATTTTTTTAGTTTGTTACTTCTCCTTATTTTACCCAAGAAGTTCTGCCTTGGAAAAGTGAAAGATACAGGAAATGGTATCTCTACCTGTTGTAGTTTCAGCTACACAGGTCTGGCATTGCTGCACTGCATAACTGATTGACTTTGTCCTGGGAGTGATGCTATGTTAGCTTAATGGAACAGTGGGATGGTGGACATTTGGGTGTTTATTTTTACATATGTAACTACTTGTATGTTTCTGTTTATTGTGTATATTTATTCTAGATATTCCATGTATTTAAAATAGTTTTATAAGTGAACTACATCTTAGAAAAAAACTCTATCCAGAAGAGGCAGGGCTGACATTGCAGTGAAATGGTGCATCTCCATGGGCCTCCATGGAATCACACCAAATTCGACTTCCCAGGAGGTTCCGAGGGACCCAAATCACCCCGGAGGGGTGATGAAGATAGAGAGGACACTCCTTGGATTACAAGGAGACTGTAACCTCCTTGATTGCTCCAGAGTAAACTCTCAATCCAACAGGAAGGAAAAACAGCCATTGTATGCCTGACTAAAGCTGTGAGAGCTGACTGATAAAGCAAGCATAAAAGATTGAGGGACAGTGTGGTCAATTTGGGTGAGATTTTCCAACTTCTGTTAAGGAAAGAGCCCCCTTAAAGCTAGCCTGAGTGAAAGTTGGACTCAAAGAGGAAGAGGTGGAATTGTTTGTTTTCCACCCCTCAAGAAAAATGATGAGCAGCCAGAGAGCTATCTATAGAATTGAAAACAGAGAAAAGAGAACTTTTCAGGAAAGGGAAAGAAATTTGAAGCTAGGAACCTTGACTGGGGATTTTAACTACAATATTGACTAAGTTCAAAACATTTTGGATTATGAAATTCTGACCCAGAGAACTTTTTTGGGGTGGGTGAGAAGCTTGGACTGGACAGTATAATATAAAATAAAGAGAGAGAAAAGGGAGAGAAATAGAGCAGCAGCAACACCTACTGGTGGAGAAAACATTGTGAAGTGAAAGTGAGAAGTGAAAGTGAGAAAAAACATGACCTTGACGGTCTGCTAAAGATAAGCTTGGCTGGGCTGTTATAAACAACACCTGCAATGGCAAATTGTTTATACCAGATAGCTGAGACAGAGAATGAAACATTGTGACTTTTTAAACAGTGTAGCTCTTTGAACCTACCATATTTTTTGGAGTATAAGACACTCTGGACTGGCGAAGAAAACAAGAAAAAGAAATCTGCCTCTGCCTCTGCCTCCCAGCAATTTTGCCTCATTGCCGCAAACAGCCTGCTTTACTTTCATTTTCATTTTCAGCACAGCTTGATTAGCACAAGAAAAACAAATCTGCTCCCAGAAATTTATCTCCTTGCAGCAAGTGGCAGAGGCCCATACAGCAATAGGCAATGGCAATGCTGCTGATGACACAGATGCATTTCCCTCCTAATTTACTTAAGTTTGAAGTGCTTGTCATTTTGGTGTTCATGAACACATAATGTTCATTGGACACTATGTTGCAGCAAGAAAAAATGAATATGATGCAAGCAGTAATGAAATCACTGGCTCTATTTGTTTGTTTGTTTGTTTGTTTGTTTGTTTGTTTGTTTGTTTGTTGAATTTATATTGCCACCTATTCGCCCATGGCAAGGAGGCTTATAGAATATTAAACCACATTTAAAACAATAAAAAGTAACAAAAAGAATCAAATAAATTAATATAGTACAATATAACAAAATCACCCCCACTCCCACCCCTCGCCCGGCGACAGCAGATCACATGAGCCATTTAATGGGCTCCATCCTGCTCTGGGTTCCCCAGGGTCACTGGCAGAACAAGGTCTTCAGCACCTTCTGGAAGAGTATTAGAGTGGGGGCCATTCTAATCTCTGGGGAATGATGTTCCAGAGAGAGGGAGCCACCATGGCGAAGACTCTTCTTCTGGGTCCCACTAGGTGTATCTCACTCAGAGATGGCACCTGCAACATTCCCTGCCCCCCTGCTCTGATGGGTCGGGTGGATGTGACCGGTAAGAGACGGTCCCTCTGATAACCTGATACCAAGCCATGAAGGGCTTTAAAGGTGCCAACCAGCACCTAGAATTGCACCCAGAAGCAAATCGGCAACCAATGCAGCTCCCGCAGGAGAGGTGATACATGCGCACACCAGGGTCTGCACAAAACCATGCGGGACACTGCATTTTGCACTAACTGGAGCTTCCAGATGCTCTTCAAGGACAGCCCCATGTAGCATGCGTTGCAATAGTCAAGATAGGAAGTGACGAGGGCATGAGTGACTGTGAGTAGGGACTTTTGGTCCATTAAGAAGCAATACACCCCCATCTTAGGAAAGGAATAAAAATTTAGAAGAATGCAACTGTGCAACGTATCAGAGATGAAGGAAATGTAAAAATGCATACTTAGAAATAGATAGGAAGTTACAAGATTTGGCAACAAGAAGACAAGCAGCATAAACTGCAAATAGAGATGAAGGACATGTAAAGCTTAAAGATATAACTCTATAGTAGCAAAATGACACCTAAGCTCAGGCGAGGTGCAACTCCATAGACAAAAAGCAAATTAGAACTCCAAAAATGGTAATAGCTTTGTGAAATATTACTTCCCTATTTCTGGAAATCAGTTGTATAAAAAGATAATGCTATGCTGTTGTTCAGGGTCTCAGCTCCCAAATTGGACTGGAACCTTTTTGCTCTGATTGGCTTCTGTGCCAGCCTGAACCAATTTTTGGACAACAATGGCTTTAGATTTTAGGGGCCTCCAATCCAATGATTTTCCATTTTAGTTCTGGATGGGATTGCACTACTCCAAATAGAATCAAGATGCAATCTGGAGATAATTCTGGATTTGTAGTTCTTATTTGAAAACCTGAGTGCAATCAATCAATTCCCTTCTGGAACTCTGAAATGAAGCCTTTTCTGTCTGCACTATCTCTATCAAACATCATTCCCACCCCCATTCCCCAGTTTAGAATGGCCCTGAGCCTGACAGTTTTCTGAAAAGCTCTAAATGGATATGTCCTTAACATGGGGATTAGGGTATTAGTTGGGAACCCATTTTTAATTTCTAAAAGGAATGGATAGCCAGGTAAATACCCTATCATTTTAAGGATCACTGCACTACAAAGTTTGAGAAAGCCAAATGTAGTCCAACCTCCTGCCCAAGCAAGAGACCCTACATAATTTCTGACAAATGGCAGTCCAATCTCTTTGTGAAAGCCTCCAGTGATGAAGCTCCCACAACTTCCAAAGGCAAACTGTTCCATTGGTTGATTGTTCTCACTGTCAGAAAATTCCTCCTTATTTCTAGGTTGAATCTTTCCTTGTTCTTGACAGGATTATACCAGGGAAGGAATTTTAAAAATGTTAATACAGAGCAGGAGTTTCTTGTCAGAGTTCTTATGTCTTTTTAAATACACATTCTAATTAGCAGAATTGATTTTATTAATTTGGAATAGGGTTGCAATGCTGTTTCTATGTTTATGTATTCTGATCCTGATTTTCAGCATTTAAGATTTAGCTTACAGTATTAGACTGTAAAGATTTCAAATTATCTTGCAACTGTGTTGCTTGTGTGTGATGGAGCATCCACAACTTCTGAAGGCAAGCTATTCCATTGGTTGATTGGTCTCACCCTTAGCAAATTTCTTCTTAGTCCTAGGTTGCTTCTGTCTTTAGTTAGTTTCCATCCATTGCTTCTTGTCATGCCTTTTGGTGCTTTGGAAAAATAGTTTGACCTTCTCATTTTTATAGGAGCTCCTCAAACTTCCTGACAGAACAATTAATCAGTGAAACAACTTGTCTCCAAAAGTTGTAAATGCTCCAACACTGGAAATTTTAAAGAAGAGATTGGATAACCATTTGTCTGAAGTGGTGCAGGGTGTCCTGTCTAAGCAGGGGTTTGGGCTAGAAGACTTCCAAGGTCTCTTCCAACTCTGTCATTCTATTCTACTCTAAATATTGGAACAGTGGTATTTTATTGTGCTATTTTATTATGAGTTGGACTAAGGAGAAATTTCCTAAGGGTGAGACCAATCAAGTTGGCCATGCCCACCCAGTCACATGCCCACCCAGCCAGTCATTAGGGTAGAGAACCGGTTGTTAAATTATTTGAATCCTACCATTGCTTCCTTTGTTAATTACAAATGAGTAGGAACATCTGAGGTGTGTGTGAGCTACTGGAATCGTTAGGAAGGCAGGCAGCCTTGACTATTCAGCCAGTTCGCAGAACTCCACAAGGAGTTAACAAATAGTTCTCCCGAACTGGTGCAAACCAGTTGAATCTCACCAAGGGTGTAGGTACAAGTAAATCATGTGACCGCTAATGAAAGCTCTTAAATTTTGGAAGTGCCATGTCCAGCTATTAGATTTTAAGATTCATTTGCCATCCTTTGATAAATTTTGATTTATTTCCAAAGTTAAAATACAAAATTCAAAAGGAAGAGAGAAAAAAAGAACAAAATAAAGACAGAAACAAAAAGAAAAAATGTTATATAAAACAAAATATCAAACATATTGTCAGGGTTCCAACCAGGGGTGGGTTCTACTTACCTTTACTATCGGTTCGCAACGGGGCCGCACGTCTGTGTGCTTGCTTTGCTCATGTGCACGTGCACATGTGCATGCACTCTTCTGCGCATGCGCAGAAGCATTTTGTTGACATTGGGGTCAGTGGGCAGAGACTCCCACCGGTTTTACTACTGGTTCTATAGAACCGGTGCGAACCGGGGGCAGCCCACCACTGGTTCTGACCGATGCCCTAATTAAATTATGAGCCTTGAGCCAAGCTTCAAAAGAAATCCAGTTATTTATTAGGCGCATTATGTCAGCACGTTCCAAGTGAGGCCAACTCTGACCCCATGTAATTTACGTTCCAGCTCTGACCCTGTTTCCCCCCTCTTCCCAAGGTGTGTCATCAGTCACATTCTCCAATGAAACAATTTCACAGATTGTAGAGATCACTTCCCTCTGGCCACTGTGGATAACCACAGAGACAGCCTTGACAGACATATGGCTGGAATGTGCTTTTTTTTTTGACTGACATGCTGCCTCGCCGCAGCTGCAGAGTTCGTTCTCCCATCCCTCTTGCCTATGGCAACTTGAGAGCAGACCAGGGATGCTTTGCGAGTTGACATATATACTTAAAATGTCATCCAGTTGAATACTGATGAATGTATTTCAACAATAATAATCCCACCCCCCATAAAACAGGTCCACAATTTATACGTTTCTACATCTATATTTGCTAAATTAGTATGTAATTTAAAAATATCACATATATAAAAATCTATTAGCAATTAACCTGCCATCTAATTACTGTACAAAAAAAAAGTTAATAGGTAATTCCAAGAACAAGGCTCAGCTTCAGAGCCCTCTCTTAACAATCTCTTATTATATTTAACTTACAGAAAGTACACCTTCAGCTTCTAATCTTCAATGAACTCACTACAGCCATTGTTTCTGAACTTTCTGGGATTGAATACCATTGACTGATTCTTAATAGTAAAAATAACTTCTTCCAGTTTATCATCCTTACTTTTCCTTAATGTTATAACTGGGATCTTTCAAAACAACTGCATGTCACTTATCAAAATCATGGCTCTCCGCAGAGAATATCTCCAGCACTTATTGCTCAGTAAATGTTTCTGCAAATTAAAACATAATATCTCTTAACAGTTGTGGCTGCATATAGTAAATCTATTCTACAAATGCCATCAGCTTTCTTAACTGTAATGAACAGCTTTCTGTTCATTACTCATCCATTCTATCATCTCTACTGTAATTAAATCTTTTGAGTTAATGCCTCCTTCATCCTCCTCTAAAGACCCTCCCAACTGTGTATCCAGTTTAAGTGCTGTTGCCTGTATCTGGATGTCTTCTTTAGATTGATTTAAAACTGTTGCTAATTCATTAAACCTTTCATTTATTTATTTTTTTTAAGTTGTAAGTTAAAAAACATTTTTTTCAAAAATTTCCAAGAAGGCTTTAACATGAAAATCATCTGGTTTCTGTCTTTCTTTTTATAACTCTTTCTGGGAACATCACAGAGAATATATGATATGTAATGTTCAAAGTTAATTTATTGTTGCTTTGATTTTAATATAACCTGAATCTCTGTTCTAGCCAAACTTTCAAAGCAAACAATAGACAGTTTTTTTCTCAAAGCAAAGTGAGTGTTCCATAACAAAGTAACAACAAAAGAAACTGAAATAATAGTTCCCACCCTAGAAAGCAGTGAAAAAAAGGAAATTTTCCAACTTTGGAATGATAAAAAAAGAAATAGGTTCCAAAATAAAATAGAACAACTGAGTTCTTTTAAAAATTAGTAAAATACAAAATCTGTGGCCTGCTGCAGACACTCCAGAAGTTCTGAGATCAAGGGAAAGGGGTAGCAGTTTAATGTTTAGCTACTGGTAATCAGGGCAAAGCTACAACTCCCCTGATTTCTTCTTCATGAAGAGAACTGGAATGGCTAGAGGCAATGTAGAATGGTCCCCTTTTTTAAATTCTTTGTGATAAAATCCCAAACAGCCACAAGCTCTGGCTTGGACAATGAGTAGATCTGGTTCATGGGCAATTTCACGTCAAGAACTAGATCAATGGGGCAATCCTAAGGTCAATGGGGTGGCAGTTGCTCCACTTCTTTTCCCCAAAGACATCAGCACAGTCCATGGTCTCTGGAAGGAGATCCAAAGGTTTGTTAAAAGGATTCTCTGCTGTGCATACATGAAACCAATGGAGGTGGCACTTGGGCCTGTTGAAATGAATCATTGTGGGCAAATGGACAATGTGTGGGTCATTGGAGCCAAACACCAGCAGAATGCGATGAGCAGCTGCTATGTATTATTTCAGCCATTCCATATGGTTATCAATCCACAGGTGAACTAGAGTGGTTGCTGCTGCCACTGGTCCCAGAGTGGCTGACTGTCAATAGTTTCCACAAGCAGAAATGAAGCCACCTCATGTTACAGGATGTTGCACTTGACCACAAAGAGGGCATCCATACAATCTACTGTTGTTCTAAGTCCACTCTTGTATGTACAAATGTGCACTCTTTCTGGAATGAGAAAGAGTGCACCTGGACCGACACCACCAGGTGCCTGGCTGTCATGACCTGAGGTTGCTGAGCCAGATTCATCATTAGGATTGTTGATCTAGCAAACCTTCTAGGCTAGGCTCCTGCCGGCATGGGCTTTGCCTTGGGGGAGGCACTTGGCCACCAAATGCCTTGGTCCCCCACAACACAGGTAGCATCCTTCCCATCAGCATTGGTCCTTCTCCACGTGTGTAAGGTACAGTCAACCCTCCCCCCCCTTTGCATCAGCATCAAATTTTTAATAATTTTTAATAAAAAATTTTGGGCTCAATTGTGGTTGTAAATCAAGGACTACCTGTCCTGCAGTTACTATATCTCTTATCAGCGGGAACTGAGTTGGACTTGGACTGAGTTGTTTCTTGCAGAATTGTTGCTTATAACAACTCTATTCATTTCTCAATAGATATGTCTCCTTTTCAGGTATCTTGTGGCTACATCCTTGCATTTTGCCCTCCAGAACTCCTGACATTTGCCTAATATTGTCATGCATGTGTCATCATTTGTCTACTTCCTTCCAACACAGCCTACAGACTTCTATGCTTTCTGCTGCTTGTTATTTTAGGGCAAAAATCCAGAACTAGATGTGGAGGGGAATTAGAGGCAATGGGTTTTTTATATCCTTGCAACTGAACATATTTTTGAAGTTTCTTCCTCACCAATAGTTATCCTTACTATTAAGGATAAAGAAGAAACTCAATATTTTTTTGATATGGGACATATTCTATCAATGGCTAGATAACAGAAAGAGAAGTTAGAAAGGAGGAGATATAAAAAGAGGAAATGGTAAGTGGAGAGTTGTTAAAGAAGATGATATTAAGTGTTAAGTATTAATGTAATTATATTATTATGTTATTATATTATTAATATGATGGTGATGACTATCGCAAGATGTGTAATATGACTATTTAAACATAATTGTACCCAGGACAAACACTGTTTGATGAAAATTGAATGTTATATAAATAAAACAAATAAACATACAACTGGTACTTGAACCATTACTTATAATCATTGCACTATTCCCCACAGTCATGTGATCAAAAATCAGGTATTTGGCAACCAGCACATATTTATGATGGTTGCAGTATTCTAGGACACGTGATCACCATTTGTGAGCTTCTCAATCAGTTTCCAAGAAGTTAATGCCGGATTCATTTAACAACTACATGATTCACTTAACAACTACAGCAAAAAAACTGTAAAATCATGCGTAACTGAATTAACAGCTACCTTGTTAGCAATTAAAATTCTGGTTTCAATAGTGATCATAACTTGAATACTACCTGTAAAAAGGAGTTTCTAAAAATGGATATAATAAAAAGAAAATTGCAAAATTCAACATCATAATCGTAAAAAGAAATACAATAAAAAAAGGTTATTGTACCTGCACAAAAATTGAATAATTATATGAAAATGGAAAATGTATAGGATGTGGAAAGAATATTCATTGTGGCTTAATTTTGTAAAGATGATTTGTAAAATCTACAGTTATAGCTGTAGAGTTATGGCTGGCAAACATCTCCATCTGGTATAGGCAAAATGAGAAGATTAACATTAGTGTATCTCCAGTGAAGATTGAACAGTACTAGATTGTAAAAATAAGTGTTATTAAATTCCTATTTGTTGCATCTTTTCCATCAAAGATATAATGTATTTCATCAGAAAATGATAAGGATCAGAATGAATGGCAAGAATGAAGTTCAAAATTGACAGCTATGTGGTCAGGAAGCACACATTCAATTTAAGTGCAGATGATCTGCATACTAGAGTGGGGAAGGAATGGTCTGACTGAAACTCTCTGTATTATCTTTGAGAAATTTAAGAAACCTGCTAGAACATCAGATAACTAGATATTGTTCATATTTTCTAAAAGGCAAAAAAATTGACCCAGGAAATATATGTGAGATATAAGATCTAAATATTTTAATCCTCACAATTCATAAACAAGTCTGGTTCACAAAATCAAAGGTTTATTGGAGATAAAATGAAGAAAAATAAAAAGTGGTTGCAAGCGCAGCCTCTTAGACCTTCCCAAAACTGCAAAATGCAGTTTTCAAGCTACACACTTTATACTCTGACACAATGCACACCATGCCTATGAAGGCCACCCCTTTATTCTTCTAAGTCATTTTCCACATTGTTTTACACTTTAAATGGTCATCTTGACATTTCCTGCCTAACAACTAACTTATCATGTTTACTTTTGATTTTCACCTTGAACAGCTGTTCCTTTTTTACCAATAGTGGTCTTGCCCATGGCGTAGGCTCCTGTCTCCAAGGGAGCTTCCAGCAAGTCATAACACATTGTCTCTACTTATTACAATTTGTGGTCAGTTTGCAACAGTAATATCATAGCTTTTTAATACATTTTTAATAGAAGAGTAACTTATTATTCATTTCCTTCACAAAGATTCCTCAATGTGTGATACCTATAGGCAGACTCTAGAGCATATCAAAAAATATCTTGTGAACAATGCAATGAGTGCAGTAAGCATAAATTTTATCAGAGTAGCATTATTTTATTAACTGGGTAACTTCCTTAACACATCATGGGAATACTGTAAATATATCTTACTTTCATTCAACAATAAGAACAAAATATTACACAACATTATGGTTTAACAAGCTAGTTAAATATGAACTGCATGGCATGACAATTAAGCAGGAACATTTAGGTGAGTTTGAAAAAACATATGGACAAAACCATGACTTTGGTAGATCAGTTGTCACCCGTGATTTAAACTTGTTTTTAAGTGAATCTTAATGCTGGGGATTTTTGTCCCAGTTAAAATGTTTTGCACTAGATAAATTTCAAAAAATAATTAAATGGGATTATTATGATTTGTTTCATTGAGAATTGTATTGTTTGTAAATTGATGGCTTTAGGGGGATACCATTCCCATCATATTCATTGTTACAGCTGATTTCGTGTCAATAAACACAATGTCCTGTAATTTGATAGTAGTTTACAAATAGCCCTCATATAAAAGGATCCTTTTTTTTTTCTGACATTTGCATTCATCAAGAATGTGAAACTGTCTACAGCCTGAACATTTTTCTTATTCACTGGGTAAATCCAGCAAGAGTTTAGGACGCCACTCAACAAGAGAGCATGCTATGGCAGTAATCACTGCCCTCTGTGCCAATTCGCTCACATTCTTCCTTCCTGCAATACATCCGGAGAAAAGCTCCATTGCAGAACCAATAGGGAAACAATAACGTGTTACCAGCCGCCCGCTTCGAGCTAAAACGGGTCCGTATTTAAAACATCAAGGCAAGAAAGCACCAACAATGCTCTACTACAGCTTTCTATCCCAGCGCCCACTCAATTAGCTGACCCGCTACCGGAAACCTATGTACAGCTTCTCCGGATACGAGCTGCGTCACAGAGCGTGATGCCGCAATTCAGTGCATGTGAACGTCATGGGAACGTGACAGATGGTGTGGTATGTTATTTTTAACTCAAACGGAGACAGCGGAATAGAGACTTTCTAGTAGATTTTTTTTTAAGCGCTGTTTATCCCCGAGAAATAACTATACACTAGTAGAAGGAAACCCCGTGAATGGAAATATGTTTTCCTGTAAAGGCACTTGTTTCTTTTTAAGTCAGTAGTAGAGTCTGTTGTCATGACTACTGCACATTTTCCAGCACTTTTTTCACAGGCTTCATATCATTTCGGGGGGAGGAACAGCTTTTCTTTCTCTTACCTAAACCCTTTCCAAAATTGCTTTGGTGTGTGCGTGTTTCTACCATTTAGAAACTGTGGTAGAAACCATCACACACGGATGTTCTTTACACTGCAGATAAGAAAACAAGTTTTTCCACCCTGTTTTTGTAGTACAGACCCCTTATTTTCAAAAATTCAGTTAAAAGACGGACTGGTATAGTCTGGATGTGAAACCCTCAAGTGGAAAGTGAAAAAAGATTAGAAACTGATGCTAGATAAGGAGAGGGAAACACTGGCTTTTTCCAGAATTGTCTTGCTTTTTTTCCTGGTGATAATGGGGGTGCATTTTCTTTGAATTGCAGTTGGAAAACTATGCTTCTATTTGGTTTGACAACAGGGACCCCTATTTTCTTAAAAAAAACAATTTAAAAGAAGGCTGCTGAGGATTGGGCAGGATATGAACAAGTGGAAAACAAAAGTCAAAGGCAGTTATGGGAGGAATAGAGCCATTTACATGATTTTCCATATGTATGCAAGCATGAAAGCCAGCTGAATAACTTTGGACCAATCATTCTCTTCTCAGCCCAGCATATCTCAAAGGGTAGTTGTGGAAAATAGGAGTATTATGTATGTTCACTGCCTTGAGTTATTTATAAAAATAATAAAGGTGGCTATAAATAAATTGCAATAAATAAACAAATTGCACTGTGTCCTCTTTGATTTTTGCAGTTAGAAAGATGTTATTCCCAATTCTGGTCTGAGCCTGGTGTTGAGATTTTGAAAAGAGTGCAAAGAAGAGCAACATGAATGATTAGGGGGTTAAAGGCTAAAATATATGAAGAACAGTTACAGAAATTGGGTGTGTGTATTCTAATGAAAAGAAGGACTAAGGGAGACATGATACCAGTGTTCCAATATTTGAGGGGTTCCTGCAAAGACAATGGGGTCAGACTATTTTCCAAAGCATCAGAAGGCAAGACAAGAAACAATGGATGGAAACTAACCAAGGACAGAAGCAACCTGGAACTAAGGAGAAATTTCTTAACGGTGAGAGCAATAAACCAATGGAATAGTTTGCCTACAGAAGTTTGGATTCTTCATCATGGCAGCCATTTGTCTAAAGTGGCATAGGGTTTTCTGTTTGATCAGAGGGTTGGACGAGGAGACTTCCAAGATTATTTCCAACTCTATTCTGTGATGTATGTTCTGTATTCTGTAAGATCACTTCTTTGAACTCCAAACTAAGGTTCAGTAAAACAAGGCTATCTGGAACTCTATTGAGAGAGAGTGCCATTTCATTTTATAGTGCCCTCCAGATGACTTGTTCTGCCTGAAAGTGAGCTTCACTTTCAGGTGAAGGAGTCACAAGAAAGAGTCTAAAACTGGGGATGATGAAGTAAAGTACTATTAATGTTTTCCACTGCTTCCTTGGGCTATGTCATTTCTGAATGGAAAATGTTTTTAAGATAGTTCTGCTTCTTTTTCTCTCACAATTGTTTGCATGCAATGCATTGTTTTGCTTTTAGTGCTATGTATGTTTCATTTTAATGCAATTTTATTGTGTGTTTTGTGATCCAGGTGTTTTTTTATCCAGATTTTTCCTCCAGATGTGAACATAAAGTTTATACAAAATGAAGCAGATGTAAAGACTATTCAGAAGAGAGATTGAGCCACTGGTTTAGCCCTGAGAAGAAGGAAGCAAGCAGCAATTACCATTGCCCACCGGTGGATCTACAGGGAGTCCAGGGACTGGATTTTATATTCCTAACACGATCCACACTGAGGACCGAGACAACAACTGTTGTAGCATTTGTTTCTCCCTTCAGCCTACTACAGCTTCTGGCAGGTCACATCTGGCCCACAGGTCTTCTATTCACTGTAGTTGTACCAGTACACATTGAAGCACTGAAGTACATGTTAGAGTGTGTCTTATTTCTGCAACCAGTCTTAGGGGAAACAGGGAGCATTAAACATTGCCAATCTCCATTTTTATGGAGATTGTTATTTCCATCAGCCTCCACAGAAGTATATTAACCACCAAATGGTACAGAGCTACAATGGATGCCATCTTGAACTTCCTGAGGACAAGGAGAAAGCCAACAAAATGTTGCCTGTTTATTGACAACCAAGTGTGATGAGAGGTTGTCAAAAATTGCAGGAAACTAAGAGTCATTCTGCCCATAGTTTTCTGACGATTTTATTTATATCATATAGCATAGCAAAATGCAGCACAATGCATAAAATTCACAGAAAACAGCATATAAAATGTATGGCAAAATATAAAACATCAGAGCAGTGAATTGTTTTAAAAACATACAGCACAAGTTATGAATAAAATTAAATTATGCAGGAGAAGTTACTGTCAAGTAGGAAACTTTGGTAGCTACGTGCCTCTTCTTTTCAACTTGCCATTAGAGTAAGGAGGGGGAGGCATTTTAGAATGAGTTAGATGGAGAAACGAAACCTCAACAATCCCGCTGAAGATTGTGAGAGCCTGAAACAGTTTCAAGGACATCAGCAGATGTGGAGTTGAAGCAGATATAAGAAAATGAATTTGTTTACTTGGACTACATGAGAGGTGGGGGGTTTAGCTGGGGAAATTATTGTTTAACGCTGAACTAGTGTCTGGGAATCTCAGAGTTAGTTTTGCTTTGACATTACCATGCAGTGTATTCAATAAACAGTAAGATTTTCGGAAACTGAATGAACCTGGAGTTTTATTTGGATTCTTGAGCTGGAATGACTAAATCTATGGCTGGACATTTAGATTGTTTAGCCGTTGGACAGCAGTGCTTTCAAAATGATGTATTTCATGCAGGTATCCAGGGAAACTTCTGAAGGGGCATTCTATTACAATGTGATACAGAAGTTTGTGGGATGTTCCTACAGTCACAGGATTATCAACCAACCCCCATTTATATTTCCAATATTGACATCTGCCATGTTAGTTTGGATCCAGTTGAACACTGTCTAGATTTTCCTTGGGAGATCAAAGCCAATGGGGAGTTATACACTAAATTAAATCTGGGTCAGAAGTTGCCCACTCCTGGTACCATGCTATCTCAATATCAAAGTCTTCTCTGACTAGTTGCTATCCAACTTTCCATGGCAGATTCTGAGATTTAAGTCTGAATATTTGATCATGACAGTCCTCGTGTATAGGTAATAAACAGTTTGCCTCACATTTTTGCCACTCCCTTTTCAACGCTGAATGTCTTGTAAGATATGGGGATGGTATGTTAGATAATACTAGTAGCCATTTGGAAGATGTTGATTTAATAATTCCTAATATTAGCCTCATAATGTGATCAAATTGCATATCCACTGTTTTTGTGTGGACACTGTTTAACCATAAGGGCTGTAATACTCGGCCATGAACTATACCAAAGCAAGAGCTGATGTCCTAAGAATTGTAGCACTTGCTCTCCAGCTGTTGCCAGAAAGTTTATGTAGAATATTGTTCCTTGTTTTTATTTTATCCATGGTTTTTCCTAAATGTTAAATGATTTCTGATGTAGAAAATTCTTCTGACATATTGCTTTCAGGTGCTTTTCCCCCCCTCCCTTTTGATTTTGCTAGTATTCTCTTTATTTGTTCCTGAGGTTTTTCTTGTAAGATTTAAAATTCTAATTGCAACATCATTAGGATCAAAGTTGCTAGTGTTTGGGGTTTGTTTCATTGACATATCTCCAGATTTTGTGAATAGGGACCAAGCCTTTTTGCTGGCATGCTGAAAATTTGTTTGCTCCATGAGATTGTTAACATTTTTTTCTCCTGGCAGAATCTAGACACTGGAGGAGTTCATCAGCAACTTCAGGCTCATGACTAGCCATGTATTGATGGTATAACTCTATGTATTCTTGGCTCCATCTGGGATACATGTTTATCTGTAGCCCCTTGGGATGTACTTCTTAGCTATGAAAAGTAGTTGTCTCACAAATCAATTGTAGTTTTCTACCTTAGGGGAAATCCATTGAACCTTGTGGTCCAGGTCAGTAGCAAATGCTTTCCATTTGGCTTTTTGAAAATTCTTTCATGGCTTAGGGTCGATCTTACAATTGGGATCTGCACTCCAACATTTAACAGCACAGATCCTGTGCTGATTTCAAGGGAAATTCAGGAGTACTCTTCTATTAAACTGTAATAGTCTATTGTGCATATTCCTGAAGACAAAACACAAATCCATTTGGCCAAGTAGAAGGTACCCTTAGTATCATGGACCAAGAAGACATAGGCCTACTGCCCTATCATTTTATGTTTCAGTTATTAAAATCGCCCATGATTAATGAGGGATGCTATATATTAGATAACACACAATGTAATGTCAACCCATATTATGGAGGTGGTTTGTACAAGTTGGAAATTTTAATGTTAGAAATTTTATTCGTGTCACAAATACATTCATTTCGGTATGGCTTTTCACATATTGTACTTAGTCTATGTTTTGGACTTAGCCTATGTTTTACATATGTAGAGGTGTTGAATATTGCATGATAAATGGCTGAAGTTAGAAAATATCCTATAAGTTTACCTCTATTTTTAAGTTGGACTTCATCAATGCAGTGATGAAAGTAGGCCAACGTGCAGTAAATAATCATTCGTAAGCCTAAGTAAATAGCCAACTTTAGCCCCACTCATACCTTATACCTCATAAAATACCTCTGCAGATCTTATTACAACTGTCTATGGAAGTACCAGTGGCTTTGGCAGTATGAAAACTGTTTTTGACTACCATGCACAAAGAAACATTGGAGACAGTGTAACACTATGCAAGATACACATCTGTTCATGTCAGGCACCAGCTCATCGCTATCTGTGAACAGGTGCTCAGGGAGAAAATAATTTTGCCTGCAAATAATGCTATTGATTTTCTATTCTGGCAAATACCACAATAAAAAGAAACAGGAGAGAACATCTGTCCTTATGTGCAGTATGTGGTCCCTTGTGGCATGCATTTTAGTATCTAGAAGAGTTCCTTTACATTATCCCCTTTCCAGTAATGATGCTGAGAGTTTTGCAATGTCTATTCCCAAAGTGGTCTAGGACAACTCGCCACAGCCAACTTGTCACAGGACAACTCACTGTGAGGTAATTCAATATTGTATGAATCATTTCATTCAGTTACTTTTATTATTGCTGACCAGGTTTTCATCAAAATTATTGTAACTCATGTATTTCTGGATTGAATTTATTTTATGATTATTTGTCACAGTTCCATTGAAATTAATTTAACTTTTGTATTTGTTGAATTGTCCTGCAGTGAATTGTCCTGCAACAAATAAGCCATGGCAAACTGTCCCTCACAAATTGGCCACAGTGAGTTGGCTGTGGTGAGTTGTCCCATTCGTCCTCAAAGCATACCAAAGCATGGCTTAAATATAGACAAATTGATGAAGTAAAAATGTGATGGCTCCCTGTCTAAGGCAGGGAGCATAGGTAGTGTACAGGTAATAATTAATACCCCTGAGTTTGTTTGTTCATTCTGCTACAAATAGATTAGATCTGATGATGCATTACTTGAATACCCTGAATGAAATACAGAACACCATATGTTGCACTAAGAGAACAAACTTCTTCCAAGAGAATCCCAGCTAAAGGGAGCTTTTTGTAAAAGATCTTTTAAAATTTTTCCCTTTTTATTTTTTTCTCATTTTAATATTCATGAACCATAAATACATGCTATTATACAATTTTAACATTGATAGAACTATTTTCTCTTTACACGTTTAAATTATCTAAATTATTAAACTGGTAATAATTTCTAGTATATATTGCACATATATCTCTACCAAATTTAGTATGAATAAGGCTACTTAAATAATCATGATGTTAGGTGCAACCATGCAAAATTAAGAGGCATTTGATATAATTTTACTTAACAAAATACATATGGGAATTATTTTTCTCCCTTTTGAAATCTTTAATTTTATTGATCTCCTTAAATCTTCTCAGTAGTTCTTGCCTTGGGGCTTAATTTTAAAAATATTTTTGTTTCTGTAAACAACTCCAATTGTGTAACTGTACATAACTACAATTGTATCTATTTATCACTTCATTTTAGTTTGAAAATGAATTTAATTCTAGAAAATTAACATTTACCAGAGCAGACATTATACAAATTTAGATTAGTTCCAAAGGCATAACAGATGGCAAGATATTTTTTTCTTTAGTGTAGGAAGACAACTTGAAATGTGATACACTATTGCATATATATATATATATATATATATATATATATATATATATATATATATATATATATATATATATATATACATATATATATATATATATATATACACCATATTATGTAAGTTTTTGCTGAGATATATGAATGCCTTCAAAGAACTCTCCAAAACCTGAAGTTAGATTTTCTGTTTTTGCTATATGATGTGAATGCCAGAAAGGGGCACACCAAAACCATATTTATCATTTTCTCATTTAAATTCTATATTCTAGAATTAAATTCTAGAATTTAATTCTATATTTTCACCTTTGTTTATAAATGATGGTTTAACCATATTAACCATATTTCTTTAAGGAAATAAAAGAGAACATGAATTAAGCCGGGGAAATTTTGTAAAATCTTGGCTATACTGGAGAGTTTGGCTGAGAAAAAGGGAATTGATCTGGCAGCCACCACAATATTAATCCACCTGCTTCAACAGATGAGGAGTACTACTGAAGACCTTACTATATTCTGTATCTGGATTCCATAATTATGGCTCTGGGCATATGATTTATGGCAGAGAACAAAGAAGCAGTCCATTCACTGTTGCACAATAGCTATTACTGAATAGCAGTTCTCTAATGATATTGGGGGTTCTGACATATTGGATCATATTCCCAACTTTATTGATACAGAGCATGGCTTGAGATGTAGACAGCACTACTGTGGACTGCTATTGGGATCAAGCTCCAAATGTTGGTCTCCTGGAACAAAGTAATGATGTTTTCTAGTCATTCATGTGCCCCTTTTTATTGGGTTGAATTGGTAATCAATACATGCAATGCAAAGAGATCATTTAGCACACTGTAAAAAATGAAAATCTGGCTGTGGGCAACTGGAAAACAGGCTCTTGGAACACTGAGCATGTGGCGTCCATAGTTTCAAGATGGCTGAAGATAAGGAGGCTTTCCAACAAGCTCTATCAGCAAGTCCAGGGAAGAGTCACAATTGCTGCAGTTTCTTTTCTAGTAATAGCGAATACATGATTACATGCTACCAGATAATACATGCCTCCCTCACCTATCCCCTACAGGATGTCTGAGAAAGTGCATGAGTGCATATGGAGGGGAGGGCAGAGTGGTAATGGGCATGGGGTGTTCCAGGATGTCCCCAATGTGTAGTATCAATGGTGTGTTCCAGTCTCCCTGAGTCACTCATTCCCAGTTTCTGGACAATATATATTTAGAGGCCCTGAGGTCCAGTTGCTGCTGGTAAATGCTAGGTCAGTCAATGATAAGGCTCCCCTTATTCAAGATCTTATTGAGAGGAACAAGTCAACCTGGCATGCATCACCAAGACCTGGCTGATTCTGGAATTGCGGGGGGGGGGGGGTTCCCCTCAGAGATGTGACCACCTGGTTTTAGGGTTTGACATCAGCAAGACAGAACCTTGCTTCCCAAGTTCCTGGTTGTGAAATCATGTTTCTGACACTGAGATCACATAGCAACTTCCATGCCTGAACTGCAGGAGGCCATCTCAGGGCTGGCGGTAGAATTTCCCAGGCTTATGGTTCTGGACAACTTCAATCTGCCATCTCTGGGTGTGGCCTTGGAAGCGACCCAGGAGTTTATGGCCACCATGGCAATAATGGGCCTATCCCAAATCATTTCAGGCCGAACTTGTGATCACACATCAGATATGATTCTCTTGTTGGAGCAATGCAATGTGATCTAACATTTCCCATCATAGTCAGACCATGCTCTGCTGTCCTGGAGAATCTTGTTTGTCACCCGCCTCTGCAGGAGAGCCAGGCCCATTTCCTGGTTGTCCCTGTGATTCATGGAGGAGTTGCAGGTCCTAAAATAATTAAGAGATAACTAGAGTGCCAATGGAGGAAAACGAAGAATATCTCTTACTGGACATGACATAGAACCATTAGTAAGGCCTACTTGATGGCAATAAGAGCATTAAAATAGCATTATTTGTCTACCCTTTTTGCAGCCAGATTGTTGCCCACAGTTCTGTCCTAGGTCACCTGGTCCCTTCTGGAACAGGAGAGTTTGGTTGATCATCTGCAGGGCCATGCAGAGGAATTTGTTCTACACATTGGCTTTGTTCTCAATTGGAACCTATGTGTGGTGCAGGTCCTTATGAGATGCCTAGGGAGACAGCTTGCCCTGTAATTTGGGAACTTTTGATCCTGTTGGACCTAAGGAAATGGACAATGTCCTTGATGCTGTCAGTGAAATCACCTGTCAATTAGAATGTGAGGCTTGTTAAGTGCACATGAGGTATTTCAAGGTGAGGAAGGCCATGGGGAGGCCTTGTGATGGAACAGGCCACCTGCCTAAGACCACTCAAGGCCCTGACCCACTGAACTCCCTTATACTGCTCACAATTGCTCCCCATCCACCCAACCTGTTACGCTGGGTCATTACCTTGTGAAGATTTAATAAGCAGTCTCCACTCCAGCCTCTCAGCTGCTTGCACCCCTCTGACGCTCCTTTTGGGACTCCACAGGCCACCCCTGGCACATTGCAGGCCAAAATGGAGCCCCCAATGGGTGGATTTGCCCCTCAGAAGCTCCATTTTGGCCTGCAATGTGCCGGGAGAGCCCTTCAGAGGCTCAAACTGAGCATTGGAGGAACAAATCTGCCTTTCAGAAGCTCCATTTTGGCCTGAGATGTGCAGGATGAATGTTGCAGAGCTCTGCAGTTGTTTATAAAGATGAACAACCCCCATGGTGCTGCAAGATTCATAATTTCGGGACTTGTTCATAAACGCTAGGGGGTGCTTATCACGTAACTTCGAACATTCGCTAACAGAACATTCGTAATCCAAGGAATACCTGTATATTAAAAAGTCATCCAAATACACCAACACTCCCTTGTACAAGTAGTTATGCAACACCGCACTGATCAGTTGCATGAAAACAGCTGGCGGGCCCTGCAACCCAAAGGGGAGCACTTGGAATTGAGAGCATCCCAGAGGACAGATGAACACAGTATTCCATTTGTCGCCTTCCTTGATCCTAACCCATTAATAAGCCTCCCACAAATCTAATTTAGTGAAGATTTTGCTTTTGGCTAGATATGCTAGATATGTCCTTCATCAGGGGTAATGGGTAGACATTTTCTATGCACATTGCATTTAGCCCTCTATAGTAGGCTAAATAAATCCATGTTTTTTTATCATGAAGCATCAAGCTCTTCTAGCTCACAGGGAGTCATCGAATACATCTTAGGTTTCGGGAGTTTAACTCAGTCAGTGGGGCAATGAGACAGGAGCACATTGGAGCCCTTCTCACAAAACTTCAGTAGATCCCAGTACTCCTTGGGAATTCTGGCATGTTTTTTGGGTGGTCCTGTGTGACTGACCCTAACTCCCTCAGTTCTTCCATTTTCTTGCCTATGGAATTTGGGATCTCTTCCCCCTTTTTTGGACTCCTTGTCTCTAATAGTTAAGAGCCCTCTCCTACAGTTCTCATAAAGGTTCCATTTCTGGAGCCAAGACAGTCCAAATCAGTGGAGTCTCTCCATCCCTGATGCCACTATAAAACTCAGAGTCTCTTTGTGCTTTCCACTAGCACAGCTATAAAATGACACCCACCCCCAGCTACTGTACCATCCAGTTGGCAAAAAGCTATTGGCACCTTTGGCTGCTTGAGTCTCAGTCATAACTTTTCCACTACCTCAGGGCTAACCACACACCTGATACAGCCCAAGTCCAATAGATCACCCCCTGGATCCCCGATGAGGGCACCATTAGTTCCATAGGAATGATTATGGGGATTACACATCAATTTACCAAAAGGCTCAGAGTCAGAGTCAGTTTCACTCTCACCCAGCTTGGTCAGAGCTTCCAGCCCCTCATAATGAGGAGGAACAAACTCAAATACACCCCTTCATGGGTTCTCAGAGCTCACTTCTCCGCATTCCTTCCCAGGGTCACTTTCACTTTGAGCTGGGCTTAGTGGATTGGCACTCTGTACCTCAATGCCCCTCCTTCCCACACTTGAAGCATACCATGGATCACAGTCTGGGTCCAGATTCATCCTTTGCTGACTTTGGGGTTTACTTATGCTCAGGGGGGAAGGATTTGGGCCACCATGGTATCAGTCTTGGGGTAGGTAGATCTCTACTTCATCTGTCAGCACATCCCAAGATGCAGGTGTGGTGGACATCATCATCAAAGCCATATTTGATGCAATCAATCAGGATGTCTTCAGGCCATGTGGCTAGTCGGTACACCAATTCTTGGAACTCTTGGGTGCACACAGCCACCAGTACTGGCTTTAGATGATTTTCTTCCAGAAAATCATCAGAGCCTTGTGCTCTGCCAGTGGATCCTCAAACCATTGGCAAAGGGCTGCCATGAAATTTCTGTAGCTGGGGGTCGTCATCGTTATGGAGGGAGACCATCTATTTGACAGCTGTACCCTCAAGAGTCATGGTTATGCAAATAACTCGGATGCTTCCGTCCCAAGTCAGTCCCATATTCCTGCATGTAGTTTCAGATTTCACTCCCAAGGCCAGGACCTTCAGGGCCCAGCGTCTCTGAGGAACAGTTCCTGCAGGTGGAGGCTTTCATGCAACAGCAGCTGCTGATGGTGGCATCACTGATACTGGCACAGTCCAGGAGGAGCAGGTACAACTGCTTCCATGGCCACAATTCAGCAGCTCTGTCCATGGCTTGGCTTGGGGCAGCCATAGGAGCTTGAGCAGTTATCTGAGTGAGTTTCACTGGCTCTCCAATTCTTGATTGCCTCTTGCAACTGGTACCATGGCTCAGCAGGGCATTCTCCAGATCCACATCAAGAGGGCGAAATTCATCTTTATTCCCCTCACATCAGTCCTGCAGGGGAATCTCTGCTTCCTCATGTAAAAGTCATTGCCAAGGGTCATTCTTCTGGGTCTTCCTTTTGCCCCATGCCCAATGACCATCTGGGTTGGCAGATTCCTCCTCAATGTCTAGCTCCTCCAGCCACTTCATTTTGTCTCAGGCCCAGTATGGTCTAGGAGGGGACCTGCCCAGAGCCCTGGTCACCTATAGTTCACTCTCATGGCTGGACATTTAGGTGCTCATTCCCCACAGTAGATTACAGCCTCCTGGTTGACTGTTAAAGTAGACTTGGCCTAATGTCAGGGTTGCCTCTGATCAATCCATAAGAAAGAAAACCCTTGACTCCATAGATTCCGAAAAAAAGGTAGGAAAGAACTGATTTCAGCAAAAGCCAGGCAATGTCTGAAGCAAACACACATGGAAAGACACATTGAAAATAACTCCAGAGCTCACTATATACCCTGGTAGCCAGGCAATCAGAGTCCAATCGTCAGCCAAGATGTTTTGGGAACATCTCTGGTCCAGATGCGCTGGTCCTCCTTCATGCGTATCTTTTCCAGGATGGTTGGCCTTGAAGATGTTAAACATTCCAAACTTGCATCTATGAGTCCAGGCCTCCCCATTGCTTCTCAGAAATGCCTGTCTCACACCTCCTGCATGCTTCCTCTTCCAAATACCCATTGCTCTCCCCCCACTCCGTTTCCATGGCACTGGCAGCAAATTTGAAGGAAAGCAATGATGGCCAGGCTGACACCTAGAGTTGAGGTGTCATCAGTATGCTGATGATACTCAACTTTTATCTCCACTTTTCGTGATCCATTCTCAGCTTGAGTATAGGAGTTTGTTTTTCTATGGGTTATGCCTTCCTTTCTCAGCCACTATTGAAACATGTTAGACATGAACTCTGTACCTCTGTTTGTAGTTGACATACACTTTGATTATACCTTCTCTCTGCAAACATTACTCACTGCTTAAATAATTGAATCCCTTCTGTTTTGCTTTTTAGTAAATAACAAAAACCATATCTTAAAAAATCATGAACATTTACCATTGATGGAAAGAGAAGGCCAATTAAATCAGTATGAACTAACTGAAAAATTTCCGATCGCTTCTTTTGCTGACAGGGTATCTTTGATTTTCTCTTTTTGCAAATAGTACAATCCAAATAATTGTCTTTTACGTTTGAACCTAAAGCCATTTTTCTATCTTACCAAGAAGCAGGTTTTGGTCTACTTTGTTGAATCTTCTTCTTCTTGTGCCATATCCGTCATCAGATGTTGACAATCATGTTGGCAATCCTATTTTTGTCAACAGCCGTATGAAAAAGTGCTGCTGAGTTTTGTCCAAACCAGTCCCTTAGGTTTTGAAGCCATGATGTTCTTCTTCTGCCTGGACCTCATTTGCCTTCAATCTTTCCCTGGAGGATTAAGTGAAGGATGCCATATTTTTCTGGGTGTCACATCGCATGTCCAAAATATTCTAACTTTCGCTTTTTAATGGCTTTGATTATTTCCCTTTGCTTTCCCAGGCATCTTATCATCTCCTCATTTGTGATTTTGTTAACCCAGTTTATACTGTAAATCTACATTTCAAATGCTTCTAGTTTCTTCAAGTGGTTTTCTGTCAGAGACCAACTCTCTACTCCATAGAACAGGATAGAAAAGATATAACATCTGACAAGCCTGATTTTCAGTCTTAGGCTTATGTCGTGACTTCAGAAGACCTTTTTCATTTTGAAAAATGTTGTTCAAGCTTTCTCTATCCTTGCCTTCACTGATCATGTCCCAGCTTTCATGTAAATTAAAACTGAGGTACATGATCCTTTCAACTTTTTCTAACGGTATTCCTTCCGAATTTATCAGTGGTAAATTAATGGGTTGTTTGCTGACAACCATGATCTTGGTTTTTGAGGTGTTAAGCTTCAAGCCATATTTTTCAGATACTTCTGAGACTCTGTTGATGAGGAGCTGAAGGTCTTCATGCTTACTGGCAAGCAGAACTGTATCATCAGCATATCTTAAATTGTTGATCTGAACACCATTTACTTTGAGGCCAGCATCAATGTTTTGCAGTGCTTCATTGAAAATTGACTCAGAGTAGATATTAAATAACAGCGGAAACAGAATACAGCCCTGTCTGACCCCTCTTCATATTTCTACATCATTTGGCCTAGTCTCACATTTGCTACCTGATGCCAATATAGATTCTTTATGATTCAGATGTCTTTGTCATCTAGTCCCACTTGTTTCAGGATTTGTAATAGTTTGCTGTGTCTTATTTTATCAAATACTTTTTCAAAATCAATGAAGCACATGTGATTGACATCTCTACAGTGCTGTACAAGAACTTGAATGCTGAATAGGGCATCTCATGTACCAAGATTGTTTCTGAAACCAAATTGTATGTTACTTAGACATTCCTCAATTTTGTTGTATATTCTTGTGTGAATTATTCTCAGGAATATTTTCAGGGTATGACTCATTAAGCTTATTGTTCTGTATTCGGTATACTTATTTGCATTTATTTTTTTGCATTTATTTTTTTGGGGATTGTCTGAAAGGTTGAATTTAGCCAATCATTTGGTATCTTTCCTGTTTCATATATTTGAATGAAGAGCTGCAATAAAATTTTCTTCCCATTGTCTTCTAGCAGTTTTAAAATTTCTACTGGGATATCATCAGGTCCTGTGGCTTTTCTTATTTTTGCAATTTTTATTGCATGTTCAATCTCCTCCATAGTGATGTTTGGTCCAGTTGTTATATTTCCCATATCAATATCATCCTTAGTGTCCTCAAAAAGTTCTTCAATATATTCCTTCCATCTTTTTAGTTTTTCATCCTCATCCAAGATGATTTTCCCCTCCCCTTACTTTGTTGAATGCTTTGCTGAAATCTAAGTATACTATGACCACAGCATTTCACTGGTCCACTAATTTAGTTGCTTTGTCAAAGAATGAAAGATTGGTTTTGTTAGATTGGCACAGGGAAAAGAAGACGTGACTCAGCAGAGGTCCGTTCAGCACTTTATTCAGCTCATACGGAACAGCTTGGCTGAGCTGCCGAGCCCTCTTTATATACAGCTCCGGCAAGCTAGCCAGCCAATGACATCCATTTAAACTTCCCGCCGGTGGATTAGCCTACCACCGGCAGATGCCCATATAAGGACACAACAGGTTTGGCATGATCTGTTTTTGACAAACCCATGTTGGCTTCTGGTTGTAACTTTGCTTGCTTCTAGGTGTTCGCAGATATATTTTTTGATTATCTTTTCAGGATCTTCCCAGATATTGATGTCAGTTTGATTGGTCTGTAGTTTCCTGGATCTGTTCCCCCTCCCCTTTTTTTGAAGATTGGAACCACATCAGCTCTTTCCCAATCGTCAGGTAGTTCTCCGATGCTCTAGGGTCTTTGATGGATATAGTACAATGGTTCTGGGATCATATCTGCCTGCTCCTTCAGAATTCTGGAATGTAATCCATCAGGTTCTAGTGATTTAATTTAATTTAATTTAATTTAATTTAATTTAATTTAATTTAATTTAATTTTTAATTTGTCAAATATGTACGAGATAACAAGTATAGGTATGAACATGAACATAAATAAAGGAAGTAAATTCAAATAAACAGGGACGGTAAGACAGAGACAGTAGGCACACTGGTGCGCTTATGCATGCCCCCTTTATGGACCTCTTAAGAATGGAGCGAGGTCCACAGTAGACAGTGGTTTGAACTTGTCAAGATCAGACAGGTGTTCTCTTACCATTTTCTTGTTTAATTTGAATTTCTAGCCTGTTTTCTAGGGTCATGTTTTTGGACTATAATTTCTTTTTGCATGAAGATTGATGCAAAGAATGAGTTAAGCAGCTCTGCTTTTTTTCTACTGCCTGTTACGTCTTTGCTATCGTGTCTCTTTATTGGATTGATTGTTTCCTTTACTTTTTTTTATTTTTTACATGTTAAAAGAAACTTTTTAAAATTATCTTTGATATTTGTTTCAAGTTTTAGTTCATTCTGAGCCGAATAATAAGTTATTCTTTTAGAAAAGTGTTTAATGTATTAAAAAGCTATGACATTGCAAACTGACCGCAAATTATAATTAGTAGAGACAATGTGTTATGACTTGCTAAAAGCTCCCTTGGAGACAGGAACCTACGCCTTGGGCAAAACCATTATCAGGGGAAAAAAGGAACATCTGTCAAAGTGAAGTTAAAAGTAAACATGATAAGATAGTTGTTAGAATTGTCTAGAATTGTCAGGATGACCCTTTAAAGTGTAAAATAACTTGGAGAATGATTTAGGAGACTAAAGAGGAGTTGGGAGGGCTTCTTAGACGTGGTGCACTTGCAACCACTTTTCATTTTTCTTCATTTTATCTCCAATAAACCTTTGGTTTTGTGAACCAGACTTGTTTATGAATTGTGAAGATTAAAATATTTGGGTCTTATTACTCACATGAGCCTTAGCTTTCCTGATTTTAGCTTTGCAAATTTGGGCTATGTGCTGGTACTCTGCTTTAGTTATGTGTCACTCTTTCCATTTTTTGTACTTATCCTTTTTGTCTTTCAGTTTATCAGATAATTCTTTGTGCAACCATGCTGATTTTTTCTTGGATTCCTTGTTTATCTTTTTCAATATATTGTGCTGGACTGGGCTTTATGATCTTATTTTTCAGAGTTTCCTAAGCTTCTTGAGTTGCTTTCCCCTTTAAGGTTTTCATCCATGGAATCTTTCCTAGGCTGTCTTTGAGTTTGTTAAAATCAGCTCTTTTAAAGTTTAAGACACTTGCATTATGTTCTATTGCTTGTGTTTGTATCAGGGGTGGGTTCTACTTACCTTTACTACCGGTTAGCAACGGAGCTGTGCATGCTTCTGCGCATGTGCAGAAGCTTCCTGATGACGTCGGGGTCGGTGGGCGAAGCCTCCCTCTGGTTTTACTACCAGTTCTTGCGAACCAGTCCGAATCAGGGGCAACCCATCACTGGTTTGTATTATATTGAATTACAATGTAACATGATCACTCTTCCCCAAAGTTCTGGCAACTTCAACCCCTCTTTCATTTCTCCTCTTAGTAAGAATTAAGTCCAGTTTAGCTGTCCCTCTAGTATATCCCTATAGCAATGTCATTCTTTTTTCCTTTTATATTGACCCCTATGCATTCTAGGAGATTCTCATCCTTGGTTTGCTTTCTTTGTGTAGAGATGATCTCTTACATATAATGCAACTCCATCTCTTCTTTTCTTAGATCTGTTTCTTTTGAATAGTTTGTATCCTTCCATCAGTGCATTCTAGTCATGACTTTTATCCCACCAAGTTTCAGTAATGACAACTACATCATACCTGCCTTCATGTACTATTACTTCAAGTTCATTCTGTTTGTTCTCTAAGCTTTGAGCATTAGTGTATAAGCATTTGAATCTTTTATGAATGGTCTTAGGTATGTTTCCTATATTTCCTACTTTATTTCTGAGTTTTTCATCCTTCGTATCAATCTCTACCTCATTATTCGTTTGTTTGGTTGTGTTGGCATTTGTATTTGGAATTAAGTTCCAAAGTTTCCCAAGGTTTTCTTAAAAATCCTAAGGTTTGATCATCCTTCCCCTTCATTTTTAGTTTAAAGCCCTCCTAATAAGTTGAGCCAGTTGTTTTCCAAAACACATTCTTCCTAGTTCTTGTGAGGTGCAGCCCATTCCTTGCCAAAAGCTCTTCATGTAGATAGTGCAGACCCCAGCAATGATTTCTACAAATATCTGTTCAAGAACTAAAAGGGAATGGTAGCTCATCACTAAACAGACTCCTCCAGTATGAATTTCACTGAATAAAACTTCAGGGACCAAAAGACCTCTAATACCTTTATCACAGGAGTGAAATCTATTTACCTTCTCTACGGTTCGGAAGTGCATGCGCCACGCCACAGGTCACAAAGTTTCAGTCCTAAAGCTAAAGTGAGGACAATGTAAAATCAATTTGTCCATATATTATGCAAAACAGTGATTCTGGGATTAGGATAAATAGTTTTGGTTCTATATTTCATTGCATATCTACATATTTTTGTACCTGTAAACCAGTACATTAATCACAACTCGGTTGTCCTTTGAAGTGTGCTTTCAACATATTTTTGTGTTGCACTTCTCAAAAAAATAAAAATAAAGGTATCTGAGGAAATGTAAGCAAAACAAGGAAAAAGAATTAGTGTTTAGATTGGCCTTTGGTGGTACTTTCCTGGAACAACGTCTCCAGACTTGAGAAATGATTCATGCTATCTTTCTGATATATAGTATCAGCCTTCATGTTCCTAACTTACCAGTGCTCCTAAGATATTTGCAATGAAGAGGCAAAGAACATCATGGACAAAACAAAAACAATCAAGCTGTCAGCCAATTCCTTGGACAAAAACAATATAGCCATCACACAACACTGACTCTTGCCTAGGCTTGGCAGCAGATCCACCTCCTACAGTTTCAGCCTATTTCTCCTTCCTCCCAGAGAAGTACTTTCAATAGAAGAGGTCCTGATTTTTGTGTTAGACAGAAAGACAAATGGCAGAAGGTAGACTATAATCGTCAACAACTGAAACAATGCTTTTCTAATGAACAATGCACCTCCTTGATGTTTCCTTGACAGCCACCAATTGTCATGGACTTAGCTCAGGTGAAATCCAAATATTTTTACTACCAGTTCTGTGGATGTGGCTTGATGGGCATGGTGTGGCTTGGTGGGCATGGCTTGGTGGGTGTGGCAGGGGAAGGATACTGCAAGATCTCCATTCCCACCCCACTCTAGGGGAAAGATACTGCAAAATCCCCATTCCCTCCCCACTCCTGGGGGAAGGTTACTGCAAAATCTTCATTCCCACTCTGGGGCCAGCCAGAAGTGGTATTTGCCGGTTCTCCGAACTACTTAAAATTTTCGCTACTAGTTCTCCAGAACCTGTCAGAACCTGCTGGATTTCACCCTGATTTAGCCGCTTGGTAGCCATAACAGTGGACTGCAAACAACAGTGTAAACATTTTAGCAATCCTACAAAGTGATCCTTTGTATCTACTTCTACTTTGAAGATCCATCATGAGCCCTGATAAATTTGCCGTGTCTAGTCTCACACACTCTTTGTGTGTGGTTTTGAGCCCTCAGATGTATCTCTCAATCAGTTATGGGATGCTGATGGAAATGGAAGATGGATAAATAGCATTTTCAGTAATTGTTTCCTTACCTGCTTTTTGAATCCTTACCTGGCTGCTTTCATTAAAGCAATAAAGATCCACCACTCCAGCTTCTGGCTTGGTACTAGAAGAAATAGTCTTATTATTAGATGTGCTGCTTGTGCAACTCGCCCTCAGAGGAAATTATACCCCTAAAAACAAAACCATATTATGTTCCAGGTAACAATCACAACTGAGAATCCCAAAGGCCATTTCTGTCATTTAATTATTTATTCATTTGTTTATTTGTACTGGTGGGTAAAGTCACAGTCACCCTATGGAACAGCGGAAAGCAGCTTATGTCACAGGAATTAGGCCTCATTAGCTCAATAGAAATGGGTGAGCAGTAAGGGCCAAGCATTGATAGTTGGCAGCACCTTGAAGAAATAAAAAAACATAGCTATTTTCATAGCATGCAAATACTGTCTAGGGAGAGGGGAGAATTTCCAATTCCAGGAAGGAGTGCCAGCAGGAGCAGCCTAGTTGCAGAAAGGCCTAGAGACGTGAGCAAAAGCAGTCAAGGTGGAATATAGGGCTAATCAGACCACACTTGGAGATCGTACTGAGGTTTATTGTGTCATATGTATATGTACTATGTCAACAAGCAGAAGATCCATCAACAAAGAGGGAAGCTTGGCATATAACCTATGGAGGAAGTAACAGCAGCAACATATCTTCAATGGTGGTCGCACTTGAAGGCCAGACAATTGGCCACTACAACTCAAGGTGGCAAGATCCATTATTCACATCATCCTGTAGGAACAGGAAAGGCTAAGGAAAAGAACAAAAACACATCAATGATTTGCGTTGTGACAGAATTTGAGATTATAACACAGGAATCAGGATAGATGAGGCATTTATTTATTAAATTTATTTGTTGCCCATCTTGTATTGAAATGACAGCCGTAAAACATTAAAATCCTAACAGATAAATATTTCTAAAACAGTAACAATGGAAACAACAAAATTATGGCTAAAATAGAGAAGGAGGGAACAAGATGCTCAGGGGAGGGGAAGTGATATTGCCTCTTAATTCATCAACCACCTTCATTGCGATGCTCTCCCATTAGGGCCCCGAGCCATTTGGCAGAGCCAGGTCTTTAGGTTTTTGTGGAAGATTGGAAGGGTGGTAGCCAATCTCTCCTCAGGGAGTAAGATGCTCCAAACAACAGAAGCCACGGCAAAGAATGCCTTCTCCTGGATGGCAATAAATAATCTCTATTTTAGCAAGAGGAATCTTTCTTGAGAAAGGAGAAAGTAATGAAAATCCAGGAAAACTGGATTGTGTGGTTTCAGAAATGTAGAATCACCTGATGTTTGTTGCTTCTTAATTCCAGCAACATTTGGGAGAATTGTGGATTCACTGACAATACATCATCTATTTAGACTCATTTTGAGTTGCACAACTTATGCCTACAGTCTATGATTTTAATTACATTAATTAATTTTTTAAAAAGTTTCTATACTTTTCACAATCTTCAGACATGTTAGATTAAAACTGCCAGTTAGTCTATTAGTTTTACTAATTAAATTTACTGAAAATTTAAAAATTTGAGATGCAGGTTTGCATCCACTCCAGGCATGGAAATGCACTTAGTCACTTTGTCTAATCACTTTTTTTACCCAAACTATTTCACATTATTGCTTTCGTGAAGAAAATGGGAAGAGGGACTAGTATGTATGCTATCTTGAGCTGTTATGAAAAGTCAGATATAAATCTAATCAAATAACTAAATTGAATCTTTGAACTTTTTTGACTACATCTAAAATGTGTTTCTTTTTAAATTAACAAGGCTCTCTGATGAATGAGTTTAAATTAAACTATTAATAAAAATGTTCTCTAATAACTTTTAAAAATATTTTTAGGCTGACCTAAGGAGATAGTGTTTTATTTTTTATTATTTTTAACTGGAAATTTCATGTATTATACACTTATTATTTTTAACTGGAAATTTCATGTATTATACACTTCATAATAAATTATCACACATTGATGCTCAGTTTGTAGTGTGCTGAAGAGCTCTTGTAACTGTGGGAGTTTTGAAAGGTAGCAGGTGTCAGCTGTTCAAGAACCAATTCGATGTCTCTTTCAGGAATTATGCCTATTTTGTAAGACAAATACTCATTGAATTAAAATGGGCAATTTAATTCACTGAGTGCAATTTTGTGCTCAGTGTATGAAGCCAAATTAAACCATCCCCAACAATGAAAGTTACAATGCCCAACAACCCACCGGTCTGTTAGGAAGCTTTCTCCAACATTCTGTTGGAATCTACCTTCCTTTAAATCAGTGTTTCTCAACTGCAGCAATTTTAAGGTGAATAGACTTCACCTCCCAGAATCTAAACATTCTCACCTTCTCTCTGTCTCCTAAAAATTAGGTTCCACTTTCTTGCTGATCCTTCTTATCTCTTTTTGCATCAATTCCATTTTGCTTAAATCTAATGTGTCACCTGAATGCGGCACATTATTCAAAACAAAATTTAACCAATGCAAAATTGAGTGGAACAGCTATTTCCAGGGCTATACACTAAATTGGGAAGGGGTGTAATGATTAAAGTGTTAGACTAGGTGTGGAGGAACACAGGTTTTAATCCACACTTGGTCATGGAAAACTACCAAATGATTTTGAGCTACCATATTTTTCGGAATATAAGACGCTCTGGACTATAAAATGCACCTATCTTTTTTGGTGAAGAAAACAAGAAAAAGAAATCTCCTCTGCCTCCCAGCAATTTTGCCTCATTGCAGCAAACAGAAAATAGCCTGCTTTACTTTCATTTTCGTTTTCAGCATAGCTTGATTAGCACAAGAAAAAAAAAATCTGTTTCCAGTAGTTTACTTCCTTGCGGCAAGCAGCAGAGGCCTGCTCAAAACAGCTGAGAGCAAAACAGCTGAGAGTCGGCAGGCTGATCCAATCAACTTGTGCTAATTAGGCTGTACTAAAGCTGAAAAGAGCTGTTTCTTCTTGCTGCTTGCTGCACGGAGGTAAACTGCTGGGAGGCAGAGGCCAAAGTGGGTGGGTGGGGCTACATTCGGTGAATAAGACACACCTAAATTTTCACCCCCTTTTACGGGGGAAAAAGGTGCATTTTATACGCCAAAAAATATGGTAATTGTTCTCTCTCAGCCTAAACTACTTCATAAATTTCTTGCTATGGAAAGGAAAAAAAGGAGAAGGGACAACCTCTACACCACTTTGACTTTTGTACAAAAGATGGGATATGAAATAAATAAACAAATATCTCCTGGAAGACAATTACTACTTTCTTATTGTCACTAGGAGAACTACAAGGACGTGTCCTTGAATTTATCAGGAACTGAACAATTTGAAGTAGACTCATATTAAACTTATTAAACTCATAATACGGAAACTATATTTCTTCAGAGAAAGTCACACTCTGCTGATATTTAACTCCTTTACAAGTATTACGAACCTCTTACCAAGCCATATCTGCTGGATTTTTTATTATTATTATATTTTAAGTTTTCTGTTGTTTTATTCTTCTGTCCAGATCATTCTGAGTTATATTTCTGTCTTTTAAAAATTAGTTATTGCTCCTAAATTTGTTTCTACAAACTTGGTAAATAATTTCTTCATCTCTTTACTCACATCATTTATAAAATTAACTATTGAGACTAGGACTTAATTTAGGCTATCCCTTTTTATAAAGTATTCTCATTTTGAATTGATATGCATTTACTTAGTATAGTTTTTGAGCTAGATTGAAGCTTATCAGGTCTAAAGCTAGCTAGAAAACCATAGTACAGTAAGTAGTATGCTAATGAGAATATTGGGGTACTTTGTCAAATGCCTTGCTCAAGTTAAAATACATTATGTGCACAATGTTTTCACAGTCTACTAAGAAAATTATCCAAATAAAAAGTGCAGTATGTTTAGTTTGACAAATAATTCTTGACAATCCCATGCTAACTTCTAATGAGATGTTTAGAAATTGATTATTTCATGGTCTGTTATAGAACATTTCTAGATATCACCATTAGACTTGCTCTTCTATAAGACTTAAATTTAAGTCTTTAATATGCTGCTATTGAAGAAGGAGCCAAGTTGGCAAAATTGAGGCACAGAAGGTAACCCTTCAAACCTTAAAAACAGCAGTTGGAAACAATCAATGGACAACTATAAAACTTAAAGCTAGCCAAGTATTTAGGCATCTGGACAGAAAGGCCTCCTTAATCAATAGTAATCTATAGTAACAGAAATTACTAGCCATTCAGCACACTCCAAATCAGAAGCCTAAGATAACCATCTCATTCACTCAAATGATAGGGCTGGGTCTGCAACAGTTGGCAACCAAAGCACTGAGTTAGCTGATTTGTCTTTCAAAAAAGCTTCCTCAGACTCCACTACCAAGTGGTAAAAGCGTAGATTCAACCTGCTCCCTGCACCTTTTCCTTCTGATTTGTTTCATTGTTTTATTATACATCCTAGAGTTTTTCAAAAATGTCATGTGGTGTGAAATAAAGGTTGTGGATGTTGTGTTTTTTTGAAGTATTATGGGAAAGATGTCTTGGCAACAAATACCCATGATCCTTAATTATATTTTGAATGCAGGCAGGCAATCATAGCAGATATAAAAAGGAAATAGAAACAGGATGTTTCAGCTCTTCTAGGCTTGTATGAAGCAATCCACTAAAAGACACTGTTAAGAAAGTGGAAAATTTCCTAGAAAAAATAAATACTAATTAGCATCTTTCTCTTGGCATGACTAAAAAGTTTCTAAATTCTTAAATTAAATTAAATTAAATCTAAATTCTAGACTCTAAAATCTGAAATATAGTCTCTAAATTCCTAAATTAAATTCTTAAATCTAAATTATCTAAATTAACATTCAGATTAAGAGATTATTAATCTGGATCTTAATTACACCCACAGGGAAATAAATGAATAGAGGAAAAGACTGGAGAGAAGAGAAGACTTTAGAAAACAAAGATTTACTTGGATAAAAAATTACTCTGGTAAATTCTGCTGAGTAGCATAGCTGTCTGTTGGCAGTTACCTTTGTTATGCTGGAAAAGGGTGGGGTGGTGGTAACATATACAATAATTGCAAAATGAGTTAGGAACACTTCTGTTTGCAAGAGTATTTCTTTTTTCTCTAATGAATTAAGTGCAGATCTGTTTTATAAGGTGTTTTTTCTCTCTGCATATTTATAAGAATTTGTAAGGATTATGATCTCTATGAATTAAATGATCTTGAATGAACGTAAAAGTGAATTTTTATATATATTGAATGTTTCTGAGAAAACTGAGTGATCATTTACACAAGGCTGTTAATGCTGGACTGCAAATTTATGAGGCGTGTAAAATTGCCTGGAACTACAATAGGACATTGCAATCTTTTATACTAATTACAAGTTGATATTTCCATTTTTTTACTCTCAGCTGACATACTATTTTTCTTTTCAACTGAGATTTTGGAGGGTTTTTTTCATCTTTTATTCATCTGTTGGTGTTATTGGAACCTCCACTGCTTGGTTTGTCACTCTGGACTTCTTAGGGGTCTTCAGAGGGATCTTTTTCACCTGGCTCACCCTAGAAGATCCTGCTTTGGCCTACAGAGTAGGGGCCAGGCATTTGGCCATGCAATGACCCCGTTGGCCATACCAGAAACATTTCAATATTGGCCATGCCGTTCCCTCCCGTGGAACCACCACAGCGATGGGGGTCACCGGATAGCAATGAGCAAACGCTCTGTGACTCTTCGCAGTCCAGCACCCAACTCCCCCTTGGGGCAACACTCCCGCAGTTCAGTGTCGAGCTCAATAGCCACCTAGTACCAGTCGATCAACTGGTGAGGAAGGCCCCAATAGGCACAGACCTGACAGTCTCCTGTTGTAGCACAAGAAGCTCCCCTTCTGCCTGGTGGACTCAGGTCATGTCCTCAAACTGACCCCATAGTGCCTCCAGGAAAAGGCCAATGTCTGCCAATTCACCAGAATGCTCATTATGGAGAGACACCACCCACTCAATCACCTCCCCCTCCAAAACCACTGTCATCCTGAAAGCTGGCCTCCCCATACCATTCCCACAGTACCTCCAACATTTGACTGCCGGGTATGTTTGAGTAGCTGTACTCCCCCTCCTTGTCACTGTCCTTCAGTCGACTTTCACGCCATAGAGTCAAATGGGCTCCAGAATAATTGGGGGTTGGTAGCTGGAGTCCAGTCCCAGCAGTCACAGATGAGCTATGCCACCATCCCCCCCACCCCCCAGGACCTTGCTTTTCGGCCACATCCATGGCTGTCTGTCCCCTGCATCATCAGCTGCATACTTCCTCATCCCTCACGCTCTTTTGGATGCATGTCAACTCACCACCTTGCTCTGGTGTGAGGACTATTTCTGCCTCTGCCGCTGCCACCACAGCTGCTGTAGCCATCCCCTCAGCCATGCTTCCCACTGTTCTCCTATTTTCCAGCAGAAAGCAGCAGGCAGCTGGGAAAAAGAAAGAGCACTGACTTTCTCTCAAAAGGTCTGAGCTCTAAACCAGAATTAACGACTCCACTCATGTGCTAATAACTGGGTTTATTAAGCCGGACTCTGGCACACAATGAGTTCCAAATAGCAAGAAGCAAAAAGCAAATACAGTCAGGATGAAAAGTCAGCGCTGGGAGCATCTGCCTCTCAGCACAGTCATCTAGGCAGGCCACAACCATCCACCACCACCCAGGAGGCAGCTGAGCATCGGAACGGCTGATTGGACTCTGTCCGGCTGCTCCACTGATTGTTTGCCCGATGCCTCCGCTGCGTCAACCAGCTGATTGTCAGGCTGTTGCTGCCTCTCTGCGTCCCGATAGATGGCTTGCATTGCACTGCCCTGCCTCCCTGCTGCACAGCTGATCAGCAGTGTTCCCCGTCACGCTGCTGCAGCCTCCAGCTCCACACACCCCAACACCAGTGCAGGAGCTTCCATCCCCCGGGGGACTGGGGTTTGACACTGCCTGTCTATAAAGTAATCATGGCAAACATGGGTTTACAACATTTTCTCTTTTTTTTTTTATTTGTGGAAGTCCCCCAACTGTAACACTACATTTCAATAGTGCTATAGTTTTGATTCACAAAATACATAAGTTCTAAAATACAGGTAGTCTTCAACTTATGATTGGTAAGAAGCAGGGGTGGGTTCTATTTACCTTTACTACTGGTTTGCATTGTGCTTGTGTGCATGCGCAAGTGAAGCAAGCACACACACACACTCTTCTGCGCATGCGCAGAAGTGTCTAATGATGTCTAGATCAGCGGGTGGAGGTTCCCGCCGGTTTTACTACTGGTTCTATAGAACCAGTCTGAACCGGAGGCAACCCACCACTGGTAAGAAATTATAACAGATCTGCTGAAAGCTACATACAACTCTGTTTTAAGTTATAGTCACTGAAGCATCCCTATGGTCCTTTGCCCTTATGACCAACTGCAGGACACTACCCCATCTATCTTTCTGCCACCCCATTCCATAGGGTCCCTGCAGGCCTCTCCAGAGCTCTGGAACTCCAATTACAGAACACAAGGAGGCCTGCGAAAATGGTGGCTGCTACCTCTCAGCATCTCTCGGACATGCAATTGGCTCTCGGTGGCAGCCCCAATTTTCTATGTGAATTTTGGGCCATGAAGCTGCGCAATAGAAGCAGCCACCATTTTCAGAACAGCCCAATTCCTTGTAGCCAATCTGAATTGGCAGCCCCTTCTAGGTTGCAGCCATACAGCCATACAGCCCAGGTACGAGGTGGTCTGCTGTGCTTCTGGGGCACAGCCTCATGGCCCAGGGAAAAAGTGGTCCACTCTGATTCTCTAATGCAGTGTATGCAGCATTACTGAAAGCAGATACCATTTCAGACCCGATTCCATAATTCCGTAGATCTTCAAAAGGTAAACGCAAGATGGGTGACAGGTAGGATGGAAGGTTTTGATCCTAGCAGATTCATGGTGGGATGGGAAAAAAGGCCTGTGGAGACCCTGACGGGGGGAGGGGTAGTATAGCACAAAGTGTATCAGGAAATGGGGGATATCCTGAGCCTGTTCTAGGTCTCTCGGGGTCTCCCCCACCCCTTCTGCTTCACTTAATGACCACATCAGGGAGACCTGGAGGTCAGGTTTTTTATGTGAGATTATCTTCCTTAATGATCAATATGATATGCGACCATAGAGATTAGGTTTGAGAACTATCTGTAGTGCAGATATATTATTTCCTTGCCACTAAAATGTTTGCTAGTTTGCATCCTTGTCTGCACCTCACAGTTCTTTTCTTTCAATTTGAACAGTCCATATTCATCAAACTGTCGACCTCTATGAATTAAAATAAGAACTAAAAAAATTGAATAAGCTTTAAAGAATTGAACCATGATCTACCATAGTTTATGGCATTTTATCAGTCATATCTCAATTATTCAGAAAAGTTACTTGCTGTTATTAGCTTTGAATAATGTGAGAAAGGTACATGATTCTGTTTCTTGAATGTCTTACAGTACATAAAAACAGCCCCAGCTTTTTAGTCCAGAGGTTCCCTAAATTTCTCAATTCACAGTGCCTTTAATGTCATGAAGATATGATGTTGTAAATCAAGGATGCAAAACCCAGTTTTACAAATGAACATTGCAAAAATTTAAACTATTCTGTGACATCTCTGTGAGTTACCTAAGCAGCATTCGGGAACCATGAATCTAGCCTAATTTTTTCTTCCATTAGTAACTCAACATAGAGTTACTAATGGAAGTAGTAGCTCACCACTTAGATGTGAATTTGCAATTTCATCAAAATGATAAAAATGCCCTGTTCAATGCCTCTGAATAAATGAACACAACATAGTTTTTGATATCTATGTGGAAATATTTGTCATTACTCTGGCAGTCTCCCATCAAACAACTAACCAGGTCCATCCCAATTTCAATTGTCCTTACTAGTGAATGGTTTCCTGTCATGAGCACAATTCCCAAAAATGTTGCTGTCTGTATTGACAGAAAGAGAGCTCATTACACAGGCATGAATACCTTTTTTTCAGCTTTGTTTCTATTTTCTCTGACCAAACATTAACCGTCATGTAATATTCCTAAATCACTCACTGGAAAGCAGTTAAGTTTTGACAGCAGTTAGTCTATTGTCAAAATTCCCTCTAATTTATATAGTATTTTGTACAGCTGGACAAAAAGAGGCTAACGTTCAACTGACACTGAGCTTGTCGATCAGAAAGGTCGGCAGTTCGAATCCCTAGTACAGGTCTCCTGCGTGAGCAGGGGGGTTGGACTAGATGACCTCCAAGGTACCTTCCATTTCTGTTACTGTTATTAACTTATGTTTGGACTTCTTTCATGGATTCAGAGCTATTCTGAAAGATTATTAAATCTGTGTTCAAAGTAGCTGAATAACAATATGGTAGTATGGTTTCTTTCAATTGCAGGTTTTAGCAAGATTTGAGTGCTTATGCCACTGAATAATGCCTCACTGAGCCAACTCAGTCTCTACCACTTCATCATGCAGGCCCGCTCTCCTGCTACCTTCATTGGTGTCTGAGATGGTGTGGACATGTTTGAGATGGTTCTCAGTCCCTGGACAGTAACTTCTGAGTTTACAGGGTGTGAGATTTAAAACCCCCAATTTGATACTCACAATTCGAAAACAAATCTGGTTAACAAAATCAAAGGTTTATTGGAGAAAATATGAAAATAAAAAGAAAAGCAGTTGCAAGCGCGGCCTCTTAGACCCTTCCCAAATGGATTGAGTAAAAGAGCATAAAAAGCAGTTTTCAAGCTATACATTTTATACCCCTACACAATGCCTAAGAAGCCCTCCCAGTTCCCTTTATTCTCCTAAATTATTCGCCAAGTTATTTTACACCTTAAAAGGGTCATCTTGACAATTTCTGTCTAACAATGATTATCTTATCTTGTTTACTTGTAATGTTCACCTTGGGCCCATGTTCCTCTCTTACCAATAGTGATTTTGCCCAAGGAGTAGTTCTTGTCTCCTCAGGAGCTTTTAGCAAGTCATAATACATTGTCTCTACTGACTACAATTTGTGGTCACTTTGCATCGCAGGAAACAAGAGACAGTGAATCTCACATCTTGGTATTACATTTAATACAATTTATAAAAGAATAACCGTTATTTACAAGGACAATTTCAAAACACAGTTTTCAGTGTACAATCAATTCCAGGATCTACTTGAATCTATTCCAAGGATTACTATGGCATTACTTTATTGTATGCTGCCCAGAGTAGCTTCTGGTGAGATGGGAAGAATTTATCTATAAAAATTAGATAAACTAAAAAAATAAAATTACTGTAGAACTTTAGAGAAAAGTTTGCCTAAGTCTCATTAACCAAAGCCTCATTGTGACTTCTTTTTATAATTATGCTTTGGTAATTTGGTAATTTGGTAGTTATCCCATGATGAATCTAATGAGTTAAGGATAACGCTTTTCATTGTCTGTTCTGATATTATTTCTCCTCTTAGATGTAATTCTGCTCTGGTTTTGTTTAAGGATATTAAATGTTCACTTATGGTGGTTCCAGATCTTAATTTGGCTGAAAAGAAATCTTTAGACATTCTAGTGGTTGTTGCTACACTTTCACTATGAAACAATTTAAACATGCATTGATTATTTCTGAAACAGTAAGATTATGCTTAATACTGTAGTACATGGCAGGTGATATGCTAGAAATTATTAAATATAATGCTCTGTGATGCAGGCAGTCCATTTTTAGAGTCCAAGGTCTTTTGGGAGGATTGGTTATAAAAAATAATAAATTTTCTTTCATAAAGACAACCTGAATTTGTTGACACCATTCCTGTAAATTGATGCCATCAATTCTAAGTTTTGGGAAATCACTAGGTAGATTCCCAATTTTACTATTCCCACTACTTACAACTGTGGGTAGTCCATGGTCCTGTAGATGTTGAAAATTGCAGAATGGTGTGGGTATTCTGCTGATGAGCTTGAAAGGTTCTCCTTCTTCATAAAGTTCATTGTAGTTCTCTGTGTTCATCTGCGCATGCGCGTTGGTCATTTCTCTGCTGAAGCCGCTGGGAGAGGTTCTCTTTGCTGTAGCTCCCTCGTAGTGCTCTCCTTCTGATGATTCGGTCTCCGGCTCGATCTTGGGTGTTCTGCTGGCAGCTGTGGTTCGTTTCTTTTGTATTTTTGCATTATTGGCTTTTATCGATTCTTTTGAAATTGTTAGACTTGTGCCAAACGTTTTAAATATTTTTCTCATGGGTGTTTCGATTTCTTGTTCGGTGGATGATTCCTCTGTATCTGTTTCTGACTCTTCAGAAGAGTAAATATATTTTTTGCTATTTTTTATGTTTTTTCGCGCCAGAGTTTTTGAATGGTGCATTCTGATTGGTTCAGCTGTGTTCATTTCTGTGGCCGGTTGAAGAGAAGATGGCTGCCCTTCAAAATTTTGAGCGGGACCTCTGGTCTTGCTTCTGGTTATTTTTTCTTTTGTTGTAGGTTCGCTCACCATTTTTGTATTTTCGGGTTTGGCTTTTTCAATGTCTTTTTCTCTCGCTGCTCCGTTTTCTTCCAAGAAGCCTCGGAGTTCCGCGATGAGTTTGTGGTCATCTTTTTGACTTTTTATTAGCCTCAGTATCTCCGATCTGAGGTCTTTGTCTTTTATTTTGTTCTCTTCTTGGTTGTCGGTTTCATCTGCTGTTTCTTCGATGTCTGTGGTGTTATCTTCAGATTCTTTGATTGTTGTATTTATTGGTTCGTCGATCATTTCTTGATCTGTTTTTGTTTCTTTATCATTTGCCCTGGTATTGGGTCTTTCTTTTTTATTCTTGAGGGTTTTTTTCTTAGGCATGTTGGATTTTATTGAGTCAGTTCAAACCATCCTCTGCTACCAGCTTGTTACAATATTTTGAGGATCAGACTCAATGATGAATTCAGAGGCAATTTCTTCAGTTAAAGAAAAGTTTATTCATAATAGGCATTCTACTTATTCTTGTCAGATTTACAGTGAGAAGCAAGCATGAGGTAAAAGCACTCTCTGTTTATATCAAAGGGGAGGAGTCAAGGAAGGGGGGTGATTACACATGAATACATTAAAGGAGGATGAATAAATTAACCCTTTATATCCTGTACATATATACATATCTCTTGTTATAGAATAAGGCATTTACTTATGACAGACATACATTTCACGTACAATAATTCTGGCACGGAAATAAGTAGAAGTCAATTTCCTACGGTTTGTAGTTGCTTTCCGACGCGGGACTCGCCTGCTGCAAACATAGAGATTAGTTGCCCCCTTCGGGCAAGGAACACTAACAATACAAGACTACGGTCTGAAGTCCCCGCCCCGCTGGGGATACCCCCAGTCTACCCGCCCTCGGCTTTTCTCCACTACGTCAGGCTCAGGCGGGGCAGTCCCTGCTGTCTCCACTTTACCCCCTTCCATCTGTCACACGGGGGAATCCCGCCCAGATGTCTCTTTACACAATGAGTACTAGTTGTAAAGATCAAGATTTGGCTTTTCCTTTCACTCAGGCAGCTAGAAAAGTTTGGCACCAATGGGCATATACCACTATAAATATCTTCCGCTCATGCTATATTTGGCTTGTCCGGGCGTGTTGCTTTTCCGAAATAGCTTCCATCCGGCGCGAAATACCAAGCATTAGAGTACCACGCTCCCGCTAGCTCCGCCCAGCTTAATCCAAACCAACCATACAATTCGTTTCACAGGCCGCGCCTTTGCGCGCGTCCATCACCTGTTTTAAAAAAAGTCTACAGGGACTAAATTTAGTAACATCGTGTGCGTCAATCACGCGCTTTCCCTGCGTCAAGCCTTTTTTTATCTCCGCCCTGCTTGTAATAATACCCAGGACGTCTCGTGTTTGGATTGGTTAGAATGTCACGAGGGCCGACGTTCCACAGTGACGTCCTTGCTCCGATTGGTTCTGAAAGAGGGCTCCTCAATGTAGAAGAAAATAAAAGCGATGGTGGTGGGGGGGGGGAAACCCTCCGAACTGGCGGCATGTTGTCTGTTGTAAGGCACGGAAAGGTTTCTACGTGTTCCATGCTTATTTTAAAAGACTCCATCAATCAGTTGTACAGTAGCACAGTATCTGAGTGAATACGCATCTCGGCCTTACTTAAGATAACTTTGATAATAAGTCTCAGTCATAAATTCAATGAGACTTACCCCGATGTAATTGTAGGCGATTGAAGTCTTTAAGTTTTCCCACATATAAATACATATCTCATGCATTTCACAGTTCAGATATTATCTTACAATGTTGAAGAATAGTTTGCTGACGAGGGCAAACTACATTACCCTTCTGCCCTATGAAAAGCCACGCGTAAATTCGATATGGTTCTCTTCATGGGACAACCCTGTATAGTCCATTTCTGAAATAACAGAAGCTTCTCTGCGCATGGCAATGATTTGGCAATTTGAAATCCATACATCTATGCAAATTGGAAAATGCTCTTTTGCCTAGATTGGAAGAATATGCAAGAAAAACAACTTCATGTCATCCACTGCCTTTCAATCACATCATTATAATCCCAGTTGTAAAGTCGGCTATCCTCCAGCCAAATGCGCTCTCTATAAATTTACTTCTATCTAAATGAAGGACGATAATTCCATGCTTCCGTTGTAGAAACCTAAGAAAGGCAAGATCAAATGAAATATACTGCTGGGAAGACATGATACTTCTGTGATTCTGAACCTAATAAATGTGCAAGAAAGGTCACAATGGGTGAGGGTGTTGTCCAAACAGTAAGTTAGGTCCGTAGAATTCCTGCTGGCGGATTCCTTCCCGGATGCCCGTTTATTAATCCTTGTTTGCAATAATATCTTTGGGCAGCTAGAAGCTGCGTTACACTATGAAATCGAAGTGAGGATTGCAAACTCCAAACTGCACTTCAGAACAAACAGGGTTCCTCTAAAGTTGAAAGGTCATCTCTTTCTTTTGGCTTTCCAGCATACAACGGCGCGGAGTGGTTGTTTTCCAAGCCTGAGCTTTGTTATGGTATTCCTAGATTCTGTTCGCAGTCCAAAATGCAAGGGTTGCGCGCGTCTGCTTGCGCTCTTTCGCTCTCTCTCTATCACACACACACACACACAAGTGAGACAGGCAGAAGACACACACACACACACACACACACACACACACACACACACACACACACACACACACACACACAAGTGAGACAGGCAGAAGGCGGAGGTCAGCAGTGTCAGGCTCCCATGGCGTCATTACTGACGCTCGCATTCCAGCCGCTGTATGAGAGGCCGCTAGGGTTCCTCTGGCATAAATGACGTGCGGCGAGGAAAGAAAGGGGGAGCGGGCGCGCGCGCTCCGAAGCTTCCTTCCTCCCTCGCTCCTTTCCTCGCTCCCTCCCTCCAGCTCTCTCTTACAATCTACGGGGACGGCTCTGAGCCCTCCGGAGTTTGCTGCTGTATATAAACAAAGACACATTGCGGCTGCTTGGGCTCTCCTTAAAGTCCCAAGCTCTTACCGCAACAACTAGCAAGAGACGCGGCTATTCTCTACTACTTCTAACCTCCTTTCCTCTTTTTTCATTTCTCTTCCCTTCCCTTCAATGCCTCAGGAAAACTCATTCTCCAGGATTGGAGCTTCCACGAAGCCTTGCGCTTTTTTTCTCAGCAACGTCTCGAGACAGCGCTTGCTTGCTGTCATTTTGAAGGAATAGAGCGTTTGGCAAACTACATGTAAAGACGGAACCACCACAGAAACCAAGTAGGTATACTATGAATGGGATGCTGGAGGGGAGGGGCGATACTTGAATAAAGTTTGGATACTTTCGATCAAGGCAAATCTGGGCGTGGAACCAGAGCCTCTGCCTTTGCACAGCACTGTTTGTTAAAAGAGTAGAGGAGTCAGAACCGAGCCCAGAAGTTTGGAGCGAGTCTTGAGGTGTGAGATTTCGGTAAGCTTCGGCGGAGTGGGGGGAGGAATGCTCTTTCGCTTGCTCTCGGCCGGCGTCGCTTTTCTTCTCCGCGGCTTGCAGTTGTCATGGGAATGATGCTAGAGGGCTTGCCCACGCCGCCGTGATGAATGGCAGCAATTTATCCTCGTCCGGAGCTACCAGAGATCAGCGTCCTTTCAGAGAAATATGTGCTTTTGGCCTTTTGCTGAGAGTTTTTGTGGCTAGAGCGTGGTTTCGGCCAAAGGGTGAGACAGGTTTAGGGAGAGAGACTGACAAAAGACAATAGGACAGTCTGGAGAAGAAAGCAATGTTTGTTGAAGGAGTTGACCGTGGAAGTTGCTGGGGTTTTTTTGCTCGTGGAAGGGGAAGAACGAAGTCAACGGATTTGCTCCTGCTCCTGGCTCCATCCTTTTCAGCGGCTAGCGCATCAGGAGCTCGCACGTGTAAAAAAAAAAAAAAAAAGGTTGAGATGAGCCATGAAGGCGCCGCCGAGATTATTCCAAACTTTTCTGATCAGATCAGGCGGTGAAAGTCGCTGCGTTCCTACCCCTTTTTTTATAACTGTGCTGGAAGATGACGTTTTACTAAACGAAGCATGTGGGGAGGTTTCCTTATGTTGATCTTCAGTGCCTCTTTCTAGCGGGCTGAGTCCTAGAAGCTGAGCAAAATATCTGGAGATGCAGATAATATCTGCTCCATTCTTAGATACAGTTGAAAAAAGGAAGTAACCCTTACTATTTGAACCCTAGTACTGCTTCTTCTACAGATGTATAGTTAGAGAGATGTGCTGTTCTAAGGAAAAATCATTTGAGAGGAAAGGGGAAACAATAATCTCAGAACACCTGTTTTGATACCACTTCTGAACCTTAAAAGTTACTTTGAAATAAGTATTCATGACCATTACTAAAAGTGAATGTCTGCCCAGTCATGATTTAAAGTTTTGCATCTCTCCTTAAAATTAAACTATGAAATTGCAGGGGAATTTTAACTATTGTTATTAGCTATATATTGACATGATATAGTAAATTGTAGGGCTTCTAATTACATTATCCATGGTCTTAATATCAATTTAAAAAAAGGAGAGAATGGTAATTTGGTGATTTTCCTTTTGTATTGATGTCTCCTATACTCCATACTTTTAAAAATCTTAACCAGATCCTCTCTTTTTCTGTTAGTATGATAAATTGACAGAAAGCACATTGGATTAATTAGTTCCTAAGGATTATACATTTTTCTAAGGGAATTACAAAAATAGGGGGGAAAAGCTAGTTTGGGAGTGCAAAGAAATCACATAGATTGTAATTAGTATTTTGCTGTCTGTGCCAAATACAAACATTCTGGAATTGTAAGCTAATGTAACAGATGGCACAATGGAACTATTTTAGGGAAAGCACCTATTGAGATGCAAACTCATGGATGAGGAGTCAAAGAACTTTCTTCTTTGATGATGAGCAAAATTAAAATTATTAAGAGATGTAGTCCCCATCTGATTCACAATTAAGGGAAGGGTGTTAGGATGAGATTCAGAGCATTTCTCAAGGCACCTTCAAAAGGATGAAATTTGAGAAGAGGGTCATTCAGCATTTCAGGTGGTGTTCCTATACAACAGAGGTTGCAGGACTGAAATGCCAACAGCATTTGTGATTTATGTATGGAAGGAGACTATCAAATATAGTCACCTGTCTTTGCTCTTCACTATCAGAGCATGAGATCATCAATGATTAATGCAGGAAGTAATGAGAGATTCTCAGAATTATCCATTTTTCTCTTTGTTTCCTTTGGTGTAGTGAAAATTGTGCATGAAAATGTGAAGATCCAGTTTTCAGAAGCAAAAAGCTGCTGCCCACTATGAAACCACTGAAGCAATTCTTTTCTTGTCTTACTATTGTCAGGAAAACTATGGGCAAGTTAACCAGTCTGTCCTGTCTATTGTTGACTTTAAGCTGATCCTATTAGTTGCTCAACTCAATAGGATTTAGGGCCAAGCTATATGTCAAGACAGATAGAGGTACATGCATCAGCATTAGTCTGTACAGCTCACAGTGTATTTGGAACTGAGTGCTTTTCTTAGGTTTTTGGTCCTGGAAGTCAGCTTAATTGTATAGTTAAACACTTTTATTTATGGGGGAGGAAAATGGAAAGAGATGTGTGAATTCTTCAAGCAGTGACTAGAGGATATTTGCCTTATGGTCTAATGATACTTGTTTTGGCTGCTTCAGATTAATCCCAGGATTTCATGTAGGGACAGTTGTCAAATTTCTAGGGGCACACATTTGAAGACTCTGCTTCTAAATGTACATTTGAATTTGGTCTTTCCTTCAATTAAAAGATTAAGGGAAAGTTAAATTTCTTCAGCTGTTGTTTCCGATGCCTATTTGTTTATGTCTTGGGAATCCAAACTGTTCTTTGGAGATTATATGTAAATGACTTCTAAAGAGTAGGAACCAACACTCTATCTGTCTGTCTGTCTGTCTGTCTGTGTGTATCTCTCTCTCTCTCTCTCTCTCTCTCTCTCTCTCTCTCTCTCTCTCTCTCTCTCTCTTTGTCTCTCTCTCTGTTTCTCTCTCTCTGTGTGTGTGTGTCTCTCTCTCTCAGAACCCAGGTCGGAAAAACCCTCTCTCGTGAGCCCTGGCTCCAGACCCAACACTGTTGAGGAGGGATCACCACCACCACCACCACCACCACCAACGCTTGCTCCACGAGCAGAAGCAGCCTCAGCCACCATCCTATCAGTTACACCCATCATTCAGCAAGCAAGCCACTCTCCAGGTAAAAAGCATTGTTTGCATTTACCCCTAATCGGGCAGTTGGTTGCTTCCTTCCTTCCTTCCCACTAATGATGTCTTACAAAGCTGAGTTAATAAATGAACTAATTGCTTTGGAAAGGAAATTTTTAAAAGCATTATTTTCTCTGAAACATTTTCTATGATATTCAGAAATATATGTTACAATTTTGCAGAAGAGATTATCTTCCTTTAGGTCAAAAAGAATTTTTTTCTTGAGAACAATTTCTCAACCAATGTCCGGTTATAATATTTATTTTTTTTGTTAAACCATACTGTTACCTAATTAACATGAGAAATGCTATAAACTTCCTATAAAAATACAATTTTAAATATCAAACATTATTTTTCATACAGTTTTTGTATAGACAAATTTGAAATAATTTAATACTTTTTTGCAATTGCCATTAGTTAAAATGTGATAATATTAAGCATTCTATATGAATGTTTTTGTTTCTTGTTTTAATTATTTTATTAAAAATAGAAATTAATATGTAAGCATATTTGTTTTCAAAATAAATGGACCAGTCTAAAATACTTTGCCTAAAATGTTCTGTCATATTTCATAAATATGATATATATATATATATATATATATATATATATATATATATATATTGCATATTTATATTTATATGCAATATATATATTGCATATATATATATTTTGACCTTTTCTTTGCAAGTTTTGAGAGATCTAATTCCTACTAGTATGTTGCTCTGATTAAAGCTTATTTATTGTAATAGAAAATCTCTGCCAATAAAATATTGTTAAAATAGCACATAGATCCAAGTATCAACTTTGGAAAATGCGAAAGTTTCTGATCTTTATTTGAGATATATTTTTTACCCCTTACATTTCCTTTCCTTTTAATGTGACTCTCTATAATATATAAAGTAAATGAAAACATTCAAAGAGCTACGATTTCTTTCATTTTTAGTGAGTTTTCTTTTAATTTTGGGGGGCGGGGACGGAACCAAATCCAAATTGTTCCATTGTTGGACTTGAAATTTGTTGGATATATCCTTCTGAAATCAATTTGCTATCCTTTTCTATGTAATTCAGTGTTACCACAAAGGTTGCTATTAATGTGACAATCTTCCTACATAGAACACCTTTAATTTATAGAAAGCATGCATGCCTTTTAACTATGGGTCTCTTTCACTACACGCATTTCATTGTAGATTATAATGTAGCATTATTGTGTTATTGGTGCTGCAACTTTATTTTCTTAATATCCCTGCCTTACCTTCTCATCAAGTAACAATACATAGAGAGTACATAGGAGTCTCTCTTAATTTTTATCTCCAAAATAACTCTGTTAAATAAACTGAATTGAGATTAACTGAACCAACGTTTTCATGGGCTGAGGATGGAGTGGAATCTCTCAGTCCTAATTCAGCATCTTAATTATTGCACATGTATGTCGAATTTGCATTGCTAGTTGTTGGTAACTGCCCTGCTAAATTAAAGTGACATTGTGTGACCAATATTTCTGACCAAGAAATATTTTCCAAGGTACAAAACTTGTTATAATACCAGTGGTGGGTTGCTACCGGTTCGCCCCAGGTCAGGCGAACTGGTAGCGGCGGCAGCGGGAGCTCCACCCACCCATCCACCCAGATACTTTTGCACATGCACAGAAGCATCGTGCGCGACCCCAACCATGCACAGGCCCACGAGCAAACCAGTAGCGACGGATTTTGAAACCCACCTCTGCATAATAGCCATGAGTGCAAATATTGTTAATGGAACACTATTTTTACTTTTGCAGATATGCCCTGTATGCAAGCCCAATACAGCCCTTCAGCCCCTTGCTCAAGTTATGCCGCTCAAACTTCCTATGCTTCAGAGTACAGTCCTGAGATCATGAACCCTGACTACGCAAAGATGACCATGGAATTAAGTAGTGCTGAGATCAGTGCCACTGCTACCACCTCTCTGCCCAGTTTCAGTACCTTTATGGAAGGTTATTCTGGGGGCTATGAACTGAAACCTTCCTGCCTATACCAAATGCAACCTGTCTCCTCTTCTTCATCACCTTCCTCTGCAAGCCAGAGACCTCTCATCAAGATGGAAGACAATCGGATGCACAGTTATCACCCTTCACTTTCTCTAACGGTGGATGAAAGTATGGCCAGCACTTCCATGTACTTCAAGCAGTCCCCACCCTCTACACCTTCTACTCCTGGGTTCACACCCCAACAGACCTGGGATGAATCACCCTCACATTCTCTTTCACCAGCACAGACTTGCATGGCCCCATGCCACCTGGTAGACACTGCCCCTATGAAAACAGTGCCTCGCCGCTTTCCACTTTTCCATTTCAAGCATTCACCACCCCATACACCTATTGCAGGTGGCCACATGTGCTATGATGCCACTGCCTTGAGCCTACCTATTGGATCAGACAGACCTAGTGCTAGTCAAGCAGCTATGGAAAATCATCCATATGGGCACCCTATGTCCACGAGAGCAGCCACTTTCACTTTTGCACCACTGGGCCTCAATACCGCCACTTCCAACCTTCTAGGTGAGAGCAGCAGTAGCAGCAGTGGCCTTCCTTCTCCATCTAGCAGAAGTTCTTCAGCAGGAGAAGGAACTTGTGCTGTGTGTGGGGACAATGCGGCTTGCCAGCATTATGGTGTTCGGACTTGTGAGGGATGCAAAGGCTTCTTCAAGGTAAGAATTGCTGGAAGATTTCAAGAAGAGACTGGACAGCCATCTGTCAGAAATGGTATAGGGTCTCCTGCTTGAGCAGGGGGGGTTAGATTATCTGACCTACAAGGTCCCTTCCAACTCAACTCTTCTATTCTATTCTATTCTATTCTATTCTATTCTATTCTATTCTATTCTATTCTATTCTATTCTATTCTTCCTATGCCAATATCTGATCTTACAGTAGAGAGAGGGGGGCAGCATACAAATTTAATCAATAAATACATAAACTTGTATGCAGAAGTAAATGAGATTAATCTTTGAATAAATATATGGTTTCTCTGCACACCTTGATCAACTAATCAAACACACCACCAGTCCATATTGTGTCTACAGCTCTGCAGACCCCATGGACACTATTGGACATATATGTCCTTGTAATTCATCCACATTCTTTCATTGCTTGTAGCTATTCGTATTCATGCATTTAGTGCTATCAGTATCTGTTATATTTTAAACAAGAATAAGCCCTCCCCTATGAACCTAACTATCTAATTACTGGTAGTAAAGGGAGACAAGAAAGAAGAAAGAAAATTTTTAGGGAGGGAGGAAGGTTGTAATTTAAAATTCTGTAATTTGGTTTCCCTTTTTTAAACCTACATTAGTCAACATGTATACTACTATTATTGTCATCCATATTCATTTATTCTTTTTACAATCTATATTTCCTGACTTTCTTCAAGAAATGTGTAGCAACATAGATTGTGATGGTATTAAAATGTAATACTTTAACTATCTTTACAAGATTATGGTTAAAAGAATTACTTAGCAAGTTGCTTAGGATCCCAGAGCAGCCATGTCATATGATAACTCAAACCTGATTATATCATCTAGAAATAAGTAAAATTGAATGAATGAAGTTTATTCACAAGAAAGCATATGAAGAATTGTATCCAAAGAAGCTTACAAATGTAAACCACTGTTATTTCTTAATAAATAACTTAGTGCTGCTTTTTTCTGACCTTCAAAATAGGAGACTAAAGCTAAAAACATTCTACAATACGTCTTTAATTTAAAAAACCAAGTATTTTGTGATTAATCTATAACCATAAAAGGCAGTTTATTGTTGCTGTCTTACTAAAAGGGATATGAAAATTGAGACAACTCCTCAGATAATATTTGATACTAAATAAAATATGTATGAATTCTCCAAGGAAAGTAATTTAGAACTTATTGATTCCTAATCTTTTATAATAAATGTCAAATAATATAGATATTTATTATCTCCTTAATAATCATGCTGTTAGACTTACCTTATGGCAAAATGTTTGGCAATTTTTGAGGATTCAAATCAAGATTCTATATTAGTTTATCCTAATTGATACATTATTTTATAATGAGAGTTATTTCTGAAAAAATGTACATTAAGCTCCAGCTTTGAAGTGCCATGAATGTATGTTTCAGAGTTGTAGAACAATACTGTTGTGAATTGTGGTATTTCTGAATGTGTTTTAAGGATAGTTTTGATAATGTTATTAGTTTTATGATAGAAATGCATAAAAAGAATATAGCATGCATGCACAGAATTTCTCAATTTCACTTTTAAAAACAAAATATCCTTAAGTCACTCACATATATTCAAGCTCAATATGAGGGTAACTATAGGTCTATTTAACAGGGTTAAAGGTAACCCGGTTAACTAATAACTACTGTTATTATGGGTTCTTAAGATCTGCTTTCAGTGTGTATCTACGTGTGTGTGTGTGTGTGTGTGTGTGTGTGCGTGTGTGTGTGTATATATATGTTTGTGTGTATACACATACATATATATATATATTCATACACACGCACACACACACTGAAAAATTCACTAAATAGTTTTTCAAATATCTAATTTTAATAAATGTTAATAAGGTTTGTTTTGCAAATTATATGCTTAGTGTCTGAGAAACGTAAGTTTTCAGATTTGAAAAATGCATTTTCTGCAGTTTTTAATCACAAATAATTGTAGAAATAATACAGCTTCAGGATGATGACACAGTAGTTGCTTTTCTAACGTATGAAAAAAAATTCAGTAGATTTAGTAATAAATGCTTATCAAATATTACATTTATCTTAAAATATAGAGTTCTCTAGACATTATCTATTATAGTTCATTTATAATTTAGATTCATAGATTAATAGGCACCTGAGAAAGATTGATTTGAGTAGGCTTATAAATTTAAAGAGTAAATGAATAAACAAATACATTTTAAAACCCCATTAATAACATTAAAAGAAATTGAATTTAGCTACATCATTAAAATAACTGTCCGTATTTCTTCTTTTTGGGTAAGTCTATGATAATAAGACATACTATAAAGATATCTTTATATAATTTAGACTTTAATTTCTATATTTAGCTTTGTTTGATATCTTGTTTCTTATTGAATTAACTTATTTTGTATACCAACATAGATATAAAGAAATCAAGTATTCAAATGTTTTATTACTTTAGTAAGATCAGTATTCACTAATATGAACCAATTAGAAAATTATTCTCAATAGAATATTTAAAATTAATTTAATCCCCAAAGATATAACATGACAACCTGATAACTGTATACATGATTTTATCATTTACAGGTTGTCTATCTAGCTTTTGAACCATGCTCCTAAATTTTACTGCCAGTATCTAACACTAATTTATTGGGGATTTTCTTCTCAAGGAAGCTGTTTTAGGGAATTACTTTTATCTACTTATAAGAAGTGTACAATTGCATTTTAATTTTGGTATATAAAAAACAGTTGTTAAGGTCTCAGTTCATTCAGATGATCTTCCTTCCATTGCATTTTTTTAGAGAACAGTTCAGAAAAATGCAAAATATGTTTGCCTGGCCAATAAAAACTGCCTAGTAGATAAGCGTCGTCGGAACAGATGTCAGTACTGCCGATTTCAGAAGTGTCTCAGTGTTGGTATGGTAAAAGAAGGTAAAGCATTCACCAATATTAGCTCACATATTGTTAATACCAAATAGGTTGCTTTTAAAAAGCATGGCTTTCGTATTTTAATGGTGAATTTTAGAAATAATGGTGAATGCCCTATTTCTATGTGATTTACACATGTGTTGAAAAGCATATTATGTTGTAACATCTTCATTCCAAATGATAAATAGATTCTTCAAAGAATCTCAGCAGTCAGGCTTAACTTTTAAAGGAAGCATTTCCAAGATTTCACACGATGCTTGTTTTAAATCTTTAGACACAGGAAGGAAATTATTACATTTTATTTGTAAAATAAAAATTTGCAGTGTTCCGAACTGCATTTAATTAAAATTGTAATAGATTTTAGTAGATATAATAGTGCTGACTGATCTGAATGCATAAAATCAGATGCTAATTATTATTATTAATTATTATTAAAACACTCTTTTTTAATCTTTCTGCAATTTCAATGTATTATTAGGAAAGTATTTATTAAAGTGTCTTTTATTGATGTATATTTTTAAATTATATTTTATCAGACATATCCTGCAATAACTCAGAATTCATATCTGTTGATGTTTTAATGCATCAACTGAATTTTTAATTACTTGGCATTATAGTTAATTAAAATCATTAATGAAAACTACCCCTGAAAAAAACCCTATAACTATCTTGTTCCTACAATTATGTAGCCATAAGATGCATGTATTAAATTTCCCTGTACATAAGCTCAAATATTATATTTTAATTGCAAATGTCATAGGGTCTTTCTAATTTATGGGGGTATATGGAAACCTTCTATTATGAAAAACTCATACTTACACTTAAGATGAATGACGTTGTTAAATTGTTGTTATGGATTCTTTTCGCAATAACATCCATTTATATAAATGAAGTGAAACCTGTTAATAATAATATGAATGTACAAAAAGAGAAACACTTTTGTTGCTTGATTTTATTATTTGAAAGTGATCGTGCAGTATTAACTCTATTGGGTTCCTTGTAGAAATTTGCCATGGTCCCTTTCAAGCTTGACTGTGTTTTTGTTTTTGATCCTTGACTAGTTGTCCGTACTGACAGTTTGAAAGGAAGAAGAGGCCGTCTACCTTCAAAACCAAAGAGTCCTTTGCAGCAAGAACCTGTGCAGCCCTCCCCTCCGTCCCCTCCACTCAGTATGGTGAATGTTCTTGCGCAAGCCCTATCTGATTCTGAACCCCAGGAACTTGATTACTCCAGAGTAGGTTTCATGTTTTTCTGAATAAAATTATTTGACTAGTACTCTGGGTTTTAAGTTATACGTTTATGTTTATGTGCTGAATTATAATAATAGTAATCTCTTTGCAATAACAATAGTGATTTAAATAGTTAAATTAACATTGAAGCCTGCTGAGAGTAATGAGGTAATTGTCCCAGGTTCCAGATATAAAAAGTATTCCAACTTTGATCAAATATTTGAAAGTCAGGTGGATCAATATTTTTATTCAGGATAGTAAAGCAGTCAGTAAAACATAATTCCAAGAAGTATCTCAATACTTTTCAAATATTCCTATTTACAGAAATTCATTAACTTCAGTAGACAAAAGGAGAGAAAAAAATCAATGACTTTCTATCTTTGAGCTTCCAGTAATTAATTAATATAATATCTAAAGAGATATTATACTTACTTATTTGATACAGAGGCTTAAATCAAAATTAAAGAAAATCAAGCTACTAGATTTGGAGAGAAGATTTGATCTTCTCATAAGAGCTGTAATTGATTCCATCCACTTTGCATACAAGTGGATGCCGCTGGCATGTAGATGACACCTCCCCTTAAACTAGAGAATGAGTTTTGCTACAGGTTTCCTCTGAATGTTACGTTTCGGGGCTTTAGGACTGTCCCTCATGACCATTGACTGGAAATACCTGCTGATATAGAGGTGTAACCACCATAAAACAGTGTCCTGAACTATCAACTCTTGAAACTGATCTAGGAGAATTCTATTGGGCAATGTTCCTGAACTGAGACAACTTATAGGATCATGTACCCACTAGTGCATTCTGATGCAACCAAGTGACTAGAACAGTAGAAAAGTTCTATGTAAATCATCACACCACTGCCTAAAAATATCCTCTTTGAGCAGCGATAGTGGAAATGCCATGATGAATGCAATGGTTTGCTAAATTGGTAAGGTGAGGACTGGTCCTAGTTGTTAATAATTTTATTAATTCTTTCTTGAATAAGGGTTATGTCTCTTTCTGCTTAAAGGAGACTATGCATTCACAAGATTATTATTTTTAAAAAACTTCCTTTTTATCTGGAAGTCCTGGAAAAATGTGTTGGTCAACCATACGAAGTGCTTAAAAAGGAAGTGACCTGATGTCTCCAAACAATTGGAATTTGCTAATCATCTATATTAATTTCTGTTGGGGTCTCACAAAGACTGGGATCATCTTAGTGAGTGATATATACTAGAAAATGGATTGGGGAAATTTAGTCTTTCTAGTTCATTAAACTCTCAACAACTTTTAAAGACATAGTATCCATTCGTTGACTTTGCTGGGCTGGGGCCTGTTTTATATTGGTTCTCCTTTTTTCTCATCAAGACTATGACTACTAATAAGATGGTGCTTGTAATCCTATGCATACAATGTCTAATTTGGCTATATGATGTTAATTTTTAAACGGGACTAATTGCAAGTGCACAATAGTACAGTGGAAAACTATATATGACAAAATTGCATAGACTTGTAAAAAATGGAGGTGGCTGGTGGTAATATTACTCAAGTAAGCAGTAAAAGTTTCTTTTATCTGAAAAACTGAAACAGCATATTTTATGCAATACAAGATTGCTGTTGAAAAAAGCATTTTGGTGTATCCATATTTTCTTTGTGTTTCAATGTCTTGTATCACTTTGTGATTATAATAGCATAGCGTTGTACTTTCCCATTTCAGCTTCTTGTTATTAGTTGCTGCATTTGAGATTCATGAAGACATATAGGCCATCTGAAATAAATGTATTTTGTCATAAGAAAGAAAAAAAAGAAAGAAATTGGATACAAGGATATTGACACAGCCATATAAAAATAAGTACGCAGGTGGATTAAAAAATTATTCTGCAAGACAGTTTGATATCTACAAACGAACTTTAAATAGAAATTTAAACTGGAGAACCCTTCATCAGCCTTTTATCTGGAAAAACATGCTACCCACAAGAATAGATTCATTCCAGGAAGAAATAGTGGTTGCCTGGTTGAGTCACCAAAAGAAGAGTTAGCCAATTTTTAAAGATGATACAAGAATTGCTTAGATCTTCCTCTGTATCTTTGTGTTAAGTAATTATTCATAAACTCAGGTATAGACTAAAATATACTTCACTACTTATAATATTTTCTTATCATTCAGTGCTGATCTAATTGCTTTTCTTCTAGTACTGTTCTACGGAACAAACTTCTGCAGGTACAGATGCAGATCATGTACAACAATTCTACGATCTTCTCACTGCCTCCATTGAAATATCTAGAGACTGGGCAGAAAAAATCCCAGGATTTACTGATCTCCCTAAAGAAGATCAAACTTTACTCATAGAATCAGCTTTTTTGGAACTTTTTATATTACGACTATCCATAAGGTACATCTGAGATTCAATAGTGGAAAACTGATTATTTTATAATCTGCTTGAATAAAACATTAAAACAAAATATTTGTTTTATGGATTGATAACTTGCAACCCAGCTTATTTATATAAATAAGCTGCTGTTTTTCCTCTTGTTAGGATATTTAAGTAAGTAGGAGTAGATAAAGCAGAATTCTGGAACAACAATCAAACACCCTATTGGGCTAGTTTACACATGGAGTGGATTATATAGTAAAACTAATAATCAGATCTTTCATTCATCTTTCATTGAAATGAGAACATTTGCTGAAACCATTGCCTTGTATAATTTATGTTGAGACCTGGTTGTCGGTAGTATGGTTCTGTTAGTTCTTTTAAACTTTTTGGAAGCTTTAAAAAACAACTTTAAATAGTAAAAAAACGTTAAATAGTTAGAACTCTGGATAAGATTCTGTATAAGCTTGCAATTCTCCAGAAAGAACAAAATGGAGTGCTCCTCTACCCTCTATCCAGTGTTTCTGGATTTCCAAATGGTATGGTGTAGCCTTCGAATGATTATGTTTGGTACACCAGTTGCAACAGTTCCTAAAGTGGTTGGATGTGTAATTCTTCCTGAAACCATAGTTATATCCCAATTTGATCAATGAAATGATGCTATGCTAAAGGAATATTTCAGTGGTTAAATGAATATCAAATGCAGCACTAAAGCTGCTAAATGGTACGGAATACTAAAAAGAACTATGTTGAAAGACCTGCACAGGCTCTTTATCATTTTCTGGATACAATTCAAGATACTGGTTTTAATATTTAAAATAGCTTGGCGATCTAAGAAGCTATAATATTTATCTCAATATGAACTCATTTGGATATTTAGGAGACTTATTTGTGGCTTTTAGAGGTCCATTAACTGGTCATATGAGAAAGTTTTCTTTCTCTTTAGGCTTTCACAATAGTCAAAGCCTTCCTCTTCACCATGTCTTTGGAATTTTAATTTTAATTGCTTTTATTAGATTGTCTGTTTTCCAAATTTACTATTATTCACTTTGAGTACCCTTGGGCAGAAAAACAGGAATACTATTATTTAACTCACTCACTGACTGGCTAATTTGATTGACTGATTGTAAAAATGCCTAACCATCTGGGAGATTATTGTTGTTATTAATATTATTATATTATTATAACATACTAAATATTTTGCTGTAAGGATTTGATTTCATGGAAGAACATTAAAACATGTGGCTTATCTATCTGAAATGATACTATCCAGGAATACATTTGTAACTATCTACATAAGTGACTGGCTAGAGTTTCAGGTCCATTTAAATTCATCTTCCAATTGACTCGATTTTATTTTATCTCCCTCTGTTCATCCACCAGCATAGGTTGAAGAACACTCAAAATGTCACCCTAAATAGCTACAATTATATTCAGTGACTATCCTAATAAATAGGATGTGAGATCAGCTTGCTTTATATGCCTCAAATGTAGCATATTTCAAAATGAGAAACATGTTTGGAACTATTGGTAGTAATTAGACAATGTGCATTATGCAGCAGAATATATACTGAAAAGTTAGTTGTATTCATAGAATATGTTTTCTTTTGTTTTCAATAAAGATCCAACATTAGTGAAGACAAGCTTGTTTTCTGCAAAGGGCTTGTACTTCATCGACTTCAGTGCCTTCGTGGATTTGGGGAGTGGCTCGACTCAATTAAAGATTTTTCTTTAAATTTACAAAGCCTCAACCTTGACATCCCAGCCTTAGCATGTTTGTCAGCTCTAAGTATGATTACAGGTTAGTATTTTTTTATTCAAAATAAATTTGTTTTATGGATATTTATATTGCACTATATGTGAATAAATTTCCATCTTAATAAATTCCAAAAAGACTGTATGCCTGCAATGTAATTCAATTAATTTTAATATAAAATTACATTAAAATGCATTACATCTTTTCAATAACCAGACTAAAAAACAATCACAATTACAATATGAAGTGTACAAATTATATTATTCAACTTAATTCATGTTGCTAATTTTTCCAGGATGTCACAATATTATATTAATATAATATTGTAACTGGTGAAATATTCTATTGCGTATCCTCAGCCGGAGCTACTGCTGGTACAAAGCTTTAGTTATCTTTAGGATCATGTGGTTGACCCTACCTCTGACAGTCCTTAAGAAGGTCCTGGAGACTTAGTTCTTCACTCAGGAATTTGGCCAGGAAGTCAGATATCTTTGACTAATATGATTATACATTATGACTTGTGTGGTGCAGTATGTTTTTACCTTATTCTGTGTTCTTATTTTGATCATTTTCCATGTATTTTCCACACACACATATATTCACACACACATGCATACACGCACACATGCAGACATATATAAAAGCAAATCATTCAGAAAGAACTGAATGGGAATGAATTGGAAGGAAAGCAATTGAGAGAAGCTTTCCTGGAACAGAAAGGTAGGAAGGCACAGCAGCAGAATTGTCCAATGGGTAGACAGAGCAGTCTCTAATCCAATCAGAATGTTTTTCATGATATTGCCAAACTGGACAATATTTGGCAGGATTTTTTTCAGATGCTTAGAATCAAGCCAGTATGATCTTATGATAGGAAAAGCTTAAGTCTGGATATCCTCAAAGGAAGATATTACTAGAAATCTGCATTTAAATAAACTTGTAAACATTTTGCCCCAGGATATATCTATACAGTAATATAAACTTATTATTAGTTTTATGCCCATCAAGGATATTGCACATTGGAATGCATATAAAAAAGGGCTGGAGCAATACTCCTGATATCAGTCTATCACTTTTCCTTACCCTCTCATAGGACACCACTGATACTAGTTTAACTTCACCACAAAAGAATCGGAGGTTGCATTTCATGTGTGAAGGTGTGAAGCAGTGGTGGGTTCCTCCCGGTTCGGTCCAGTTCGGCCAAGCCGGTAGCGGTGACAATATGACATCACCGAACCGGTTCTCCCCCTCCCGCCCTCCCCCCCACGTTATTCTTACCTTTTATTTGGTTCCACCCCCAATCTATTGCTGCCTCCTGAGTCCCAGCTGATGACTAGAGGGAAAAAAACTGTTTAAACTCTTGCCGCGGGGCTTCAAAGGGCCGTCCTACAGCTGATCAGTGTTAAAAGCAAACAAATGAGTCGGTCATAAGTGTGAGGAATGGTCGTAAGTGCGAGGACCTTCCAGAAATGACTCTGACCAGCTAGCCACGCCCACCTGGTCACATGACCTCCAAGCCACACCCACAAAATAAGCCACGCCCACAGAACCGGTAGTAAAAAAATTTAGAACCCACCCCTGGTGTGAAGTTAATTTGCCTCCTTGGGTAGTGCAACAATATGAACTAAATGAACTAGCAACTGCTGGCAGCCAGACTTGTCTGTAGATTATCCTGACTCTCAAAATACATGGCAACAAAAACAAAATAATGAACCTTTTCAGGCTCAAATGATAAGAGACATTGGTAATATTATTTGAATTTGCCAAATCAATGTTGAGGGGCTCAGCAGATCTAAGAGCCAATATGTTTCCAAACTTTTATTGGACAGTGACATAGACATGGCCATCTTCCAAGAAACACACATAGAAAACGAAGAATAGCAACTCAAAAGAGGCAAGATTTATGGCTACAACCTGTTGGGAGCCATTTGCCACTATGGCTATGGTGTTGCTACATATGTCAGAAGGAATGTAGTGAATGCCTCCTTAATGTCTGCCTCTACAAACAACAATATCCACGAAGTAGTTTTCAAACTAGGCAATCTAACAGTAGTGAACATCTATAAACCACCTCTGACAACATGGTCACTGCATATCTTGAACATCAAACTGCACCCAATAATCCACCAAGGTGACTTCAATAGCCATCACATTAATACTTTTCCACTGATGACAATGGTGAATAATTGTCCAAGTGGACTGCAGCAAAGTTCCAACTTATTTTTGTCACTAAAGAGAAGAGCATGTTTAAATTAATGGCATGGAACTGTAAAACCAATCCAAACGTATGCATCATCACAGAAGGCCCAAACTCGCAGCCAGTCTCCATAAACAGGAAAGTAATGGATATATTCCTGCACAGGCAACACCATCCTATTTTGGTAGAAGTTGGAATCCACATTCCCCTAATTTGCTATATCCCTAGACCCTGATAGAACTTTCAAAAACTCAACTGGCACAAATTTGCTGAAAATCTTGTTAAAACTATATTCCGCCAAGTAGTCAGCACTGTCATAAATTCATGAAGACAATAATTGCCTCAGCGAAAAAAAACATATACCTCGAAGATTTAGAAGATAATACATCTCAGAATGGAATGAGGAGATTGAAGGACTCTATCAAACCTTTCTGCAGAGTGGTGATCCAGAGATCGCTGACAATCTCTTACACAGCTTGGATGGAGCTCTGTGTAAGAAGTGGGAAACAATACATAGAATCACTAAATTTCAGCAAATTCAGCAGGATATTATTAAGGAAACTGGGTGGAGTTAGACAACCTACATGACAAACACCCAATATAACTCTTGACTAAATAGTCTCTTGAGTTGTATCTCTCTCCAAAGCTCCAAGGGACACTCTACTCTCATCAAGAAAGCGCTTTCAACTTTTTGGGAAAAAGGCCAAAAATTTTCTGAGTACTCCAGTCCCTTCTCTATAAAGAAAATTGATGCTGCCATTGATAGTCTGAAATGTGGTAAAGTACCAAGCTTCGATGGCATTCATCCAGCATTCTTGATAAACTCCGGGAGACACACATGGAATTGAATCAGTAAATTCCTCTCAGACCTAGTTTCCAATGGCTGCCTCCCACCAGAATTCAAAAAACCTAAAATAATATCACTTCTAAAAGTTAGCAAACCAGAAGACAGAGTTGAAAGCTACCACCCAATCACCCTGGAAACTCCTGGAAATATTAATTATAAACAGGATAGATCCCATAATAGATGAACATCTGCCTGTGGAACAAGCTGGCTTCTGATAAGACCAGAGTAATGTAGACCAGGTGCTAAGCCTAGCAGGCTATATTGAAGCAGGATTCCAGCAATATGCTTCCACCTTAACAACAAACTAGCTTATGAAGCCCTAAAGGTCTATTTAAACAACAACTTACTCCCCTGTGATCCCTATCCAAAGTACATTGGACCGGACTCTCTCCTACAGAAACACCTAGGGAATACGGTGGCAAAAATCAATACTTGGAGCAACATACTCCAGAAATTATGTAGAACTAAATGGGGAACTTCAGCTGCCACCCTCAGGTCATCAGCACTCTAGGGTTGGTCATCCCAAAGGTGCTTTTTCAGGAGGCAATTGGACTTTCTTGTTTTTTCTTTTTTTCAAAAGAAAAAACAAGAAAGTCCAGTTGCCTCCTGAAAAAGCACCTGTGGGACAACCATGACCTGGATGACTGAGAATCTCTATAGACTTCTAGGATTGGTCTACTGCACAGCAGAATATTGTGCCCCTGTATGGCTTAGCATACTAGTAAGTTGTACTCCAGACTCCACAACCCGATGAGGATTATAAGCAGATGTATTAAAATCATTCAAACTTGCTGGCTTCCTGTCTTGAGCCAAATAGCACCACCAGTTTTAAAGCAAGATGCACTAGTAGTGAGAGAATACAGAAGAATTATGAACAACTCCTAATGGTGGATGCCAACCATCCTCATTTAACTGTGGAAGATTCAAATCCAGGAAATCTACCCCCCCCCCACCTCGGCACTTGCAAAACATCTGCGCAATAACTTTTAACATTGATTCCCAATGGAAAGCCAAATGGGTCACTGAATGCCTAGACACATAAATGACCCCACAAAAAAGATTCCAGGCTTTAAACTACCATGTCAGTAATGGAAAATCCTGAATAGGATTCATACCTCACATGGCATCTTGCAGGCTTCTCCGTATAAATGAGGCATAGTATCCTCCCCTGAGTGTGACTGCGGAGTCCCACATCAAACTGTAGATCACATTGTGTAACCTGAAGGCATATACCAATCCACTATCTAATTTTTTTTAATATAAACGATGCTGTGCTTTAGTGTTTAGATGGCCTAGACATTGGTATTTGAACATAGATCTTTTTAACATTTATTATTTATTTATTTATTTATTTATCATATTTGTATACCGCCCTACTCCCGAAGGACTCAGGGCGGTGAACAGCCAAAATAAAATACAGAGACATACAAAAGTTAAAAAACTATTAAAAACAGATTAAATAATTTAGGCTCAAAAAACAAATTAAAAACATCCAATTTATCTAAAAAACATTTAAAACCCAATTTAAAAGCCAATTTAAAAGGGAGAGTTAGGCCAGACCAGCCTGTTGGAATAAAAACGTTTATATATATATATATATATATATATATATATATATATATATATATATATATATATATATATATATATATTAATTATATTTTATTGTGTTTTGTGTTTTGCTAATCTAGGTAAAATATTAATATATTGCTAGTCCATGTATGATATTCAATATGCTAAATAAATAAATCAAAGAAAATGACTGCAAATTCATTTTCTGATATCATAGAATCATAGGGCTGGAAAGGACCTTGGAGGTCTTCTAAGCCAGGCTCCTGCCCAATGCTGGAGACCTTATACCATATTGGATAAATAGTTGTTCATTCTTGAAAGCCTCCAGCGATGAAACTGGAATAGATTACAAAAATTCCTATTGACAATGAAAATAAGGCTACAGCAAACAAAGCAACACCTCATTTAAAATGTATTTGGGAAATGTAGTTCTGTGAGTTTAGGAATTAAACAGTAAAAAGGCTAAATGTTCAGATGCAATATACTTCTGAATGCCAGTTACTTGGAAAATTGAGAGTTGTAGTGTCAAGCCATGCCAGAGCTCGCCATTGCTAGGGGGGTCTGGGAAAGATGTCACATGTATGGAATGGGGAGCCGAGCAGCAGATGGCAGTTTCGAAGCGCGAGACGGCAGGGCACACACAGCGATCCCTGAACCCTGAACCCTGAACCCTGAACCCATCAACTCGGTTCCTGGTCGGCGACGTTCGATGACATCGGAACTAATGCGACTGCTAAACAGCTGATCGGGGGGAATGGTTGGAATACTAAGTGCCGGATGCTGGTTTCGGAGTCAAGTTTGGGATAAATAGCACTGTGCGGCAGTTGCACACAGCGCTGACTTTGAACCAACCATCCGACTTGTGCTTTGCTTTTGGCTGTGAATCTACAATACCCTTAGTAAAACTTGCAATCTCATCCCTGCTTGTGGTGATTTGTTACGTTCGCAGCTCAAGACGAAAGACAAGCTGAGATGTAGACACAACTGTTTTTGCTTTCTAGCAGAGTGGTCCTTGTCATAGCAATAATGCTAGATTAGATAGAGATTTCGCTTGGCTGATAGCACTATAAACTAATCTGCCCTTACATTTTGTTACCCCAAAAAATCAAACTTTCTCCTCTTGCTAAGACATCTAATAGAAGTGGAATATTGGGAAATAGTGTACATGCTTTAGGATTATCTTTACCTAGACAGCATCATATGTTTCAGTACTTTACAAATAACATAATCATTTATTTTAAGCTATAAAATAGCTAACTTTGACAATATTTTAATTTCTAACCCATTTAAAAAGTAAATACGCTGAAAAACTATAAAGTAATCCAAATAGCAAAGATTGGCTGAGCTGTCTGTATTTCTTAAAAGAGTATCTGCAAATTCCTGCTGGAATTCTAGGCTTTGCACTGATGGAGCCAGCAATGGATATTGATCTCCCCTTGAATTCACTGAATAAATAATGGTTGCCATAGATATTGAGCATCCACAACTACTGAATAGGGAAGCTAGGAAATTACCAAAACATCTTCTGTGGCAGCTCAGGCCTCAAATCCTGGGGAAAAATAATGTCTGTGAAATGTAATGGTATGCATGCACCAATTAGAGTACTTGTTCATATAACCATTTTAGTCTCTGACTAGAAAATAAAATGCTATGCTTGAGTGTAACTGTAAGATTGGGATCAACTGGCATTGTACTTTTCACGTTCACATACTGGGCTACAGAACAGTTACATTAGTACTTCTTTTTTATAATTAATCACTAACACACTCATTTCCCACAATGTGGATATTGAATTCTTTGTTTGCTATTGCTTTGCAGACCGTCACGGATTAAAAGAACCAAAGAAAGTGCATGAGCTATGCAACAAAATCATGGGCTGCTTGAAAGATCACTTGGCCTTCAACTGTCAAAGCAAAAGACAACTCATTGAGTCTGCAGAATCTAAAGTTCTTGGTGTCCTCGCTGACTTGCGTGCCGTCTGCACGCTAGGACTGCAGCGGATCTTTTATCTGAAATTGGAAGATTTAGTGCCACCTCCTTCCATTATTGACAAGCTATTTTTGGACACCTTACCATTCTGAAAGTCAAGTTTCCATCATGAAAGGCAACTACTTACCAGAGCAGGCAAAAGTATCAGAATTGACTTATAACAATGCTGCTTTTCTTAAATGAGGAAAGAAATAATGTCAGTATTCTAATCATATACCGGTATATGGACTTTTCCCAATATATGTCTTTGCAAACTGAGGTCTAACATATAATTTACAGTCTTGGAGATGGGAATTATAGAATAGAAAGATTAAATGCAGATTTGTTTTTTTAATGACACTTTTTAATGATGCTACTCCAGCCAGAAAAAAAAAGTTAATATTAACTGTATAAAAGCTAATTCCATAGCATCTGTTCTTATGCGGTGGATAGAAAATTGTAACTGCAATGGGTTTGAAAACAAGACTAATAACAACTGATTTCAATAGCATATATTTTATTAATTTATATCTTTAGCGTACTCATACCAGACCTCATTCTCTTCACATAAATTATTTTCTCTCTCTCTCTCTCTCTTTTTCCCTTGATAACGTTCATCCATGATTTCATAAATAAAATATAGTAAAATGACAATGGCTGTTAGCTCTCATGTTCAAGTGCAATTTTAAGGTGCTATTTTTGCTGAGTCTTGTTTATGAGCTGTAATTTAGTTTAATCCAATAGAGAGGTAAAAGAAATAAAATGGAAGAAACTGGCTTTATTACATGCACTAATTTCTAAGACAAAATTCTTCAAATTTTAGATCAGTGTAGTATATGTTGACAGCAGGGCATTAAGCAAAGATCGTATGCTTATTCCTTGGCTGATTAAGTCAGTAGCAATGGAGAAAATCTGAAGTAGGCAGGATTAGCATGGATATAGTAAGGCTAGAACTGAGCTTAGTGAATTAGTTAGTAATAGATTCAAGACAATTTGGATGAAATTTTTTGTAGAAATAGACTGAATGTAAATGCTATGAAGGGTTTATTGAGCTGCATTTTAAACATTCCGTGTATGTACTTTCCTTTTTTGTATGTTTACTGTTAATGCCATATTAATATGAAATAATTTGTTGCACAGTGTCTTTATTTGTATAAATATTTGTATGCATGACATATTGTAAAGATTTGCCTTTATTTATTGCAATGACTGCCAGCTCATGGGAGCCTGTTACAAGAAAGATGAAATAGTGTACTCACAACAACTCAATTATATAATGGGTTTGGGTAGTCTCATACACATACACACGTATGTGACCTTTCTGTTAACCAATTAAATATGTAGTATGTCTTGCACAAGTAAACCTGATCTTACCATGTATTTGCAGTGACTTTTAAGGCAGTAAAATTTAGCACTTTGATATTTAAATATTTGTTCATGTTTCACTAACTTTAATATTTAAACCTTTTTGTTCTTTCAACAAAAAAGGATTTATATGCACTGTATCAAGTCTAGTCATTTTGCTACAGAAAAAGATCACTTTTTGAATGTTGCTCTGATAACCCTGTATTTTTGTTAGCTTTAAAAAGTCTATAATAATTTTGTCTTTTTTAACTATGCTGTTTATATAGAAATTAAATTATACACTCAGATACCAAAATAACTGCCTAATAGCTGCAGCTAGGATAAACTAGATATCAAGCTATTGTCTGGTTCTCAAAAAGTTGCCTGATATTTTCTCATTAAATTTGTTTCAAAGTATTCCTTTGAGGAAATGTTATTCTTTTATCCAGATAATAATATCAGTAACAAAAACAGCTTCTAATCATTATACTGTAGCTAGTATTTTTAATTTATCTGCAGATAATATTTAAAAATGTATTGCTTTTTTGTACTGACATACTGTATGATTTATGTGAAAACACAGTAGTAGAATTAAATACCAGAGAACCCTGATTTTTCTTGCAGGTTGATCATACTTGCTAACCCTCAAGGCATGTTTTATTTATTATTTGAATTTTTGTACATATTATGTACATGACCTTACTAAATTTCAAAAGGCGTGCACATTTTTTTGTCAATTGTGCAGAAGGTGTAATCATTCTCCTCCTAGAATTAATAGGCATTTTTGACATACAATACATTCATGTTTCATTCTTATTCTTGTAGAATGCCATCATCTACTGTAGCAGGATGAAAATTCATAGTTTATCACAAAGTTAGGTTTCTAAACAAAAGTATCTTGTTGTTCCAAAGTGTTTTCTCTAGATGCTCTTTATGCAAAAGAAGTTTTTTAAAATTCTGTTTTGTAGTTGTACAATTTTAGAATACTTTGTTAGATTTCATGTAACCAGTTTCAGTCTTTCGTAGATTTTTTAATGTCGTTATGGGAATCATCCCTGTTAATGATGGAATCTTCTATTTTTTTAATTAATAAAAATGTTTGTGCTTTTATTGTTATTGATAAAACATGGAAAGAAAGAAAGCTGATTAATTATTTTTTAAAGTCCACCATTTGAAAGTGCTTTGTCTCTTGGTCTAAAAATCAAGCATTTTACAGCTTTCCAATGAATACTTTTTAAAAAATTTCAGATTAAGAGCATGGTTCAAAAGTTTCTCAGCTGTTCAAACAGCATTGTATGCATATATATAAGAGCTTGTATTCATGCGCAGGATTGAAAGAAATGCACTTGTACGTTAAATTAAAATGAGAAAAATCAGTGGCATTTTCCCCAGAGGCATCATATGTGTTGAATATATTTAATCATATTAACATTTCATATGAACTGCTAGTAGCATAAAACACTAAAAATAAACATACTCCCATATTAAAAGTAAGGACATATTTGTAATCCTGAAAAATTGATAGCAAGATCTTTAAAAATAAATGTTGATAAGTAAATTTCTAACTTATGTTCGTTTAGAAAAGTGAAAAATAGAATCAAAATCCTTTCTCTGGCTATGGTTACTACTAAACCTATAGAGAAAAAAACCATATTGTTGTCATGCAACTTTTTTTTTAACTTACTTTATAAATTGAAGCTTATTAGCCCCTAGCTTTTCACCTTTCATAGTAATTGAAAGTATCAAATATAGAAGCAATGTGTGCCTTTTCCTTGTGGAAGCATCACTGGTTTCTTCTCTTATATAAGGCTGAATGATAATGTGATTGGTTCTTTTATTTTAGGCCTTATCCAAATAGGCTCAATGAATAACTTGTGGCTTTTTTCTTTTTTCTTTTTCTTTTTTTTTCTTTTTCTTTTTTCTTTTTTTTTTTTTTTTTGGAGGGGGGCTGTGTCCTGCTAAGCTACATAAGTCCAGAGTATGAGCAGTTTCAACACAGAAAAACAAAACAAATATTGCACCAAACCAATTATGCTATTTTTTGTTGCCTGGGAGTGGGTATGATATATTTCTAACTTATTTTAAAGAGGAAGGTTCAAAATAAATCATAAGTATATTTGATTTAGGCATAGGACCTGGTTATTTACGGGACCGCTACTACCACCAATAGCCTCCCACCGACCAGTATGCTCCCATAGAGAGGGGCTCCTCTGGGTGCCGTCAGCCAAACAATGTCGACTGGCGGCCCCCAGGGGAAGAGCCTTCTCTGTGGGGGCACTTACTATCTGGAATGAGCTCCCCCCAGAGATACGGAGGATCCCGGATTTGCGTACCTTCCATCGCGCGCTCAAGACGTTTTTATTTCATCAAGCTGGCCTGACCTAAGTTTTTCCCCTTTTTAAATGGAAATTTTAAATTTCGTTTTAAATTATTGGGGTTTTAAATTTGGACAGCCAAATTATTTAATTCGTTTTATTCTATTTTAAATTTTGTATTTATATGTTTTATTCTATGGCTGTTCACTGCCCTGAGTCCTTCGGGAGTAGGGTGGTATACAAATTCAATAAAATAAAAATAAAATAAATTTACGAATACAGGCAATCTGCTGACTGCTACGAGGTTTACAAGCCTGAAACACATTGTGATTGTGCAGTTTCATTCAATAAACAAATAATTTTCTGTGAATAAAAGTAACAGCTTGTAAGCAGCAAAATTGACCATTTAAAGATTAAACTGACCTTTTAGATAATCAGGAAACTTCATCTAGATTCTACATTTTTTTCTTTCATTAACTTATTTTACATTTATGTAAAATGTATACTTTGGGTCTTCTATGGACTGAATACATCCATGTCATGTATTTTGCATATCACAACAATATTGGTCTTTTTTTTTTATATTATGTTTTTAATATTTTATTTTTCTTCTTGCAATTACTAAAATTTTTAAAATTCTTAAGTTCATTTAAAAATTCAAAAAATTCAAAAAATATTGTTTTCAGAAATGTAAAAAATTCTTTAAAAATTCAATTCTTAAATGTTAGTCTTTTGCTCTTTCTTATAGATATTATTATGGGCCAATCTTCAAGACTTTTAGAACCTAATACCAAGCAAAAACCATTATATAACCAATCACATAAGGAGGTGGCGATTAAAGAGAAAAAAGAAATTAAAAAAAGAAAAACATAATAAAGTAGAGACTGATTGGAGGGATGAAAATCCCAGTTACAAAGTAGGAGATATAAGAAACATACCCAAGACCCATAAAGGACTCAAATGCCTATACACCATCGCTCAAAGATTAGGGAACAAACAGGATGAACTTGAAGTATTAGTGCATGAAAGCAGATATGATATAGTTGCCATTACTGAAACTTGGTGGGATGAAACTCATGACTGAAATATACTGTTTCAAAAGAAACAGACCAGGGGTGGGTTCTACTTACCTTTACTACCAGTTCGCAATGGGGCCGCACGCAATGAAAAAGGAAAACAAGGAATCCAAGAAGAAACTAGCATTGTTGCACAAAAGATATCTCTGATAAACTGAAAGTCAAAAAAGATAAGTACAAAAAATGGAAAGGGGTACATAACTGAGATAGAATATCAGCAGTTAGCCCGAATCTGCAAAGATGAAGTCAGGAAAGCAAAGGCTCAGAATGAACAAAGACTTACAACAAAAATCAAAGATAATAATAATAATAATATAATTTCTTTCAACATATAAATAATAAGAAAAAAGTCAAGGAAACAATTGGTACACTAAAGAGAGAAGACGACAAGGAAGTAACAGACAGTAGAGAGAAAGCAGAGCTGCTTAATTCATTCTTTGCAACAGTCTTCACACAAAAAGAAACTATAGCCCATTCTATCAAAAGCATAACTGTAAAAGACAGACTAGAAATAAAAAATTAAAATAAGCAAGAAAATGGTAAGAGAATTCCTGTCAGTTCTTGATGAATATAAATCACCAGGACCTGATGGATTACATCCCAGAGATTTGACAGAGCTGGCAGATGTTATCTCAGAACCATTGTAGTATATCTTTCAAAAATCCTGGAGCTCTGGGTACCAGAGGATTGCAGAAGAGCTAATGTGGTTCCCATCTTCAAAAAGAGACACATAAAGAGAAAACAGACCCAGGAAACTGCAGACCAAAAAGTCTAACATCCATATCTGGGAAGATACTAGAAAAAAATAATCAAAAAACAGATCTGTGAGCATTTAGAAACAAATAAAGTTATAACTATAGCCAGAACAAGTTTGTTAAAAACAGATCATGCCAGACCAATCTTATTTCATTTTTTGACAAAGTGACTAAATTAATAAACCAGCAAATTGCTGTGGACATAGTATACTTAGACTTCAGCAAGGCATTTGGCAAAGTAGATAGCAATCTACTTTTTGGTAAACTAGAAAAATGTGGGATAGATACAGTAATATCACTACCAAACAGATTTGTAACTGGCTGACAAACCATACTCAACGAGTAATCCTTAATGATACTACATCTATATGGAGGGAAGTAAACAGTGGGGTACCACAAGGTTCTGCCTTAGGCCCAGTACTCTTCAATATCTTCATAAATGACTCCCCCTGCTTTTGGCATGCGACCGCAAAAAGTTTAGCCATCACTGTTATAAGGTCTCTTGCTTGAGCAGAGGGTTGAACCAGAAGATTCCAAGGTTCCTTCCAACTCTATTTTGATTGGATTGTGTTAAAGCTAAAGGCAGATGAGATCATTTCTATATACAGTTTGTAATCCACAGATGAATAAAAGAATGAGACGAAAACTAAAATCTCAATGGAACAAAAAATATGAAATTTAAGTTACAATTAAGGTAAAAGATTATTAAAAAGTAGTTGTGGTAATACTTAAGAGATCCGTTCTTTCCTTTAAAATTTTGTAGCCTTTTGGCCCCTTCTTTTACTACATTTTTTTAAAAAATTAACTAAAAATTTAAAAATATTAAAACATTGGTTTTGTGTGGGGTCTTTTTTTAAAAAAACTTTTAAACAATTTTTCCAATGCCCTATCCTTCGGATTCCTTCTTCTTTTAAAAAATTGATCTTTTGCTCTCTCTTGTGGTTAATATTGAAATAAAAGGTAGTCCTACGCTCCCTCTAGTGGCTTGCGTTGAAATAAAACTTAAAAGCAAAACCAGTGGTAGTCAAGATACATTTTGTAATCCACAAAAGGAAGTAGAAAAATAGAAGTCTTTTATCCCAGAATCATGCAACTTTCTGTTAAAGATTAGTCTTTTGCTGAAATTAGTCTTTTGCTCCCTCTTGTGGCTCACATTGAAATATTGCCTGTATACAATGGAGCAAGGGCAAATTAGGTTTACTTTTTACAGTATCTCAGTTCTCCAGATCACAATTTACATCCTCAAATATTTGTAGCCTTGTTTTATAGTTCAAAAATTTGTGGCCTTACTTTGGGGTTAGTGTTTAAAAAGAATGTAAAACTGAAATAAATCTGCAAGCTAGAATTTTATGAATTCAGTTCATAAAAGAAATAATTGGTAAACATACATTTGCAGATAGTATAAAAGAAGAGGAGAAAAAGTAAATCCTCTTCTGCTGTGGTATCATATCATCAGTTCACAGTTTAATCAATATAAAGGTCATTTCACAGTTTAACCATTATAACCGAGTTTGGGAGCAAAACACTTCTTTCTCCATTTCAGGTGCCCTGCTGGTCCCTCTGAAAACAAAAACAAAATACTTCCGATGTTTCATCACAGTCAAGGCAGGCTTCTCAATCCTACCCATTTATATCTATTTTTCCCCAGGTGACTCCAGGAAATGAAAAATGAAAGAGCACAGGACTAAAATAACCAGTGGTTGTTTTTAACATTTACATTTCCTAGTGAAATTATTATATGTAACATGCAAGATTTTTGAAATATTATTCTTTATGGTTTATTGAATCTGAAATGCAGTTTCATAATATTGCTTCTCCCCCCCCAAAAAAACATACCAGATTTTAGAGTGTTTCTCAATATATTCAACTGCATGCATAATATAACTGTAAGGTAATGTTTAAACTATCATACAGAAGAAGCTATTGTTTAAAGGAGTATCAGCTGCTATAAAGTAGAATAATACTAATGTGCTACAGCTTAGAAAATAGTCCCTTCCTCACCTGGCACAAAACACTATACTTCCAGAATAATAATCAATACAGGCAATTATCATTTGCAAATGTGGTTTAATGTTGTTAAGATTCTATTTATTTTATTATTCATTTTCCATTTCTATTTTCTCAAAAAAAACTCAAATAAATGTTTAAATCTTTTAAACAATCCCATAACATAGAATGGTGCAAAAGCCATGCTGTGGTACAATGATTAGAATGATGGTCTTAGCTATTCAAAAGGAATGCCATGCACGGTCTGCATCAGAGATGGTGACCCTCAACATGTAAATGTCTCACTGTTGCCATAATTCGAGCATCAGACTCAATAATAGGTTCAGACTTTTTATATTCAAACAGAAGGTAGTTTATTTACAGAAGGCATTCTTTATTGACAGAGTGATTGCAGAAAGAAGCGAGAAGGAGGAGAGTGTATCTCCTTTTATATCATTAAGGCGGGGTTAAGAAGTAGGAGTGGTTACATATGAATACATTAGGAAAGAAAGAATAAATTAACCCTTGATACCCCATGAGCATATATATCCTCCATTCAAGAATAAGGCATTTACTTGTGACAAATCCCCCTCTAAATGACGATTCGACATACAACAGTAATTACATTCAGATTCAGAACAATATAAAACCTGTAAATTTGAAGTTAAATATTTATGTTGTTTAGATGGTAAAGGCTTAGTCAATATATCAGCTATTTGTTCTGTGGTTTCACAATGAATAGCTTTAATAAAACCATTTTGAGATAATTGTCTTACATGCTTGTATTTGATATCTATATGTCTAGATCTTTGACCAATAGCATCCACTCTAGATATCTCTATTGCAGCTTTGTTATCTTCATGCATAATGAAAGGTAATGAAGGACTCTTCCAAACATCTGATAATAGATCATTGAACCATACGAGGTTATTAGAAGCTTTAGACAAACAAATATACTCTGCCTCAGTCGTTGATGTGACTACTAAATCTTATTTTCCAGTATACCAGTAGACTGGACAATCGTTAAGAAAGAATACATAGCCGGAAGTACTTTTCCTGCACTTAGTGTCACCTGCCCAATCTGCATCAGCATAACAAGTGAGAATGGGCTCTTTATTATTGTTGGGCTCTAACAATAAACAATAGTCTAAGCTGTGTTTCAAATACCTTAGTATTCTCTTAATGGCTTCCCAATGATAAATTAAGGGTTTACTTACATATCTGGATAATAAATTAAGGGGTAGGGCAATATCCGGTCTGGTCCAATTGGAAATATACAGAAGGGAACCAATAACTGATCTGTAAAGTGTATTATCATTAAACTCAGGAGATGATTCATTCATATTTTTTAAAAAGTCAGCTTTCATTGGTGTATCACAAGGCTTTGCATCATTCATATTGCATTTGTTTAAGAGTTCAATAATCTTATCTTTCTGAGATAATCTAAATCCCTTTTTAGTTTTGCTGATTTGAACTCCAAGATATTTGTTTACTTTACCCAATGATTTTAAAGAAAAATGTTCACTTAGTTTGGTTACGAATGTATCTCTTTTCTCTTTATGTTTACCAATATACAAAATGTCATCCACATAGATTAATGCAAATTCTATTGAATCACCATCTCTTCTAACAAAGAAACAATTGTCTGCAGTTGTGGCATTGAAGTTCATAGTTTTGAGTACGTTGACCAAACATTCATACCAACGTTTGCCGGATTGCTTTAATCCATACAAACTTTTGTTTAGTAACCAAGTTTCGTTTCTATTTGTGTCTTGGCTGTGAGGGGCTCTCACGTATATTTCTTTATCGAGTTTTGCATGTAGGTATGCAGTCTGTATGTCATATTGAAAAACTTCAAGATTAAGGGCTGATGCTATTACTAAAGCTGTCTTAACACTTTCAGTCCTTACAGTGGGGGAATATGTATCGGTATAGTCCTCAGGATACTTTTGAGCTTAGCCCTGTGCAACTAGTCTTGCTTTATATAATGTATTTCCTTCTTCCAGATTTTTAATTTTGAATATCCACCTAGTGCCAATAACTGTTTTGTCTTTTGGTGCTGGAACTGGGGTGAATACCTTTAGTTCTCGTAAACTGTCCATTTCTTTGGCCATGGCTAATTCCCACTTTTTTCTTTCTTCTGTGGGAAGTTTTAATACTTCTTCATATGTATTGGGTGTTGATGTATTGTCATTTATGTGCATTATGTAATCTTTGTATCTATTTGGTACCTGGTTCCTGCTACTTCTAATTGTTCTTTCTGGCCTGCTATCGTTATCGTATAAATATCTTGCTTCCTTTTGTGCTAATGAATCTGTTTTGATATTTGGACAGTTTCCCATCCATGTTTTTTTGTTGCCCTTTTGTGTACTGTGATTATGTTCTTCTCTTTCTGTCTTATCTTGATTTTTAATGTCTGTTCTTGTTGTTGGGAGTATCTCATTAAGATGTATCTTAGACCAATTGGCCTGTTCGTGAAATACAGCTGTCCTAGAAATTATGAACTTGTTATTATTGTCAATAAATCTGTATTTTGTGCCTGTTTCATAGCCCATGAATCTGAGCCTTCTAGATACATTATCTCCCTTACGTCTCAATTGTTTTGGTATATGTACATCTGCCATTACTCCAAATACATGCATGTGGGCTATTTTGGGTTTTTTACTATACATCAATTCATATGGTGTTTTGTTTATGACACTAGACCAAATTCTGTTTAGGGTATAATTGGAGTATAAAAGTGCTTCTGACCAGAAATGTTTGCCTAAACCAGCATCTTCTAATGTACATCTAATCATGGTTTGTAGTGTCGAGTTTTTTTGTTCTACTACTCCATTTTGAAATGCAGAGAAAGGGCTAGAAGTGAAGTGTAACATTCCTTTTTCCTTTAGCCATTGGGAGAATTCCTTTGACATGAATTCAGATCCCCTGTCTGTCATGATCTGCTTTATTTTTACATTGTGTTGTGTTTCTACACGTTTGTAAAATTCTTTAAACTTTTGAAATGTTTCATCTTTGTGCCTTAAAGTGTAGACAAAGCCATAACGACTATAGTCGTCTACAATAGTAAGAAAGTATCATTTTTTGTATGTGATTGATGGGGTTAATGGACCAACTAGAACCCTATGTATTAGATCAAATATGTGATTTGATGATCTTGTTGCCTTTTTTGGTCTGGGTTTGGTTCTGAGTTTTGAGGACTTACATACTGAACATTCCAAGTAATTTTTACAATCTTTTATTTTGACACCTTCAGCATGTTCAATCATTTTTTGTATTACAGGAAAACTAGCATGTCCTAATTTTCTATGTAATATATGTGCACATTCATCATGAATTAGTTGTCCAATAGTTGGTCTTTTGTTATTATGTGTATCGTTTACAGATGTGGTTTCATTGTTATGTTCTGTTTCGTGTTCCTCATTGTCACTGTTACTGTTATTTTCATTTTCTATGCTAGTGTCATCTTCCATGTTTGAATCAATGTTGTGAAGCCATTTTTCCTCTGTGACCAGATATGGTAAATCTCCTTTGATAATCACATTACCTAAGTTTGTTCTGTTTTTCTCTAAAATTGCCTTTCCCTTTGAGAATATTACATTTATGTTGGAGTCTCTGCTTAACTTTATTGCACTAAGAATGTTATGAGGTATTTCGGGTATTAATAAAACCCCCTCTATTTTCCCTAAACCGGGTAAATCTACATTTCCTCTTCCAATGACTTGGACTTCCTCTTGATTAGCTACTTTGATTACAAATTTATCTTCTATGAAGGAAGATAATATTTTCTTATTATGTGTTGTGTGATTTGTTGCCCCAGAATCAATGAGCCAGGCATTATCCTTTGAATTTTGGGTTTTGGTTACGGTGTGTTTATCTAATCCATTTAATGATCCAGACTTTCTATCTCTTGAGTTATCTCTGCCCCCTCTACGTTCTCTAAAGTTTGGTGAGTTTCTATATCTGTATCTATCAAAAGATGATTGTCTGTTATTGTATCTATTTCTAGTGTCGTGGTCTTGTCTTTCTTTAAGATGTTTTGGACAATCTCTTCTATAATGTTCTTTGGATCTACAATTATAACACTCAATTGGTTCTGAGTATCTGTCTTGAAATACTACTCTTTTGGTCTGTCTGTGTTCTTTGTATGCGCTGTAGCGGCTTCTTCTCAGATTATCTTCAGCTATTAATCTATTTGATAAACTCTCTATAGATAGGTGTCCTAAATTAATTGTGTCCAAGTGAGTTATGTAGTTATCCCATGATGAGTCTAATGAATTAAGGATAACACTTTTTATAGTCTGATCTGATATTATTTCTCCCCTTAAATGAAGTTCTGCTTTAGTTGTGTTTAGAGATAGCAAATGTTCACTTACAGTAGTTCCAGGTTTTATCCTGGCTGAGAAAATTTTTTTAGACATTCTTGTTGTGGTTGCCACACTTTCACTATGAAACAATTTAAACATGCAATGAATTATTTCTGATACAGTCAGATTATGCTTAATACTATGATAGATAGCAGGAGATATACTAGATATTAGTAAATAGAATGCTCTGTGGTGTAGGCAGTCCAATTTTAGAGTCCATGGTTTTTTGGGAGGGTTAGTTATGAAAAACAATAAATTCTCTTTTAAAAAAACAACTTGGAGCTGCTGACTCCATTCCTGTAAATTAATACTGTCTATTCTCAATTTTGGAAAATCATTAGGAAGGTATCCAATGTTATTTGCTGCATTACTTACAACTGGAGGCTGTCCATGGTCTTGTAGATGCTGGTAACTGCAGAATGGTGTAGGTACGCTTGCGACTAGTCTGAATGGTTCTCTCTGTTCTTCAAAGTCTCTGTGTTCGTTTGTGTGTGTTTGCGCATGCGCGCTGTTCATTTCGTTCCAGGAGCTGTCAGGAGAGGTTCTCGTTGCTGCAGCTCCCTTGTATTGCTCTTCCTCAGATGATTCGCTCTCCGGTTCGACTTTAGGCGTCCAGGTGTGGATCGGTGCTTGCTTCTTTTTATTGTGGTCGTCTCGGTTGAGGTCTCTGGCTCCCGGGATCGTTTGCGGTGTGGGTGAGTACTTGCAAGGCTCTCTGGGTTCGGGCGTTAGCACTCTCGTTGATCGATTCAGAGTGGATGGAAGCAGGAACACTTGTTCGTTTGTTTCTGTATCTTTGTCCTTGGATTGTGCAGTCTGTCTTTTCTTTGTTATTCAATTTACAGTCTTTGGTACTTTCGTTAATTTCCTTGAAGGCTGCGAAGAGCTGCTAAGAGTGCCGAAGGCTGCGAAGAGTGTTTTCATAGCCGCTTCGAAGGCTGCGAAGAGTGTTTTCATAGCCGCTTCGATTTGTAGTTTGGTTGATGTTTCTTCGGTGTCTGTATCGGATTCTTCTGATGAATTGAATTTTTCTTTTTTATTTCTTATGTTGTGTAGAGCTTTTCGTGCCAGCCATTTTGAACTCTGCTCTCTGATTGGTTGTGAGTCATTCATTTTGGCAGGCTGACAAAACCAAGATGGCTGCCATTCAAAATTTTGCGCGGAATCGCTGGTCTTTTCTTCAGTTACATTTTCTTCTGTGGGCAATCTGCTTACCATTTTGCGATCTTTTGGTTCTGACGTGTTGAAGTAGTTTTCTCTCGCTGCTCCGTTGGCTTTTATGATGTCTTGGAGGTTTGTGATGAGATTTTTGTTGTCTTTTTGACATTTCAGTAATTTCAGTATTTCTAATCTGAGTGTGTTGTTTTCCGTTTCGCTTGCTTCTTGGTTGCTGGGTTCTTCGATTACCTCTTCGTCATCTGTAGTGAGATTTTCGAGTTCTTTTGTCATTTTTATTGTCGATTCATCGATCATTTCTTGATCTGTTTCCATATCTTTGTTGTGTGCCCTGGTGTTGGGTCTTTCTCTTTTGTTTCTGGAGTTTTCTTTCTTTGGCATGTCTGTTTCTCATTGAGTCAGCCAACCATCCTCTGCTACCAGCTTGTTGCCATAATTCGAGGATCAGACTCAATAATAGGTTCAGACTTTTTATATTCAAACAGAAGGTAGTTTATTTACAGAAGGCATTCTTTATTGACAGAGTGATTGCAGAAAGAAGCGAGAAGGAGGAGAGTGTATCTCCTTTTATATCATTAAGGCGGGGTTAAGAAGTAGGAGTGGTTACATATGAATACATTAGGAAAGAAAGAATAAATTAACCCTTGATACCCCATGAGCATATATATCCTCCATTCAAGAATAAGGCATTTACTTGTGACACTCACATCTACTGGTTTAAAAAAATCACTACACCAAACACTTTGAAAGCCAGAAAAAATTACAGCGACTTTGATCTTCAGGAGCCGTGAGGAATTTTAAGGAGGATTTGCTTCTCTTTTCAGCTGTTTGAGTTTGATAACCAAAGGAAGTGGAAATAATAAAACTTTAAATTGGAATCAAAAACAAACTAGAATGGTAAAATGTGGCAGGAATTAATTAAGATGGTTAAAATGGTACATTTATCATTTGATTTGGATAGGAAAAAACCAAGAATTTTGTCAGAACATACTCAACTGGATAAACAGGCTATGGATGAGAAGCTGGGACCCTTGTATCTGTAGAAGTTTCAGCCCCATCAATGTGGTGCTGAATGAGGAGGTGCCTGCTCTGGTGTTCTTTTTCTACAGCACTAGGGAGGTTCAACACCACTTTTGGTCTTAGCCTTTCCTCTTCAAGACATGCTCCCTTTTTTGGTTTGGAGGAAAAAAGACTGGAATATTAAACGTAGAAAGTTTCGATTTGGAATTTGGATGGCACGCTTACTTATTTTATGACAGTAAAGTGGATAAAGTTTTTAAAAGCCATATACTTAGAGATTCTTTGTTGAGAGTTTGGAAGAAGCACCGAAATAAATGGAATTATAAAATACCGCTATGGCTGGATCTTGGTCATACCTTGTGGAATACAAATATAATGTCACTCGGGGGGTTTTTATATAAAGAGGTTCTTTTTACAGATGCGGGCAGATGGCAGCTGAAGACATTACAGACATTGTTGGCTGAAGGGATCAATTTAACCTGGTTACAATATAATCAATTGCAATTGAGATGGAAAGAGGACCAAAAAACTGGTATTATGATGTATGAGGAAGAATTAGTTAGACACATAAAAGAGAAAGGCCCAATGCATATTAAAAGACTTTATAATGTTTTGTTAGAAAGGGATTCAGAATCTGAGCTAGTTAAAGACTGCATGATTAAGTGGGCACAAAATTTTGAGGAACTAGTGATGTTGGAAACATGGGAAAAAATTTGGGTTCAGAATGTTAAATTTACACAGTCGCAGAACCTGAGGGAAAATTTCTATAAAATGTTTTATAGATGGCATTTAGACCCCAAAAAATTGTCGTGTATGTATCCTAATGTGCAGCCTAAATGTTGGAGATGTGATTGCCTAGACGCTACATATTATCATGTTTGGTGGACCTGTAAGAAAGTTAAGGCTTTTTGGATAAAAATTTGGTGGGTCATGCAGAATGTTGAAGAAAAAAATTCAGTTTTCTCCACAACTGTTCTTATTGGGTATAGTTAAGGGTTTTACATCGGGTGAAACAAAATTGATATTGTATATGATAACTGCAGCAAGATTGTTGATAGGCAAATACTGGAAAAATGAAGCGCTGCCTACGATTGAGGAATGGACTTTGAGGATGGCCAGTTTTGCAGAGATGGCGAAGATTTCAGCATATTTAAAAGATTGTTCTCAAGAGACTTATGAATGGGAATGGAAGAAGTGGATAAATTATGTTCAGCATAAATACCAAACTAGGAAGTACCAAATAGCTTTTATTTGAAAATGTTATATCAAGATAGAAATATTTTAAGGTCGAGGGTGAAAATTTGTTAGAAGATGTTATATCAAGATAGAAATATCTTTAAGGTAACCAGGATGAAAATTTATTTGAAAATGTTATACTAAGATAGAAATATTAATGTTAATGTAAGGAAGATGAAAATTTGTAAGGGGGAGGGAAGGGTTCAAGTTTTATATACAAAGGAGGGTTTTTTCCTTTTATCTGACATGAGTATACTAGGAAGTCTGGGGGGAGGGGAGGGTTAGGGTGGGTTAGGGAGGTTGGGAAGATTGGGGGGGTTGTGGGGGGGGGAAAAAGGGGTGAAAATGTAACTGTAAAACTTTTGCAATAAAAAAAAAAAAAGACATGCTCCCTTTCAATTGTACTCTTTTAAAGCCTGGATGTAGATCCCCCTCCCCAGGGGTGAAATGCTCCCGGTTTGGACCGGATCACTTGATCCGGTAGCGATGGGGGGGCATGTGGTTCAGAGAACCAATAGCAAAAATCCCTGTGAATTGTATTATTATTAATATTGGTGATTATAATATTTGAATAAGTTGAAACATATTGTGTAATATGAATGGTAGAATGGAAAACAATAAGGGAAAGAAGGAAAGGATATATATAGAATTAATATTAGTATTGTAAAAATTGAATTTAGGGTAATGTAAAATGATGATGGATTATTAGGGGATAAGATATAGAAATTTAAATGAAATTGAAATGGAATAAGTACTATTAATATTGGTGATTGTATTAACATCAGTATTCTAAAAACAGAATTCAAGGTAATGCAAAATGATAATTGAAATTATTTATTCAGAGGGAAGATAAATGGAAATGAGGGTACAAATTGTGAAATATAAAATGATCTATTTAGAAGGAGATAAGAAATAGAAATTGAAATGAAATTGAAATGGAATAAGATATTTTTATCTTAAAAAGGTGGTGTAGAAAATAAATTTGAAGAAATATATATGTTTTAGGTAAAATGGTAAAATGATTAACAAGGAAATAAGATATGATAAATTGCTCCAACCAAGAAAATAATTGATATTAAGAAATAATTGTGAAATATTAAGTTAAAAATTAGAAATTAAGGATGGAAATGATTGTGTTAAAATTAAAGGGTTTTAATAGAAAAAAGGCACATTGAGGAATATATGCGGCAAAGGGAGAAATAAGAGAATGAAATAAGATTAAGAGTTGGAGATTAGGGCGGATGGCAATATTGATTATATCTTAAATATTAAATACAGATGAAAAATAAAAAAGTAGAAAAGGAATAATATGGCAGAAATCGAAATATATATATATATATATATATATTAAATTTTGGGAAAAGAAGCTGTATAAATTTTGACTCGGTCAATACTCTATTCAGAAAAAATGTATTGTTTGTGTGTATGTTTGTTTTTAAAAAATAAAAAAATAATTAAAAAAAACATGTAAATGTCTCTGAGAAAGGCCAGAACCTAATATTTGTATGGTATGATCAACTCAGAGTGGAGGATCTTATATTTTCAGAGTCCAAAGTCATTGCTCTGCGCTTTTAATGATGATTCCCAAATCATGATGAATTGTAAATTGACAGTCATCCCAAATCTTTTCAGCATCCCAGCCTTATGGGCAGTAGAGGGAGGAGGGGGAATCAAAAGAGTATCATTGAACAAATGGAACTAATATACCCAAACTCATTGCTAACAATAAATAAATACATACATACATACATACATACATACATACATACATACATAAATCTTTTTTTCTCCAAGCGAGGAACAACAAGATTATTCTATTTTGTACAGTCACTGTACATGCACTGACATACAGTGGCTGATTCAAAAGACATTGTTCTTCATTTCACATTACTTTTTAATTTGCAAAATGCCCAAATGGTATGTGCCAGGAAAGGCTCTCAAATCAACCAAAAGGGATCCAGAGCCTTGGTGTTGCACCATAAAGTCATCCATTTATGTGCCACTGTGTCTCCCTGGTTTGAACTGTCACCAAGTTAAAGGGGGATGGCAATAAAACCAGAAAGGAAAGCAGATTACCGTATTTTTCGGAGTATAAGATGCATCAGAGTATAAGATGCACTTTAGTTTTTGGAGAGGAAAATAAGAAAAAAGCTGATTGGCAGGTGGATCAGCCTCCCGGAATACCCCCTATCAGTTGTTCCCAGAGGTGAATTTTAGCAACAGGTTCGTTGGTTGTGAGTTCTGTGCCTTGCTTTTTTTTCAGCCTCTAAAACTTCTGAAACTCCGTTTTAGAAAAAACTTTTTTTTCTGCCTCTGAAAGCCTCTGAAACAGAGCTTCAGAAAAAAAGCCTCTGAAACAGAGCTTCAGAAAAAAAGCCTCTGAAACTTTGTTTTTTCCGAAGCTCTGTTTCGGAGGGTTTTTTCCTGAAGCTTCCTTTCAGACGTTTTTTTTTCTGAAGCTCTGTTTGGAGGCTATTTTTCTGAGGCTTCATTTCTGAGGCTTTTTTCAGCCTCTGAATCTTCCGTTTGAGAGGCTGGGCAGGGATACTTTCGGAGTATAAGATGCACCCAGATTTTCACCCTCTTTTTTGGGGGTGTCTTATACTCTGAAAAATACGGTAAGTCCTTGATGCTCTCTGAGTTTGCTTGTTTTCTTGCAGATATTTCATTACCCAAACTAGGTAACATCATTAGTGCTAGTAAGGAGTGAAATTTGCTGACAATTTATATTGTAGCACCTTGCCCTATCTAGAAGCCTGGCACTCTGACAAATTAGCCATCAATAGACACATAGACATTGGCAACATAATGTAGCAGGGATGGCTAACCTTTTTCTTGTTGTGTGCCGAAATCACGCAAGTGTGCCGGCACCCATAATGCAATGCATCCCCATTCATGTGTACATGATCCCCCTCCACACTCGCCTTCCCCCTATGCATGCACGCATGACCTCCGCCCTCCCCCACCCTCCCACGCATGCGTGTGTGACTCCCCCATCCCTCCTTTTTGGTCTAGTGGGCCTCCCTGCAGCTTCCTGGGCCCAAAAATGGGCCGTGATAGGGGCGCACTGCACCCCGTGCTCCCCAATCCCCACATATGCATGCGCAACCCCCGCACATGCACACACATCTCCCACATGCACCCCTCGCTCGTCCCAAAAATCAGCTGCCGGCAGGAGGCGTGCACGCGTACATGCGGTGGAGCTGAACTTTGTGACGGCTCATGTGCCGGCAGAGAGGGCTTTGCATGCCAGCTGTGGCACGCGTGCCATAGGTTCACCATCACGGTTCTATAGAGTATGCTGGCTAAGAAATTCTGGGAGTTGAAGTTCTACAAGTCATAAAGGGCCATACAACTGATGAACCCTTAAATCTGTTAGGAAGAGTGATCATATAAACTGAATAAATAAATTAGGAAACTTCAGGAGAGGAAGGGTAGAGATTGAAGAAAGCATGTAGACACCTAGCAAAGAGACATCAACTATCTCTAGAAAAGAGGCACCATCAGGTGCTCCTGTGAAAGGAAGAAAAGTAGCTCTGATTACCCTAGGGGAAAAACGGGTGAGTGTTGATGATAAGAGATTTAATTCTCAGGGTAATAGAATCAGCCATCTGTATACCAGACATTCAGTCTAGGGCGGTATGTTGTCTCCCTGGAGCAAAAATCAAATATGTGGCTGAAAACCTTACTAAAATAATCAATCCCAGATTGCTATAGATAGTTCTTGACTTACAACCACAATTAAGTCCAAATTTCTATTGCTCAGTGAGACTGTTTTGTCCCATTTTATAACCTTTCTTGCCACAGTTATTAAGTGAATCACTGCAGTTGATAAGTTAGTAGCCCTGTTGTTAAGTGTATCTGGCTTCCCCATTGACTCTGTTTGTCAAAAGATGGCAAAAAGTGATCACATGAACCTGGGACACAGCAATGTTCATAAGTAAGAACCAGTTACCAAGCATCTGAATTTTGATCACATGATCATGGGGATCATGAAAAATGGTCACTTTTTCAGTGCTGTTGTAAAGTCAAGGACTATCTATACTCATTTCTTCTTATTCACATAGGGACAAACAACACAACAACAATATTGAGAAGTTAGAAGCAGCTTGGGAAGAAAGTTAGAGAGTTAGGAGCATAACTGGTGTTTTCATCTGTACTTCCAAGGAAAGATCAACAACCAATGAGGTAACGAAGAATTTTAGAACTGAACCACTGGCTTAAGAATTAGTGCTGCCAAGAGAAATTTGGATGGCTAGACCATGCATTACCTACTTAAAGGACTTCTGGCAATAAACAAGGCAAATTTGAAGTACTAGCACATGAGGACAAGTATGTTATAGTTGGTGGAATGAAACTCATGACTGGAATGTACTACTGGAAGGATACAAACTGTTCAAAAGAAACAGATTTAACAAAAAAGGACGTGGAGTTGCATTATATGAAAGAGATCACCATATTTCTACAGAAAGGCACAGACCCAAGGATTTAATCCATATGGGTTAATATAAAAGGAAAAAGAAATTACATTGCATAAAGGTATACTACAGGCCAACCAACCAAGCAGACAAAATATATGAACTTTTTGCTAATTAACGAATTAATAATGTATGTAGAAAACATATCACAATAGTAATAGTAATAAATTTATTTTCTAAATACATTTTTAAAAAGACAAAACCCTCACCAAATTAAAATGCTCTGAAGATGTCCCAATTGGGAAATTCATATGAGTTTCATAAATACATATTCAAAACATTCCAAGGCATAAAATAGCACAAAGTAAAATATTAGAACAGAGATTCATTTTAAGGAATGAGGAACCATGTCTTATGCTTTAGTCAGAGAAAGAAGGGCTAAATTTATCTGTTAATTCATTCACAAATTAATAATTTAGCCAGTTTGACTAACACTCATGCTGAGTTTGCTTACTGTTCCCTCTTAGTTTCTAGCACAACCTGTCAGTTATAATGGAGAGGTGAACCACTAGGACGTCTACTGTCCCTGCTGCACCCTGAAATATGTGATATTGTTTTCAATATCAGGCAACTGTAGAATGTTAAAGAATGAATTTTGGTAGTTAGAATTATTGTTTATGGTAGGAATAAGATTGTCTTAACTGCTAAATATAATTTTGTAATTTTAATTCCAAGTTCTCCATTCTATACAAGAAAACTTTACATAGTAGAAGATCATGGCTTTTCCTCAAATGTAATAATGTTATTTTAAATTTAAATTTTCTATTTAGAGTAGAATAACTGGCAGCAATATCAGTGTGTTGTAATTTTGCCATATTCTCATCTTTATATTCATATTTGCTTTTGTATTTCCTACCCACCACATCTCACTACAGAGCAGATGGACAATGAAAACATAAAATACATCAACATAAAACATGAGCAGTGATCAAAAACAAGTTGAACAACACACTAGCAGACCTTTTCAATTAAAATAAGAAAAACGTGAATGAAGTTTTCAGTAATAACACAGGTGTAGAACATAGATACACACTGTTATTTTTCATTTAAATAAATAAATTTTACAGGATTATATTTCTATGTTAGTGAAAGTAAGAGAACTTTATCTCAATTCCCATTCCTTATTATATGGATTAGTATGTTGTAGGAACTGTGTATTATATGGATGCCAAGTCTTGGCTACTAAAATTTGGACAACCATTGGATGTCAGGAAGCAGTTAGGATTCTGATATGTTTTTACCAGCTATTTGTGGTAATGGTAAACCACCCAAAGTCATTTGCTGAGATGGGCAGCTATAAAAACCAATGAATCAATAAAAATAAATAATTACATACATACATACATAAATACATACATACAGACAGACATACAGTGCTGAAATCCTCCCCGGTTTGCCAGCAGTTCGCTGCATGCACATGTGCAGTGTGTGACAAACGCATGTTGTATGTGCATGCACAGTGCATGCCAAATGCACGCTGTGTGTGCACATGCACAATATGTACCATACACGCACTACATGCAGAAAAAGGAGGCTTGGGAAAGTAAGTAGAACAGCGACGGGGTGTAACAGCTGTGCCGCTCGATTTAGATTCACTAGAAAGCAGGATTTCCTGCTTTCTAGCTATTTTAAATCGCGTGGCACAGCTGATCATCAGAAATACTAGTTTGGACCAACCGGTAGCTTTTTTTTTACTACCAGTTCTCCGAACCAGTAGCTTTTATCACTACTGGTTCGCCCGAACTGTGCGAACCGGTAGGATTTCACCACTGATACATACATACATAAATGTTGTACCTATGAATTTGGTTTTCCTGTCTAAGTGCAGAAAAAGTGAAAAATAATCAGAAGTGGAACTTATTACATTTATTTTTTTTAAAAAAAATATAGCATTTATTGAAATTCCAACATTTAAAACACAGTACAAAAGTACAACTCTAATAGCAGCTTTTCTATATCGGTATCTCTATCATAACAAACATATTTACAAAAGTTATATAGATTATATAGAGATATATAATCTCTAACTTAAATTATATCCTTATTTATATTATAATTACCTCTATTCATAGTTCAATTCCATATCCTATATTTCTTCAACAATTTTGGAACTTATTAAATTTATAGATGACACCATGCAGGGGGGAATTGGGAACTCTTTGGAAGATAGATCCAAGATCAGGAGGATCTTGACAGATGTGAGCATTATGCCCTATTCAACAAGATACAGTTCAGTGGTAAGAAAAGTAAGGTCCTGAACTTAGGCAGGAAAAACCAGAATAGAATAGATGGTACCTGGCTCAACAGTAGTAATTGTGACAGAGATCTAGGTGTCATAGTGGACCACCACTAAAGTATGGGACAGCAATGTGCTGCAGCAGCCAAAAATGCCAATGAAGTCCTGGGCTGTATCAACATAGGGATAATATAAGATCATGAGAAGTGATAATACCACCTTCTACTGCACTAGTAAGGTCACACTTGGAATACTAAATATTGATCTTAGCAACATGATACAAAAAAGATGATGAGCCGTAGAATGTGTGCAGAGAAGAGCAACGAAGATGATAAAGGGTCTGGAAGTTAAATGGTATGATGAACAGTTGAGGGAGCTAGACATGCCTAGCCTATTGAACAGAAGGACTGGGGGGAGGGATAATAACTCTCTTCCAGTACTATAAGGTCTGTCACAAAGAAGAGAGCATTTACTTATTCTTAAAGCACCAGAAGGCAGGAGAAGTAGTAATGGGTGGAAGCTTGTTAAAGAGAGATCCAATCTAGAAGTAAGGAGAAATTTTCTGACAATGAGAACAATTATTGAATGGAATAGCTTGCCTCCTGGAGTTTTGGGTGATCTGTATCCTTTTGTGCCTGTTTCGTATCCCATGAATCTAAGTCTTCTGGATACGTTATCTCCTTTACGTCTTAATTGTTTTGGTATGTGTACATCCGCTGTAACTCCAAATATGTGCATGTGTGATATTTTAGGTTTTCTATTATACATTAGTTCATATGGTGTTTTATTTATGATGCTGGATCAAGTTCTGTTTTGAGTGTAATTTGAATATAATAAGGCTTCTGACCAGAATTGTTTTCCTAAGCCAGCATCTTCTAATGTACATCTAATCATGGTTTGTAGTGTCGAGTTTTTTCGTTCTACCACTCCATTTTGGAATGCAGAGAAAGGGCTAGATGTGAAGTGTAGCATTCCTTTATCCTTTAGCCATTGAGAGAATTCTTTTGACATGAATTCAGATCCCCTATCTGTCATGATTTGTTTTATTCTAATATTGTGTTGTGTTTCTACACATTTATAAAACTCTTTAAATTTTTGAAAAGTTTCATCTTTGTGTTTCAAATTATAGACAAACCCATAACGACTATAGTCATCTACAATAGTTAGGAAATATCGTTTTTTATATGTGATTGATGGGGTTAATGGACCAACAAGATCCATATGTACCAGATCAAAAATGTGGTCAGATGACCTTGTTGCCCTTTTTGGTTTGGGATTAGTTCTGAGTTTTGAGGACTTACATACTGAACATTCTAAATAATTTTTACAATTTTTTATTTTAACACCTTCAGCATGTTCAATCATTTTTTGTATTACAGGAAAACTAGCATGCCCTAATTTTCTATGTAATATATGTGCACATTCATCATGAATTGGTTTCCCAATGGTGGGTTTCTTGTTATTGAGTGTATCACTAGTGGATGTGTTTTCGTGATCATGGTTTGTTTCATGTTCCTCGTTATCACTATTACTGTTGTCTTCATTCTCTATGCTAGTGTTATCGTCTGTGTTTGAATCAATATTATGTAGCCATTTTTCTTCTGTGATTAAATAAGGTAGGCCCCCTTTGATAACCACACTACCCAAATTTGTTTTGTTTTTCTCTAGGATTGCCTTTCCTTTTGAGAATACTATATTTATGTCAGAATCTCTGCTTAGTTTTATTGCACTAAGTATGTTTTGAGGTATTTCTGCTATTAATAATACCCCCTCTATTTTCCCTAGACCAGGTAAATTCACACTTCCTCTTCCAATAACTTGGACATTTTCTTGATTGGCTACCTTTATTACAAATTTATCTTCTATAAGTGAAGATAGTATTTTCTTGTCATGTGTTGTGTGATTAGTTGCTCCAGAATCAATGAGCCAATTATTATCACTTGACTTTTGTATGTTAGTTATGTTATGTTTATCTAATCCATTTAATGATCCAGATTTTCTATCTCTTGAATTATCTCTGCCCCCTCTACGCTCTCTAAAGTTTGGTGAGTTTCTATATCTATATCTATCAATAGATGATTGTCTGTTATGATATCTGCTCCTATAGTCATGTTTTTGTCTTTCTCTAAGAAATTTAGGACAATCTCTTCTACAGTGTTCTTTGGATCCACAATTATAACATTCAATTGATTCTCGATGTTTCTCTTGAAATACTACTCTCTTAGTCTGTCTATGTTCTGTGTGTGTACTATAGTGGCTTCTTCTCAGATTATCTTCAGCTATTAGCTTATTTGATAAGTTTTCTATATATATAGGTATCGTAAATTAATTGTGTCTAAATGTGATATGTAGTTATCCCATGATGAGTCTAATGAATTAAGGATAACACTTTTCATTGTTTGATCTGATATTATTTCTCCCCTTAAATGTAGCTCTGCTTTGATTTTGTTTAGTGATATTAAGTGTTCACTTATAGTGGTCCCAAATTTTATCCTGGCTGAGAAGAAATCTTTAGACATTCTTGTTGTAGTTGCTACGCTTTCACTATGAAACAGTTTAAACATGCAATGAATTATTTCTGAGACAGTGAGATTATGCTTAATACTATGATACATAGCAGGAGATATACTAGATATTAATAAGTAGAATGCTCTGTGGTGCAGACAGTCCAATTTTAAAGTCCAAGGTTTTTTGGGAGGGTTAGTTATGAAAAATAATAAATTCTCTTTTAGAAAAACAACCTGAAGTTGTTGACACCATTCTTGTAAATTAATACCATCTATTCTCAGCTTTGGGAAATCATTAGGCAAGTTCCCAATATTGTTTGTTCCATTACTTACAACTGAAGATTGTCCATGATCTTGTAGATGTTGGTAGTTGCAGAATGGTGTGGGTATGCTCGCAATGAGTCTGAATGGTTCTCTTTGTTCTTCATGTCCTCCATAGTTGTCTGTGTGTGTTTGCGCATGCGCGTTGCTCATTTCACTTCTGAAACTGTCGGGAGAGGTTCTCGTCGCTGTAGCTCCCTTGTAGTGCTCTTCCTCTGACGACTCGGTCTCCGGTTCGACCTTGGGTGTCCAGGAGATGGCCGGCGTTCGCTTCCTTTCGCTGAAGCTGTCCTGGTTGAAGTCTCTGGCTCCCGGAAGCGTCTGCGGCGTGGGAGAGTACTTGCAAGGTCCTCTGGGTTCAGGCGCTGGTGTTTTCGCCGTCCGGATGGAAGCGGGTGAATTCAGAGACGTTTGCTTGCTTGCTTGCCTTTTCTTTATTTTTTGATCAGCAGCTTCTGTTGATTTTTTTGTAATTTTTAAATTTAGGCCAAATGTCGCGAACAGTGTTCTCATGGCTGATTTTATTTTTAGTTCGGTAGAGGTTTCTTCGATATCTGTATCAGATTCTTCTGAAGAATAGAGTTTTTCTTTTTTACTTTTCACACTGTGTATGGCTTTTCACGCCAGAGATTTTGAATCCTGTTTTCTGATTGGCTCTGCTTCGCTCATCTTAGTGGTCGGTCAAAATTTTGTGCGGGACCGTTAGTCTTTCTTTTCATTACATTTTCATCTATAGGTAATTCGCTCACCATTTTTAGGTCTTTAGATTCAGCTGTTACGATGTGGTTTTCTCTCGCTGCTCCGCTGTCTTTTATGATGTCTCAGAGGTTCACGATGAGGTTATAGTCATCTTTTTGGCTTTTCAGTAGTCTCAGTATCTCCGATCTGAGATCGTTGCCCTCTATCTCGTTCTCTTCTTGGTCGTCAGTTTCATCGATTACCTCTTCGTTGTCTGTAATGCAGTCTTCAGATTCTTTAGTTATTATAGCCATTGTTTCATCGATCATTTCTTGATCCGTTTCCATCTCTTTATCGTGTGCCCTGGTGTTGGGTCTTTCTCTTCTGTTTTTGAAGTTTCCTTTCTTAGGCATGTCTATTTTTATTGAGTCAGTTTAACCATCCTCTGCTACTAGTTTGTTGCAATATTTTGAGGATCTCACTCAATAAATAATTCAGGAACAAAGTATTCAAACAAAGTACTATTTATTTACAATAGGCATTCTATATTCTCTGAATGATCACAGATAGAAGCAAGAGGGAGGTGCATACATCCCCTTTTATATCAATAAGGTGGAGTAAAGGATGGGAGTGGTTACATATGATGAATATATTAAGGAATATATTAAATTAACCCCTGATACCCTGTGTATGTACATTTTCCCCATTTGAGAATAAGGCATTTACTTGTGACAGTACAGCCTATTTAAAGACAAACATCAATTAAAAATTTAAAATTATTAAATAAATTCGGCTCAAACTGTCCTATTTGGCACATACAAAAAAAGAAACTCCTGGCATGTAGCAACTACCAAGAATAAAACTTTATTGAAAAATCCATTTAGGCACAGCAGAAGTAAAGTCAGCTCTGAGGTTTTCCTGTGAAAACCCACATAAGTAAAACCCCATTTTCACCCCTGGGCCTCCCAAACAGCATAGGAAAACTTTCCCTTTTCCCCTGGTCTTCCCATTGTCCATTAGTCTAGCCAATTGGTACACTTACTTTGTTTTGGGAACTGTTTGTCTGCAGTCTAAGTTCAGCAGAATTTTTGTCTAGGGGACAATGTGCCATTAGAAGAAAAGGTGTATCACTGAAATGAGGAAGACAAAGTTAAAATGACTAAATAGATTATAGCCATTACAGTCAGTTGTAGCATTATACTCAACACAAACACACACACACACACAAAATAATATATGCTTTGGGGTATCATTTTACATAGTTCTTGAAAGAAGTCTCCAGCGGATCTCAAAGTTGATTTGACGTGAAAAATAAATATTTATGCATACTACAAAAAAATCTTTAAATTGAATTAAAACTCTCTCTCGCACACACACACCCATCCTGAAAAGATGAGTTGTTCTATTTTTGAACACTCGGGATCATGTAAATAAATGGTCCTAGCTCTTCTTTTGGTCTATATCGCTGTTTCCAACTTGAATGTTGAATTGATGGGGTGACATCATAAATCCATGTTTCCTGGAGAAAAATAAGATCTGGTTGTGTGATGAACTTTTCAGATCTGGACCTTTTGGCAAACATTCTGCTATATTCCAGGAAATTATGTATGAGCTCCATTTAAGGTAGGAAGGTGAGGTGCCTGCCCTCACAAACACATGGAGCAATCGGCTGCAGACAGGCAGTGGTGATGAGAGGTAACAGATCCCCTCTCCCACTTGATCTGAAGACATAGAAAGTAGATTAGAGGGAAGCTCAAAGGACATCTGCAGGGTAGCTAGTGAGGAAGCCACCCCGCATCTCATCACAAGGAGCACCTGGCTTGAGCTTATTTAATCAGAGGCCGGGGGAGGATATTTTCATTGGGAACAATTGTTTTGCTTCGGAGTACACTTCCCTGGTCTTGGAAAAACTCGTCTTTGGATTGTGTTTCTCCCCTGTGCACTCTGAATCTTGCTTATGGACTCTGGATCTTGTCTTATGGACCTTGAACCTTGTTTATGATTTGCAGACCTTGCCTTGTGGATTTGCCCCTTGTGAATTGGTTCTGGTGACTTGGCCTTGGCTTTAGTTTGTGGGACTGTGTTGCACTGACTGTGAGTGGCTGCCTTTGGGAAAGTTACTGGCCATTGTAGAGCCATATGTCATGGAATAACTGAGCAATAAAGGACATTATTGAAGCCTACATCTCCCTAGGTGACCTGGGTCATAACATTGATTCTGGAGAGGATGTGTAATATCCCTGGTCAAGCAACACTAATATGCCATGTCCTGGATAGAAAGAAGTGAACTTCCAAAAATCTTTTCCACTGATCTCACCACTCTCCACACAGTCTTCCTATCCAAAGCAGTAATACTTTCAAATCAAACAATAATGCAATACAACAGGATGCTTTCAATTATTCTTGTATAAAAAGTGGTAAGGATGAGGAAGGAATATGTGCTCTTCTCAAGCAATGCAGAAAATGTAGTCGCTGGTGTTCCTGCTTCACCAGTGTTTTACTGTTGAGCAACCAAACTAACCTACTCATTTGCTGCACTCCCAGCAGAATGGGACAATTAGTCATGGCCACAGGTCCTTGACCACTTCATCCTGGCCTCTCTGACCCAATTGTCCTCTGTGGGCATTTGTCCCTGTCTGGCCCTTCACAGACACTTAACCATACCTCCCTACCCCAGGTGACCCACCACAGGCCTTCATCCATGGCTGACCCTCCACCAATGCTATACCACCATGACTACTACTCTACAGGTTCTTCCACGCTGTCTATTTGCACCATGGCATCAATCTGCACAACCAATTTCCACATGAGATTATTAGCCCCACTTTGGTGCACCTGCTGGTGGAAGGTGTGGCTGGTGTGGCAGAGGGAACCGCAGCCCAGGAATGCTTTCAGGGGAAAATGGTGGCAAGCAAAGTAGGGGAGGGGCTTGAGGAGAAGTGCCTGTGTTACTGTGGCATCGGGCAATAGTAGCAGGCAATACAGGGGACAACACTAAAACCCTCAGCCCAGGGTGCTTATATGGGGTGGTGACTTCAGGTGATTTGGGTGAGCACTTGCAGAGAAGCACCCACAAAATAATGGCCTTTGTGGAGGTGCAGGGGGCATTTTTGGCAGGTGGAGTGGATGTGGGTGCTTGTGGAGGACTGCCTGTGGGATTGTGGAGGACTGCCTGTGGGATTGTGGCCTCTGTGGAAGCACAGAGGGCACCGGTGGCATGAGGGATGGGTCAGCAGTGGGATCCTCGGCCTAGGGACATTTGCATGGGTGCTGGCAGGTAGGATCACGGCCTCTGTGCAGTGCAGGGGTGCTTGCAAGAAGCATCAATGGCAGGAGGGTGGGGGTGGGAGCAGAACTCTCTGCCCAGGGGAGCCAGTGGGATCATGGTCTCTATGGAGTGGGGGGGGGCATCACAGCAGGTGCAGTGGGGGTGGCAGATGGTAGAAGTTGTTCATCAAGATAGAGGATTAGATTGTGGTGTGAATTGTAGCACTCTACAAATGATAGTTTTCAAGTACTGGAAGACAGCTATTATATCATTCCTAATTCTTCACTAGAAGCCAACATTTGTTAAAAACAAATCATGTCATACAAATCTTAGCACCTTCTTTAACAAAATGATTAAACTAGTGGATCAGGCAATTATTGTGGATTTCATTTATTTGGACTTCAGTAAGGCATTTGACAAAGTACACCACAGCCTACTTCTTGATAAGATAGACAGTACCATCACCAGATGAATTCACAGTTGGTGATTAACTACAGTGTGTAGTCCTCAATGGAATTATATCTACAGTACATGTACAGTACAGTACAGTACATGGAGATACCTCCATGTACAGTAGGATACCTCAAGATTCTGACTTGGGCCCAGTGTTCTTCAACATCTTCATCAATGATCTTGATGAGGGGATAGACAGGGAGCTCATCAAATGTGCAGACAACACCAAGTTCAAGACTGACATCCAGCTACACCAGCCATGCTTCGCGCAATGCCAGTCTGCCATAGGCAATTGGGGGAGGGAGATGTGGGGAGGTAGAGGGGAGGCTGGGATGAGGGGAAATGAAACTACTCTTAGTGTTTTCCTGTGGGAGCCACTAGCCATTCCAGGGTCATTGAATGGAATGTGAGATCCTCGAGCCTGCCAACCCAGGGACAATTTGTTAGAATGTTATTGCACAATTTAAAATAATCAGGGGCAGGGTGGGGAAAAGGGAAAAGTTAACCAAATGCTCTGGGTGCAAAACTTCAGATCCAGCTTTGTTACTCTATAACCATTGGACTTTAGTAGAGTGTGCTTTTGTTAACAATGAGTTTGAGAGTCTTTCTTTTCTAACTGATCAAATTGGGATGGATGACATTAAGTCGGATCTGCATTAACAATCTACCAGGAGACCCCAGTTACAGTGGAGATTGTTCAAATATGTCTGTCAGATCTGCCATCATACTGTTTCAGTCTCACTTCGTTTTGATGGCATCCTGCCATAAAAGGGGGGGAGGGGAAATGAGCAGAATGAGCACAAATGAAGCATCAATTTTTGTAAAGATAGTTCATATAGGATATTCAGAAGATGACAACTTTGTATGTGATATAGTTAAACAGATTGGCCCTATAATTTTACTCTCCATTTAAAAGCAATGAAACTTAGAAGTTAGCCTGAATTAAAGTTCAGGCTAAAAAGTTAGCCTTAGCTACATATTGTGTATTCTTTTTTCTAAAAAAAAAATTAAAACTGTTCAAGACAATGATTTAAAAAGTAATTCATGCAGCATTTCAAAAAGAGGCTGTGCAATTTCATTTTTCCCACTGTAACTTTTATACATTAAAAGTGACTTACATTTTAATGTCTACTTCTTTCTGGCTATTTTCATAAAGGCATGTTTATAAATTTCCAAATGATTGTTTTAGATGTATTTTTATTTTTCTTCTGTTTTTCATTTGTTGTTACCAAGTAATAACTAGGGTATGGAATAAAATGAAATACAGCTGGGTACCCTCTGCATCCTGTGAAGCAGGCTTCAGTGAAATTGATCTTTTTTATAGAACTCACGTGCTCCTTGGTTTCCAGCCTAATGCCTTAACTACCAGATCAAACTGATTCTCAGGGATTAAGGGATTAAAAATATATTGGCTGAAAAATATTTTGTAATACAGGAAAACATAAGCTCCTCAATCAGGCTAGAAACCTGGGTTGGACTCTTCTTCCACCTACTTGATAAGATACCGTAACCACCACAATTGCTCTGTGGAGATGATTGTTGAAAGAAGGTAGGTAACAACATTATAGAAGTCCATTGAGTGGCACTGTCTCACCCACATCCTCAGAATTGTTACTTCCACCTAGCTATAACAGAGATCTATGAAGAAAGACAAAACAAGATAGGTAATGTCTCAAGTACTACAACTTGACCATTACTATAAACTACCATATGACAAGGATTCTAAAAGTATCTTTCTTTGTTTTAAAATAATATTTATTATAGTTTAATTTATTTGTATACTACCATGTTTCCCTGAAAATAAGACCCTGTCTTATATTTTTTTGAACCCTGAAATAAGTGCTTGGCCTTATTGTCATGTGCTCAAAATCCTGATTGGGCTTATTATCAGGGGATGTCTTATTTTGGGGAAAACAGGGTATTAAGCTTTTTTGAGGAAATTTTTATCCTGAAAAACAAGATATGAACATTTTAGCTTCTTTTTAATTCTTTCTAATTTAGACGACATCAAGAAAAGCTTAAGAAAAATTGGTATGAGAATTATCTTCAGCAGTTCAGATTATTGGCATCTTAGAAAACATGCCATTTTTTTGTTGCTGAACATTTCGATACTTCAATAGATTTCAAGCAGTCTCAGAAGGTCTCAACAAATACGAAGGCTTTTTAACATATTGCAACTTATTAATTGTTGAGATGCTTATCATTTATCTCACATATTACCTCCATTTGCATAACCAACTTAAATCCTGTACCAGTTTAACCACTCTGTGTATCTAATGAAGTAAGTTGGAGTATCCAATGGGAAGTCAAATCCTAAAAACATGCCTATAACATGCTGTCTTCAAATTCTATACAGTAGTGGGAAAACCTCAAGGAAGGACATGACATAATCTATGATATGAAGCAAGATCATAATCAAACCTTTATTATAGCTGTTGGGCTGGAGAGAATCAACGATTGTTTTAACAGGAATGATTTCATTCAAGAATTAAATATTGGCTGCTGAAGAACTGTCATCAGAATAGAGCTGGAAAGGACCTTGTCCAATGCTTTGCTCAGCAGGAGACCCTATACCATTTCAGATAGTTGGTTGTCCAGTCTTTTCTTAAAAACCTGCAGTGATGAAGCACCCACAACTTCTGAAAGCTGTTCCACTGGTTAATTGTCCTCACTGTAAAGAAGTTTCTCCTTAATTCCAGGTTGCTTCTCTCCATGACTAGTTTCCATCCGTTGTTTCTTGTTTTGCCTTCTGGTGCTTTGGAAAACAAGTTGACCTCCTCTTCTTTATGGCAGCCTCTCAAATACTAGAATACTGCTATCATGTCACCCCTAATCCTTCTTTTCTCTAGACTGGCCATACCCAATTCCTGCAACCATTCTTCATATGCTTTTGTCTCCAGGCCCTTAATCATCTTATCTACTCTTCTTTCTCTTTTTTTACACTTCGCACTGTGGTTTCTTGAAACATATCACAAGATTGTGGCATGTCATAGAAGCAAGTGTAGTTCACTGTTGAACTGTGGAGTCTTTGGTGCTCTCTGATGGTTGCTTGCTTATAAATATTCATCACCAACTAGGTACATCATCATTGCTGCATTTATTTCCTACCCTGCCCAATTCCACACTTTATCAAAGCCACTAACATTTATTTCCACAGCATGTGTGCTTATTAATCAAGTTTTTGCTGGATTTAATCAAGTCCAATCGTGTTTATTAACTGCTATCGAATCCCATGGCTTCATATTAAACAATGCATAAACTAGATGAGATTTACTGAAATATCTTTGGGGAATGGGTAGCCAGGAACTAATTTTGATTTCTCCTTATTGGCATTTTATATTATCTAGAGTGCTAATTTAAAACATACATGATAGATACATCTTCAGATAAAAGCATTTTGTTATCATTCATGATTCAAATAGAAACCCCCAATAGTTGTGTTGCACCCTACTTTTCTAAACAATACTCTATAGCAGTCAAAAATGAAATTTAAAAATACAAAACAAAATTATTTCTAACAGTGGAAAAAAACCTTAACTTGTTCGGGTTGTTTGACTTTCTCAGTACCATGAAAACTAAAATTAAACTATGATAACTGTTGTCATTACATGGGAGGATGAAACTCATGACTGGAGTGTAGTGCTGGAAGGATATAAACTGTTCAAAACATCAGAGCTAACAAAGGAGTGGATGGAGCTGCATTATATGTAAGAAGTCATTACATCATCGTCATCAGCCATGTCTGATCTTCACCCACTGTATGGATCAGCACTCTCCATGTCCCTCTGTCTCATGCTGCCTCCTTCAGATCTGCCAAAGTCATCCCAGTGTCATCCTTTATAGTGTCCAGCTGGCAGGTACTAGAGCGACCCTTCTCCTTTTTCCATTGATTACTCCCAGCATGATTGACTTTTTGAGTGAGTCAGCTCTCATGACATGATCAAAGTATGACAATCTCCGTTTGGAGATCTTAGTTTTAAGTAATACTTTTGGTGAAGTTCAGGCTAGAACTTCCTTGTTTATTGTTTTTGTAGTCTATGGGATGTGTAATAGTTGCCTCCAACACCAGTTCAAAGGTGTCTACCCTTCTCCTGTCTGCCTTTTTCAGAGTCCAAGTTTCACAGCCATAAGTAGCAATTGGAAAAATTATTGCATTAACTAATCTGCATTTGGTTGTGAGGCTGATGTTTTTACTCTTTCAGATGTTATTCATGTGGATGTTATAACTGCTAAACATTGCAGTTCTTCCAAGTGCTATACGCCTTCTGATCTCAGGCTGCAGTCACTACTTTGGTCGATTTTATACCCCAGGAAGATGAATTCCTTTATTGTTTTCATGGTCTCATTGTCAATCTGCACTCTGACCTGTGAGTTCTTTGCAGTTGTCATTATCTTTGATTTCCCAATGTTAAGGTGCAGTCTAAACTTTTTTCATTCATCTTTAATTCTCAGGATTAGCCACTCCAGATCTTCCTTGCTTTCTGTGAACAATGTTGATCATCTGCATATTGGAGGTCGTTGATATTCCTAACACCAATTTGAACCCCAAAGCAGTGGTGAAATCTAAATTTTTTTACTACTGGTTCTGTGGGCGTGGCTCAGTGGGCGTGGTATTGCTTGGTGGGGTTGGATTGGTGGGCATGGCAGAGGAAGGATACTGCAAAATTTCCATTCCCACCCCACTCCAGGGGAAGGATACTGCAAAATCCCCATTCCCACCCCATTCTGGGGCCAGCCAGAGGTGGCATTTGCCGGTTCTCTGAACTACTCAAAATTTCCGCTACCAGTTCTCCGAACTACTCAAAATTTCTGTTAACAGTTCTCCAGAACCTGTCAGAACCTGCTGGATTTCATCCCTGCCCCAAAGGTAGGTTTTCCCAAATGTGCATTTCTTATAACTATTTCTGTGTACACATTAAAAAGTATAGGTGACAGGATGCCACCTCATCAAGTGCCTTTTTCAATTTTGAACTATTTTGTATCTCCATATTCAATTCTTATCTGAATTGTCTGCCTGATCAATGTCTGCCTGATCAAAGTATAATGATTGAATGAGCTGGATGTAGTGTGTGTCAGTGCTGGGATGCTGACAGTGTGTTGATATTCCCAGTTCTTTGAGGAAATTCCAGAGCTTCCAGAGAATCATGGTCAACAGAGTTGAAGGCTTTTATATAGTCAATGAAGCACATGTAGAAGAATTTTTGGTATTTCTTTGTTCTTTCCAATGTAGATCATCCAATGTAGATTGGCAATATGATAATACATCCCTCTTCATTTTTGAAATCCTGCTTGTATAGGCAGCTCTCTGTTGGCAGTTGGATTCAACTGTTGGTGGATTATCTTCAAGAGAAATTTACTCATGTGAAGTAACAAGGCTATGGTTCAGTGACTGGAACAGTCTTTCATATCACCTTTCTTTGATATTAGGATATTGACCCTTTTCATTTGTTTTGGCCACTGACCAGAATTCCATACACTTTGGCAAAGCACTGTCAGTGCTTTTGTTGGCAGTGGTTTCAGCAACTCTGCAGGAATTCCATCAACTCCTGGGGTTTTGCAGTTAGGCAAGTAGTTGAGTGCCCACACTACCTCCTCCTCCAGGATATCTCATTCAATTTCTCCTGCAAGGATGGAACTTTTCCATTTCTTTTGGAATAATATGTAATCAATTTGGTTTCAATATTCTCCATTGGTAAAGTCCAGATATATAGTCACTGTTTGGGTGTTCAAACCACATGTTCATTATGCTTAGCTGTTGCTCATGGCCTAGCTGAATCAGAAGTTCTCCTGCTTTGTTTCGTTCATCAAACTTGCCTGTGATCCCTGTTTCTTCAATTTCTCCCACTTTTACATTGAAATCTCCAATAATACAGATAGTGCCTTTCTTTAGTGTTTGTTTTAGAGTTTCCTGAATTTCAGTCTAGAATTTTTTTATGTTCTCTACTGAGTCCACAGTGGGAGTATAAACTTGCAGAAGTGTCATGTTGTAAGGTTTTCCATTGATACTTATTGGCATTATCCTGTCATTGATTGTTCAAAAACTTTCTATGGTTCTGTCCACTTTTTTATGCAGTATGAAACCCACTCCTCTTCTTCTGATGGTATCATTGCTAGAGCGATATATGATATGATATCAGAATTGAGGAAGCCATAGCCAGTCTAATGAAATTCACTGCTGCCTAGTATATAAATGTTGAGCCTATTCATTTCATTCTTAACAATGTTCAGCTTTATTAGGTTTAAGTCACTGACATGCTATCGTCCTAATTTGAAGATTTTTGAATGTGGAGATATTTCTTTTCCTAAAGAGCTGTATCAATGGCTGGGGGTGGGGGGTGCATTAGGATTTACCCTATCCATATCATGGATACTCCTGCTACTATAATAGCCTCTTTGCTCTTCCCTCCCAGCCAGGGGGACTCACTGCCTGGTACCATATCTTCCATAACTTTGAATTGATTCTTAAGGTTTAATGGCAAGGAAAACTGTAGTAGATCATCAGTTTTCTCCAGGCCACAGCCATATTGGCCGGTATAATAGGCTTATATTGTTCACCCCCATACACACACCATGGTAAGATACCATTGAGCTTTGAGGGGGCAGAATCACTACACCTGTATAGAAATGCATAATACCAAGGATGAAAGCCTCCTTGCATGCATATGGTTAATACAAAAGGAAAAAAGAATGACATTGCCATAGGTATATACTATAGGCCACCAACCAAGCAGAACAAGTGGATGAACTTTTTGCTAATCAGTTAAATAGTGTGTGCAGGAAATACATCACAGTAGTAATGGGGGTCTTTAAGTATCCTGACATCAACTGGGAGACAAACTCTACATCAAGTGGGAGATTAAACAGATTCCTGATGAGCCTAGCTGACAATTTTGTCATCCAAAAGATAAATGAGGGAACTAGAGAGTCAGTTATTCTGAAGTTAATTTTTATTGAAAAATGATGAAAGAATTGAGGGGGTTGAAGTTGCAGAACTTTGGGGAATAATGACTATGTCATACTGGAATTCTATATAATGAAGACACAAGCAATAGGACAAAATAAAACTAGTTAACAGCTATCTTAAACATTAAGACAGCTGATTTCAACAAATGTAGAGAGAGCCTGGGAATGATTCCATGGATGAAACTCTTTTTAAAAAAAATATAATAATTCCATCTTCAATTAAACAGTGTGTCTTCTGGATACAAATATCTTTGTAAAATAATAATCAAAATTTACAACTATATTCATTACATTAACATTGATTCTATAATATTAAAATGATAATATTAAACATAATAATCATGAGATTTGCTTCTCTCTCTTAACATATCTTCTTTATCTCACTAATCTTTTTCTTTTGTTTCCCTGTTTCTAACTTCCATTTTTGTTATCTAACCATTGATAAAATAAGTTCCATGTCATATATTATTCAGTTTGTTTTTTTTCCTTAATTGCTAGTGTTAGTCTATTCATTTCTGTAAATTCTAATATTTTCCTGATCACTGATCCTGATTCTCATCTGTGGGGATCTCTTCACTTTACTGTAAAGCTATTGCCTGATAAAAATTAAATTAATGTAGCCAATAAAAATGATAGCTCAAGTTGGTTTTCATGGATACTATCTTAGGATTCATAATGCAATTAATGAATGAGGGGAAAAAACCCTGAAAACTAAATAGTATGAAGATTTAACCACACAATTAGTAGAACATGATTTATATAAAGATCCATAATTCTCACTAGAAATTAAAATTGTGAGTTTAAGGGTAAAGATATACAAAATGTTCTGTATTAGTCCATCTAACTCTGGAATATTCTATTTTCCTTCAAAACAGACTAGCCTGGGGAAGGACCATGTATTTATGGAAGTCGATTATCTAGACATAGAATGACATTATAGCATTCTAACATCACATCTTTCCCTTTTCCCTTGGTTTGTAAACTCACTTATTCATATACCATTAGATTGAATAATATGGTTTAACAGTCATTTTCTTTAACTTTCAATCATCTCCCACATAATACTGCCCTATTTTATTGCCTAATAGTTAAATTTATCTCTCTGTGTAATTTTCTGCTTTCAGTACAGCTAATCAGAAGCTATTAATGAACTGCCATTAAGGCTGCCTGGCTGCAGAGAGTAGCAGATGAAAGCTTCTGTGGGAGCCTGATTTACAGACATTAAAATGGTATGTATTGGCTTACTGCTGCTTCCCAGTGGGAAACCTCACTTGTAATTCCTTTGCATTCAGACTCAGCAGGAGAAGATTGACAGGACTGAAGATCATGTCAACAGAGCTGCTGTGAATGTTGAAGAGGAAACCAAAAACTTGGGGAAGGTAGGACTCTTCTCCTGCTGATCAATCAATGGTATTCGGCCTCCTAGCAATCTTCTATATTAACCCCATTGATCTGCCTGTCTTTACTGCAAAGAACCTAGCAATTAAGGAAATAAGAAAGAAATGACACATAGGTGGTAAGGGGAGGACAGCAAAGGAAATCAATTTTTCTCATAGTGTTCTGTCACAGCCAAACTGCCAAAAAAGAACTTCCTTTGCTTAAAGCTTCCTCATAAGAATGCTCTATTTTTGCTTCTAATGGAATATCACAAAACTAGCAAAGGGTTAAACTATTGGCTCACCATGAAATATGAAAGCCTGACAGTGTGAAACATTAGATGAAAACCCCAATAACTAACAAAGAGGAAGGGGCTATCGACAATCCTAATTTACCTTCTTGGAAAGTATTAGGAACGTTGGGCTTTAATTCCCAGCAAATAAATGACAGGAGAGTCATTTCCCTCTCATAGTGCATATACCAATAATATTGTATTACAAATAGCTCTAGAAAGTGGTTCCTGTTCACACTTCTTTTCCTTTCTGATAAAAGTTTAGAATAAATTTTGTTTACCAAAAAGCCTTCGAAGCCCAATTCTTTGATATAAAGCACATTAAAAGGATGGAGTTTTGGATTTGATTAGAACAAAACACCGTAGTATAAGTGATAGTATATCATGAGGAATTAAAATAAGGAAATCATTCAAGGCTATAGTTAGTCCATCTTTTGAGGCAGCTTTATGCTTTATGTCTAAGCATGCTACAGTCACTTAGAGAGATAGAAGAGTTATCTCTCCATACGATACTGAACACAAGTCTGATTGTTAGTGGCTATTCCATAAAGTACAATAGCATTGAGAGGACAGGCACTCACCATTCTTTTCCGCAACAATTTTTTTTGCAAACCATTGAAAACAGCTATATTTAGACTAGTGTAAAATTGTGCCTCCAATTTTAAATCAGAGAAATAATAGGTATATCTTACTTTTCAAAAGTTTGGCAATACTGAGTTGGATTCAGAAGTGTCCTAGCATGAATTATCTGACCTTCAGTTGAGAGATATTCTTACAAATGAAAACTGGAGGCATGATTTTTTTAAAAAATATTCCCTATACTCCCATCCCATATCACATTTTATAAAACACTTTATTGAAATATTGCCTTACTTTTGATTCATATGAGTAGATAAAAACATTCTGAATCTATTTAAAATCCTAATAAAAATTTATTAACAAGAACAAAAGGTTGAGAGTTTAGCTAATGTTTATCTGTCCTCTGTTAAAGGAATTCAAAAGAGCTAATATGCAGGAATGATTATAATCTTGAAGCACAAAAGCTAAGGGGACTTGGTGGATTCTGATTAGTTTGAAAATTGTGCATAATATACATAGCTTACTTTTCAAAAGTTTGGCAACATGGGGTTGGATTTAAAAGTAACCTACAATGAACAATAGTTAGTTGAACAGATATTCAAACAAATGATAAGTGGAGACAAGATTAACTCCAACATATAGTTTTTAATGGAACTATGTTTATATGGAGAAAGGTATGCAGTGAGAGATTTTTGTCCCGGGCCCAGTAAACATTTTTTTAAAAATGAATTAGGCAAGAGGATAGAAAAAATGCTTAACAAATTTGCTAACTTAATCTCAAGGTTTGAAAAGATCAGGATAAATTTGAAATGTAGGGTTCTGTACTGAATTACATGTTCATCATTTGTGCACAATTCTAGTTCAAATTTAGTCTTACAGTATTCAAAACCATAAATTATTTTAGTTACATTAAGCCCCTCTAACAATTATATACAGGAGAACCATTGATATACCACATTCTTTTCATTTAATTTCAACTCCCTTTAAAGCATCTTCCAAAACCAAGATCAAATCATTCACAAAAGCTCATAATTTACACATTCCTTTTTAAACTTCTACTCCCACAATCTTCTGATCCTTCCTTATATTTCTATTCAATACTTCAAAAACCAAAATCAAGAAAAGGAGCAATTTATAAGGCAGTACTAATACTTCAAATAATCTTGATTCTATCCCTTTGTTAATGCAATTTAGGATTGTGTTGGTTTTTTTGGCTGCTGCTAGCACACTGCTAGCAAATATTTAAATGATTGTCCATTAGGATTCCAAGATCCCTCCCACAGCAACTGCTATTGAGCCAGGTTAAATCTAATCTGTACATGTACATTTGATTTTTCTTGACTTGTTCCTTTTAGTATTTTACAAAGTTTTGTTAGCTCTCTGTAAATATGTGCTTTCTGTATAATCTAAATCAATTTTGACCATTTTATAAAATTATCCCCTGAATTCATATCTTCCAAAGGTTTAAACAAAAAAGTCAAATTCAAATTGTCATATCTTCATCTAAAAAGATCAATGTGTCTTATTTTTCATTACAGTGTTTATTTATCATTTATTTATTATTGTGATTTATATGCCGCCTTTCTCCCTGGGGACTCAAGGCGACTTACAAAATGACAAATTCCAATACAAATCACAATGAAATAAAATTAAAATCAGCAACCCTATTAAAACAGTTTAAAATTATGACAGTGTACCCCCAAACGGATCAATTGAGTTGACGGAAGAACCACGTCTTCAGCTCGCAACGGAAGGAAGGTCGGGGCTCCCACAGAGAATGCTCTCCTCCTGGGGGCCGTCAGCTGACATTGTTTGGCCGACGGCACCCTGAGGAGGCCGACTCTGTGAGAGCGCACAGGGTGGTGGGAAAGTGGCTGGAGATGGTCCTGCAAGTACTCCGGGGTTAGCCATTAATGAATGTCCCAAATATTCTGTTGGGGCAGTGGTTAAATGTAGTGCCCACAATCTGGAGTTTGATCCTGACAGGATTCAAGATTGACTCAATCAAAATAGAGCTGGAAGCGACCTTGGTTTTCTCATCCAACCCCCTTGCTTAAGCAGGAGACCCTATACCACAAACTCGATGCCAAACTCTATTTTATTGACAATTTCATTGACGGCCACATCAAGGTTGTGTTTGACTTTAGGGGGCCAGGGTGGATGTGGCCAGGGTGGGCATGGCCAGTTCAATGTCACTCGTTGGGTGTGTCTGCGGTGGCCTGAGCACTCTGCCAGCGAAAACGGGCTCTCGAGCTCTGTTTTCAACTGCAATAGCTTGGGAGCTCTGTTTTCGCTGTCAGAGGCACTGCGGGCCTTTGCTGTTTCCAGGATGGACCCATGTGCCAGATCTAAGCAGGCTGTGGGCCGAATCCGGGCCCTGGCCCTTGAGTTTGACACCCCATCTATACCATTTCAGACAGGTGGCTGTGCAGTATTTTACAGCCTCCAGTGATGAAGCACCTATAACTTCTGAAGGCAAGCTGTTTCATTGGTTAATTGTCCTCACTGTTGGGACGTTTTTCCTAAATTCCAGGTTGCTTCTCTCCTTGAGTAGTTTCCAACCATTGTTTCTTGCCTTGCCTTCTGGTGCTTTGAAAATAATTTGATCCCCTCTTCTTTGTGGCAGCCACTCTGATACTGAAATACTGCTATCATGAGCTCCCTAATCCTTCTTTTCTCTAGATTGGCTATACCCAATTCCTGCAAAGGTCTTCATATGTTTTTGTCTCCCTTAATTACCTTAGCTGCTCTTTTTTGCACTTTTTCCAAAGTTTTAACATGTTTTTTGTAATGTGGTGAGGAAAACTGGATGCAATATTCTAAGTGTGGTCTTAGTAAGGATTTATAAAGCAGTATACTTCATGTGAATTTGATTCTATGCCTCTGTTTATACAACCAAGGATTGTATTAGCTTTTTTGGCTGCTGCTGCATATTGCTGGCTCATGTTTAAGTGATTGTCCACTAGGACTTCAAGGTCCCTCTCACAGTTACTGTCTTTGAGCCAGGTTTTGCCTAATCTGTACTTGTAACTGGTTTTTTCCTGCCTAGGTATAAAACCTTGCTTTTCTCCACAATAAAATTCATATTATTGGACCAACAAATCTGCCAAGATCTTTTTGGATCCTGAGCTTGGCTTCTAGGTGTTGGCTATTCCTGCCAGTTTAGTGTCATCATCTGCAAATTTGATGAGTTTTCCCTTATATTTCCTTATCCAAGTCATTTATGAAGATACGGAAGAGTACTGGGCCTAAGACGGAACCTTGTGGTACCACACTGCTTACTTATTTGCATGTAGATATAGCACCATTAGGGACTATTCACTGAGTACAGTTTGTCACCAGTTACAAATCCATCTGGTGTTCATGCTTCTATCCCACATTTTTCTAGTTTGCCAAGAAATAGATTGTGATTTACTTTGTCAAATGCCTTGCTGATGTCTAAGTATTCTATGTCCACAGCATTTCACTGATCTACTTATTTAATCACTTTGTCAAAGAATGAAATAAGATTGGTTTGGCATGATCTGTTTTTAACAAGCCTGTACTGGCTACTAGTTATAACTTTATTTGTTTCTAGATGTTAACAGATCTGTTTTTTTATCGTTTTTCCAGTATCTTCCCAGATATTGATGTTAGGCTGATTGGTCTGTAGTTGCCTGGGTCTGTTCTCCCCCCCCCTCATTTTATTTTTAAAGATGGGAACCACATCATTTTTTTTTCAATCCTCTAATAGTCCTGGTGCTCCAGGATTTTTTAGATATGGTGTAATGGTTCTGAGATAACATATGCCAGCATCTTCAGGTCTGGTGATTTATATTCATCAAGGTCAGAAAGGTGTTCTATTACCATTTTCTTGCTTATTTTAATATTTATTTCTATCTTTTACAGTTATGTTGGTGATAGGCTAGGCTATATTTCTTCTTGCTTGAAGACTTGGGCTGGGTAGACTGGGCTATATTTCTTTTTGCTTGAGTTAATCATCTCTGTTTTCTCTCTACTGCTTCCTTGTCATCTTCCCTCTTTAGTGGACCATTTCCTTGACTTTTTTCTTGTTATTTATATGTTGAAAGAAACTTGTCTATTATCTTTGACTTTTGTTGCAAGCCTTTATTCATTCTGAGTGTTTGCTCCGCCTTCCATCCTTCTGAGATTGGTAAAATGAGGAGCCAGATTGTTGGGGATAATATGCAAATAATGCTTACACTATAAACTGCCCAGAGAGTGCTGTAAAGCACTATGGGGTGGTATATGGGAGGAGGAGGCAAGTGTTGGTGATAGGAGATTCTCTACTTGGGAACAAAATCAGCCATCTGTAGACCGGACATTCAATCTAGTGAGGTAAATTGTTTCTCTGGAGCTAAATCAAAATGGGGGTGAGAGCCTTGTTACAATAATCAAGCCCAAAAATTATTATTCCTTTCTTCTCGTTCATGTGGAGATAAACAACATAACAATGGGAGGTATGTTATATAGCAGATATAATATAGTACAAATTAGGTGGAACCTGGCTCAATAGTAGTAACTATTGTGTGGTCTTACTAAGGCTTTATAAAGCAGTACTAATATTTCATATGATCTTGATTCTATCCCTTTGTTAATGCAACCTAGGGTTTTGTTGGCTTTTTTGGCAGCAGCTGCACACAGATAGCTCGTATTTAAGTGGTTATCCATTAGGAGTTCAAGATCTCTCTCACAGTTACTGCTGTTAAGTCAAGTTACACCTAACCTGTACCTGTACATTTCATTTTTCCTGCCTAAGTGTAAAACTTTTCTCTATATAGAATTTTATTTGGTTAGCTAGGGCCTAGTGTTCAAGTCTGTCGAGCTCCAAATGGATCTTGAGCCTATCTTCTGGGGTATTATCTAATCATGCCAGTTTAGTGTCATCTGCAAATTTGATACATTCCTTTCAATTCCCAAATCTAAATCACTTATGAAGATGTTGAATGTTACTGGGCCTAAAACAGAACCTTGTGGTACCCCACTGTATCCTTCCTTCCATGTAGATGTATTGTAATTCAATTAAAGACTACATGTTGACTGTAGTTTGTCAACCAATTACAGATCCATCTGGTGCAGGGGTGGGTTCTACTTACCTTTACTACCAGTTTGCAGTGAGAGCGTGTGCATGCTTTTGCGCATGCGCAGATCACCAATGATGATATCATGGCAGGTGGGCGGAGCCTCCTGCCAGTTCTACTACCGGTTGTATAGAACCGGACAGAACCAGGGACAATCCACCAGTGATCTAGTGGTGATGCTGGCTATCCCACATATTTTTAGCTTATCAGGAAGTAGGTTGTGTCTACATCATCAAATGCCTTATTGAAAACCAAGTATACTATATCCACAGCATTTCACTGGTGTATTAATTTAGTAACTTTGTCAAAGAATGAAATAAGATTTGTTTGGTATGATCTGTTTTTGAGAAACCCATGTTGGCTTCTGGTTATAGTAACCTAGGTGTTCTAAGTGTTTGAAAATCTGCTATTTTTGCAAGATTTTTCTAGAAGTATGTCAGTCTGATTTGTCTGTAGTTCCCTGTTTCGGTCCCCCCCAACTTTTTTTTAAGATAGAACCACATCAGCTTTCCTCAAATTTCTCAGTGCTCTAGGATCTTTAAAAGATATGGTTCAATGGTTCTTCCCCCCCCCCCCCCCCCCAGTTTTATAGAATTTTTATTTTTAAATCTACATCAGTATCAATACATGAACACTGTGGCCTCTGGATATAATTCATTTTGTTACAAATAATAATAATAGCAATAATAATATTGTTACATTAATTGAATTTGTATAATCCCATTATTAATATACATATTTGTTTTATAATAATTATTCAGTATGTCAATGTTCCATTTTAATGCCAACAGTAATATTATTTAAGCATACATAATAATACCATACCATATGAGCCGCAGTGGCGCAGTGGTTAGAGTGCAGTACTGAAGGCTACTTCTGCTGTTCATTAGCTGCCCACAGTTTGGCAGATCAAATCTCGCCAGGCTCAAGGTTGACTCAGCCTTCCATCTTTCCAAGGTTGGTAAAATAAGGACCCATATTGTTGGTGGCCATATGCTGATTCTGTAAACTGCTTAGAGAGGGCTATAAAGCACTATGAAGTGGTATATAAGTCTAAGTGCTATTGTTAAGTGCTATTGCTATCCCTTGACCACTAATCTTTCCATCCGATTATTACTCATATTCTACCATATAAAAATTATTATATCTATTTCTTATTTCTCCCTCTATTCCAAATTCTAGTCAGGTCATCATTACTTATCCCAGTGTTAATACACATGTTTATATTAAGACATAGTCCTTCATTATTGGTTGTTCAATATTTCAATATGCCATTCTAATGCTAATCATCATATTATTTGGACATATATAATAATACTATCTTTCAACTTCCAATCTTTCCATCTATCTATTATTTATATAAAAGTGTGTATTCTTATTTCTGTCTCTATTCTAGAGATAGCCTTTCATCAGGCCATTATTATATTAGAAGAGAAGAAGAAAAATAAAATATTTCCTTTCTATCCACCATCTCTTGCCTGTTTTAATATTTCAATTCTTATTTGTTTTTTAACTTGCCTCCCATACTCTTCTCTTGGATCTTTATCATTATCTGTATCAACACCTACATCTTCACTATTCAATCTGGGTATTTCTTCCATCTCTATCCTCCTAAGCTGCCAAGTCTCCAAAATATCCACCCAAACCCCTATCTCCCTTTCAAAAGTATCTTCCAGTTTATTGGATTCCATTTTTAAGTCTCTTGAAGTACTTTTTCCTTGGTTTATTTCATCAGTCATTATAATTTTTATCATCTTCTCCTTCTCATCTTCTTGTTTTATTTGTGGATTTGTCTGTTCTGATTTTCTCTCTGTTCTTTCTGTTATCTCCTCTCTTTCCTGGATTCTTTGATCTTCATTCATTATCATTTGTAAGATATTTTCCATTTTCCCATTCATGCTTTACAATAAGTTCTGTATTTCTCTGTAATTCTTTGTCATAGCATTCCTAATGTCTTGGAACATCAAGCCATTTCTGCTGGAGTCCCACTCATCTCCCCTTGGTAAAACCTCTTGTCTTAATAAAGAGGCTTTTAATAAATCACACTCTTATCAATGATCCAGAAATCAAGTCTGATGTTGCTCCTCAAAATATTCAATAATAATTCTTCACATCTCAGGGTTATTAATCCATTCCATAGATAGTCCAGGCAACTTTCCAAAAGTCAAAAGTCACTTTACTTTCTTTAAGAGTCTTCCTTATTCTCACAATAGAATCTCCAGTAGTCATGAAATAGATATTTATAGAACAGTAAATCACCACAATCCTCCAATAGGTATTGTTCGGTTCTCTTATCAAAAATTTCCCAGTCTTGTTGGGGTATGGTATATTTTCCATTCACCAGTAGATGGAGCCCTCAGCTTAGGTTTCAGCGTTGTTTCAAATCTAACAAATTAATTAATCCTACTTTTAATTCAGTTTATGAAAGCAAAATTGGCTATTCAGGTAGACAGTTCCAGCATTTTATAATGCCTTTCCAATACAATGCCTAGCCAGTTTAAACAATTCAATTTTCTGTATTTTTTTTAAAGAAAGTCTTTAGCTTTTCTCCCCTTAATTTCTTTCTTTCGGGTCTAGGATTTTTTTTTCTATAGTTATTTGCCACTTTAACAGTTAGTTCTAAGAGTCTCTTTTCCTGGATTTTCTCTCTTCTTTTCCTCCTTTTAAAGTTAGGGTCTAAATAAAAAAGTAATTTTCTCACGCAGCCCCAGTCACTGTTCATCTACATTGCTCCTGCACATTTTCTTTGTTGCCTCGGCTGTCCCAGCTTCATGGCAGCCATGATGGCTGCCTCTTCTCCTCGTCATTGATGAGAGGGATAAAGCCCTGGGTCAGGTGGAAGAGTTGCGGCTCTCCGTGACCTGCATGATGTCCCTCTTTTCTTCACTGCCCCTACAGGGTGGGTTTAGTTCCTTTTGGAGTTCTCCAATGGGGAGATGTCTGCACAGGAGCAAGGAGAACTGCTCATGTCCAATCCCACTGCGACATCAGCTGGTTCTGAGATCACATCTGCCAGCTCCTTCAGAACTCTGAGATGTAATCCATCTAGTCCTGGTGATTTGAATTCATCTAGAATGGATATTATTTTTGACATTTGTTTCAACCCTTAGTTCATTCTTCATTCATTCTGAGCCTTAGCTTTCCTGACTTCATCTTTGCAGATTCGGGATATATGCTCATATTTTGCCTTAATTATATGCCCCTCTTTCCACTATTTATATTTGTCCTTTTTATTTTTCAATTTGTCAGAGAATTCTTTATGGAACCATGTTGGTTTCTTTTGGGATCTCATGCACTTTGCCCCTACTTTTAAATTACTAGATTAATATAAAGGTAAAATTTTACCCACCCCCCATCAAGTTAGTAAATGTATGTATAGTTGCTTTACAGAGACAATGCTATCATACTATTGCAAACAACAGCAAGTTTTACAAGAGCCATGCAATCACTAGCCTGCTTGTGTAGGGAATCCTCATCAAGATTAGTTCTCAGATGCAAAGATCATACATTTTACAATAGGCTTGCTTGAAAATCTTCCACTGGATTCTTAAAGGATATATAATTGAATAAATCTGTTTCTTTAAAGCTCTTGGGGGTTATGATATGATTATTTAGGGATGTACTATAGTTCTATCTCTCCAGTTTATCTGAATGCTCAAATCAGAAGCAATCCTCTTTTTCTTTCTCTCTAGAGAAACCTGGTATATATCAGCTGCTTTAAAAGTTTTGGAAGACAGGATGGTGGCACAGCTCTCTTTCTCTGGAAAGCAGTTAAAGCCTGATGTCAACTGTTAGAAACTGGAGAGAGTTCAACCTAATTACCCAAGAAAGTTTTTTTTTCTTGTGCTGACTAATTGGAGGGAGGGTTAATAACAAACAAAACATGTCAAAGTGTTCTCGGCTCTTGACTAAAATCTTACCTTGACAGATAATTATTAGTCTTCTTGGAAATTCAAAATAAATAATAAATTACATAAATTGGGGTTCTCAAATAAGATGCTAATGCACTGGAGCAGGCAATGGTACTCATAAACAAATGATATTGGCACAAAATTACAAGCAGAATGTACCAATATGTTACTTAGAATTCCATTGGAGCACAGAAAACAAGTTTCTTTACAATGTTGTAACTTAATATCTTAATATGAGCATCATTGGAGGGTAAATATTGCTAGAAGACTTTGCCTCTTCAAAAATGGAAGCATAGTATCATTGGCTCCTAATTTGCTGTAATGTTGTTTTTACCAAGAAATTCACACTGTTTCCATTGCACAGATTTCCTTCTGACTGTGCCTGAAGATTCATCATATCGGTGCACACTTATCATTATTAAATGTTTCAAAATAATTTATTTGGCCATTTTTCTTACCAGTGACTAACTGTTAGCAATCAGTATGTACAGGTGTACAGGTCCACTTATGACCACAATTGAGGCCAAAATTTATGTTGGTAAGTGAGAAATTTATTTTACCTCATTTTACAACTTTTCTTGCCACATTTGTTAAGCAAATCACTGCAGGTATTAAATTAGTAACACGATTGGTTAAGTGAATCTGGTTTCTCCATTGACTGTGCTTGTCTGAAGGTTGCAACCATCATAAATGTGAGCCAGTTGTCAAGCATCCAAATGTAAATCACATCACATGGGGATGTTCCAATGGTCATAAGTGTGAAAAATGGTCACGCCACTTTTTCAGTGCTGTTGTAACTTTGAATGGACACTAAGTGAACTGTTGTAAGTCAAGGACTACTTGTAATATCCATCTACTTTTGAAGCACCTGCTGTTTTTGCTGGAAAACTCATTTACTGTTATAGCTCTCAGGGAAAAATTAAAGGAGTAGGGAACCTTGTTCCATCCAAAATCTCATTGTGTCATAAGATCAGGATGCTAGAATGTATTTCTTTTCCTGCAAAAGTAAAGCTAGTTTTTAAATATCTAACAAGCGTAATAAACATGCTATAATTAGGAACTTTAAAAAAAAAATTCTGGAAAAAATATTCTACACAGTGCTTATTTCTTGTAAAGGTTCCAGACTTCATCAGGAATTATCAATTTCTGATTGAAAATGATCAAATTGCAACAGCTACTCAGTGACCAACTGCAACAGCAGCCATTGTTGGTGCTGCAACAAGATGACAGACTTGGTGAAATGCTCTCTTGTAGCTTTGATGTTTTCTATTATTTTCTGTGACTCTCTGAGAATTTCATACTCAAGAGTTGAACTTTTGAATACCAGACAGTGGACTTTAAATAACAAGCAGCTTTCTGGGACTATTCCTCTCTTCTTTTCAAATGTGGAGGAAATTCTGACTGAGAGAACAGCGGTAAACTTTTTCAGCCAGGCAGAAATAAAGAAGCAGAAGAAAAACAAAAGATGGGGAAGGAGGGGCAAGAGAGGAGGGATATTACAAAGACCCAGAAAGCATGAGATAAGGAAATCTCCCCTATCCTCCCCTCGCTGCAGTTAACTAAGCTTTGCTCACTTGTAAATAAGTTAGACAAACTGCTACTTTTAAATAGGAACAACTCAGACTTCTAATTCAACAGCCCTCTGCTTCATTGAAATATGGCTAAATGATAGTTCCCTGCAAAGACCCAGGATTTCAGATTCAAAGAGCAAATGGAATTGCAGAAACATCTGGTAAAAAGAAGGGAGGAGGTATCTGCTTTTATATTAACAACCGATGTTGTAAAAATTTCACTGCACTAAAGAAATTTTGTGATGTGGACTTAAGAGACACTATTCATTAATTGCATATCTTATGCTCCCTGAGAGTTTTCTTCATTCATGCTAACAGAGGTCTACACACCACTCCAAGCCTGCATAAACAAGGCACTGCAAACCTTAACTGACCGAATCCTGTGGGATGAATAGAAATATCCAGACTTCTTACTCATTGTATTAGGAGATTTTAACAGTGCTAACCTAAGCCAAGAGCTGCCAAGATATATGCAGCATGTCAACTGTCTCACCAGAGGCAAAAATATTTTGGACCACTGTTACTCAGCAATAAAATATGCCTATCACTCTCTACCAATAGCAGCTGTGGGATACTCTGATCATTGTATGATTCACCTTGTACTTGTTTGTAGACAAAGACTTAAAATCACAAAACCAATAATTAAAACAGTGAAATCTTGGAGAGGCAAGTTAAAGCTACAGGCTTGCCTCAATTGCACAGTTTGGAGCATGTTTGAAGCTGCCTCAGAGAACTTGGATGAATTCACTGATACTATGATATCATGTTAGTTTTTGTAGGGACTTATGTGTGCCAACCAATACCGTACACATCTACAGCAATAATAAACGGTTGGTTCACAGCTAAGCTCAAACATCTATACTGTGCCAAAGAGGAAGCTTATAGGAAAGGAGATACAGTGTTGTACAATTAGGCCAGGAATGTATTAACAAGGGAGATCAGGGCAACAAAGACAAGATACTCTGAAAATCTGAGGAATCAGGTCTCAACAAATAAACCAGCAAATGTGTGGAAAAGCCTTAAAAATATGACTTCCATTGTTGAAGGGAATTGGCAACTGGCAGATAACCTGAACGTGTTTTACTGTCAGTTTGAGAGGCCTTCACTGTCAGATACATCACAATCAGCCAAGTCTCCTACACCTGACTCCATCCTCCATCTCTGGTGATCACAGAAAAAGATGTGAGAGGTCTATTTCAGACAAAAGTCTGGAAATGCACCAGGTCCTGACAGGGTAACTTCTTCCTGCTTGAAAGTCTGTGCTGATCAACTGGCCACCACCTTCACCCGCATCTTTAATAAATCACCGGATATGTGTTATGTCCCTTCTTGCTTCAAACCTTCCATCATCATCCCAGTGCCCATAAAATCCTCCATCAAGGAACTGAATGATTATAGACTGATTGCTCTAACATCTGTAGTTATGAAAACCTTCGAAAGATTAGGGCTAGCCCACCTGGAAGCCATAACATCTGCTGCTAGACCCCTTGCAATTTGCATACCATGCAAATAGATTGGCAGATGATGCTGTCAATATGGCAACTGCACTACAACAACTTGAATCCCCAAAGACCTTTTTGGGGATTCAAGGCAAGGGTCCCTTTCATAGATTTCAGCTTAGCATTCAACACCGTCATTCCAGAAACCCTTCTCTTTAAATTGACTCAGCTAGCTGTGCCTGACCACACTTGCAGATTATAAGATTTATAACAGATAGGAAGCAGCAGATGAAGCTAGAGAAAGTCATATTGAATACCTGTTCTATTAGCACAGGACTGTAAGTCAGTGGTGGGATTCAATTTTTTTAACAACCGGTTCTGTGGGTGTGGCTTATTTAGGTGGGCATGGCTTGGGGGGGTCATGTGACCAGGTGGACGTGACTAGCTGATCATGTGGCCGGGTGGCCGTGGTTATGTGTATAGGGACTACTCAGAGAGCTGAAAAAAGTGATTTCTGACAGGTCCTCGCACTTTTGACTGGTCTTCGCACTTATGACTGGTCATCATTTATGCCCGTTGCAGCATTCTTAACAACCATGTCACTCATTTCACAACTGTGGTGCTTCAGGTGACCAGGTGGCCATGGCCAGGTGGTCATGTGGCATCGCTTCTTTGCCCTAATGACAGTTTGCTGCAATGGTCATAAGTGTGAAAAAGTCACTTTTTCCAGTGCCATTGTAACTGTTGTAAGTCAAGGATTACCTTTACCTGTACCTGTACAAAAATACAAAAAGCTTCTTTGCTTGCAAAAAGCTGCCCTAAATACCAATCATTAGATTAGAAATACCTGCAAACTGGAGTTACAAATCAGGGAAGGTGCCAGAGCACCTTGAGGAATTAAAATAGTTAAAATGCAGTGATACTATCAGCAGCCAACTCTTGCTCATAAAGTGAAACCCTTTAGCAGAGAGGTCATTTAAGCTCTCAAGAATGAAACAAAGGAGCAAACAAAGTATCTGTTGCTTGTTAAACCAATTACCAGAATAAATAGACACAGAACTAGTCAGATTTCTGAAGCTGCTTCTTTTCAGGAATAGAGATTAACATTTTTCCTTCCAAACAAAGCTGAATAGGGAAAATTATCTCATCACTAAACACAGGATTAAACATCACCAAGCATAGAATTAAACTTCACCAAAAACCAGTTTTAGACCAAAAGTCAGAAAGGGTATGTAAACTCACGTTTGAATGTCAATCTTTCTAGCTAGCCAATAAGCCTTGCTGAACGTCACTCATCTTGGTTCCTTGTCATTAAAAGCTTTTGCTTCGTTATTCAATTATTTCTTCAAAGTGCTGATCATTGCACCCTGGCTGGAAGAACTCCAACAGGGGAATAATTCCTCCCAACAGCGGTGTAAAAAGCTTAAAACAAACCTTCCCCTTTAAGAAAGTCAAGCCCCCCAAAAATATCCAAGAACCTCCGGAACCGGAAGCAACAGTAAGTCTAGGCATACTGCCGGAGAGGCAATTTCTGTAAGCAAGGCAATAAAGATTAGGCTAGGAAACAACACCAAATGTTGTAATTCCTTACAGGATTAACTCTGTAAAGTGGAAAAAAAACAAAAGGAGATTTCTTTTAACAACCGGTTCTCCTAACTGCTTAACTACTTAAGAACCAATTCTACCGAACCGGTGCGAACCGGTAGAATCCCACCCTGCTGTAAGTTCTCTCCATTACTCTTTTCTCTCTGTATCAATGACTGCATCTCAAAGGATGCCTCTAAAGCACAGGTGTCAAACTTGCAGCATCATGTTGCTGTCATGTGATGTATTGTGATATTTTCCCCCTTTGCGGAACTGGGGTGGCGCATCTGGCCCGTGGGCCACCAGTTTGACACCCCTGCTCTAAAGTACTGAAGTTTGCAGAGGATACAACAGTTATTGGTCTCATTCGAGACAATGATGAGTCTGCATATAGACGAGAGGTAGATCAATTGGCCCCGTGGTGCAGCTGGAACAATCTGGAGCTGAACACTCTTAACATTGTAGAGATAATAGTAGATTTAAAAGCAGCTCTCCCATTCTACCACCTCTTATAATATTAGGCAACACAATATCAACAGTAGAGATCTTCAAGTTTCTAGGTTCTATTATCTTCAAGGACTTGAAATGGACACCTAACATTAGAACCATCATTAAAAAAGCACAACAAAGAATGTTCTCCCTGCGTCAACTCAAAAAGCTGAGATTGCCCAAGGATCTGCTGGTATAGTTCTATAGAAGAATTATTAAGTCTGTCATTTGTACTTCAGTAACTGTCTGGTTTGGCACAACAACCAAAAAGGACAGGTAGACCTCAACAGATAGTTAGAACTGTATAAAAAAAATTGTAACCAACCTGCCTTCCATTGAGAATTTGTACACTGCACAAACTAGAAAGAGGTCTGAGAAAATATCTACAAACCTCTCACATCAACTGTTTCAATTTCTCCCCTATGGATGCCTCTATAGGGCATTGTATGCCAAAACAATTAGACACAAAGATGCCATCACTCTAATGATGAACACCTAATTCCCACTGCACTATCTTAGGCCTAAAGATATTTATCCATGTAGTAGGGCTGTATTGATATTCTTCTCACCTTTCCTACTACCTTCTCCTATTGGTTCTATTGCTTGTTGTATATGGTTGATTGTAACTGTGATCTATGACCTAACTTTGTTGTTTGAATGTACATTTAAAGCTTATGTATGGAGACAAACTCCTTGTGTGTCCAATCACACTTGGCCAATAAATATTTTTTTCTTTTCTTTTCTTTTCTGTTCTATTCGTATTCTATCCTATCCTAATTTTATTTTTACTCCACCCTACTCCTACTCCTATTTCTTTTTCTTTTTTTTTTATAATTTTATTTATTTATTTGCAAACAAAATATATAACAACATATAGATCGCGGTGAGATCCTTACACAATACATTATCTTCAGTCCAAATATACAAATAGAAAGTAAAAGCTACGCTAACCTTGTCCTTCTTATTTCTATTCCTTGGCAGCCAAGAGCTATCAAGCCATAGGTCTATACCTTCCCCTTAGAAACACAGCTCCCTACCCCTCCAAAATTTCTCTGAGGAGTAATCTTATATTTAAAGGCAACTGGTATTCAATTCAATTTTTTTTGTGAATTTTATCCTGTTGTTATTTTCCTGGTCTCATGTATATTGTGAAGAGTCACTCTGGAATACCCCCTGCCTGTGTCTTTCAGCAAAGGAAAGACAGCATGTTCTTACCTTACAAAAGACTAAAGCTAATTATAAAAATGGTATAAATTAGCAGATATGTGCAAACAAGAAATCTGTTTTCAGGTAATAGAAAGGAGTCTGCCTTAAGATGTAAGAATTCTTTTATACATGAATTCTGTATTCTCCAAGATATGCTTAAAAAGAAAAAGAAAAGGCATCTATGGTATTCTAAGTGATTTATTATTGCAGTGAGATTTAATATTTTCCTTAATGTTTTCTTTTGACATTCTTCCACCAAGTTAGCCGCATCCAATCCATTGAATTCACATCATCTTCATATTGCGCTTTTTAAACTGTTTTGAATATATATATATGTACACTTTGAAATTGTTCCATTGTTTTAATGGATCGGGACTAGGCAAAAAAACGAAAACTTAGCTGAGTGGTTGATGTCAAATGTCAATTGAATACACCTTTAAAAATCCTATAGCGCAAGCAAAGAAGAGGTTTGTTTTTATTTCTTTCTGCAGGACATGCTTTTTCTAAGTGAGACAGGCTAAGACTGGAGTGGACAGAGCAGTGACAGAGTGATGCTACCCACTGTATGTAGTTGGAAATTGATTCTTGGTCACTGAAGATTTAAAAAGTGGTTTTGTTGACTTTCTGTTGCTCTGCTGAGAAATGATAAGAAATAACACTACTGTTTTGTTGCAGTTTGCAGCTATAAGTTTTTTGGGGAAAGTGGGAGTTGCAAGAAAGGAGCTTTGGGCTATGTGCAGCTCCCTGCCTGTCCCCTTCTGCTTTAGAGCAGCACCTAGCCTTTAGCAGTCAAATATCTATGCTTCAAACCATCTCGTACTGTTTGCATAATTAAAATAATCAGAGAACATGCTTTTATACACATTATTTATCTAAGATAGATTTATACATCATGTCAAGTCAAAAATAAATTACATTACAAAGGAGCATTGTATGTGAAACAGGCTCCAAACAAGCTATTACTTAAACTTTAGAAAAGGAACCTAACAGTTAGAATATTGCCAAGTATTCTTTCCTTATCAAAGTTTCCTTTGATAAACTTGGAATCTCTGCAAACTTCAAGTTTATCAAAAAAATAAACAATTAAAAGGGGGGGAGGGAGGGAAGGAGAGAGAGGGAGAGAGATATCTTAAGTAAGAAAATGTCTCCAAGAAAATTTTGTTTTGTTGAATCTTGCCAAATAAACACATTCTTACTCTTATGTCATAAGGGTTGATGAAGCACATTGCATTCTGAGGATCACTATGATCTGTTTGTTATTTTAATGGAATTCTTTGGCAGCACAGATTATGCAGGAAATGCAATGAAATTTGTCTATTCATTTGCAATATTCTATGGAGAATGAGATACCTATTTAAAGTCAAAATAATTATTCTTCCTTATATATTTAGAAAAATTCCAACTTCAATAAATTTGTTTCGGTATTTGCAATTAAAATATTTTAACAATACTTCAAATGAAAGATCGATTTAAGTTTTCCCAACTGAAACAAAACCATCAGCTTGCCATTAACAGAACTTGCTAACAGACCAACTTTGCCTAGGAATAAATTTGAAAAAAAACTCACTCAAAATTATAAATCACATGCATGTATTATATACACAAGTTCATAAATGTGAGTGTACAATGTACTTCCATGTGGAAAAAAACAGATGCAGTTTCAATTAGTGTGACCATTGTAGATAGTTATGATCTACATGAGTAGTATTTTTGAAAGTCATATAACTTCGATGGCACAGAATTTAGAATTTGACACATATACAACTTCACTGATTGACCTGATCTATAACAAAGCTGAAGTTTTTCATATTTATGCAGTTGTCAGATATTGCAATTCAAATATGTATCAAGGGTGTGATATCTGTAGCTCTTTGGGTAGTGCTGAAGTAGACATTCCAACATCCTTTACCGTAAGCTATTTGCAGGGGTATATGCTGGCAACAGTGGTCCAGCGATACTGGCAGTGTAGATTCTCAATCAACCAGGTCATAATTGTCTCAAAGGTGCTTTTTCAAAATGCAACTGGATTGTTTTTTTCCTTGAGGAAAAAGAACAAAATATTTTGCTTGTCATCCAAGAAGCTTCATCAGTTTTCATCACAACTGAAAAAGCACCTTTGAGATAGCTAGGACAGCCTGAATAAAAATTATTTGGAGATCGAAGTTAGATACCCACTGTCATTTACCATTTGAAAACATTGGTATTTTTCAACATAAAAACTCTGGTATGAAAAATATAGCTCTGTTGCAAAGTGGAAGAGGTAATTTCAAGGGCAGAAGACAAAACTAAATGTAGTTAACCAACTAGGCTATGATATCATGTTAAGACAAAATAGAATATAAATATTAGGCAAAATGTATGATTTTGCATATATTTATTTACAAACACGTAAATAAATGATGTACGCCACTTATTCATCAGACTGTTCTTTATTCGGTTTTTTATATTAATATTAAATGAAAAGCTTATTGCTCACTTTTTTAAGCAGATGTATAACAAAGAAACATTGTGATCTCTTGGGGGAAAAAAGAAAGGTTTCCAAAGTCCAACTTTTACCTTTTTTATTCAATAGTTAGCTGCATGGGTTTTAGTAGTTCACAACTTGTGAGTTACAGTCTGCGATACAGGAATCAAAATTAAAAAATATTTTAAAAGGCTAAAATTTGAATTTTAAAAAATCTGGATGTCCCATAGACATCATTTGGAGCATGCACACAGTGGCACTGGTAATTGCAGTGTTGCCTACTGAGCAAGCATGGTGTTTTTCAAAATTATTTGATATTTAACAGTTTGCATGAAGGAAATGGTTGAAAAATACTAATAACTATTTATTACCATACATTTTAACACATGAACACTGGTACAACAAGTAAGCATGCTGTAATTGAAGAAATATGTCAATTCAAAATATTAGAATGAAACTGATTTATTTGAAAACATAATCTGTATTAAGGGGCAGCACTTTAGCCCTGTGTTATGGAAATCCACAACTATCAATAGTTCAAATCTATTTAATTGTGAAGGAAATACAGTAATTTCAGGTATTCTAGGACAACACTCTGATCTTGAAAATAGGAAGAAACTTAGAAATTTGTTGATTGTATAGTATAAATTAGGACTGTGTTTCAGGATTACATACTAAAGTTTCAGTACTTTGCACACTCTTTAAAAACCTCAAGATTCTTTTTTTTATAGAAATTCTGATCAGCCTCTGCCTTATCACCAAGGTTTTACCCAATACTGCAAACATACTGATATACAGTTATATTATCATAACTGTAATTTTGTTCTAAATAAAGTTGATTCTGAAGATTCAAAATTTTATTAAACAAGTAATTAATATAACAATAACAGAATAGAATATACGTAGCATAAGACTGAACTGTAAAGACCTTAGTGCTCTTGTTGTTTGCCTGTAGACAAGAGTAGGTTTGCCATATTCCATTCACATTCCTCATATTCACTAGCACTAATGATGTTACCTAGATGGGTAATGAAATGTCTGCAAAGAAACAACCAAGCTCAGAGCACACCAAGGATCCGATAACAAAATCATTATATTTAAAACTATTTTTAAATTGAGTGTGGTTCCATTACCACATATTTTTCTCGGTAACAATATGATAATATTGAAATTGTTTTCTTCCACTTGTATTTTCCAACTTCTCAGACTAATTATAGCTTTGGAATTTCTTGGTGGTCTACCATTCAAATATTAACAAGATCATTTTTCAAGATTGGCCACATGCTGCCATCTTCTGGATCAGATCTTTTAAAAAGATCCCTCTAATTATTTTTTTCTAATGTTTTCTATTATAGTCTCAAAAATGTTTTGAACATTAAAATGTTATTATGCATCTATTTATAAATGACAAAAATGTTGTTTTTGCTGACAGTGGTATTTCTATTAATTATTACTTCATCAACATGAGTATTCATAATTAGAATCATGGGATAAGAGAACATTAGGCAAGGTTAATAACTGCTTAAAAAGAAATAAATGCACAATTCTAATAAAAGGGATGTGAGGAGGGACTCCCCCAAAATCTATTTATTGGTATTTTGCTTTTTAAGCTAAAAGATGTGTGTTTAACAATTTTCCATCATTGCCACAAATACTTCAACAAATGAGAATGAGCCCCACTGAACACTTTTTCCATTTCATTCCCACTTTAAAATGAATTATATGGTAAAAGTAAGTGAGGTAGCATCACACAAATTCTGTAAAATTGCAATTTATTCTCCACCCAAGTATTCAGGATATTCCTTCAATAACAAATTAACAAAATTATGTTCACTTGAGGAAAAAGATAAGACAATCATACCACCAGATTACACCAATGACAAACTAGAAGTCCTGTTTAATTGGATAGTGCAAGTTAACAGCATGTTGCTGGTATTGACAACACTTTCATTTGTTTAGAAAAGTTTTACATCAATTTGCAGCAAGAAAAACTTTGGAAAGCTGCTGTCCAAAAGTGGCCCACACATTATTTACAAACCCCAGGGAGCACAGAAAAACAAGATATTATTCAAAATAAAACAAACAGAATTTAAGAAAATATAGGTTTCCTATTTCCACCCCACAGGAGTTACAACTGCTGACTGAACGTCGTTTTCAAGTCTTCAGAGTTCATCTTTTTCCCGCAATAAGGTGTACCTATGTCCACTAGGTGCTAGCTTCTGAAATGAACTCTCTGGTGGGCTGCTTACTATGTCCTGGAGTGGCTGAAAAGAATAAAACAATCTTCTAGAGCAAGTGATAAACATGTAATAAAAGATTCAGACACAGTACCAATGTTATGGTACCAAAATAATAATGTTGCTAAGTGTAAACTAGTCCAAATAATTCTTGTCTCAGGCAAGTCACCTTCTCTGATGCTTCCTACATTACCTGCTACATATAATACTCAAGATAGCAGGATGCAGAAAGAGTTTCAGAGAAAGTATGTAAATCCCATTTAAACACAAAAGGAGTTCATCTTTACAAAAGCCCTTTTCTGTACTTTCAAGGTAGTCTTGCGGGGGAAAAAAAACCTTTCCTGAATTTGTTCTGAAACAAGTGTACTACCATGCTTGTTTTGAACAGAGAACATTTGACAATGAAACATTCAAACTTACTACAGACTCAGTTCTGAGTAGGTGTAACAGATCCAGGTATAGATGTACAGTGGACTCGGACTACCATAGCCATATGGTAGATAGTGCAAAAGGCTAATAACTGGACCTGGACATGGACTTAACCCTTAAGATAGATAGCACAAAAAATACTTACTACACCATTTTATCACAGGCAAACCTGAAATGCAATTTCATAAAGTGTCCAATGACATTTTATTCAACTTGAACAAAAAGGGGACGCAATACATAACAAATTAATTTGTTTTGTAAATTCTTTAATTACTGGTAATAATTAGTTTAATATCCTCTTGTAATAATAAGTCATTAAGTCTCCAGTTATTTGATCTACGAGTTTGTCTGCTTCCTTACAACTGTTGGATTATTATCCATGTAAGTAAGAGCTGCCACATCCAGGTCTATAAAGTTGATTAACAATGAATTAGAAATCCAGCACATGTCTATCATCCCATTAGTTTAATGAACTGAAGAGTAGTAGGCATATTCTTTCTCTGCAGGATGTTTATATTGCCACATATCCAAGAGACATAACAATGACATAAAAGTACAAATTTCAATCATATTCTTCACAACTGCCTCATGGAATAAATGCCCTCTTCTTTGAGAAGACAGAACCAAAATAGGGCTTGATTAATACTATCTTTTTTTCCAGTTGGTCTTTTATCTTATTCACTGAGCAGATGGTATCTCACATCTTTAAATTTCTTTTATTTTGAATATTCTGGATATTCAAAATAAAAGATATAGATATCCTTTTAGCTTTTCTGACACCACTTGCTAACTTTTCCTTCCTAATTCCCTGAGTTCCCTTTTTGTTTTCAGATTTCACTGAACTTTTTATGTGACCAGCATGAGTTTCTTGTGCTGTTTTTATTTTTCCCATTAGCTTCTCCTGTCATGGAATCCAATTTAACATTGCTCTGAGTTTATTAACATCCATCTTCTTGAAATCCAGGTGGATGCTAAACAGCTAACATGACATACAGATAAGTAGAAAAAGAAACTAGAGCAAAAGAATAAAAAAACAAAACACCCCATCCGGTTTGTTATACAGGTTGTCTTTGAGTTATGAATGTAATGGAGCCTGTCCATTCCATTCATAACCCAAGGATTTGTAGGAGTAAATCTCATACCTTGAAAGCAATCACTTCCTCCTTTCGCTTCCATGCATTTGCTAATCAAATGGGTGGCTTGTTAAGTGCACGTGAAGTATCTCGGGGTAGGGAAGGCCTAGTGATGGAACAGGCCACCTGCTTCAGACCACCCAAGGCCTCTCCCGACCCACAAATACTTTATTCTTCCTCCCCTGGGATCCCCACAATTGCTGCTCCCCCCCCCCCGGCTGCACCGGGTCACTTATCTGATGATGTCAATCTCCAGCCGGTTTCTTTGCCTGCTCCCTCCTTTTCGTCGCCAAAGCCTTCCTCAATCAGGTCAGGGGCAAGAAAGAAGGCCCGGAAGAGCATGCATGGTTTTCCGGGCCTCCTTTGTTGCCACCGAACTGTTTGAGGATGGCTTCAGTGACGAAAAAGGAGGGTCTGGAGGACCACGTGTGCCCTTTGGTGCCTTTTTCACTACTGAACCACATGAGGACGGCTTTGACGATAAAAAAGGAGACCCGGAGGGCCGCGTGCACTCTTCCGGGTCTTTCTCACTGCCAAAGCGCTTGAGGATTGCATCCCTGTAAGCTTTGTCAGCCTTTTCCAAAAAGCCTTTGCCGGTAGAAACAGAGCTTCAGAGGGAGACATCCAACCGTCCCAAGCTTCACTGGTGCTGACAAAGGCTTTTTGCAAGGGGCTGCTGAAGCCTACAGGAATGCAATCTTCCTGCAGACTTCAGTAAGGAAGCGGCAAAAGGAGGGAACGCCTGAAGGACTGAAGCCTTCCCTCTGTTTGCAAGTGTCCAGGCCTCAATTTGCAGAGAATAGAGACTGAAAATGCGAGATCACGCAAGATCAGTAGCACAAGATTTTGCGCTACTGCTCTCGTGGTACATTATGCCTCTATTTTCTGCGAATGCACCAAAAGCCTGAAGCAATGAAGCAGGCAAAAAACTGCGACAGAGAGGAGATTTTCTCAAGATTAAATGAGTCTCCACAGGTGGAATGCCTGTGAAGACCCACCCGGGGGAGTGTGTGAATAGGCAGGGTGAATGTTGCAGAGCCTGTGCATTTATTCGTAAGGGTAAACAGCTGCCGTGATGCTGCAACATTTGTAATTTCGGGACTTGTTCGTAAACATTGGGGGCGCTTATCGCATAACTTCTAACATTCGCTAAGGGAACACGCATAACCCAAGGATTACCTGTATGTTTGTTATTTCAATTAAAACCTTACATTTCTACCCATAGGACATTCAAGGATACCCTCTATTTTCAGAATACAATGCTGCTCAGCATGACTTCTCTCAGGTAAGGATCTGACAAATCAGCTCTCTGACAAATCAAGTCTGGTGTTTGCTGGCACTCAGAGTTACTAATTGGACATTTTGTGATGGTGGTTACAACTAGTGCGAATAGGTTTTCTGAGATGCTATATCAATTGGGCTCCGAAGAACTCCTTAGGCCCAGGTGGGAGAAAAATAAGTAGAATGAGGCTATTTGGAAGACTGATCCTGATGTTGTCTTAAAACACTGCTATTAGCTTTTAATTGACTAGATATGGATTGCCGGTACACATTTTTGTTTCCAAGCATTGAAATAACCGTTTTTCCATTTTAGAGCTTTGACAAGCAATGAGGACAAAGCAATAAAATAGAAAGCTAGTTGTTTTGAAACCTAAGCGGAGAGCTAGAACCACATCTCTGAGGAGAAAGAGATTTTGTTCTGGCAAAAAGGCAGGAAGATCTAATAGGAATCAACAGACAGTATTTAAAAAATATGTTAGATGCATATACTGTATGCTGTTCCTCCATGAGTTCAAAATGACATAAATATATTTCTTCCTCCAGTTTTTCTTTACATCAGTGATGTAAAACTGACTTAAGAATTACTGACTGGCTCAAAATCCTACAGTGAATTATGCCATTAAGTATGGACTTGAAATAGTTTCCATAGTTCAAGTCCAACGTCTGAACACTAGACTGGTTCTCTTGGACTATTGCTTAATGCCTTCTCACAGGTTTTTTTTTTTTTTATCATGCTATTTATTACTGTTTTTAAAAATTAAAGGGCCTTAACTATTTTGACTCAGGACAGAAATAAACTAAACATTTTCATTTTCTGCAAAACTTCATGTTTAAGTATTTCCAAGTCTCATCATAAATAATTAACAATTAAAATGAAATTAAAGAGTGAGATTCATCTTTGGATATAGCATCAATTCAGGATGTTCTTATATTCATATGAAAAATGAAAGCAGCCACTTTGATAGGGTTGTAATGATGATGATGGGGCAAATCCAAATTCCTAATCTATATATATTGAGACCTATAATTTTATGAGGTAAACTGAAGGTTTCAAAATAGTAGCAATTTTTTCTCCGGTAAAAAAATCAAGGAAGAAGATAAAGGAAGATTGTGATTGGCAGTATTATTGGAAGAATCTGCTGACATGAAAGTTAAATCCTATCAGGAATTGAAGTTGCATTGGAATATATCAAGAATTATTTCAAATCTTGCTGAAAAAAGAAAACAAATAATTAATTACCCTTAATTATTATAGGCTGTGCAATGTTTTAGACTTGAAACCTAAAAAAGTTTAAAGAATTTGAAGTTCTTCATGTAGTATCTCTCAATAACTCTTTAAAGGAGCTGTTTTCCCACAGCAGGGAAAATATATGGTTGTTTTAGAAAATGGATGCCAGGTTCTACAGGCAAGCCCACCCATACTTGAAAGTACTACAGGCTGTATTAACATTCTTTCCTGAACTGCCTAAACTTATCCTGCTTTATTTTTGAAATTTATCAAGCTTTCTTGGAAAAATGAAAACTTTACTTGCACATTGCAAAATTCCAATTTTCTCTTAATGTAGATGTACTGGAATGCTTTCTTTCTTACCTGACCAGGTGCTACATCTGTTGGATCCGGACCATGATGAAACTCTCTGTGCAATTTTCCAGAGTGCAAATCTAGTACAAATTGCTTGAGTTTACCAGGAACACTGAAATGATATATCACATTTTAAGCAATATTAAACAATGCACCTTAGATAGCATAAGATCCAACTCAAAATGCCATATAAAGATTAGATATCAAAATCATCAAATCATCTCAGTTCATAGTCAATCCCATAATCATCATAAGAAGTATAGTAGCTGGCACATATATAATTAAGCCTAGACTAGGCTCAATTAAAAAGGATTGAAATAATAAAATACAGTGCGTGCTAAGGTGCCAAGATAAAGAGCAAATTTAAGGATGACTGTCTTTAAACATTGTCAGGTAAATTAAGCCAACATTCTTTATATCTCAATATGGCTTTTAATTTAAAAGTTACTTAAAAGCAGGCAAATAGAGGAAATTGAGTATTTCCCTTGCAAGATTATTCATAGCTTAAGCAGAATTTAGGCTTTACCCTAAATTCAAGAGATTAGCTCAAAATCTAAACAAAAAAAAAATCATATTAACCCTATTTCACACATTCAAAATATTTTAAGATTACTATCTCTTTTTTTCTTTTTGCAATTGCCTGAAAGCACAGCAAGCTTTTTGCCACTTCATTAATCCCCATAGAGCTGAGCAGCCCAATAATTTCATTGCCTGCTACCTTCAACCCCCTGCTCACCACAATACTGCAGAGAACAGTAGGTGCCAAATGCAGGGGTTATAAATACAAATGGCTATCTGTAAGTTATATTGATAAAAATGTTTCTGAAAGCTCTCCTGCTTAAGTAATTGCAGGCACAGAAATGAATGCTAAAAGGACATCAATTTAAATTTCTTCTGAGGTAATCTATTTTCCCACATACTAAAGACTATGTGAAGATAAAATTGGAACTACCAGAATTCCAAGAATAAAAACAACAACCTCAACTAGTACATTAAGTATAAAGAAACAGAAATTAACTAAAACAAATTATTTTCAAATCTGTCCACAAACACCTTCTTTGATGTGTGCAAACCTTCCTGCTTCTGTGTTTGTTTTTTTCTAAACAATTTTAAATAAGAAATGGCATACTCAAAGTTCAGTACCAACCTCCAGAATTATCTGTAACTTTAAAAATATCTTCTGTAAAGCCTTGAAGCCATTCTTGCAAATTAAATATGGTAGCTGTTTCTATCTACTGCTTTGTTTGGAAATCTGCTCAGAAAAATAACTATGAAGATAGAATAGTATAGATACGATGGCATATGCTTTGAGAGACTAAAGGTGAAGAATTGGGAGTAGTTGGAAGCAGCTTAAAATGATTCTCCTCTGCAAACTCAAGTTTTGTGATTGAGCACAATGGTGGACAGATATGTTCATTTACAGATGAATGCAGAATTGTTTTCCATAGTTAATGTATAGTACAGGTAAATCCAAGACTTATGACTGGTTTTTTAGACTTTAAAATTATCCCAGGTCTGAAACAGAGGCTTTATAGCCTGTAAAATGTTTCTGCTTTTGAAATATCTCATATTGTATCCCCCTTGTGATCACATTTAATGTGTTTGGTAACTGACTCACCTTCACCTGGCTTCCCAATTACATCATCCCATCCCACCAGGTCTGGCAGAAGAGGTATGTTATGGGTCTTGTGTACAAAAGAATTACATCTGGTGGATCCAGGAGGCAGGCCATTTCTAGCATGCTCCCCCTCTGGTGAGAGTGGCTCCATGCTTAACATCTTTCCAAAAATCCCTCAAAACATGGTTGGGTCAACAGGTTTGATTAGCTTCAGGAAGTGTCCAATTAGCAATAGTAAGTAGACTTATATATCATTTCATAAAGCTTTACAGCCCTCTCTAAGCAGTTTACAATGTCAGCATATTGCCCCCAATAATCTGGGTCTTCATTTTACGAATCTTGGAAAAATGGAAGGCTGAGTCAACCTTGAATCAGTCAGAATCAGTTCCCAGTTGGCAGTGGGAATGCAGAGTTAGCCTTCAGTACTGCATTCTAACCACTACTCCTGAGGTGATGGCTACATTGTCTATAACATCAAACCTTCTATTACAACTTCTGTTAAGAGTAATACTAATTTTTGTTTTTAATTACAGAATTTTAAAAATAATGTTTATTTTATGGCTTGTTTTTATTGTACGCTGCGCAGAATCATGTTTTGTGAGATGGGTGGCTGTATAAATATAATGAAACAAACAAACAGATTATCCTCAACCCACCTGAAACATAGAGCCTTGTAATGTTACACATTTCTATAAAGTGAAAGGAATGGGGCTCACAAGCACTGTTTTACAATTGGAGTGTCTGCACTTAGCAACAGTCTGCCCCTGCAGGGTTGGTTTTCTGTAAGCTGTTAAAAATTAAGCTTCTCATAAAGTATTTAAAACATGAATTGATACCATCAATTACAGTGCTACTCATGTTAACATTTGTATATTATGTTTTTTTTATTTTAGAGTAGACATTTTATTACTTTATATTAATGGAAGTTGCTGAGAATCTCCTTTATTGCAGCAGAAATAAATCCAATAAATCAATAAATAATTCTATAAAAGATAGATTATTACCATCCACATTTAGTTATTTCCTCTCCTTAAAAGTAGTAAGGATGAGCTGAAGTATGTAAGCAGTATAAATACAGTAAGTATGCAGTAATTCTGCCCCAATCCCCACTATCACCAAATCCTTCAAAACTTTACTCCAAGGAAATCTTTCTATGAAAAAAATGTTCTCTAGACTTAATTTTTATGATACAACTCAATACAAAAAGGGTTTTACCCCCTCCCTTCCTTTCTAACTTTATATGACCAAGATGAAAGGAAACATGTACTCACGCCAAATCACTGAAGTCTGAAAAAACATACATATGTCTAAAACTATCAATAGCAATAACAGGACAATCTGCTGGACTCTTCTGAATGTGGAGCAAAGGATGTCTGAACTTGTCGCAATCAGCATGTAAAAAGTTTATTGTACCTTGAAATTCAGAAGCAAATTTTAGGATTTTTAGAGAATGTAATATTAGAACATATAGGTAAATCACCACAATATATGTAAATATCTAGCTTGGGGTAAAAGTATTTTGAATATACAAAAGGTGTTGATAAGATCATTTTGTATTAACATAAATAGGTTAAAGATGCTATTTCAGGAAAAACAGTTTAATTTTAGGAGTATTGATTGATTTAGAACTAGATCTTCAGAAAACTTTTAAAAAGTTAGCAGGTTGAAATAGCTGACTTTCCAAAAAAATGTGCACAAGAATAAGCCTTAATTTTTCAGTAGTAAGAGTATTAAGCTGTTATATTAAATAATAAGAAAACACAATATCAATTTCTTGTGCATAGGAGAAAACTAACAATTTTGTCAACTTAGCCTAATACCTAATTCATTAAAGACAAAATACAATATACATATATCTATATATCTATATATCTATACATAATTACAGCAAACAACTACCTTTTTCACTTATTAACTGTCGTGCAACTTCCTGCTGGAATCTTTCTAAACTTTCTGAATCATCTTTCATATGAAAGAGTATAAGGAAAGGAAGACCCTCTTCTGTCAATTCCTATGTAGAAAGAAAAATATTAATAGACTATCAGTTTTCTATTAGCTTTTAGTTAATATTTTAGCTGTGTACTCATATACTTTTAATAAGAAATTACATTACAATGGATAAATCAGAAATTAACACAGTATCTCCCAATTTAATCAAAAATTTTTATACTCAATAATTCAAAAAAAATAAACAATTAGTTCAAAATTCCTGAAAGGATTGAACAAAAATAATTCTATATATTTATTAATGTTTAATGTTTATTCCCTCAAAAAAACAAAATTATATATCCTACTTGATACAGAAGTAATCCTCAACCTACAACTAGTCATGTTATTCATTTATTAAATTTATTTTTACCCATCTCGGTGACTCTGGGCGGCTTACAATATCAAAACAAAACCATAAATTTATATGTAAATGTAATGTATAAAATCACAATAAATTTGCAATAAAAATACAGGTAATAACTCAAACACTTTATATTCTTTATACTCAAAGATGGAGAGGAAGAGAGCAGAATGTACTATGGGGAGGAAGTGGGAGTTGCTGTTAGTTGATCAATTTCCTCTAGTGTGGTACTCCCCCATTAGATCCTCAAGCCAATTGACAGAGCCAGGTCTTCAGGCTCATGAAGAATGAGAGCCAGTCTCACCTCAGAGAGCAAGATGTTCTAAAGGGGTGGGGCTGCAGCAGAGAACACTCTTCTCCTGGACAGTCAATTCCTTGACTAACAGGATCTGAAGCATGCCTCCTCTGCCAGTACCTATGGGGCTCCTCAAACAGGAATGAGATAATTCTTCAAGTAACCTGGACCCATGCCATGTAGGTCTTTATAGGTAATAACCAACACCTTGAATTGCACATGGAAACAAAATGGCAGCCAGTGAAACTCGCAGAACAGTGTAACATGGGCCAATCTAGGAGCTGCAAAGATTGCTCATGCCACCGCACTCTGCACCAGTTAAAGCTTCCGAATGCTTTTCAAAGACAGCCCCATGTATAGTACTTTGCAGTAGTCCAAGATGGGGTGACCAGGACTTGAATGACTGAGCACAGGATTCCTGATCCAGGAAAGGCCACAACTGGTGCACAACCCAAAGTTGTGCAAAAGATCTCCTAGCTGCGACTGCCCTCTGCTCTTCGAGCTGGAGTTGCAAGTCCAGAAGAACCACCAAGTTGCAGACTGGGTCTGTCCGAGATAGTGCAATCCCATCCAAATTGGTCTAAAGTCCCGGATATTGATGCTTTCTACCACTTTCTCTAAAAAAGGAAGGTGGGAATTTGGGCAGGTGGGATCAAGCAATGGCTGTTTGAGGAGGGGGTGAACTAGGAACCACTCTTTGAAGTTATGATGGCAACGGAATGGGTGCTTTACGGCTTGTAGGGCACCCCGGCCATCATTAATGGTCACACACACACTCCACAGTCGTATGTATGTTGGGCAGATCAGCTTTATGACTGGCCAGTGTTCCACAATCCCATGACTGTGATTTGTAATTATTTTTTCCAGTTTCCAACAGAACTGACCATTTAAATGAACGGATTCCCTTAATGACCATCACAAAACAAAAGCATGAAATTTCTGGTCACATAGGTGCCTTCATTTACAGCAGTAATGATTTACTACTTATAGCTGAATTCCCAGTCCCAATTATAGTTGTTATGTTGACGATTACCTGTATAGATATTCTCAAAATGCATAGGCAGTAGGAATATCACTCTCCTACTCACTCGTAAATCCCTTCCCAAATGAAAAAAATATTTCAAATTGGTCCCCCAAATTCTTATAGTTCTCATTTATAGAATGCCAAATTCAGTGAGAACTCGAAGTTATGACAGTCCTGGAAAAAAAACCCTTTACAACCAATTCAGGAATTCACAATTTTTAGTGTCCTTAGCCATGTAATCACCATTACAGTCAGTATAAGTTGACCTCTCTGATCTCTACGTTGCAAGGGGGGAGATTGCTTACACAAATTGCTTGATATTTTTTTCCTTCCCCTCTCACAGAAATGAAAGATTGGAGTAACAAATACAGAATATCAGATACAAAAAGAAATATATGTTTTTGATGTCTGAAATTCTGAAAAATACTAAAAATAAAATCATAACTGGTGCATATCTTTTACATTGTAAAAATCAAATAAAGAACATTTAGGGTTCTGCATTTTGTTCAGCATTTATACTGCTGCTCAAACAGGTCTAAAGCAGCCGTTCTATCTGTATGGGTAACAAGCATCCACACGGGATATCCAGATATAATAAACATCATCTCATAGAGATCATCATCATCATCATATTGCTCAATACTTTTATCTACCTACTTCTGAGAAGGAATTTTCTATTCTGAAGCTCACACTGTAATTTTTATTAGTTGACAACTTAGGTAGGGAAGGATATTCTGGGAATACATAAATACTCTATATATGTGTAGATAAACTTAGAATTTTAGGTACCAAAATACACAAAGATTGGGTTTGATTTATCCATGGATGGGCATATCTGTGAGTATATTCAGTAATATATTTTTATAGTATCAGTATATATTCACAGATAAGTCAAATAAAATTTCTTGAAAAATATGCCACCAATGCTTAAGAAAATATAATCTGTTCTGGTAGTATACTTTATTGGTACAAAATATGAAAATAAATGAAGTTATTCAGGATATAGGGAAAAAATATACAAAATGTTTGAGAATTAGTTTATCTGTGGGTAGCAAATTTTTTTAATAATACTTTGGTTAAAAATTCTAGGGTTGGTTTATCCTTCTAAAGGGTTAAAGCAAGTTGCTTTATAAAGTAATGAAAGACATTTGATACTTAATTTTGAACTAAATTAATTTCATTTGCAACCATTTATCCCTTAAATAAAAGGCCTGAATAATTAGATAGTCTTTACCTCTCCATTTTCAAATGTAATTTCACGAACAAGAGGAACACATTTGTCCTGAGTCCATGCATAAGCGAAGTCAAAATTAATCATAGAACCCAAGTAAACCATATCTGGAGCATTTTCCTGTTAAAACATGATTTTAAAATTAAGCATAAATTAACATATAAGAAATAGTATAATTGATATTATAATCTCCAAAGGTGAGAGAGGCAGTAACTAAATTTGACAAACAAACAAACAAAGTATAACTAAGAGGACATATCACAAGGCAATATATGGTGTTCTGTTACAAACTTTTGTGACCTGTAGCAGCACATTACAATATGTTTCTCATATCGTGGCCAGCAACAGTCAGTAGCATTATTTCAGTGGCTTGGAAACTCACAGCATCATAGTTAATACCAACACGTTATAACAGATGGCAGAAGGATTCACCTTATCATACTATTCAGAAACATGAGTATTGAAAATCTAGCCTTCTTTAAATGATGCCAAATGCAAATAATTTTAAACATTGATATTATTGTAACATACTGCAAATTCTTCTTGCTTTTTTTAAAAAAAATCTTGCTATAGTAGTAAATACCTAAGTACAGGAGGGTGTTTGTTATTGGACCTCTGGCATGAATGTATATGATAAGTAGAAATTCTACTGTGGTCTTCATTTTGTTTCTTTTTGGCTTTAATGTTATGCTTTTATTTTGTTCACCATCCAGTGTTTCTCAGATAGATGGATAGTGATATAAATTGAATAAATAAATACTACCAAGATACTTTTGAATAATAATTGTTCAATAAATTGAATAATTGAACTGATTTTCACTATATCCACCCAAAGATTAGGTATAATGGGATTACCTGAAAATATAAATAATTAGGAAACAGAAGTTAATTGTAAGGGGGTCATAGTGTTTTAATTTCTTTTCTTTTTTTTATAAAATAAATTTTATTAATTTTTCCAAATTATAATCAACACAAGAGAAAAACATAGTTTATACATACAAACAAAAACCATACATTCCCCTCCCTCCCTCCCCCATTCATAACACTAAACATAAAAAAAAATCCCCCATACAAACACGTCTATCCCGGCAGATATTGTTCCTGCCCTCATTGGTAAATAATTATGCCCACAACACAGAATAAGATAAGTAATCCCCAAATGTGATTTTCATACAATTACCTTTCAATCTAAATAAGTATATCTCTCTTCATATTAACATTGGCCCATAAAATAGTGTTTTAATTTATTTTCTTATGAAGCCTTCATGCCAAAATGCAAATTTCGAAAAGCCCCAAAAGAAAGCTAAGAAAAAGGATAGGGGACTTTCTGGATTATATTTTTAATTGTTAGCTAATTATCTGAGGGACTGAGACTGGTCTATCTAGTTATGCCTAAGCATAAATAATTATCTGATTTGCATTGAAGAAATGTGAATTAATAGTTTCCCAATTTTGGCACAAACTAAAGAAATAGAAAATACTTGTAGCTCAGGTTTTAGATTTTGGCAGTGGTTTGCTCTCCAAGCTTGTTTCAATTTAGTTTCTGAATGTTTCGTTACCAGACTAGGTAACGTCATCAGCAGGATTTTCTTGTCCTATTCCTCTTTAGCTTACAAATGTCTTGCGTACCAGTGTAAGCAGCTGATTGGTTCTCTTGTTGATTAGTTGTTTGAATGGTCTGGTTTCTGAAATATTCATGTTGCATCTAGATCAATATGCTTGTTAATTGCTCCTTTGTAAGAATACCAGGTCTGAACAAAATCACATGTGTGGTAACTGCTAGCATGGTCAATGATTTTTGTTCCTTCCCAATCTAACTGGTGTTGTTTATTATCAATGTAGGTTGAGATCAGGGATTTTTGGTCATGCAGTTTAACTGCTACTTGATGTTCATCAACTCTTTGTTTTCAATTGCCTTCTAGGTTGTCCCACATAGAATTGGTTACAATCGTTGCAACTGAATTTGTATACTATCTTGCTGTTGTCTTCCTTTTGTAGTTTGCCTTTGACTTTAGATAGCTCTTTTCTGAGCGTAAATGTGGGTTTGTGAGCTATCATAATTCCTAGGGGTTGCAGTATTCTGACAGCCATTTTGGATGTTCCTTTGATGTATGGCAGGACTTTTTTTTGTGTTGTGGTTGGTTGTGTATTTTGTTGGGGTTTGGATGTCAAAGAACGTATTATGAAATTTTTGGGATAGCCATTGCAGAGGAAAACATTGAAAAGGGGTTTCTCTTCTGCTTTTCTTAATAACTTGGTGCTGCACTGTGTTTTGGCTCATTTGAAAAGGGTCTGGATGCAGCTCTTCTTGTGTGTAGTGGGGTGGTTGCTTGTGAAATTTAGAAACTTGGTCTATGTCTGTGGATTTTCATATATGCAGGTTGTTAGTTTGCTGTTATCAGGTCTTCTTATGTCAATATCTAGGAAGGGGAGTCGTTCTTTTTCTTCCTCACATGTAAAACTGATCCCAGTAAATACCTTGTTGAGTAGATGATGTGTCTCTTCTAGTCTGGTGCGTTTGAGGATGGCAAAAGTGTCATCCACATAATGTACCCAAAATTTTGGCTGGATGGTTGGCAGCACTGTGCATTCAAGTTTCTGCATTATTGCTTCTGCTATTACATATTATATAATACTATATACAGATATAGGTAATCCCATAGGCGTGCCTTGTATTTGTTGATAGATTTTGCCATTGAAATTCAAGTGTGTTATGAGGCATAACTCCAGAAGTTTCATGGTAGCATGGATGGATATGGAGTGTTAGTTACAGCTTTGATTTTCTGTGAGTAAATCATAGATGAGTTGTTTGGGCAGGTCAATAGTGATAGATGTGAATAATGCAGTCACGTCAAATGAGACCATTATTTCTTCTTCATTTATTTTGTTGTTTCTAATTAATTAAAGGAATTTCTCATAGAATAAGCCGAATTGTTGATGAGACGTTGAAGTCTTTTTCTTAAAGCTTTTGGTAGTTTGTAGGTTGGTGTACCAGGTAGTGCCACTATGGGCAGAGGGGAATTTCATTTCTGTGTATTTTGGGAAATTCATAGAATGTGGGTGTAGTGGAGTCTTGTGGTAGTAAAAGTTTTATTTCTGTTGAAGTTAGTTGTTTTTGTCAGGGTTCCAGGTAACACTCCCACTGAAAGAAAGCTCTGAGGCTTGAGTTTCCTCAAAGTTACGTTTTATTAGAGATGTCATATTGGCACATCTGGGGAAACCCAAATCTGAAAAGTTTCCAGGTTTTCCCCACCCAAACAAAACTTCAAGTCCCTGCCCAACACCCACAAGTCTATCACATGGTCCAATCAGATATCATCCCAACTGGAGATGCCTCCCAGGTGCAGGACAAGTTGTCCTTGACTTCTTGAGAAAGGAATGTTATTATGACTATATATCACCCATACTCCACACAATCTTCCCTCCCAGTTTCCCACTAGTAAACGTGACAGGTTTGAAGGCCTAATACAAAAGATGGCTTCCAGGCCTGACAGTTTTTCTTTTTCCATTTTTATCAAGGTGTTTCTTATTCCATTCTCTAATTGTTTTGTTGGGTCTTTGTTGATTACCTGGTAGGTGTTAGTGTCATTAAGTAAATTTTCCACATTTTTGCTGTAATCAGTTTTGTCCATTACCACAGTTAGTCTGCTTTTGTCTGCTGGTAGGATGACAATGTCTCTATCTTTTCTCAATTTCTTTAATGTCTTATTCTCCTCTTGATTAAGTGTTCTGTCTTGTCTGTTTTGTTGGATGTTAGGAATGATTCCCTGTCTGAGGTCCTCTTGTGTTCCCTGGTCAAGTTTGTTTGTTTTCGTTATGTATTCTAAGTTGGCAAGGAAATTGACCAAGTCTGCATTTTTGTAGTTGAAATTAAATTAAGTTTCTTTTATAATGTTATTCTAGTTCAATTGAACTAGAAATGTTTTATTAGTAAGCTGCTATTAACTTAAATATTAAATATATTAATATATGTATTAATATACATATATTGTATGTATATATAATATACATAGCTGTATAACTAAACTTCAGCTATTTTAGGGTTGTATTCTATACTTTTTTTCAAAATAGCAGTTACGATCAGACAGATCAGCAACAGAAGTCCTATCTTCCTGCGAGATTTTTCAGGCATTGTTTATTAGGCAGACTGAAATGGTTAATAGGCACTGTATACATCAGCTTTTATTTATTTTATTTTATTATTATTTATTAAATTTATTTTCTTTTACAAAGCCTCTAACAAAAGATATGTAAGGAAATTCAATAGTCATGTGTGCTTATGAACTAGAAACTATTTTTTAAATAAAAGAAGTAAAAAGGAATGATTTTCCCTTAGGATTTCACAATGGGAGTACATTTAAATTAATTTTAAAGCATCCTGGAATTAAAAATTAGAAATTTAAATTTACCATAAATCTAACTTTTCAGTAAAGTCAAGTTAGGATTGCAAGAAGCAATGTCTTTAAACCAATAACTTCAAGGTCAATAAAAAGAAGTATTAATTTATTCAATGACTATTTAATAAATTGTGGAATTTGCTCTCATCCTAAATTGAATTTTTTGTTAAAAATATTTTTATTTACTTATAAAAAATACTGGCTGCCCATTTTATCTCTGGTCAGCTTACAATACTAATCCATAAACAATAGTGTTATTCATGGTGGCTAGTCCTGATACCTATGCACTTTTTTCTGGAATCAAGTACATAATTTAAACACTAACTGCAAGGAGCAATGCAAGAAAAATCCTACTGCTTTCCTCTTTTTAGAATCAAGATCACTGGTAAAACCACACTTGCAATATTGTACTCAGTTTTGGTCATCACAATATAAAAAGGAGGTTGAGGACTCTAGAAAGAGTGAAGAGAAGAGCACCAAAGATGATTAGGGGACTAAACGTATGAAAATGGTTTATATGAAGAACGGTTGCAGGAATTAGGTATGTCTAGTTTAATGAAAAGAAGGACCGGGGTGATATGATAGCAGTGTTCCAATATTTAAGGGCTACCACAAAGAAGAGGGAGTCAACCTATTTTTCAAAGCACGTAAAGGTAGAATAGAATAACAGAGTTGGAAGGGAACTTGGAGGTCTTCTAGTCCAAGCCCCTGCCCAGGCAGGAAACTCTATACCACTTCAGACAAATGGTTATCCAACATCTTCTTAAAAATTTCCAGTGTTGGGGCATTCACAACTTCTGCAGGCAAGTTGTTTCACTTATTAATTGTTCTAACTGTTAGGGAATTTCTCCTTAGTTCTAGATTGCTTCTCTCCTTGATTAGTTTCCACCCATTGCTTCTTGTTCTACCCTCAGGTGCTTTGAAGAATAGTTTGACTTCCTCTTCTTTGTGGGAGCCCCTGAGATACTGGAACACTGCTATCATGTCTCCCCTAGTCCTTCTCTTCATCAAACTAGACATACCCAGTTCCTGCAACTGTTCTTCATATGTTTTAGCCTCCAGTCTCCTAATCATCTTTGTTGCTCTTCTCTGCACTCTTTCTAGAGTCTCAACATCTTTTTTACATCGTGGCGACCAAAACTGAATGCAATATTCCAAGTGTGGCCTTACCAAGGCATTATAAAGTGGTATTAACACTTCATGTGATCTTGATTCTATCCCTCTGTTTATGCAGCCCAGAACTCTGTTGGCTTTTTTGGCAGCTGCTGCACACTGCTGGCTTATATCTAAATGGTTGTCCACTAGGACTCCAAGATCCCTCTCACAGTTACTACTATTGAGCAAGGTACCACATATACGGTACCTGTGCATTTTGTTTTTCTTCCCTAAATGTAGAACCTTGCTTTTTTCATTGTTGAATTTCATTTTGTTAGATAGCGCCCAATGTTCAAGTCTGTCAAGATCCTTCTGTATCTTGAGCCTATCTTCTGGAGTGTTGGCTATTCCTGCCAACTTGGTGTCATCTGCAAATCTGATGAGTTCCCCATCTATCCCCTCGTCCAAATCATTGATGAATATGTTGAAGAGCACTGGGCCTAAAACAGAGCCTTGGGGTACCCCACTCCATGTAGATACAGTTCCATTGAGGTCTACACATTGAGTGCGGTTGGTCAGCCAGTTCCGAATCCATCTGGTGGTGATGCTGTCTAACCCACATTTTTCTACTTTATCTGGTAGTAGGTTATGGTCTACTTTATCAAATGCCTTACAGAAGTGCAAGTAAATTATACCAACAGAATTCCTAAGGTCCACTACTTTTGTCACTTCGTCAAAGAATGCATTAAGATTAGTCTGGCATGATCTGTTTTTGACAAACCCATGTTGGCTTTTGGTTATTACTTGGTTTGCTTCTAGGTGTTCGGTGATTCATTGTTTGATTATCTTTTCCAGAATCTTCCCTGGTATTGAGGTCAGGTTGATAGGTCTGTAGTTTCCTGGATCTATTTTTTTTCCCTTTTTTGAAGGAAGATGGTAACTACATCATCTCTTTTCCAATCCTCTGGCAGTTCTCCTGTGCTCCAGGATCTTTGAAAGATATAGTTCAGTGGTTCTGAGATCTCATCTGCCAGTTCCTTCAGAACCTTGGGGTGTAATCCATCTGGTCCTGGTGATTTGAACTCATCTAGGGTAGACAAGTGTTCACTTACCATTTTCTTCCCTATTTTAACATGTTCCTAATCTGTTTTTTGTGGTGCTGTTTTTGATACGTTGGACTGTTTTTTCCTTTTGTGTAAAGACAGATGCAAAAAATAAGTTAAGTCGTTCTGCTTTCTTCCTGTTGCTTGTCACCTTCTTGCCACTTTCTCCCAGCAATGGGCCAATTGTTTCTTTGACTTTTTTCTTATTTTTAATATGTTGGAAGAAGTTTTTTTTGTTATTTTTTACTTTAGTCGCAAGCCTTTGTTCATTGTGAGCCTTAGCATTCCTCACTTCATTTTTACAGGCTCAGGCTATTTGCTGATATTCTGCTTTAGTTATTTGTCCCTCTTTCCACTTTTTATATTTGTTCTTTTTGTCTTTTAATTTGTTAGAGCAGTGATCACCAACTGGTGGAGAAAATTTTGGTGGTCCGCAGAAAAATTATTTGCATTTTTTTATATTGCACTAAATAAGGGATCCTCAAACTACGGCCCTGGGACAGATACGTGCAATGAATGTTTGTGTTGCTGCAGAGAGTCTCCCCCTTTGGGAACTTTTTGTGCGGGTTGGAGGGGGGCAGAAATTCTGACTTGGGGTCTGCTTCGGCCTCCTGTGCGGGGCTTTGGGCGAAGACTAGAGGGAAGTGCCGCCGGAGGATCTTGTTCCAGTGGGACTGTATCATGGCCTGGAACTGGTTGACTATCTCAGTCCGCTGAGCCTCCAGGCGCCGGTACCTGGCCTTGCACTCCCACAGGTCTTCCCTCTGCTTGGTAAGCCTATGCTTGTAGTCCTCAGTGAGGTGCTTCTGCTGATCCTCCTTCCTGGTCAGATCCGATTTGAACTGAGCTGTTTTGCCAACTCTTTCTCATGGTGGCTGCTTAGCTGCAACAACTGCTTCCTGTTGGGGCCCTAAGGAGCTTGGGTGGGGAGGCGAGGAGTGGCTGGCAGGGGAGGGGTGAGTAAAGGCTGCCAAGCTGCCCCTTGATGTGAGTGACATCAAGTTGGCCATGCCCATCCAATCACATGATCACCTAGCCATGCCCACCCAGCCAGTCATTAGGCAGATCGTATTAGTGGTCCGTGAGATTTAAAATTATGAATTTAGTGATCCCTGAGCTATGAAAGGTTTGAGACCCATGTGTTAGAGAGATCTTTATGCTGCCATGCTGGTTTCTTTTGAGATCTATTATTTTTCTTCTTCATGGGTATTGTGCTAGACTGGGTTTTTATAATCTCACTTTTCAAAATTTCCCAAGCTTCTTGAATTGTTTTCCCCTTGAAGATTCTCACCATGGAATCCTTCTCAAACTCTAAGTTTATTGAAATTAGCTCTCTTAAAGTCTAAGACTCTAGTTTGACTTTGTTCTACTACTTGGGTTTGCATAACGTTGAATTCCAATATTGTGTGATCACTTGCCCCCAAGGTTCCTGTAGCTTCAGTACCTTCTATCATTTCGTCTCTGTTAGTAAGAATTAAGTCCAATATGGCTGATCCCCTTGTTCCCTTTTCTACTTTTCGGGAAACAAAAGTAGAACAAAAAGCAATGGATAGAAACTAAAGGAAAGAATCAGCTTAGAACTAAAGAGAAATTTCCTGACAGTTAGAACAATTAGTGGAATGACTTGCATTCAGAAGTTGTGGATTCTCCATTACTAGAAGTTTTTATGAAGAGTTTGGACAACCATTTGTCTGAAACGGTATAGGGACTCCTGCTTGAGCAGGAAGTTGGACTAGAAGACGTCCGAGGTTCCTTCCAATTCTGTTATTTTGTTATTCCCTAATCTATCAGGCTAGATATTAAATGACACAAAAGATTAAACTAGATGGCTTTTTGACATGTTTTGTTTTTTTATGTTACAGGAAGGAAGATGAGATTGCTGTCATATGTGATCAGTTGTCCTTGTCAGGGAATGGAGATTCTCAGAAATTGTTGATAGGAAAAGAATAATTTTACAATTTTAATTTAATTTAATATTCAGCCTATTAATGGTTAGAAAGTTTATTGCTCTTCTCAGGAAGCAACACATGCTGCAGACCATACCTTCTAAAAATAAAGGAGTCAGTGAGAAGATTATGATCAGGTAATTTACTGAAGTTATAATTGAAAATGCACCATTCAGGAAATAGAATCTGTTCCTTGTACAGACTGAACTAATATAGTTATTCTAAAAATGGCCTGGTTGTTTTCCAGAAGTTAATTTTCAACAATGAATTCTATGGTATTCCAGATCAGGGGTGGGTTCTACCTACCTTTAATACTGGTTCATAACGGGATCGCGTGCACGTCAAGCTTCTGTGCATGCACAGAAGCTTCTGTGCATGTGCAGATCACCTATGATGACATCCGGGGCGGTGAGTGGAGCCTCCTGCCAGTTTTACTACCAGTTCTTGCGAACCAGTCCAAACCGGGGGCAACCCATTACTGTTCCAGATATATATCTTCCCCCATACAGATGGATTTCATAGAGCACAAGCTGCTTCTAATTTAGAGGTTAAATAAAAAGAAGGTGATCCATCCCAGAAAATCAGTTTGCTATCATTAGGGAAAAAAATGTTTTGGAGTTTCCCAGAACATTTCATTTCATCACAGTTGGGGTGTACACACCTAATGGTCGTAACCACATAGCAATTTCCTTGGGAGGGGATTGTATTTTTTAATTTTAATTTTTATTTATTTATTTAATTTTTATACCGCCCTTCTCCAACAGGGCGGTGAACAGCCGAGATAAAACATAACATATAAAATTTAAAAAACAGTTTAAAAGACATTAAATAATTTCGGCCCACAATTTAAAACAACCCAGTTAAAACCAATTTCAAATTAAAACCGAAAGGATGGGATCAAGCCAGCCCGGCTAGACGAAATAAATGAGTTTTCAGGGCCCGACGAAAAGTCCGGAGGTCTGTTATCGTGCGTATCTCTGGGGGTAGGTCGTTCCAGAGGGCAGGTGGCGCCACAGAGAAGGCTCTCCCCCTGGGGGTCGCCAGCTGACATTGTCTGGCCGACGGCACCCTGAGGAGGCCTTCTCTGTGCGAGCATACTGGCCGGTGGCGGCAGAAGGCGGTCTCGTAAATACCCCGGCCCTAAGCCATGGAGCGCTTTAATGGTGGTCACCAACACCTTGAAGCGCACCTGGAAGACCACTGGAAGCCAGTGCAGCTTGCGCAAGAGAGGTGTCACATGGGAGCGCCCCGTCGCTCCCATAATCCCCCATGTGGCCGCATTCTGAACCAACTGGAGCCTCTGGGTGCACCCCAAGGGGAGCCCCATGTAGAGAGCATTGCAGTAGTCCAGGCGGGAAGTGACGAGTGCCTGAGTGACCGTACGTAGGGAGTCCCAATCCAGAAAGGAACGCAACTGGCGTATCAGACGAACCTGATAAAAAGCCCCCCTGGCCATGGCTCTTCTAAAGACAGCCGTGCATCCAGGAGGAGCCCTCTCCGTGGGGGCCAGTGATTCGCCCCCAATAACCAGCAATGGTACCAGCTGGCTATATCGGGGACGCCGGAAGTCACAGCCACTCGGTCTTGGTTGAGTCAGAGCCTGTTTCTCCCCATCCAGGCCCGCACGGCCTACAGGCACCAGGACATCACTTCAAGGGCATCATTGGGGTGGTCTGGGGTGGAGATGTACAGCTGAGTATCATCAGCGTACTGAAACTTGTCTTATTTAGCTACCAGCTATTGCATTTTATTGTCTCCTCAAAGTTTGCAAATACCTAACAATTTAAAGCAAAGAAGGTTTGTTATATTTGCAAAGGTATCTATTTTGTTTGAATAACTGACTGTTTTTTAAAAGTATTCGTATGTTTTTGGATTTCTGATTTTCTGGGAGAAATCTGCTTGTGACAACCATATTCTGCATGTCTGAGTTGTAAATTAGAGTTTTTATGGAAAACAATAAAAGGAAATAACTTTATTGCAATTTCACATTATATAATTACTTGGATGAAAATGGTTTGATTTTGTTTCTAATTAAAAAGCTGGTGATAGTTTATTGAAGGTTCTAGGATTCAATCACAATGCTAGCCAACAAAATAAGTGAATATTGAATCATAAGAACATTGGGCATTACACAAAAAGTCCTTTGATGGATAAGGGTAATTTATAAGCTACAGAGAAGTTAACATGTTCTTAAGAACATGACTGTGACTTGAAGCAAAGTATCAGAAATCTTTAAAAAGGTATTGACTTTTGGATTCTCAAAACTCAATCCCTTATGCTGTGATGTCACAGCAAAAAGAATCAAAGTATCAAAAATATTTTAAAAGGTATCGACTTTTGGATTCTCAAAATTCAATCCCTTAGGCCGTGATGTCACAGCCTACTATATAGTGAATGCTTCAAGGACTGGTAATGTAACTCTTGGAAGTTTTCTTTTTGGAATGAGATCTATCCTCTTGGTGTAAGAACTTTGTCTAATTATAGAATCTGATGCTCTGACTCCAAGAAACTCTAATATCAGTTTTAAGTTGTAGGATCCAATTGTTAGGACCAAAAATGTCAAAATACAATTTCCAGTTCAAAACCAGACTTATAAATTGATTTAGAATGAAATTGTAACAAGCCATGTTCTACTTTAAATAAATAGTCTAATATAGTGACAATGGCCCACAAGGAAAAGCAGAGCTGTTCAGTCTGGAAATGCTGCAAGTATCCACTAAAAACAGATCTTTTATCTGTAAGCAGATAAAACCAGAGAATTCTATTATATGGGCACAAGTGTATTGTCTTAATTAGTATATTTCCGAAAGGAAGCCTTCAGAGTCATACAGTACCCCAAGATTTAAAAAACACACTGAAAAATACCTTTTAATAAAATAATAAAAATAATAAATAATTAGAAATGAAGTAAAAACTAAATAGATATAAAAAATCAAGAGATGATTTATAGTAAAAACTATTGCTCCACACTGTAATAAAGACTTTTCTTGTGATTCTTTAGAAAGCCATGGAGTATAGAGATCAAGAAGAAATATAAATGAAATATAAATAATAAATATTTATTTGGGAGCCTGACTAATGCTACCTATCTTGAGCGAGTTAAACCTGTATTTCTAGAAGAATGAAATACAATTACTACTATCATATATAGGTAGTCCTCAACTTACAACAGTTCAATAGCACTGAAAAAAGTGACTTATGACCAATTTTCACACTTTTGACTGTTGTCTTCATGGTCATGTGATTTACATTTGGATGCTTGACAACTGATTCACATTTATGACCCCGCAGTGTCCCGGGGTCATGTGATCATCTTTTGCAACCTTCTGACAAACAAAGTCAATGGGAAAACCAGATTTACTTAAAAACTATATTTCTACCTTTCTAACAAATGCAGTGATACACTTAACAAACATGGTGAGAAAAGTCATAAAATGGGGTGAAACATACTTCTCATTTAGCAACATAAATTTTGGGCTCTATTGTGGTCATAAGTTGAGGAGTACCTGTATGCATAATTTTATGGATTTGGACTAATTTTAAACATTTCATCAAATTTAATAGATGGGGGGAAAATCAAACTTACCCCTGTTGGCTTATATATTATGTTGTCCCCACTAAATCTTTCTGGTTTGGAAACAGACCTAAGGATTAAAATAATTTTGATCTTACTATTCTAGGATATGAAATAAGAAAATAAATACTGGAATAGCAACACATCTTTAGTCATTGGCTCAATCCAGATATCATGCTAAAGTATCATTTATTTTAGCCATTATTTATTAGCAAAGGCAAAAACAAAACTGTTTGGTTTTAATTTTTTTCTGCCCTGCATGAGAATATATTTATTCAAACACCACATCCTAATTTGATTATCATTCTAAGTGCTAGCTGCAGTGAGCAGACCAGCAAATAGTTTAAAACTCTGGTTTCCTGCCTGAAAACATAGCAATGACATGTAGACTTATATACTGCTTCACAGTGCTTTATAGCCCTCTCTAGTTTACAGAGTCAGCATATTGCCCTCAACAATATGGGTCTTCATTTTACCGTCCTCAGAAGGATGGAAGGCTGAGTCAACCTTGAGCTGGTCAGAATCGAACTCCTACAGTGAGTAGTGAATTAGCCTGAGTGCTGCATTCTAATCACTGCACTACTACAATCATAGGAGCTTCCCAATTTTTGTAATTCTCTGCCCCTAGACTGATTTCCCAAGATTGAATGTGTATAAGGAAGATACAAATAACAGTAATAGGGCTGCTGTTTTATGGAGAGAGTAGTTTCAAGACCAAATTTGAAAAAAAAATATATTTTAAAATAGCTTTATTAGCATTGTTAAACAAATTCATAAGGATAAAAGTTATATTTTCAATATTTAATACACTGTTATTTAATCTATTGCAATTACTTTTACATTTAAAAATCTTACCCAAACGCAGCTAGGAAGACACAGTCATCATGCAAAACATTTGCTACTCTTTCAAAGTTCCTGTAATGATCAGAGTCTTTTTGTTCAAAATAGCCAATAATGTTTCTTTTATTGCGCTGTAACACATAAAACATACATAATAACATTCTAACTCACCCTTTAAAGAAATTAATATTTTCATAAATTCTATAGTTCTTTAAACAAACAGATGATATCTATTAGAATCAAATGTAACATTAGAATAAAATCATAGTCCAGGATCTCAAGTATACCCTTGCAACAAAGAAAAAAATGTGCAGACAATCTTGGAAGTATTAATCTTATTATTATATCCATTTTTATTAAGAACCTATATTTTCATTGAAATAATGTTTTACATGTGCCTGTGTAGAAGATATCATCTATTTCCTTCCAGTCACAAAAACAGTGACTACAGAATTTATACAACAGTAGATAAATGTCTATCCAAATATATTCTTGGGCTTGAAACACACATAAACTTCAAGATTCTCTGCGTTCTCATTTACAGGAGCCCATGATAGATTATAATGACTGTTTGTAAGGCATATTTAATACTCCTTTTATTTTCTCCCCATGGGAGTCGAGGTAAACTGGACAGATAGGGAGTGATTGACTCAAGGTTATCTTTGATCGCTGATGGTAGACTTAAATCTGGCTCATCTCTGCCTTAATCCAGTCCCTTGTCCACTTTGGATGGTGGCTGTCCACATCCATGACTATAATCATTTGGAAAATTAAGGACTACAAATTATATGACTAATAATAAGTTTGCTTTCACGGCAATGTAGATCACATAACCAAAATTATTCTACAATATTTGAAATGCTACCAAGGAAGTTATTAAAATTAACATTAATTTTAAAAATATTTTAAAAGTTTGAAATATTTAAAATATTTAAAAATATTATAATAGTGGTTATAAGACTTCTAAACAATCTTCACTAAATGAGAAAATGAGTGTAACTTGCTAAGCAGTTAACATGGATTTTCAAATTTATATATGGCAATCAACATATACTTATATACATACAAACTCACATCAAGAGAGTTAATTTCTTCCAAGCTTAGTACTTCTCTAATTGGATTGCTTTTCTGCTGCCGGATATAATCTGCTATTGCTGTCACTGATCTCTGACCTCGATACTCTCTCTTCATCATCATTCCATTCCGGAACAACTTCAAGGTTGGGTATTTACTTATCCTATATCTTTGAGCTATGTCAGCTGAAAAACAATTACAAAGTATTTGAAAACATGTACACTCAAGTGTTATATAGTTTGCATTTCTTTACATTTATATACAATTTAGAAGGAATCAAAATTATATTTCCCATCTTTAAGAAAGATAATGCAGAAGTAATTACATTTTGTACCTTTAACTTCACTTATAGACTGAAGCAATGAGTCTATTAAAACCTCAATTATTTTTTGTATAGTGCATACTTTTTCTTCATGGTCACTTCAAAACTCATTCATTCCTATTTTTTAATTGTTTGCTTGAACTGTAAACAAAATAATGGTTAATAAAATGATCTCAAATCATACCTCCAGGCATTGATCCGAATACCAAAATAATAATGCACTTTTTGCCAATTATAGAAAAAGAAGACTTTTGAGGGGTCCTTGGTGTTGTCTGAGCTTGGTTGTTTTCTTACAGACATTTCATTACCCAAACAAATCATCAGTGCTAGCCTTGTGTTCTAAAGTAGCACACACAAAAGATGTTACTTGGATTTCCTCCTGATACATCAACAATATTTTGAGACAACCCCACGAAAGTCTGCTCCAGTCTTCCTCTTATAAGATTACTGATAAGGTATTAAGAAACAGAGTTAAAGGTTTTACTTATTTTACAAACCATGATGATAAAATTTGTTGGCTAAAGAATTCCTTTAGAGCAGTGTTTCCCAACCATTTTTTCTCCTGTGACCATCTTCTGATCTTATTTTCCCCCTGTGGCCCCTTAAGACGCCATTACCAAGTACAGACAGTAACTGCTGTTTTTTCTAATGTCAGCAAGATAGCATATCAACTCTCGAAAGGACTCTAGCTAATGTTTCTTAGTTGCCATGCTTGGAGGGTGGTGGGGTGGAAGATGTGGAATGTAGAATGTTTTCCTCCAATGTGCCAGACGTAACAAGGATAAGGTTCCTGAGACCCAAGGCCAGATCAACATGCCCTAGCAACAGCAGGAGGGAGTGCTGAGAAGTTCATCACCTGCTTGGTTGGCTGACATGACCTGTGACACAAGGGGGATGGCCAGTATCTATTCTTTAATTATACAAAAAACACAGAAATTATTCAGTGTTGGTTTCACCTTTGACCATGCTGATATGATGTACTCAATAAACCAGATTTTGAGGAAGCCAAGGCCTCAAGAGTCTTGAATTGATTTGCAGCATTATTCGGAACCATGTGTTGTGGCCCCGCCCTCTGAGCCTATCTAATCGGAGGACGAAGGCTCCGAACATGAGGGAGAGGAGTCAGCCAGGCCTCCCTCTCCAGGCCCCTCCCCTCTGGCACTGTCTCAGGTGCCGGCCGAGGGAGAGGAGATTAGCCAGGAGCCGGGTGTCTCGGATGAGAGCGAGGAAGGAGAGCCATCGTTCCTGGATGCACGCCAACGAAGGCGTGATAAACGGTTGCAGCAGTTAAGGAGGCGTGCTAGGGATTAGAACTGAGTCACTGGACCACACCCCAGAGACTATATAAGAAAGGGTGGTGGCTGGTAAAACTCCGTGACGAACAAAAACTAACTTTGGCTAGTCGCTTGAACAACATCTGAAGCTGCCGAAGGGATATTGTTTTTGCTGGACTATTTACAATGCGTATGTAATGTTATGTTATCTGTTGCAGTAAAGCTCTTGGCAGACGGTGCTTATATTGTTGCCAAGTTTGAGATAACGACCTGTGTGCGTGCCAAGTGCTTTCTTAACCCTTGGCTGGCTGTGTTTGTGTATGTGTGAAGACAGGGACAGATCATCTTGTTCGTCACCAACACATACTCCATTGTTAACCCACGATGGACCAACAGCTGCAGCAGCAGTTACAGCAGATGCTAGAGGCCAATCAGCTTCTGCAACAGCAAGTAGCACAGCTAACTGCTCAACTTGCTTTGGGAAATGCTCCTGCAGCTCCCCCTCCTCGTCCGAGATGCCCAGTGAATGTGCCAGATAGATTTTCTGGGCAGCAGGAGATGTTCCCGGCCTTCATGGGACAATGCCAACTTTTCATGGCAATGAGGCCGGAGGATTTTCCGGATGATCGGGCTCGGGTGGCATTTGTGATCAGCTCCCTCTCTGGCACTACTGCCCGATGGGCTACGCCCCTGTTGCTGCAAAATAGCCCCTTGCACCTGGACTATCAGGGCTTTTTGCAACACCTGCGCACCATGTTTGAAGACCCCCTCCGGGTGCAGAAAGCAGCGAGGCGCATCAAGGACCTCCGCCAAGGCAAGCGCCCCCTGCAAGACTATATTGCGGAGTTCCGACGGCTAGGCCAGGATTCGGCTTGGAATGAGGTGGCGCTAGTGGATGGCTTCCAGGACGGCCTCTCCGACGAGATGCAGGACGAGCTGGTTCATGTGGAGACACCACAGACCCTCGACGCGCTGGTGACCCAATGCCTGCGCATCGACGCCCGCCTTCAACGGCGATGGCCCCGTCAGGCCCTTCTGGAACCACAGCGTTGGCACCCCCGCGTTTCGCACCGACAGCGCCCCGGACTACATCGCGCTTTGTGGCGACGGCTGAGGAGCCCATGGAGCTCGGAGCAGCCAGACCTCAACTGATGGCTCAGGAGCGGATGCGGAGACGCCAAGGGGGGGTTGTGCCTATATTGCGGCGAGGCTGGACATTTTGCCGCCTCATATCCCAGGAAACGGAGTGGAGCGCTCAAGCCTGTTCCGGAGTCTCAGCATGACCAGCCGGGAAACGGGCCAGGCCTGGCCTAGAGGAAACCCTGGGCCAGGCACGTGACCATGCCCCTGTCAAGTCGGCAGCTGTGGACTGTGAGTACCTGATTTTGAACACCCGGGTGTTGTTGGCTAACCGGTCGGAGGGGCTCCAGGCGCACGCACTGGTGGACTCGGGGGCCACCATGAACTTTATGGACCAGGCCTTTGTGGCCCATTACAAAATTCCCTTGGTTCCAGTGGACCCTCCGTTGCAGGTCGAGACTATCGATGGGCGGGAACTCGTGGCGGGGCCCATCAAATTTGCTACCCAGCCCTTGCGCCTCGCCATTGGGAACCACAAGGAGGCGATCCAGTTTTACGTGACGGCGGACCTGCACTTTCCTTTGGTCCTAGGGATGGCCTGGCTTTGGGCGCACAATCCTCAGGTGGCATGGTCGAGAAACGCCATCTCGTTCCCGAGCCTGCAGTGTGTCAACCACCTCCGCCACACCTGTGCCGGCCAGGACGTCTCTGCCCCGAACGTCTCCTTGCCTCCGGAGCTGACGTCCTTCGCCAACGTGTTCAGTGAGAAGGAGGCAGACCGCTTGCCCCCGCACCGACCCTATGACTGCGCGGTGGACCTGATGCCCAACGCGCCCCTGCCCTCGGGACGCCTGTACTCCATGTCGGAGCCTGAGCTGGCCGCCTTACGGGACCTCCTGGAAAAGAACCTGGCCCGTGGGTTCATCCGGCCTTCGACCTCCCTGCTCTCGGCCCTGATCCTCTTTGTGAAGAAGACGGGGGACTTACGCCTGTGTTGCGACTACTGGCGCTTGAATGCCATCACAGTGCGGAATCGCTACCCCCTGCCGCTGATCCCGGAGCTGATGGAGAGGTTGCGGGAGGCCTCAATCTTCATTAAGCTCAATCTCTGAGGGGCCTACAACCTGGTGCGTGTGCGAGAGGGGGACGAGTGGAAGACGGCGTTCGGCACTCGGTATGGACACTTCGAGTAAACCGTCATGCCGTTCGGGTTGACCAACGCCCCCGCGGTCTTCCAGCACTTGATGAACGACGTGTTCCGGGACATGCTGGACCGGTTCGTGGTGATCTACCTGGACGATATTCTGATCTATTCCCAGACCCCGGAAAGCCACCTCCAGCATGTCCGCCAGGACCTGCAGCGCCTGCGGGAGCACCAGTTCTATGCGAACTTGGAGAAATGCTACTTCTTCCAGACTTCCATAGAGTTCCTCGGGCACATCATCACCCCCGAAGGCATCGCGATGGACCCGCGCAAGGTGGAGGCCTTGCACAGTTGGGAACCCCCGCGTCGGGTGAAGGACGTCCAGCGTCTGTTGGGGTTCGCCAACTACTACCGGAACTTCATCCCAGGCTTCGCCACCCTGACCTTGCCGTTGACCCAACTCCTTCGGAAGAAGGTCCCGTTCCAGTGGGGGCCCCCGCAACAGCAGGCCTTTGAGATCCTCAAGCAGGCCTTTGTCATGGAGCCGGTCCTGAGGCACCCCAATCCACACCATCCGTTCGTGGTTGAGACGGACGCATCTAACATGGCGATTGGGGCGGTGCTGCTACAGGCTCCAGTGGATGGCGGCACTCTTTTTCCCTGCGCTTATTACTCCCGGAAACTCAATCCTTCCGAGTGCAACTACACCATCTGGGAAAAGGAGTTGCTGGCTATCAAGGACGCGTTCGAGGCTTGGCGACATCACCTCGAGGGGGCCCGACACCAGGTGGAGGTGCGGACGGACCATCGGAACCTGGAGCACCTCACCACAGCCAGGAAGTTGAAGCAGCGGCAGATCCGGTGGTCGTTGTTTTTCGCCCGTTTCAACTTCCATGTCACGTACGTCCCGAGCAGCCTCAACCAGAGGACGGACGCACTATCCCGTAAGACGGAATACTTTTGCCCCAAGGACTCCCTTCCCCCCCGACGGTGCTGCCAGTGGACTCCTTGGCCACAGTCCAGGAACCGGTGGACCTGCGGGCTCAGGTGCTGGAAGTGCAGCAACGGGATGACTTGTCGCAGCAGCGGAGAGCGGACGTCGGCCCCGCGTCCCCATGGACTGTGGAGGAGGGTTTGCTGAGGCACCGGGGTCGGCTGTACGTGCCCATGAGTCCGCTCCGAGCCCTCGTCATGAACCAGTGCCATGACAACCCCGCGGCGGGGCACTTCGGCTTCTTTAAGACCTTGAACCTGGTGACGCGGACTTTTTGGTGGCCTCGGGTACGGCACGACGTGCATGCCTACGTGACATCCTGTGTGACGTGCCGACAGGCCAAAGCCGCATCCGGCCCCCCTCCTGGACTCCTCCAGCCACTGCCGACACCAGAGAGACCGTGGGGAGCTATCTCCATGGACTCCTGACAGACCTGCCCCTGTCCGCTACATTCACGACCGTCCTCATGGTGGTGGATGCGCTCACAAAGATGGCACATTTCATCCCGTGCCGCGGCCTGCCCTCGGCCCGCACCACGGCTCGCCTGTTCCTGCAACATATCTTCCGCCTCCACGGCCTGCCGGACCGGGTGGTTTCGGACCGCGGGGCCCAGTTCACGGCCCGCTTCTGGAAAAGCCTGATGGCCACGCTGGAGGTGCAGGTATGCCTGTTGTCGTTGCACCGTCCGGAGACTGACAGGGGCACGGAGAAGGTCATCGGCATACTGGAGGAGTACCTCCGCTGTTTTGTCAACCAGCAGCAGGACAACTGGGCCGAGTACCTTCCCCTGGCGGAGTTCGCCTTTAATAACTCCCAACACACCTCCACCCAGATGACCCCGTTCCATGCCAACGTCGGATACCACCCACGGCTTTTCCCATTGACAACCATGGACTCCCCTGTTCCCGAGACCCGGGACTTCCTCTCGGAACTGCAGGCGGTGCAGCAACTGGTGCGGCGGCAGCTGATCCGGGCGAAAGAGGACTATAAACGGTTCGCCGATCGCGCTCGCCGGGCGACGCCACCGCTTGAAGTTGGAGATCGGGTGTGGCTGTCCACGAAACACCTCCCCACGGACTGGCCGATGAGGAAACTGGCCCAACGGTTTATCGGTCCCTTCCCTATCGAGGCGGTCATCAACCCGGTGGCCTACCGGTTGACTCTACCCCGCTCCATGCGGCTCCACCCCGTTTTTCATCGGTCCCTCCTGGTCCCTGAGGCCCCTGCGAGCCATCTCCGCCGCCCGCCGACGCCTGCTCCCCTAGCCGCAGCCGACGAGGACGATGCCTCGACGTATGAGGTGGACAGCATCCGGGACTCCGGTTGGCTGAAGGGGCACTTCCAATACCTCATCGCCTGGAAGGGGTACGGGCCTGAGGATTTCACCTGGGTGGACGCGTCTGCCGTTCAGGTACGGGCTTTCCGCGAACAGTTCCCGTCCCGACCGCCAGACCCGGGGGAAGGGCCCTGCGGTGGGGGATAGTGTTGTGGCCCCGCCCTCTGAGCCTATCTAATCGGAGGAAGAAGGCTCCGAACATGAGGGAGAGGAGTCAGCCAGGCCTCCCTCTCCAGGCCCCTCCCCTCTGGCACTGTCTCAGGTGCCGGCCGAGGGAGAGGAGATTAGCCAGGAGCCGGGTGTCTCGGATGAGAGCGAGGAAGGAGAGCCATCGTTCCTGGATGCACGCCAACGAAGGCGTGATAAACGGTTGCAGCAGTTAAGGAGGCGTGCTAGGGATTAGAACTGAGTCACTGGACCACACCCCAGAGACTATATAAGAGAGGGTGGTGGCTGGTAAAACTCCGTGACGAACAAAAACTAACTTTGGCTAGTCGCTTGAACAACATCTGAAGCTGCCGAAGGGATATTGTTTTTGCTGGACTATTTACAATGCGTATGTAATGTTATGTTATCTGTTGCAGTAAAGCTCTTGGCAGACGGTGCTTATATTGTTGCCAAGTTTGAGATAACGACCTGTGTGCGTGCCAAGTGCTTTCTTAACCCTCAGCTGGCTGTGTTTGTGTGTGTGTGAAGACGGGCACAGATCACCATGACATTAAACCAACACTCCGTAAACTTGTCAAAACTCTAGGATTCCTGAGCACCGGCCCTCCGCACGGTCACTTCAGGGGGAAGGGAAATCCTTAGGAAGAGATGGCTGAAGAAAGGGGAAGGAGGCCACAGGCAAGCCAGTGGAGGAACTGGTGACGATGCAAGCGGGAGCCCAAGTGAGCAAGGAAGTCCAACCCGACAGAGGTGTGGGAAGAAACAGCGATCGGAGAAGCCCCTACCTCGCAACAGATGAATTCTGGTGGAGGAGAGCCCCCGGAGGAGTGCAAATTGAGCTCCCTGTGGCGGCATTCATGTACATGGGGGCCCAACTCATGTAGTGGAGAGAAAGAAGAGTGGTAGACTAGGATGAGCCGAGAGAGTGGAAATACATGATCACACTTTTGAGTTCTTTGGTAGAGCAGCTGAGGAAGTGGTTTGACCACACGGGCATCCGGGGTGTGGAACCTCTGTACCAGTTGGAGGTAACGGAGGAAGCGATCCACCAAGCTGCCCAGCTGCTTCTGAAATGATGGAGCCCGAGTCCCCCTATCAGATTCTGCCTCACCAGCCTGAAGTTTTGACTGATGGCAGGAGGGAAAAGCCTGAAGCGAGCCACTCCAGTGCAACATGAAGCTTTAACGGCAGCGACAAGCCACTGGAGAAGTTCCCGATCCTTGCCAGTGGCAGTGACGAGGGTGAGTCCCGGCCCCAGCAGCCAGTAGGAGCAACCAGCTCAGCTAAGCAGCTACTGCAGCCCCTCCCTCATGGCCCCAGGTGGTATCAAGCTTCCTTCCCTCCTGGGGCCTGGGTGCATTTACCTACAAAGTCCAGGCCAGAATCCTGCAAGGAGTTAATTGAAGCAATAGGCGGTATCAGCTTATTATAATAATTGCAAGGCTGTGAGCTCCCAGTTGAAAGGCTGCAAATTAAGTCAGTTCAAATAAACAAACCTGGCCCAAGTTCTTCCCAACCTCCTCATCATCCGAATCTGCTGCCAGCTCTGCTGGCAGTTGGTGGGCCACAACACTAGGTCAGATCTGGAAGATTGAAGATTTGTTCCAGCACTTCTTCACACATGGAGAGGAGATAAACTCCTTTGGCAGGTTGGCTAAAGGTAACCCAGATACTGAAGTTCCCAGTTCCATCCCTGCAGCCTGCCAGTCAGCTCTGCCTGATTTAGCTTGTTGCCTCACAGGCATCCTGCCATCAAAGGCTGAAGTGAAGGGGGTTAGGATGAAAGTGCAATAAAGCTGTGTGTGTATGTGATGGAAAATCGGGAAAGGGAAATGACAGATGATAAAGACCAGAGCAATTAGATTCTGCTTGTACCAGCATCCCATGGCCAGGTACCCTGAGAAATATGTGGATTACTTCCAAATATCTCATTGTGAAATTAGTCAGAGGTGTTCTCAAGAAGCTTTGAGTGGCCGAACTATATGCTAAGCTATGCAAATGCAAATTCTACCAGAGTAAAATTGAATATCTGGGCTATAGCATTTCCCACGAGGGAAAGAGATGGACCCAAAAAGGTGTGGGTAGTGCTAGAGTGGGCTGCTCCCCACACCTGAAAGCAACTACAAAGCTTTCTGGGATTTGCGAACTTTTATTGCCAATTTATCCCTTTGTTTGCTCAGATAGCCTTCCCATCACTAATCTAGGTACTAAAGACAAAGGAGGAGAGGAAACCCAAACCCAACCAGCCGCTTATATGGACTATGGAATGCCAGCTTGCATTTGAAGAGCTTAAATGTCTGTTTGCAGCAGAGCCAATGCTGAAACACCCAGACCTCAACACCCTCTTTATCATTCAAGCTGATGCTAGTGGTGTTGTGGTGGGCGCAGTGTTTCAACAAGAAAATGAGCAAGGGGTCCTACAGCCACATGCTTACATTTCTTAAAAGCCAAATGAGATGGAGCAAAGATAGGCAGTCTTGAAAAAGGAAGCCTATATAGTGTGCTGGGTGCTCCTAACTTGGATGCATTTTCTAGAAGGAGGGAAAATATGGACAGACTTTAAAAATTTAGAAGCCTTGAAGCCCCCCTCCCACTTAGACTATTTACCAAACAGGCCCAGTGGACCCAGTACTTTAAACAATTCAACTTCACATTACAATACCTCCCTGGGAAAAGAAACCTTCTAGCAGATGCTTTATCCAGGCTGCTGCAATACAATAGTTCAAAGCTGGAGGAGATTAAACCAGTCACCCCCTCAGAAAACTGGCAGCCCCAATCACCACTCAGGCACAAGCCAAAATGAAAAGCAACTAGCTGATGATTTAAAGGGCGCCCTGAAGGCAGCTTTGGAGGAGGATAAATGGTTCCAAATCCATAAGGGGAATGTACAATGCAAGATGGTCTAGCTTGAGTGGGAGCCAAACTATATGTCCCATAAAGCCAAGAATGAATGGTTCTACAAAAAAGCTATGATTCAAAAATGGTGGGGCATTTTGGCTTTGTAAAAACCCTGCACCTAATCAAGTGGCAATTTTGGTGGCCGTCACTGAAAAAGGATATAGAGACCTGTGTGGCTAGCTGCCTCAGTTGTGCTTCTGCCAAGAGGCGACAAAGGAAAACACCTGGGCTTCTCCAGCCAGTAGCAGTACTTAAAGCTCCATGGAAAGATATATCAATGGACTATCTTAGAATTGCCAGAAAGCTCAAGTAATATGATAATTTGGGTGATAACCGATTTGGTTTACAAGCAAGTGCACTTCACACCATGTCAAAAAATTTCCTCTGCATGCACTTTGGCTAAATTATTCATGGTGCTCCAGAAAGAATAATCTCAATTTGCAGAGTCCAATTCATTTTGTGATCTTGGCAATAGTTCCTAAAACTTTTGGGGACCACTCAGGGGCTCAAATCCTTGAATCATCCAACTACTAATGGGGACTGTGAATAAACCAATGGCATCCTGGAACAATAAGTCAGATGTTATATTACCAGCAGGACAATTGGACGGCCTCCTCCCTTTTGCAGAGGTCGCCTAAAATAACTCAGTTCACAGCAGCACCGGATTCCGTCCATTTAAAGTGGCCACAGGACAAAACTTTACTTCAAAACCATTAATTACTTCAGGTCACCCCATTAACTGCATCACTGAAAGATTGGGTTGCTCAGTTACAGAACACCTGGCCAGTGGTGAGAAAAGCTTTGGATGAAGCTAGGAAAGCATACCAAAAACAGGCTGATAAAAAGGGCATTAAGCCAAAAGGACTTTAAAGTGGGAGACAAGGTCTATATCTACCAAATTCTTACAATCTACACAACCGTCCAAAAAATTGGGGCCGAAATACATTGGACCTTTCCCCATTAAAGGAATTATTAAACCAGTAACTGTAGAACTTGAATAGCCAAAAATGCTCAGACATGTACACCCAGTATTTCATTGTAGCCTATTGAAACCAGAAATCGTATCTTCTTTGCATTCCCAAATCGCAACCACCTCCTGACCCCATTATGATCGAGGGAGAGCAGCACTTCGAAGTCAAAGACATTTTGAACTCTCGTATACATCGGGGGGGGGGGGGGATCCAGTACTTGGTATCCTGGAAAGACCTATCTCCCCTCAGAAACTGAATGGGTCGACTCCCAACATATTAAAGCCCCAAAATTGCTTTAAAAATTTAATGACCAACACCCAGAGAAACCCAATTGAACTGTTTGCTAATCTCTATCGGGGGAGGGGGGCAGAATGTCAGCTCTGTGTGATTTGGCATGGATCCTCACAGGCATCCTGGCATCAAAGGCTGGAGGGGGGGGAGGAGGATAAAAGGGCAATAAAGCTGTGTGCGTATGTGATGGGAAATCAGAAGGGGGGAATGACAGGTGATAAAGACCAGAGCAGCTGGATCCTGTTTGTACTAGCATCCCATAGTCAGGCACCCTGAGAAATATGCGGATTACCTCCAAACATCTCAGCTTTCTCAAAACATCTTGGGGAGCTCCGGTTGGTTGGAAACAGACTGTGAACTGTGTGTGAACTTTTTTTGTATTTTGAGAACTCTGGTGAATTTAGAACTGGCTTGACTTTACTGCAACTAACACCTTTAGTAAAAGAATCCTTTGCTTTTACCAAATGGAGTCCAAGGCCTTTTTTTCCTAAGGGACCAGATGGGGCAGACACTGCCAAAGCAGTTCCCTTCAGTAAAGAATGGGGAGCTGAATTTTCATATTTTTTGCTTAATGATCCAAGAGATTATTTAACAATAGCAACTGGGAGTGCCAGAATTGTGGTTGTTGAGTGATGCAGTCATGTAGGCAACTCTCTTAATAATTGCTTCAATCAATGACTAAGATTACAGTCCTAATTGTGGTTGTAAATCAGGGATTATCTATTATCACTTTTCTATGGTACCCTCAGCATGTAGCTCCTATTATATGTTTTTATCTGTGGCTCCTTGAAATATCTTACAACCCCCTGGTTAAAAATAACTGCTCTAGAGCACTGAGTCATAGTGCTGAATTAATACTGAATACAACTAAAAATGGCAGTTTCCTGCAACTTTATAGGTGATCTATTTGTGGGTTGCAGTTTTTAACAAAACTTGTTTGCAGGTCCTGCTGAATGTAACTGTTTGGGCTAAATTAAAGCAATTATAATTGAATGGTCTTACAGCAAATCATGTTCCAGGATATCTTAAAATAAATGAAGTGTCTCAAAAGAAGACCAACCCCAACAGACTTCTCAAGAAGAAATCCTATGGACTACAAGTAATTTCAGGTTTGAGGCTCCCTTGATGTGTCCTTGTGGACAGCAGAGCAGTCTAAAGACACAGTACTATCTATCTGTTCCAACAAAAGCTGCTCAAATAAATCCATATATCCAAATGGTGGAAACACACTCCAAAACCATAAGGCTGAATAATTATTTTCTTGTCCAAGCTACACTCAAACTTAAATTCAAGCTCTAACATTTAAATATCTAAGGTAAATATAGTGATGCTTCTTCTGACTGAAAAAGTCTGAGAATAGAGCATAGATTAAGGGAATCTATTAGAAAAAGGTTGAAGCTCTAGAGTTTATTGGGTCAATTGTGAGTTACTAGTTTGCCTCTTATAAATTTACTCTGCATAAACCCTTAACTGAAGTTCGATTTTTATGTAATCCAAATGTGCACTCTTGTTCTCTATAAGAATTAATAACTTGCAATTCTGGAGGAAGGGCTTGAAGCTAAACAGGAAAGACATATAGTCCTTGCATCAAGAAAATATATGATATGTCTACCTTCTGTGGAGTTCCAAATGCCATGAGACACCCTTTGTAGACAATGAGCTCTCCCCAAATCCTGGAGATTGCTTCAGTGGGGAGTAGATTCTAATGCGCTTTGTGCATCAACACAGAAGTATCTACTATCTTAGGGAATATTTCTAATAGAAGGTAGGTGGTTAGCATATTTGTTAAGGAAAAAACAAAAGTTACGTACTATAGAGAAAATAGAATACAAAGGTAAAGAGGTGTATCAACAAAATATGATTTAAAAAGCATTTTTAGAATTTTACACGAGGTTGTATGCTAGTGATAAAATCCAAGATATAGATAGATATTTACAGAGGGAGAATATTCCTACAGTTACAGATGAGCTAGGGAAAGATTGAATCAATCGATAACCTCTGAGGAAATTCTCTTGGTAATCAAGCAGTTAAAAGTTGGTAAGGCTCCTGGAACAGATGGTTTGACAGCTGTTTATTACAAAAAATTGCAGTTAGAAATGGTGGAACCACTTAGGGAACTATTTAGTAAAATACAATCCGGAGGAGAAGTACCCCCATCTTGGAGAACAGCCTTTATTTCTTTGATCCCGAAAGAGGATCAAGATCATAGTCAGCCAAAAAATTATAGGCCTATATCATTACTCAACAGACTACAAGATTTTTGCTAAAATATTAGCAAATATGTTAATGTCAGTCATGCAACAAATGATTCACAATGATCAATCAGGATTTATAAATGGGAGACAAATGAAAAGCAATGTAAGGCAAATTGTTAATATATTAGAGTATTTGGGGAAGAATAACCAAGTCCCTGCAGTGCTTATATTTTTGGATGCGGAGAAAACATTTGATCGATTGAATTGGCATTTTTTACTGAAAATAATACAAAAGATGCAGTTTGGAGAGTATTTTACACAATCCATTAAGGCAATATACCAGAAACAAACAGCGCAAATAATAATTAATGGTAGCTTAACAGAAACCTTTAACAACCTGAGTCAAGGTTGACTCAGCCTTCCATCCTTTCTAAGGTAAGTAAATTGAGAACCCAGTTGTGGGGGCAATAAGCTGACTTTGTATAAATATACAAAAGGATGAAGGCTATTGCTTAGCGCATTGTAAGCCGCCCTGAGTCCCCGGAGAAGGGCGGCATATAAATCAAATTAAAAAAAAAAACTGAAAAGGGAACAAGACAGGTGTGTCCCCTGTCTCCATTATTATTTATTTTGACTTTGGAATGTTTGTTGAATAAAATAAGTGAGTCAGACAAAATAAAGGGACTTAAAATTAGGCATTATAATTATAGACTAAGAGCATTTGCAGATGACTTGGTTGTTACTTTAACCCAACCAGTGCAATCAGCTATAGGCTTAATGGATATAATTAATCAATATGGACAAGTATCTGGATTTAAAATAAATATGGGGAAAACAAAGATAATAACTAAAAATATGACTATAAATCAAAAAAATGAATTAGAGTAACAGGATTTGAAATAGTAAAAAAGGTCAAATATCTAGGGATTTATATTACAATTTCAAATGTAAAATTATATAAGTATAATTATGAACCGTTATGGCAAAAAAGTCAGAAAGAGATGGACAATTGGAAAAAACTACAATTGTCTTTGTTGGGAAGAATAGGAGCAGTAAAAATGAATGTTTTGCCTAAATTTTTATTTCTTTTTCAAATGATACCTATACTTAAAAAAGATGCAAATTTGAGGGAATGGCAAAAGGTATTAATAACTTTGTTTGGGCAGGGAAAAGACCGAGAATAAAATTAAAAATAATGCAAGATATACGTGAAAGAAGAGGTCTTAAAATACCCAACTTAAGACTATATTATGAAGCAGCAGCCTTATCAGCAATCAGTGACTGGATTAATTTAACAGAAAGAAGAATATTGAATATTGAGAGATATGATTTGATATATGGATGGCATGCCTATTTGTTATATGATAAGAAAGTGGATAAGATTTTTAAAAGTCATATATTAAGGAATGCTTTATTATCTGGAAAAAATATCAATACAAATTAAATGATAAGATACCTATATGGGCAGTACCCAGACATGCCATAGAGAACCTAAGTGCAGAACAAAAACAAGATGTGATTACATATAAAGAGCTACTTAATATGGAAAGAGGTACATTACAGTTAAAGTCTTTGAATGTATTAAAAGAAGAAAGGATAATTCAAACTTGGTTTCAGTATGGACAGCTACAAGCTAGATGGAAAGAGAATCAGAAAATTGGTATTATGCAAAATGAGGAAAACTTGGTAAAACAAATCCGAGATCAGAGCCAAATGCATATAAAAAGGTTGTATAACGCATTGATGGAAATAGATTCAGAAACGGAGTTAGTTAAAGATTGTACGATAAAATGGGCACAAAATATTGAGGAGCCAATAATGATGGAAACGTGGGAAAAATATGGGTTAGAAATGTAAAATTTACACAAGCCCAAAACTTGAGAGAAAATTTTTACAAAATGTTTTATAGATGGCATCTAGATCCTAAAAAGTTAGCTTGTATGTATCCAAGCTTGCAATCCAAGTGTTGGAGATGTGAGTGTGATGATGCCACGTATTATCATATATGGTGGACATGCAAAAAAATCAAAGCATTTTGGATAAAAATATGGTAGATTATGCAAAATATTCTTAAAAAGAAGATAAAGTTTACTCCACAGCTGTTCTTGCTGGATATAATTACAGATTGTACGGTTATAGAGACTAATTTGATTTTAAATTTAATAACCACAGCAAGACTTTTGGTGGCGCAGTATTGGAAGAAGGAAGATTTGCGTACTAAACACTAAAAGTAGTGAACTTAGCAGAGATGGCCAAAATTTCAGCGTATTTGAAGGACCATTCAAATGAAAGATATATTTTGGAATGGAGAAGATGGACTGACTATATTCAAAACAAATATTGGATTAAAAAGTTTCAAATAGTTTATGAATGAATAAACTATTTAAATTTAGTCATGTAAAAGGGGAGTTAAAAGTACAAGAGAGAGATAGGAATCTATAGATAGTTAGCATATGTTAGTATATGATTGTTAAATGCTATACCCTATGTATTTTGCTCTGGGAAGTCACTTGCGGGGGGAGGGTTGGGGAGGGAGGTGGGATGGGAAAACATTTGTAAAAAAATTTAAAACTTTTTAATAAAAAAAAAGAAGAGAGAGTAATAAATTTGTGAGTTTTCTGTGTAAAAAGAAGTATCCACTGAAGGAAGCAAAAATGAAATTATACTTAAGTCACAGCATCTAAGCAGGAATCATAACAAGCTAAAAACAAACAGTTATCTGTTGTTACACAAACACTGACAGCTTTCTTCTGGGTCCATCTCCTACATTCTACCAAAAATCCATTTTACTTTTCCTGCCCAGGACCATTCCCAAAAGATACAGTCTATGGGTGGGGAAAAGAGTACTGTTTTGCAAATAGTCAGGAAAAGCAGTCACAAAGCTACTAAATCCGCCCTGAGTCTTCGGAGAGGGGCGCATACAAATTGAATTAATAAATAATAAATAAATGGTCATGTGTAAATTTGTGTAACAGTGATTATACAGAAAAATTGCCTATGTGAGGATAAATGAAGATACCTCTATGTTTGCACTGATAACCCTGGTTAACAAGACCCATCTGAAAATTGGCATGGCAACATTTGATACAATTGTTACTGTTGAGAAATTATTATAAAGTTGGCTACATTTTTGTAGCCTGGAATGAGAATGAGTGTAGTAATTCGATAAGCTACAGAATGAATGATCTAAAATTGCCATGGCTGCCTTACTTTTTATACTAGCATTTCTCAACCTCAGTGACTTTATCTTATTGTACACTTCAACTACCAGAATTCCCCAGCCAGCATACCATAGCTATGTTGAAGTTGAAGTCCACAAAGCTTAAAGTCACCAAGCTTGAGAAACACTGCTTTATTTCATAAGGATATTGGGAAGGATATTTTGACCATATTTTCACCATATTAAAACTGATTGCAATTCAGTGTAATAGAATTGGACAATAACATATTTTTTGCTTTTGACTGAGAACATTCAGATCATAGGCTTGCTCTAGGTTTTAAGGTTTTAAACAGAAAAAAAACAGCTATAGTTTAATAGCTGTAAATTGATGAGAGGTTGTAAGCGGAGGCAACCAGAAGCTGGTGCAATGGGAATGAGGCAGCAGGGTTACTGCCACTTTAAGAAGCTGGGTAAGAAGCTGCCTATAGAAAGGAAGCCATTAGAAGGCGTTTCCCTTCTCCTCATGTTCTCTCTCGTGTATCTCAATTGCTCTCTGTGTGTCAGTAGTTGTATGATAAGGTATTTACCACGTATAAGTCTATATATTTAGCTGTAGATAAAACCACTGTTAATTATCTAAAAGCTCTGTGTGCTGTGTGCTGCTCCTGGGTTTATCTCATAATACTAGTCATGCTGCCTAAACTCTGACATGATTGCTAGCTAGAGACTCTCTGTAACACAGTTTTGCAGATTTTTTTTATCTAATATAAGGTGTCCAGACAATCTCACTTCCATGTAAAAGAGTGGTTAACCTTTTTGGCACCGAGTGCCGAAACTGGAGCGTGCGCGTGTGCCAGAGCGCTGGGAGAGAGCAGCTGGCCAATGCGCATGCATGCAGCAGTCAACTGCTCTTCCAGGTTACGTCAGCGCATGCACGCCAGACAGCTGCTCTCTTCCAGGTTCTGGCGCTCCGGCAACTGGTCTTCAAGTGAAGACCAGCTAGCAACAGTGCACATGCCCACAGAGAAGGCTCGGCGTGCCACGTCTGGCATGTGTGCCATAGGTTCGCCATCATAGTTATAGACCAAGCAGTAGCATATTCTTATATATCCTTTTGCTTCTTTCAATAAACATCCATTCCTCACAAAAGAGCACACACTAATTACTACCTTTCTACCAACACAACCATCCTAAAATTTCCTGATTTCTCCATCTTTAATAAAAAAAAATCTTACATATCTAATTTTTCCTGCCCCCAGTTTTCCTGTAAAACATAATTTATCTTGTTTTTTTATTATATTTTCAGGTTCTTATTCTCACTGCAACTGCATCACACAATCTATCTAACATTCACTACAAAACATTATGATTCTCAACCAAAAAACAGCATTTTCTGTTAATATCTCAATTAACACACTCTCAATATCATTATTGGCATTCCTTAAATATTTATCCCTAAATATATCGAATAACCAAGGAAATACCATATATGCTTATCTTATTCCCACCTCAATAAGGAACCATTTTTTTCATGCATGTTTTACTTCAATCATATTGCCTTGAGCAACTACCCTTCAGACTTGCAGAAAGCAATCCATAATTCAAACCTAATTATATTATTATTATTATTATTATTATTATTATTATTATTATTATTATTATTATTTAATTTGATTTATATGCTGTCCTTCTCCGGAGACTCAGGGCGGCTTACAATGCGTTAAGCAATAGCCTTCATACTTTTGTATATTTATACAAAGTCAGCTTATTGCCCCCACAAACTGGGTCCTCAATTTACCCACCTTAGAAAGGATGGAAGGCTGAGTCGACCTTGAGCCTGGTAAGAATTGAACTCGCAGTAATTGCAGGCAGCTGGATGTTAAATGCTGCCTTAGTAGGAGGCATTAGCCTCCTACGCCACTCAGGCTCCTTTTATCTTATATCTTATTTTATCTTTTATCCTTTTATTTTATCATATATTTATATGGCTAAGGATGTGATGAAAAGCAAAAAAAAAAAAAAAGCAATACACTCCTACCTGACATCAAACTATACACAAAACTCATGGAGTTTTGTTTTTGTGGTCCCTTGTATCCTTCAAATCAGAATTCTGCCAAAACCTTCTCAAACTTACAGCGTCCTTTCTTCCAAGTATCAGGCACAAATGGAATGTCCATGTATATATTAAACAAGTTACACAGCCACACATATAGCACTGAGCAGTGCTCAGCAGTGCTGAGTTACTATTCATTTCTCCCATAAGGATTCACTGAGAATTTTTATTTAAACATTTCAATAATTTGTAAGTCACCTAGAATCACCTTGTAGGGGAGATTGGCAGCATCTAAATTTAATAAATAAAATTAATAAATAATCTTGACAGCTTTAGCTCAATCTAATCCATTTTCAAACCCAATCTGGCCCATTTTAAGTTTTCCTTTTTTTGCATCATACCAAATTTGTGTCGTTTTATTTTCAGGCAGTTATCCTGCTAATAGACAGGCAGATGAACTCCTGAGCCTTCTTGCAATATTTTTCCAGCATTCCACTGCGATGAAAATAATAAAAAGGTAATCTTCCATATTTCTGGGTTAAATTTATGTCAAAATGACAAACTTAAAGACAAAAATAGAGAGAGAAAAGGAAAAGAAAGATGGACAGAACAATGTAATTTTTAAGCTCCCAGGCAAGACTGACTTTGAGGTCAGTTGGCTCTTTCTCCTGGAGAGAATTTGAAGATTGGATCCTGCTTACATGATCCAAGAAAAGACATTATTTCAAGAGACAGGATGCCTTCCATTAGAATCAGTGGCTCATATGCTTTTTGAATTGCAATTGGGTTTAGAAATCTAAAAAGAAATTACTTTCTCCTCTCTTAAATACTTCTACTGGTAGATGAACCATTTTAGCAAGCACTATGTAACAAATCTACAAATGTTATTACTTGTATTTTATTTCCAATTCAAATTAGGTGTCAGATAAAACATAATTGTTCATTTTTCTGGGGAAATTTCTCCTTTCTATTTTCTATAACTTTTTATTTTAAATAACATACACACACACACAAACATACACAAATATGCAATATCCAGGAGAAAATCTAAGGAGTCTATTTTAGAACCCCAAATTATACATGTTCCCCTTATAAAAGAACATTAATTGCTAAGTCAGTTACAAAAATATTCAGATGTTAGAAATTCTTAGGCACAATGAAAATAATAAGCACCAGCAACCTAAGTAAAAGTATTAACTACAGGATGCAAATTGGGTTACTTAGAATTAACAACTGACCCTGGGAACTCACTTTTTTTAATATAGTAGCTAAACTAAAATAATTTTAGATACCACATTTTAGAAACTTTTTTTAAAATCAAAGGATATACAATTGATATATTAAGGCAATCAGTAAAGGTTAACTATCAATTACATTGATTCATACTGAAGTATTTCAAAATTGTGTTTTGGTTTCAATTTCAAATATACTGTATATTCGTGAAATTCTCCTTCAATATAAAAACAATTTGTAAAAGTTCTACAAATATGTAATTGAAAACAGAATGATGAATTGTTGTGTTACTATAGATACCATTCTTGGTGACCACCTAGCCTTTGGCTTCATACTATTTCAAATTTTCTTTTAAAAGTTGTTATGGTATTCTGCTTAACAACGTACCAAACTTTGCTGGTCTATTTATCCAAAGCAGAATAAATCTGAGATGAAATTGGAGGAATATGTTTTATAGAAAGTATATAACTCTGTTAAAGATTGCTAAGTATGACAACATGTAACACAATAAATGTTGGAAATGACACAATGAAGGAACGTTTTATCATATAGTAGTTATACAAAATAGTCAAAAGTACTAGAAGAAAAATAACTGAAACACCCAAAAAATTCTGAAAATATTATCTGAATTAAAACCACAAATATTTTATTAGGTATGATTTCAATGTACATAGATGAAAACAATAACAATTTATTAAAATATATGCTGACAGTAGCAAGAATTAATCTGGTACAACAGAAGACAATCCTTGCTATCAATACAAAATTGTGACGCTAAAAATTGCAAAAATATCTGGAATGGAAAATTTAACTGTACATATTTTCAATAGAAACCTCATTAATTGCAAACAAGAATTATTCCCTTTTATACAATATATTATAAAGCAAGGCACCTAAGACATTTAGAAAAAGAGAAACTACTTAAAAATAATTAAAATTATCCAAATAGAAATAAACAGCCATCACAGATGCCCAAAACATAATACCATACAAAAGTATGCTATTATATATATATTTTCTATTTTCTATTTCTCATTTTTAATTTTTCAAAAAAAATATATTTTTCACTTCAACCTTTTCTTTAGTGTAAAGTTTAATTTTATGTATGTATATATATTACTGCCAGATCTGTCCCGACTTAGACATTTAGGAAAGAGAAACCCTTGACTCCATTCTGTTGAAGCAAAAGGTTCTTTTACTAAAGTTAAACGCTACAGCAAAAGTAAAGGTAGATCTGAGTATTCCCATGAAAAATTTGCACTTTTCCCTTTCACCTGGCCTTCTCCGGTTGACCAGTTCATCAGTGTCCAGAAGTATTCCTGTTTTATGTTTTGAGAACTGCTTTGAGGTTTGGCGCCTCTCAGTATAGTTTCACATTCTGTTCCCAGGCTGCGTGTTTTGGTGGCTGGCTTATTCCAGTTTGACACTTCTGATTCTTGTCAGCTTGTCTCCTTCCCTCCTTTTGTTTCTCCGTTCCCATGCCCGATTCTTACTTCCCAAAATTCCCTCCCCACTCCCTTGCAATTTATGGTAGGATGCCAGTGAAGCAAACCTGAAGATAGCAGGCCTGACATTCTGCCCCCCGTGGAAAAGCCAAGTCTTATAGAGAATGAGAGAAAAGAAAAAGAATTAGAGTGAAAGTGAACCTAGTTATAATTTGGGTGTTTGTCTGAGTATTTGTCATGGATTTTTCAGAATAGTTTAGGGGCTCGAATATTCTCGGTTTCTACCCATTCTGTTTCTGAAGGGGAAAAGTCCCTCCATGATACTGGTAGATAGATAGATAGATAGATAGATAGATAGATAGATAGATAGATAATTTTATTTCTATACCGCCCCTCTCCTGAAGGACTTGGGGCGGTGCACAGTCAAGTAAAAACACAATACAAATCCCAATTAAATTTAAAAATTATTAAAAATTATTACATTTACAGCCAAGATTCGTTAAAAACCCAAAAATTTAAAACTCCAAATTTAAAACTCCTTTACAAAGATAGCCCTGCCTATCAGAAGAACAGGGTCTTGAGGGCACAGTGAAAAACTCAGAGGTCAGAGATAGTGTGTATTTCTGGGGGCAGTTCGTTCCAAAGGGCAGGAGCTCCCACAGAGAAGGCTCTCCCTCTGGGTGTCGCCAGCCGACATAGTTTGGCCGACGGCACCCTGAGGAATCCCTCTCTGTGGGAGCGAACTGGTCGGTGGGAGGCTATCGGTGGCAGAAGGCGGTCTCGTAGGTAGCGGTAGTAGTAGTATCTACTACTAGATACTGAACTTTTCCTCTGTGCTTATGAGAGTATAATTTTTTTTCAAAGTAATATTCTCCTTCAATTAGGATGGGAGGTGGTTGTGGTTTCGTTGCAGGATGTAGAGGAGAGGTGATTGCTGGTTTCAATAGGCTATAGTGGAAGACTGGATGAACAGCCTAAGCATTTTTGATAGGTTCAATTGAACTGCTATTGAATTGATGATTTTGTTAATTTGGAAAGGGCTGATATATTTGGGCCTAGCTTTTTCTATAGTTGCCTAGCCTGGCCTGGTGGAGAGGTAATCTGGTCACCCACGTTAAAGGGTTTCAGTTTGGGAACTTCTGGTTGGCGCTGTGGCGATTCAGACGGGGAAATAGCGGGGCTCCTAAGAGCCCCGCGAAAACCCCGTCTGTCAAGCCACCACTGGCAGGTATGTGGACCTACCCTGTCCTATAGGGACAGGGGTTTAGAGAGGGACCCCTTGGACAGCCGAGAGGAACGGGCAGGTTCCTCGGGGCCGGAGGATTGCCCACTGCGCTGGTGGGAGTGGCAGCCATGGTGGCTGCCTCGAGGCTGCGGCATCCGGGACAAGCAAAGTGCAGGAGGAGAAGCAGGAGCAAAGTGTTTGAGAGCCGGGTGAATGGGATCTACCCTGGCGGGAACAGCCTTTAAATAATGGTCATCAATAAGTGTGCCCTAGCCTTTATAGCGGCTAAGAACTACTTGGGCAAAGGATTTAAAACAACTAACAAAAGGAATACCCGTTAATGGATTATAGCATCTATTGATTGCTTTGGAATTACCGTTCCTTTGGAGGGATATAAAATTTGACACTTTTTCCTTCTCTTTAATGAGAATGGATTTTTTTGAAGAGAGAGAAAAAGAAGGGGAAATAAACAGAAACCTTTTGAAGCTATGAGAAAAGACAAGCGGAGGAAGGCAAAATGGTTGCTAGCGAAGAAGAAGTGAAAGTGCAAAGTGTGGATTGTTTGCCATTTGAAGGAGAACTTTGTTTCTTGTTTCCCAAACTGGATTACTTTGAGAAAAAACTAAGGAGGCTTGACTTGGGATGAACCTAATCTGTCTATTGGAGAATTTATTGATATTTAGAAAGAAGAAACTAATTGGAACAAATAAAACTGCTGATTAATGGTGTGGCAACAAAAGGAAAGGGCGTGGCAACAGAAGAAGACATGAGATACCATATATGTAACACAAAAGAACTAAACCTTTTAGTCTTTAGAACTATGATGATACTGAAACTGAAAAGAAAAAAAAAGTCTGGACAGATTGGGGAAAGGAAAAAATTAGAATATATTGGGTAGCAAGATGAGAAAAATACTACAGTTTGATTAAAATGGATGTAATATTTTCTATGTAATTGAAGGCTAAATAATGTTAGGAGGAATTTTCCTCCTTTTTCTTTTCTCTCTTTCTTGTTTTTTCTTGTTTTTTCTTTCATTTTATTTCTTTCTCTCATCTTTTTTTCTTTCTTTTAATTTTTCTTTTTAATCTTTCCTGCTATATTTTTATTCTCTCTTATTTCTCCCTTTCTGGTTTTTCTTTTATTTTTCATTATTAACATTACTGTTGTAATTAACCTGGTTAGGCAATAAGAGTACAGATTACAGAAAATCGATTTTAAAGTGGTTTATAATAATGTTCTTTATAGAAAACTAAGAGAACCTAAATGAATTTTTGAATATTAATAAGAATTGTTTATAGATTTTATAATTATGGAAAATTGCTTCTCAAAGTGTTTTAAAATGTTGTTTTTCATAGAAAAATAAGAAATAAATATGAAATGAGAGAATTTTAAAGAAAATTAATAGTTCAGGAGAGAGTAGGTGAGAAGATATTTGTATAATGCATTATTATTTCAAATTGGTAAGTTAAAACAAAATGCTATGAACCAGTCAAATAAATGAAAAAGTTAGGAGTGAAGAGAAGAATGATTTTGGTGATTAGATGAAATAAAGCTGTGAACTAGCCATGAATAGGAAGGACTGGAGAAAGCTTTGCTGGAAAACAGCCAACCGAGTTGTGAACCAGCTCAATAATAGATTTAGGAGGAGTGGAGGTGATAATGCTGGAGAGCAGTTAAAGCCAAACTGGGAACCAGTTAAATATAAGGTTAGGAGTGGAAGAAAGCATCCCTGGGAAACAGCTGATTAAGCTGTGAACCAGCTAAAAATAAACTTAGGAGGAGTGGAGGTGATAATGCTGGAGAGCAGTTAAAGCCAAACTATAAACAAGTTAAATATAAGGTGAGGAGTGGAGGAAAGCACCCCTGGAAAATAGCTAATTAAGGTGTGATCCAGCTAAAAATAAACCTAGGAGGAGTGGAGGAGAAAATGTTGGAGAGCAGTTAAAACCAAACTGTGATCCAGCCAACAAATAAGGTTAGGAGTAGAAGAAAGCATCCCTGGAAACCAGCTAATCTGTGATCCAGCCAAAAATAAACCTAGGAGGAGTGAAGGAGATACCTTTGAAGAACAGTAAAAGCCAGATTGATAGAAGTGGAGGAAAATATTTAAGTTATGAACCAGTTAAATACCAGAATTAGTTGCAATGGAGAAGAAGCTTGTAACTAGCAAAAACAAAGCATTTTGGGAATAACAAATTATAGATGGAAATGTGGAATAAATTTTAAAGTGAATTGATTCTGAGAGGATTTTAAGAGAGGAGTAAAATATTTTATGTTAAAACTATGGACATTAGATGTGATTTAAGAAAAATACTGATTTGATTTGGGTCTTAGAAGTAAAGAACATATATGAAATACTGATTGTTAAAATGATAAATGAATATAGCAGAGTTGTCTATAGTTGGAGTTTAAGATTTAGGGTGATATAGCAGAATGCCAAATATTTAGAATAAGATGTTAGATTGAGTGATAAAAATTGGGTTTGGATTTCTTTGTGGCTTTTTCTTTTCTTTTTTTCTTTTCCTTTTTAAGATGTTAATGGATGAAATTTGGAAGAGAGTGTGATCAATTCTACTTATTTTATACCGGATCAAACCCTTGCTCTAAAAAGATGTATTTTATCTATGTTTAAAAATAAATTTTTAAATTTTTTTTAAAAAAAGGGATTTCAGTTTGGTTTGTTTCTTGTTGTTTCTTGTTCTTTCTACCCATCTAAAGAGCTATGTGGGCAAACGATGGAATGAATTGGTGGTAAGTTTGCGAACTTCAGGCAACTCAGCTTTCAGATGCATGGGATACCCACTCCAGCACTATCTGAACCTTCTCCGGATCCATTTCCATTCCTTAGTGGAAGATGTGGTTGCCCAAATAGTCTATTTTTTGTTTATGGAATTTGCACTTAGAAAGTTTGGTGCACAAAACCAACTTGCCTTGGAGTTGTTTGTGATGGGTGCATTACTTAGAACCTTGACATTAGGCCAACTTTCCAAAAATCTCCGCTCCAACTGGAGTCACTTTCCAGACTCCTGAGCCACGGCTTCTCACCTGGTCCACCCAGGGAGTAGGAAGACTCAGGGAAGACAGCAGATGGAGAAAAAGGGGGAAGAAATGGACAAGTTACTGTGGTGGCCACCTGAGAAGCAACAGACTCCCGTGAATACCTAGTGCCTAACTGAAGCAAGGGCGGAGCGTGTACGGGTGGTAGGCATACCTTCATTAGTGGGATTCAGCCAGTTTGCACTACTTCGGGAGAACCGGTTGTTAACTTTCTGAGCAATTTGGCAAACTGGTTGTTGGAAGAAATCATTAGGGCAGAGAACCGGTTGTTAAATTACTTGAATCCCACCACTGCATACTGTCTATCCCCTGCATCAGGGTGCCATCTACTGGGGACCCGTGCTGGGTGGAGGACGCCAGGTGCCAAGGTTCATCCTGAGAATCAGCAGAGGGCCTCCCGGTGGTAATGAGAGGGGACTGGCTGCCACCCCCATCCAGAGGAGAGCGTGGCCCCCATTAGATTGGGTGAGTGAGGCCTTGGGGGCTCCAGGTGACGTCACACAGTTGGAGCCTGGAAAACCTGCCAAGGTGCTTTAGTTGGATGAGCCCCGAGAGCCTGAATCCACAGTGGAGCCTGTTGATATGCCACAGAGGAGGCAGCCCTCCCGGCTCCCAATAGCCCCAGCCAATAGGACAGGCACAGCCTGGCTGGGGTTACAACCCCAGGCATGGCTGGCTCCAGGGGCAGTGGGTCTCTACCCCAGACCTGCCACGGCCCCAATGCTGACTCCTTCACCCCCTCAGCCTACAGCTCAGGCACGGATTAAGAGCGAGCCCAAGAGATGCCCACTCGGCTGATAACTCAGGTCCGGAAAACTTGAGGAATCGACAAGAGGGGCCTCCGCACAGCCAACTGAGTGTGGCCACTGCAACTGCCAAGGCCACAAGGTGGCTGAGGACCTGGCTCCCATCCCCAAACCAGGGGTGAAGACCCCCAGGCCAGCCAGGCCAGGGAAGTCGCTGCGCAGGAGGAAAGGGGGAAAATTTGCCCATCAGGCCGTAGAGGACTTCCCTCCCACAGCTGGGGAAGAGGGAATTCTGGCCCAGGGACCCCAGACGCCGATGGTCTACGACAGCGATGATGAAGGTGAGGACGACTCGATGGTGAGTGAAGCCGTCTGCCCATTCACCATCGATCGAGAATGGTAGCATCTAAGACCGGGGCACAGGAGGAAGTGGATGTGATCATAGACACAGGCTTCACCCACTGTCTGATCAACCTAAGTTGATCCTAAAGCTGGGGATCAGGACAAAGACAATGACCCGATCTGACCCGACCCATATGTTTTGAGAAGGTTGACGGGTCATTGATAGGTGGGAGCTTGCTACACTCCTCGCCGAACCTGTAAAGCTGGAAATGGGCTGGTACTGGGAGCTCATACACTTCGTGGTGGTGCCAAAAATGAGAGTAGTGATCTGGGCCTGTCATGGATGGACAAATGGGGCCCCACCATCTTCTGGGAAGGTGGCCACAGGAAGCTAACATGGGGATAGGCTCTCAAACTGTGGATGGAGGAAAGGCTGCCCAATGACGGGACAGCACTAAGCGAAGCGAGATAGATGCTCCCAAGTACCCCCCAGATCCCTAAAGAATACCGAGACTTGGCAGAGTCATTCAGCAAGGACGAATGCAATGTGCTACCCCTCACTGTCCCACAGACTGTGCTATAGAGTTCGTGTCGGGGGCTAAACTACTCAAGCCAAAGATGTACTCCATGACCCCAAAACAGATGGAAGAGCTAAGAGAGTACATCAACACCAACCTGGCCACCGGTGAAATCTAGGGTGGACACACCAGTCCTCTTTAAAGAGAAAAAGGATGGGTTGATGAGGCTGTCTGTGGACTTTAAAGGAATTAATACCATATGTGTGGAGAATACCTACCCTTCATCTCATAAAGAAAATGATGACCCACCTGGCTAAGGGAAAGGTGTTCACCAAATTGGATCTATGAGAGGCATACTACCAGGTGTGAATCAAAGGAGGGGATGAGTGCCTTTAAAACTGCCTTTAACCATCCCTTAGAGAATTTCCAATTCAAAGGGATGTTTTTTGGTTTGCAAGGAACCCCAGCCATCTTCATGCAACTAATAAATGAGGTGCTACGTGAGCACCTGTATAAGGGAGTTATCATATACTTAGATGACATTCTTATCTTCACTGAAACTAGAGCCGTGATGGCGAACCTATGGCACGCATGCCACAGGTGGCATGCAGAGCCATATTGGTGGGCACGCGAGCATTGCCCTACCTCAACTGCAGCGCACATGCGCATGTTGGCCAGCTGATTTTTGGGTCTTCTGGGCCCACCGGAGGTCAGAAAACAGGCTGTTTCCGGCCTGTGGAGGGCCTCCGGGTGGGGTAGGGAAGGCTGTTTTCACCCTCCCCAGGCTCCTAAAAAGCCTTTGAAGCCTGAGGAGAGCGAAAAAAACGGCCTACTGGGCCCATCGTGTCATCGTGTGCCAAAAGCGGGGGAAGCGCGGGGGGTGTCACGCGCACATGCTTGGGAGGCGCATTTATGGGTATGGGCATGTGCGTGAGTGACCCCCCCCGCGCTTCCCACTTTTGGCACGCGATGGCTAAAAGGTTAACCATCACTGCTCTAGAGGAATATGTGAAGCTAGTACGTCAGGTGTTGGAAAAACTCCTAGCAGCCAAACTGTACTTGGAGCTGTCAAAATATGAGTTCCACAAGACCATTCTAGACTATCTGGGCTATCGAGTGTAAAGCGAAGACATAGAGATGAATCTGGCTAAAGTAAGAGTGGTTCTAGACTGACAACTCCCACGTATGCGAAAACAGCTGCAGAACTTCCTGGGATTTGCTAACTTCTACCTGCAGTTCATCCCCTCTTTCACTGAGATCGCCCTGCTCATTGTTAACTGTTAAAGACTGGGTGGGGGCCTCAACAAACATGGCCAAGTCAACCCCTAAAATGGACCTTAGAATGTCAGCGGGCTGAGGAATTGAAGAAGTTATTCGCCAAAGAGCCAACCCTCAAGCACCCTGATCCAGAATGGCACTTCATAATCCAAGCCGACGCCAGCAATGTGGCCGTTGCAGCAGTTCTCCTTTAGAGAAATACAGGGGGCAATTTACAGCCCTGTGCTTACACCTCCAAAAAATTGATTGAAACTGAACAGAGGTGGGAGAAAGAAGCCTAAAGGGTCTGGTAGGCCCTGCTAACCAGTAGGCCCTTCCTTGAAGGCAGTTGTGTGCCTTTTGAAGTATGGCCTGACCACAAGAATCTAGAGCTGGTGTCGGCAACCCACGGCTCCGGAGCCGCTTGCGGCTCTTTGGAACCTCTGCTCCAGCCCCCTGTCCCATCATTGGCTGGCCCCGGCCCTCCACCCTCCCCTCCCAGTCACTCCTCGCCTGGCCAAAGAAGGTAAGGGCGATGGTGGGGTGTGTGTGGAGAAGCAGCCAGGGTGTGTGAGAAGCCGGGGCTGATTCTCTGGCGCCTCCCTCTTGCTGGAGCTTCTTCTGGCCCTTGTTGGTGCTGGGCGTGCCTTGGTCACTTGGGGAGATGCGCAACCTGATCTCTGTCCCGAGACACTGCCGATCTGGCCATGACTGATGCCAGCCTTGCTAACATTAGGGCTGGCAGGGTGGGAATGGGATCTGGGGGAAATGGAAAGGGGGATGGGCCCACAGCACCCAGACATGGCTTTAAGAAGCTCAGGGCAGTGGGAAAAGGGGGATGGCCCCACTGAACCTCGCACGCCCATCCCAGGAGTCAGGAAAGCTGTGGCTGGGCGAAGCAGGCGAGTCTTCTTGGGGCTCTTTGCTACTGCTTTTCTTTCTTCTTTTTGGAAATCTGGGTTGGCTGAGGAATGAGCGCGAAGCACAGCAGAGGCTTCCCTTCCGGCAACCCTCCTCCTCCTCGTCCTCTTGTGAGCCCCTGGCCAGCTGTGGCGGGGAAAGGAGTGTGCTCATGAGCAGGGAGAACCACCTTAAGCGAGTGGCTGCCCACCCGCTCACTCCTTTGCTGCGCTTTGGCGGAGCCCGCCAGCTCACTTGAGGGTCTCCCCGCTCGTGCGCACACTCCGGGCCCCAGAACAGCTGGCCAGGGGGTCACGAGAGAAGGAGGAGGGCCACCCGAAGGGCGGCCCCTACTGCACTTCACGCTCTTTCCACAGCCAACCCAAATTTCCAAAAATTGTGTGTGTGTATTTCCAAAAATACACACACACTGAGAGAGAGAGAGGGAGAGAGACACACACAGAAAGAGATACAGAGATGGGGGAGAGAGGGAGAGAGGGAGAGAGAGATACAGAGAGAGGGGGAGAGGGAGAAGATAAAGAGGGAGAGGGATACAGGAAGAGGGGGAGAGAGGGGGGAAAGAGAAACAGAGAGAGAGAGATACAGATAGAGGGAGAGGGGGAGAGAGAGAGACATAGATACAGAGAGAGGGGAGGAGAGGGAGATAGGGGAGAGAGAGATACAGGGAGAGGAGGAGGAGAGAGAGAGACAGATACAGAGAGAGAGGGTGTGTGTGTGAGAGAAAAGGGTTTTGTGGTTCCTGGTTCTCTGCCCTAATGACTAACTGTGTAGGGGCTGGGGGGGGGGGTCATCTAACTGAGAGTTAGTGATGTTGAGTTGGCCACGCCTACCCAGGTTTTGTGGCTCCCGGCGTTTGTTTTTTTCTGTGGGAAACGGGTCCAAATGGCTCTTTGAGTGTTTAAAGTTGCAGACTCCTGACCTAGAGCAGGGGTCTGCAACCTTAAACACTCAAAGAGCCATTTGGACCCATTTCCCATAGAAAACACTGGGAGCCACAAAAGTTGTGTGGGTGTGGCCAACTCTACATCACTCACTCCTACTCAGTCATATGCACCCCCAGCCATGCCTACCCAGGTTTTGTGGCTCCTGGTGTTTTCTTTTCTGTGAGAAACATCTCCCTCCCTCCCTCTCTCTCTTTCTGTCTATCTGTCTGTGTCTCTCTCTGTCTCACGTGTATGTTTCTGTGTGTGTGTTCCCTCTTGAACATTTCAAAAAACAGGCGAAGGTTGGGGGGGGGTTATTGCTGACATTGTTCTTTCTTCTTTGGGTGCTTTTTACCATATAATTTAAATCAAGACTCATTTCAGGTTCCCAGATAAATGAAGCTCTGACTTCCTGTCAGGTGAACACACCACTGGCTGACCCCACCCCTCACTCTCCCTCCATCACTCCTTGCCTGGCCTGAGAAGGTAAGGGCAATGGCAGGTAATGGAGACTTGCTCCATATTCCAGAGCGGAAGCAAAGTGCCCCTGTATTTGCCTCATCTTGCAGGTGCTTCTTCCGGTCCTTGTCTGTGCTGTGTGCAACTCGATTCCTCTCCGCCCCAAGTGGCCCGCTGCAACCGCTGCTTCATGTAATAATGGGCTCGAGGAGAGGACGCCATCTCCCCCATTGTGAAGTGCGCTAAATTTAACTGTACTACGCAAGGCACTCCAACTGTGCTGTGCAAGGAGGGAAGGCCATCGAGGCAGCACAGCAGCAGCATTGGCCAACTGCCTTACGTTCGCAGGCAGATTTGGTGAGCAGAGCAGTGCGAGCCCTGAGGGCTGGAACTAGAAGGCCAACGGCAAGGGAGGGAAACTTGCTCCGGACGAAGGGGGATGGACACGGCAAGGCTCAGCCACCTTTCGGGCCTGTCTCTCGGCTTCCGCAGGGCCTCTAGGTGCCTGTCACGCAGGGCCTCTAGGTGCCTGTCTCCCTCCCCTCTGCCTTGGGCCCTGCATCGAGCCAAATCTGTTCCTTTGCTTCTCTAAGGAGGTCCAGCTCTTGGGCTGAATCCCTTGCCTCCCACCCACCCAAACAAGAAGAGGGAAATCCTGTTTGTTTTATTCTTTTTTTAATGGTCTATTTTAAGGAACCTGAAGCTTCTAATGAAGTTAGGCAAGTGGTAAGAAAGTTTGCACTCTTCAGGGAGGGTGGTCTTATTAAATAAATAGTTGCCTTGGGTTGAGCAAGTACAGGTTAGGAAGGAAAAAGGCAAAATAGACTGCTAAATTGGCGATGCCCACCCAGTCACATGATCACCTAGTTACGCCCACTCAGCCAGTCTGGCCCCGCAACATCTGAGGGACTGTGATTGGCCCCCCATTTAAAAAGTTTGTCCTGTCTTCTACTGTGAAATGATGATCTGAGTTTTGAAATTAATGCGTTTATAAGCACCGATTTTTATATTTAGTTCAACAAGACACCAAAAATAAAATAAAATAAATAGACATTGTCAAATTTGGTTAAAATCTTATTGTATAAATTACTATTTAATTAGTTAATCTTCTTGCAATTGGGAAAACAACATTGTGTCTTGGCTCAAAGTTCTTGGAAAAATTGGGAGAAAATTTAACAATAATCCTTCACAATAACTGCTATTGATGGTCCTAATGTATATAAACAGATCCAACATTAAGAAACTGATTTAATTTTTGCTAAGAGTCATTGGGTAAATAGAATCGTACCATTGAAAAGTGAGGCCACTAAATCTAATATTCTGCTCAATGGAGGAAATTCAATTTAAAGCATCAGTGGCTGTCTAACCATTGTTTGGATTAATATACAGTAAATGATGGAAGTCAATGTTTCTCTGGGAAACTGGCTCCACTATAAACTCTTCTTACTATTAGAAAGATATTCCCAACATGCAAATAAAAGTATCCTCCTATAATGCAAATCAATTGTTTTGTAGCCTGCACTTTGGACAGGGAACAGAACTAGATATTTTTCTCTATGACAATCTTTTGAGTATTCAAATATCCTGTCCCTTCTCAATCTCTCCTTCTCAAAATCAAACATTACTTATTTGATTTTTCTGATTTCTGATTTTACCCTTCAAACAGATGCTAGATATCATCTGTTAGGGATGCTTTAATATTAATTCTTAGTCTGAACACAGATTGAATTCTATTAACTAAATAAATGTTCCTTTCCAAAACAGATCACACTAGAAAATCTTACTGCATTCTTTGACAAAATAACTAATTTAGTGGACCAATGAAATGCCATGGACATAATGTACTAAGATTTCAGTAAGGTACTTCACAAAGTAGTGCCTCCACAATATACTACTTGGTAATATAGAAAAATGTGGGTTAGACAGCATTATCACCAAGATGGATTTGTAACTAGATGACTAAATCACATATTGAGTTACATCTACATGGAAGGAAGCATGAATTGGGGCACCAGAAAGTTCTGTTTTAAGTCCAGTACATCTTCATAAACAATTCAGATGAGATATAGAGGGGGAATTCATCTTATTTACAGATGTTAGCAAGCTGATGAGAATAGTCAACACTTTAGAAGATAGGCTTAAGATCCAGAAAGATCTTGACAGACACTGGGCCCTTCACTACTTTTTTCAGTAGTGAAAAAAGTAAAATTTTAAGCAGGCAAAACACCACCACTACCACCAAATTCACAGGTATAGAATAGGTAGTACCTTGTTCAACAGCAGTAACTGTAGGAGGAATCTAGGAGTGACCTAGTGGACAACCATTTAAATATGAGCCAGCAATATGCTGCAGCTGCCAAAAAAAAACAAAACCAAAAACAACCAATGCAGGTTTAGGCTGCATTAATGGGGGATAGTAACAAATCACATGAGGTGTTAGTATCATTTTATCTGCACTGATGAGTCCATACTATTGTAATACAGGATAGTTTTGGTCACCATGATACAAAAAAGATGTTGAGATTCTATAAAAAGTGCAGAGAAGAGCAACAAAGATGATTTGGAAGACTGGAGGCTAAAGTGTACAATGAACAATTGCAGGAACTGGAATTTCTAATCTCACAAAGGGAAGGACTGGGGTGACATGATAGTAGTCTTCCAATATTTAAACAGAGAAGAGGGAATCAACCTATTCTCAAGCACCTGAGGTTAGGACAAGAAGCAATGGATTAAACTTGCAAAAGAGAGATCCAACCTAGAATTAAGGAGAAATTTTCTATCAGTGAGAAAAATTAATCAGTGGAATGGCTTGCCTCCAGAATGTATGGGTGCTCCACCTGAGGAAGTTTTTAAGAAGAGAACTATTTGTCTGCAGTGGTATAGGGTCTCCTGCTTGAGCAGGGCATTGGACTAAAAGACCTCTAAGATTCCTTCTAACTCTGCTATTCTGTTATATCCAATTCTTGGACAAATTCCTCCAGTTTTCTTGGTAAGGTTTTTCAGAAGTGATTTTTCATCGCCTTCTTTCTATGACCGAGAGAAAGCATCTAACCAAATGTTATCTAGCTGGCTTTGTGCCTAAGGCGGAACTAGAACTAACAGTCTCCTGTTTTCTAGGCTGAAGCCTTATCCACTACACCAAACTGTCTCTCATGATCTATATATACCATTCCACTCTCTTTCAAATTTCTTCAAAATATCTATTTTTCTGTGATTTAGGCAGCTCTGTAATTTATTATTTTTTAAATACAGAATGCTTTCTTTGGTAATACTGAAAATTGAAAATAACATTTTATCTTTTTTTTTTAAATACTGTTTGATTTTTTTCACCTTCTGGTCTATTTTCTACGGACAGCAGGACTCTAATCATATACATCTTGTCACATAACCAGGAGCCTGTGGTATTTCACTTTTTGCATTTAGGATATAAAAAGCAGATGAAATTCTGGAAGATTAGCACTGATAGAGGGAATTATTAAGTCATTATCCCAAAGCAGGTAGCTGAATGAGGGCAGGAAGAGCCAGTAGGCATCCAGGAGAGAAAAATTGATTTTTTAACTTTTCTATCCTATTGATTTTTAGTCATTTGTTAAAAATGCTTATGACACCTAAAACAGCTGTTGTAAACATCCTCAAGGGGGGGGGGGAGGAGAGGGAGAGGGAGAGGGAGAAGGAGAGAGAGGGAGAAAATAATTTCAGTAACCCAGTACCAATAATCATGGTTACATCTGTGACCACTTGCAATCTGAGAACTGGTACATTGCTTTTTAAGGGTTCCATTTATATCAGGGAATGTTGACTCTGTCACACAAAGGCTGCTGTCTGATTAAATTGAGGATGGTATCTGGAAATCCCTCCTGTCTTCATTCTGTCTATTTTAACAAATATGAAATCACTAAGATGGAGTGGCATTGTAGCCTAGTGGTGAAGATGCTCACCTCCCATTCGGAAGGTTGAGAGTTCAATCCTAGGTTGCAGCAGCAATCCTAAGTAACAGCAGATGCTTCTCACTCAGGGCAAAAGAGAAAATATCTGCTGCGAACTCCATCCAGGCATTGAGAAGGGCATCTGACCAGTAAATACCCAATTCCATTCAGTCATTCTGACTTTACCCCGAAGTAAGGGATTACAACGTCATTAAAAAAAGGGGGGGAAATGAATCCACTAAGACAGATTTTCAGGAAATTTTAAACTGTCACTAATGTATTGATGGCACTAAAATATATTTATAGGTAGTCCTCAACTTACAACCTTAACTTAACCTGGAATATGATATGATTGTTAAGTGGGTCACCATGTGATCCTGCTTTTTTATGATATTTTTGCAGCAGTGATTATGCAAATGCTGTGGCCATTAATGGGTGTTTTGGTGGAACTGGAAATAAATGCCAGAAACTGGCAAAAAGTGCCAAAAATTGCAATCACTTGACAATGGAATCCAACACCTAACATAAAATCACGTGACCACAGGGAAGGTTATTGGAAGGACCTCTGGAAGTGTCCATTATAACTTTAAATGATTGCTAAGTGACTGGTTGATAAGCGAGGACTTTGTCTAGGTCATTAGATAATGGCAGATATCCATGAATGCTTTCCTTATTGGAAATAATTGGCTAGATGACAGAAAACAAATTGAAATGGAATCAAAATAAGATGGAAATACTCCTAAAAGTATTACATGGGATCACAGCTAATATAGAGCAACGACCACTCCTAGGTTACACTGAAAATGGCCTGGATAACGGGATTATAGTGAAGTAGTGACAGAGCCAGCAAGCTGGAAATGGATAATATATAGTTACACAAATCTGTAAGAATTTATGAATTGGAATAGCCATAGAAACAAGTCAGTCAATGGGAACTGTTTGGTGACTGAAACACAGGATTTGTTGTCTGAGACATATGAGCCAGCTTGGAGCCTGGGTGTGGCTTATCTTAACTGTTCCGTGTTGTGAGAGTTTGTTGGTCTTTGCTTGAGAGCTCTTGCTACTTCTTCTCTCTACCACATTGCAAGAGCTGAATGGGTATTGTATAAATGCATCATGTTTTATATTCTTGTATATAAAGAAATTTCTTCTATACAATGCTGAATTATTTGCTTGTGTGCTGGCTGGATTGCTACATACTCCGACAGGTTATGGGCCCAGAGCACACCAGCTAGTCCAAGCACACAGTAAGACTGAACTGTAATCAAGCTGAGGGACAGCCTATATTATAAGAAAAAGAGAACAAGGCTGAGAAAGCTTGCAGGATGGCTATTGATTTCAAGGAGAGCTCTCTGCCTCAATTGGGACAGAAGAATTATATTATTTGGGCTGCAAAAATGGACTGCTTCCTGAAGGCTAAGGAGCTCTGGGATATTGTTATTCATCCACCCCAGGGGCCATTAGCAGCTGCAAATCAAAGGCAGCATGATTAAGCACTGGCCTACATCATTTTAAGTTTGGAAGATGAACAATTCTTTTATGTTGCTGACTTAAAAACTGCAAAGGTGGTTTGGTTGAAACTGAGAAGTGTGCATGTGAGTGCGTCAGCATGCAATATTGTACAATTATCAAGACAACTGTACCGAGCCCGGGTCTTACTACAAGAGAGTGTAGAACAGCATTTGCTATACATGCAGACTCTGTTTATTGAGTTAGAACAACGTGGAATGCAGATTTCTGAATCCCAGAAAGTGCTGTTGGTGTTAAACAGTCTTTTTTTTTTTAATTGAAAAAGTTTTTCAAATACAGATTTTCCCCCCTTTTCCCCCCCTTCTTCCTAATCCCCCCCTCCCCCTCCCCTCCCCCTGTGGCTTCTCCAGAATAAAACCCAAATTAATAACAGATTATATAATACTTTACCATCTTTTTTGCTCCACCCCCATATGCTGACCCTTTCTTTCTAACAATATTATTATATCCCCCTTATACTATACATTTCAAAGCAACATTCAGCTGTAAAATTATATAACAAATCCTAATTTGGCAATTTCAGCTCATAATCTATCCATTTCCTCCTCCCCCATTCATATATCTCTTAATTCAAATTTTTTATGTATATTAATATAGCATAACATCCCTTTTCCTAAACTAAACAATCAGTAAGCTAACCTATCTCCACCCTTCTAACTATATTATTATATCCCCCTTATACTATACATTTCAAAGCAACATTCAACTGTAAAATTATATAATAAATCCTAATTTAGCAATTTCAACTCATAATCTATCCATTTCCTCCTCCCCCATGCATATATCTCTTAATTCAAATCTTTTACATATATTAATATAACATAACATCCCTTTACCTAAACTAAACAATCAGTAAGCTAACCTATCTCCACCCACTTTCCTACAGGTCTACCATACATAATATTTTCGATATCTTTGTTTTTCTGCCCATTACATTTCCATATGTAAATAAAATTCTCAAATGACTTTAAACTTGTAATCCATATAATATCTTCTGTGATGTCTTTCAACTGGATTGTTAATTTCATCACTCATGTTAGGGTAACATCAAATTCTAGTTCCAACAGTATGTTCAGTATCTTCAATTACCATCTGCCCCCATCAATAGTAAGTATTTTCGTATAGCAAAAAACCACCCGAGTGACTTTATATTTGTATTCCATATAGTGTCTTTTGTAATGTCTTTCATCTAGATTATTCATTCCAACCACCGTGTTAGGGTAACAACCAGATCTTCTGCATGCCCCAATCCCATAATTCTCTTGCCTTGTAGCTCAGCATAAACGTAATCCATTTGTCAAAGAGTCCAAAATAGAAAGTTCCAATCCACTCAATTTAAGGCCATCTTCCATATCCCAAGAGTACAGCACTGCAGAGATCTCTCACTCTCCTCAAGATAATATAAACCAATACTTTGCCTCAACTATATTTTCATGTATTCAATCGTCTCTTAAGTAACTGGCATTACACTGTTGTTTGGTCTAAAAATTTTTATTTTTGTAGGACCTGCTTCTTCTTTTCTTAACTTTTTGTGGCTTAGATCTCCATCCTAGTTTCCTTTCTATGAGTTGTATATCAACTGTTTGATTTCCATGCTGGTCTGTAGCTTGATAAGTCATCACATTAGAATCCAAAGCCGCCTCTCTTGTATTTATACAACTATAACCTCTGAAGGAGAATCCAGAAGGGGCTCGTCCACAAAGGCCTCTGTAGCTTGTTGTTTTTCCGTTACCTCCACCACCATCTGCTTAGCCTGAATTTCAATCTCTTGTTGATTTTGCTTTTCTTTATTCCCCTCGTGTGTTATACATGGAGATGTTGAACCCATTTTAAAAACCTTATATTAAAATTCTTCCGCTTTTTCAACAGTATTTAGTTGATATCTTTCTCCTTGATATCTCAATATTATACCAACTGGAACATCCCACCTAAATGGGATGTTTTGTTTCTTTAGCTCAGTCACCAAAAATCCAAAATCCTTTCTATCTTTTAACATCTTGGGCGGTAGCTCTTTAAATATTCAAATCTTCCTTCCATGCATTTCAAGAGTGGAGTTAAAAGACTTTTGCACAATATCATTTCTTATTTCTTTATCAGTGAAGTAGATCACCACATCTCTAGGCAGCTGCCTTTGCTTTGCCACCCAAGAATTAACTCTGTAGACCTTATCAATCTTGCAGGATACCTCTTCAGGACTAACCTTTAAAATCCCAGCCAGAATTTCAGTAGACATCTTTCTCAAATCTTCTCTTTTATCTTCCTGTATTCCCCTAATTCTGACCGCAAATTCCATAAATCTGAATTGCATCATTATAACTTCATTTTCAATCCTTTGTTTTATATTATCTGCATTGTAAGTCTTGTAATCAGCTTCCTTTATTTTTGGCTCTACTACTGAGCTATTTTCTTGAATCATTGTTAAATCATTTTCAATTCTTTGTATTTTATTATCCAAATTATGAATCTTGTAATCATCTTCCTTCATATTAGACTCTATTTCTGAATTAAACTTTTCATCCATCTTTATCATTGCGTCTAAGAAACTTATCATATGTTGTTTGAATTTATCATACTTTTGTTGAACCAACTCTTTAATTTCCTGTCTAAATTTTTCAAGGTTCTGGTTCACAATCTCATCATGTCTTGCCATCTCCTCCAATACAAATTGTGTTAGATCTTTAAAGCCGTTCCTCTGCATCTGCAAACTCAAAACTTGTTCATGTGGTTTATGAATGGGGGAGCCCCCCCCCCCACAGCTTGGTTGTCTGGCTTTGTGAGTTTTAACGCCATCCTGCCACACAGATTTTTTTTCTTTTTTCCCCTTTAAAGAAGAAGACTTCTCTCCAAACAATATCAATATCAAGTCTCTAAGAAGGAAGAAGCATGAAATAAGAATTTTTCTCTTCACTTCTAGCCAGCACTGTTATCTCAGTTACTTTGTAACATATTAAACTAGTCAAACGGAAGGACTTTCGCTTTCAGCTCTTCTCAAGCCTCAGCCAGTCGCCATTTTAAACTTTCTTTTTTCCCCCCTTCCACTCTTCTTTGGTTTTAAAGTCAGTCTTAGGGTTGTTAGAAGTACTTGCAATTTAGGGTCCCAGGTCCAGATTTCATCCTTCTTATTCAGAAAATCTGTTAGTGTTCGTTGTTTGGTCTGGTCCCATCGCCTGGCTCTGCAAAGCGCAGAGTTCTCCCGAAGCCCGGAGCAGCGGCAAGGAAAATAGGGAGCCACATCCTGCTTCCTCCCCAGAGGTAAAAAAGAACTCTGGGGACTTCGTAGAGGGCTCTACCTGCTCTTGCTGGCTCTGTCTCACGTTTCCTTATGGAAACGGAGTTTTTCGAGCCGCCTTTCAGGTGTAAAGGCGGTTCTTTACGGGCGACGGGGCTGGCGGTCTCAAAGGACCATCTGGCGGCGACAGAAGCCAGACCGGAAGCCGGTGTTAAAACAGTCTTGATGAAACGTGGGACATTGTTTCAGCCATTTTTGAATGCAAACCAGAACAGGAATTATGTATGGAAACCCTTAAAGCCTGTTTGATTTCTGAAGAAAATAAACGCCATTTTAGAAGAAGCCTCCAGGAGAAATTCCTGAGGGGGCCCAAGGAGCAAAGAGATAAAAGCAACAGACAGGATGTCTGCAAAGACAAGAGCAAAGGAAGAGACTGGATTACATTCCAAGGCAACAGACAGGATGTCTGCAGAGACCAGAGTAACAGAAGAGATCAGATTACAGCCCTGCAAAGAATTTCTAAGAAGAAAGAACAGGAACAACAGTGGTGTTTCATCTGTGGTGATAAGATTCATTTAAAGACTACTTACAAGGAAGAAAAACAACAGATGGAAAAGCTGCTGTTGCAAAAGTTAGCTATTGTAATAGCAGAGACAAATGGTTAATTGACAGTGGGGCTAGTCAAACAATTATTAATAATTCTAAATTGTTTTTCAGAATGGATCCAGCTGGAGGAGATGCAGTAGCCTTGGCGAATGGCCAGAAGGCTAAAGTCAAAGGAAAAGGTAGTGTACTGATTCCATGTCTGGAGGAAAAGTTTAACAACATATTATGTGTGCCTGAAATGGAGCATAATTTATTGAGTGTCTCCAGTCTGACAAATAAGGTTTGAGACCACATTTGTAAATGGGAGAAGTTTCATAAAAAGAAATGGAGTGTCTGTGCACAGGGAATAAAACAGGATAATTTTATGTGTTGCAGGGGCAAAAGGTTCAATGTGCCCAAACATTTGGAAATATGGCACAACATGTTTCATGCATTCATCTCTTGCACAGAAAGCTTGGCCATGCCAACTTCAGAGTTTTGCAAAAGATGCAACTGTTTGGAGAAAGTTTAAAGTTGGAAGGGCAGACTTGGATTGTGCAGTATGTAAATCATCAAAGTCCAAGGCATTCCCAGTAAGCAAGTAGCACAAGGCTGACAACAAGAGCTTTAGAGCTGGTACATGCAGATTTGGTTGGGCTAATTCAAGCCAGTTTGGGAGGAGCAAAGTATGCGCTGGTCATTATAGATGACAACAGCAGATCTGGTTTCTGCTATTTACTAAAGAGCAAAATAGAGGTGCTACAGAAATTTAAGAAATGGGTAAGCTTCGTAGAAAGGAGTATAAACAACAGGTATGTCAGCTGCAAACTGACAGAGGTTCAGAATTCATGTCAACAAATTTTCAACAGTGGTTGGGACAATTAGAAATAAAACAGATGTACTAATCACAATTAATCAGTGGAACTTGTCTCCAGAAGTTGTGAATTCTCTAACACTGGAAGTTTTCAAGATGTTGGATAAACATTTGTCTGAAGTGGTGGAGGGTTTGCTGACTAAGCAGGGGGTTGGTCCCTTCCAACTCTGTTATTCTAATCCATACACAACAGCTGAGAATGGTGTAGTTGAGAGGTGGAATGGAGTCTTACAAACAATGAAGGACTCATTGTTGGAGGAATCTGGTCTGATAAGGTCATATTGGGGTGAAGCCATGTTGACTGCTAATTATTTAATCAATAGGCTGTGGAGTTCCTCTATTAATGATACTCCATATGCAGTGTTATATGGGAGAAAGCCATATCTGGCACAGTTAAGGGTGTTTGCAGGCAATGCATGGGTGCATATTCCAAAAGCAATTAGAAGAAAAGGACAACCAAAGGTTAGAAAGCTCAAATTTATAGGCTATGAGCCTGGCTCAAAGAGCTATCGCTTTAGCAATGGGAGCAAAAAAAATAGTGATTTCCTGGTCTGATAGCTTTGCAGAGCAAAATTTGAACAGAATTGATGCCAATTTTTGGAATGATCCACTTAGTGATGGTGACCCACTTAGTGTTGGTAATTTACTATGGGCAAATAGGCAGCAATATAAATTAAATAAATAAATAAATAAATAAATAAATAAATAAATAAATAAATATTCGCATTTGTGCATGATCTTTGTTTCATTGCAAAGAATCTGTCACAAGTAAAATAATTTGCTAATCAATTAGAGAAGAAGTTTGAATTGAAAAATTTGGGTGAAATACAAAACTATCCTGGTGCAGAGATACAAAAACTGAGAAAGGTGGTTATGTTCTCAGGGAAAGAAGAAAAATTGAACAGCTGTTGGAGAGATATAACATGAAGGATTGTAATTCTGCTCCAACACCTATGAGCATAGATTTTCATAACAATTTGGGTGAGGACAAAAGTGAAGCCTGTGATCAAGAGATATATCAGTCAGCAATAGGAAGCTTGTTATATCTGTCACAGTGGTCCAGAACAGTCATAGCTCGTGCAGTAAGCATTTTAAGTTGCTTTACTGTTGCACCAACACAATTGCATTGGATGGGTGTAAAAAGGATTCTCAAGTATTTGAAGGGAACTGTGAATTTGGGTCTTCACAGTTCTCTAAAGAATTGAAATTAAAATGTTATGTTGACACTGATCATGCCAATGATGTAAAAATCAGAAAGTCTAATTCTGAGATTGTGGTATTGTTTGGAGGGGCTTTAATTGGTTGAAGTCCAGAAAACAAACAACTGTGGCCATTTCTACTACGGAGGCAGAATTTATTGCTCTGTCTGAACTTTGTTCAAAGGTAACTTGGTAGGTACAGCTGTTAAAGGATTTAAACGTAAAAGTAAATAAAGCTGTAACAGTGTTTGAAGATAATGTTCCTTGCATTCAAATGACAACAGATGAGAGAATAAAAAATAGAAGCAAGCATGTGGATATTAAATATTGTAATGTAAGAGAAGCCATCAAATGTAAATTAATTAGCTTACTTCTCTGTTCTTCAGAGGACAATCTGGCAGATATAATGACCAAGCCAATGGATGGAGTACATCATGAGAAGAATATTAAGTTATTGGGTTTTTTGTCTATTCCAGTCATAAAGGGAGGAGTGTTAGTGTATAAGAATTTATGAACTGGAATAGCCATAGAAACAAGTCAGCCAATGGGAATTGTTTGGTGACTGAGACACAGGATTTGTTGTCTGAGCCATATGAGCCAGCTTGGAACCTGGGTGTGGCTTAGCTTAATTGTTCTGTGCTGTGAGAGTTTGTTGGTCTTTGCTTGAGAGTTCTTGTTACTTCTTCTCTCTACTATATTGTAAGCGCTGCATGGGTATTGCATGCATGCATCATGTTTTATATTCTTGTATATAAAGAAGTTTCTTTTATATAATGAATCCTGTTGAATTATTTGCTTCTGTGCTGGCTGGATCGCTACATACTCCGACAAAATCCAAATGAAATACAAGTGGACTGATCCAATAAGAAATTATTGTGGCAATGTCAAAGGACCAAGAGACAAGACAGTGAAGTATAAAACAGGAATTCTGGATACAACCAGCTTGGGAAATAAAACTACCTACTACCACAAACAGCCTCCCACCGGCCGGTATGCTCTCATAGACAGGGGCTCCTCCAGGTGCCGTTAGCCAAGCAGTGTCAACTGGTGGCCCCCAGGCCCCCAGTGTCGACTGGCGGCCCTGACTGAGGGCCTTCTCTGTGGGGGCACCCACTATCTGGAACAAGCTTCCCCCGGAGATACGGAGGATCCCGGATCTGCGCACTTTCCGCCGTGCTCTTAAGACCCTCCTATTCCAGCAAGCCGGACTGGCCTAATTTTCGCCCCTTCCTTTTAAATTTTTAAATGAAATTTTAATTTGTTTTAAATTATTGGGATTTTTAATTGTCTTGGGCTAAACTATTTAATTTGGTTTTAATTATGTTTCTAACTTTTGTATTTATGTATTTTATTTTGTGCCTGTTCACCGCCCTGAGTCCTTCGGAAGTAGGGCGGTATATAAATTTAATAAAACAAACAATAAAACAAAAGAAGAAATCTAGAAAAAAATGGAAGAAAAGGGATCAAGATAATAGAACTAGTCAATATAAGACACAAAAGACATGGTAGTAAGGAAGTTCATAAAGGATACATTTATCTACTCAGGAGGGGCACATCAAAGAATGGAGTGGACTTGTTGGTGTATGCCCCATGTAATGATAATTACGCAGAAGAAAAAAGAATGATTTATTTGATGAACTATTTGAGGAGATAAAGAAAGCAGAAGCTACTGTATCTAATGGATGTTTTCAATGTTAGAGTGGGTATTAATGGAAGGAAGTATAAGCAGTTCATTGGCCCACATGATGCTAAGAACGGTGAAAGAAACGAGAATGGGCAAAAGATCCTGGATTTATGCAGCTAACATCATGTTTTTTCACTAATACACTTTTTGAAGATCGATATTTACAATGTTATACATGGCATAATGGGAATGACATTGCTATTAAAAGTCAGATTGATTACATATTAACAAGAGTAAAAAGAAGATACAGAAAACTTGATGCAAAAGCAATCTCCAACTTTGTAACACTGATCATAAGATTGTAGGGTTAACACCAAGAAAGTACACATTTAATATTAACAGAAAAAGACTAAATAAAAACTAGGAAATAATTAAACGAGAAACAGTAGAACAACTATAATAAAATGTGGAGGCAGCATTTAACCAACTGCCACCAGAGGTAGAAAACGTGGTGGATAAATGGTATTATTTAATACAGAACTACCCTGCTTAACATCACAGAAAAACAATGCAGAAAAATGAAAAGTGGAAAAATATGGAATGTGACCAAACACATGATGTGATTCCTTATCTTCTGATAAAGAAACAGTAAAGTTGCAAAAAAGAGTTAAATAAATATTGGATAAAAACAGGGAAAGAAGATTATGTAAACTATAGATTACAATCTAGAGATACCAATAGGATAATCAAGAAAACAAAACAAGAATCCTGGGAATACTTCAGAAAATCATTAGTAGACAAGGAAAGAACAGCCTGGAGAACATTTTACTAATTAATCAAAAGTAGAGAGAATTATAAACGCACAGAAATAATTAATGAGAGGAATAGAAGTCCATTAAGACAATCATCAGAAGTAATAAAAAGGTGGAGAGAACATTTCAAAGAATTCCTCAACCCCCGAGGAGGGTCTGATGAAGAAACCACCGAAATTTGCCACTACAACAGTGCTAGACAAGAAATATTGAAGAAGCAGCAAGAATTCTGAAAGGATCACCTAAATATAAAGCACTGGGAATAAATGGGCAACAGAAATAATCCAAGAAGTGGGGAAGTAACATCAGATGACTACATAGAATATTTAATGTAGCATGGACACAACTAGCTGTCTTTCCCTTCACACCAGAGGTGGTGTTCAGAAGGTTCTACCCAGTTCTAGAGAACCGGTAGCAGAAATTTTGAGTAGTTCAGCGAACCGGTAAATACCACCTCTCACTGGCCCTGTCCCCATCTATTCTCTGCTTACCGAGTCCCAGTTGATCGGGAGGAAATGGGGATTTTGCAATAACCTTCCCCTGAAGTGGGGAGGAAATGGAGATTTTGCAGTATCCTTCCCCTGCCACGCCCACCAAGCCATGCCCAGAATCGGTACTAACGTTTTTTGAATCCCACCACTGCTTGACACCCAAATTGATAAAAGAGGAACTAAGAAGAAGTCCAAACCTAGATAAAAGTGACCACAGAACAATGATATATACATTGATATGGGGGTTAAGAATGGTAACTCCAGGCTTGATTTCCATTATAAGCACAATGGAGGAGTACCCAGGAACAATGCAGAAATTTCAACTGATACAAAATGTTGCAGCCATTTGGTTTCACAGTATCACATGAAGTTTGTATTATAGAATTCAAATTGCTCTGCCATACCAGTGAATGTAGTCTTATTACTATTGCCAATTATTTAAATGTTTTACTGAAGATGAATTAATGACTACCATAGCATCATTTTAAAAAAATACTTCTATTACTGATATATTAATAGAGATTTCAATAGAGACTTGTTCTTGATTATTACTTACTCACTTTTAGGACATCACATTCACTATCAAATAAGACATCATTTTTAATACTTCCTTTTCCACACTTTTACAATATCATTGATCATTGAACTCATTGAATTATGATTTAATAAAAATATAGTGTACTTAATTTTCAACTAACATACCTCTTATACCACTTTTTACTTCTAATTTCAGAAATGTGATTAAAATTTTTAAAAAGAGTTAAGACATTTCTAGGATCCCATTAAGGTTCCACACATTCTCCAGAAAAACATCTTTATATTGGTTCTAAAAGCAGGCAAATATTTTGTTACTAGACATCAAGCATGGTTAAAGTCATCAAAAATTCGTTATCATTTGCTGTACCTTAGTAAACCAGTTGCTAAAATCTGTAGCTTGCCTGATCAATTGTACATCAAAATAAGATAGCTATGGTTAGGCTGACCATTTTGAATGCAGTAAGGAAAAAGGACCTATTTCTATTTCCTGCAGACACTGCAGTTGCATAAAGAAAGATGCTATTTACATTGTAAATACAATTTGTTCTAAAATTAATAATTCTAAATGCTAATTATTAGCCACATTCAAAAAACTAAAATGCAGAGAAATGTATCTTGCAACACAAGACATTTAAATAATCTTTCTGTAGAAAAGTGGAATCCTAATATTGGAAAAAGTCAACTAAATAATGTGAGTACATTATTCTTGATCAATGGGAAATGAAGAAGTCATTAAAAGTGAAAAATGTAATTTTTAATTAAGTATGATAACAAGGTAGACTGACTCAGTTAAAGTGGTGATAGATGTACCATTGGATGACCTGAAACACCAAATTAGGGACAAATTGTTACAGAAAAAAAATCTATATATTTGCTTGGTAAAAATTCATACTTATGGCACATACTGTATTTTTTTGACTATAAGATGCACTTGTCTCCCAAAAGAGGGTGAAAATGTCTCTGTGTCTTATAGACCAAATATTGCTGAAGCCCTGGCCATCTGCCGGCCGTTTTTTGGCCCCACATGCCCTGTTTTGGGGCCTTTTTTCAGCCTTTTTCCTGCCCGTTTTTGAGGCTTTTTTCCAACCCATTTTCAGGGCTTTTTTCAGCCTGTACTCGAGGCTTTTTTTGGCCCACGTTTGGGGCTTTTTTGGCCTGTTTTCAGGGCTTTTTTCAGCCTGTTTTTTGGCTTGAACAGGCGGAAAAAACTTTGAAAATGGGCCCAAAAAAAGCCCCCAAAACAGGTCCAAAAAAGCCCCCAAAATGGGCTGAAAAAAGGCCTCAAAAATGGGCCTCAAAAAGCCTCAAAAACGGGCCCAATAAAGTCACAAAAAACGGGCTGAAAAAAGGCTGGGAAAGGCCCGAAAAAAGGGAGGCCAAAAACTTTTTGTTGTTGTTTTCTTCTTCTAAATTTAGGTGTGTCTTATAGTCAGATGCATCTTATTGTCCGAAAAATATGGTAATCACTTTTTTAAATCAACATCTTTGTTCACTAACTCACTGCAAGATCTTAGATTATTCCAATAACATCTGATTTTTTTCAACTAGATATTTAAAATATAAACAAATTCTTAAAGCAGTTTACTTACAGTACTGATCACAATCTACTCTGGCAAATACAACTTGATTCTTATCTGGAAAATCTTCTTTAATTACATTAGAAGCTTCCTCAAATATAGGGTGTAGCATTTGACTAAATCGGCACCTGTTGAAATTAAAGAAACAAAATAAGAGGCATTTTCTAAAAATAAGGTATTAGAGGATTTCACAATGTAGTATCACACAGAATTACTGAAAACAAATGTTCTGCTGTACATTACACAAGAAATTTCTTTGCACCGAGAAATTAATGAATCAAGGTAATCTGAATATCTTCCTAATCTTTGAGGAAGGGGATAAGGCAATAAGAAGGAAAAAAGTCTCTATGTTTTATGAAATCATTCCTAAAGAATAAAGTATAATTAGAATACAATATACCTTTGAAGAATACTGACAAGAAAAAGTATTATATATTTAGTTTAAAAAGTACTAAATTTATATTTCAAAGTTTTTGTTTATCTTAAGATTTATAAATGCTTTTTAAAAGCAGAAAATAATCCAAATTTTGCTATTAATAAAAATATATGATTATATAGAAATACTTACCAATCAGCATAAAAATTCACTAATGCAACATCTGCGTTGTCTGGGAAAAAGAAAAATTAATTAATGTTTGTGACACAACAAAGCCAACACATAAAATATTAAATCAACAGCCCAGAAAAAGAATAATGAAATTATCATTTTCAGAAGGGCAGCAAGCAACATTTGGATAATTCAAAATTCATAAAAAGTAATACTGTTTCTATTACAGATTACAGAATTATTAGATTAACTGAATTTAAACTAGTTAAAATTTAAACTGTTATTTTGTTCTGTCTTTTTTATAGAATGTCGAGAGGGCAAAGGATGAAAGAGAGCAAAATAGCTTTGCCTATGAAAATTAGTTTTTGCTGTCCTTCATAAGGGCATGTATTTGATGTGTGTATTTGCCCTTGGGCCTTGTCTTCAGTTTCTGGTGAATTTACTTGATTCTGAACTTTATTAGTCCTGTCTTCTGTGAAAGAGCAGAATCCACAATTCTTCTGTTCTAATAAATTATTCTGTAGTTTAGAACATTAAATTTGAGCTTTGAGGAATTTAAATTTTTTTGTTATGGTGATTTGGTCCAGATTTCTTTATTTTACCCTGATTAATTTGGGAAAGAAAATGTTTGTAATTGCATAATACCCAATATGTCAACCATTTTGTGAGAACATCCACACCAATCTTCCAAATTTCCAAACATAGACTTTCACACTCCAAAGTTAAGAGTTACAATAACCCCAAATTTCCTATGAATGTTTTAGGATTTTTGCTGCACTTTCATATCACCAGCAGCAGAGAGCTATCATAGTAAGTGGGATTAACGTTCACTTAGCCTTTTTTGAACCAAGTCACAGGGGATAAAAATAAAACCAATATTAGAATAATATTGTTTCAGAGTCAGACAAAATTAGGGATTTGGGCTGTGCAAACACTTTGAAAGGTATTTTTTCCAAGTTTATATGGCTGCTTTGAAAACTGCAGCTACTTTAGTGCCACACAAGTAACCTGGAAAAAAACACAGTAGTTTTAAAAGTTTGCAAAAAGCTGCTCCATATGGACACCCTGTAATACCTATTTTGAAGGTACTACAGAACATTATTTTTCCAAGCATTATTAGACACACCATAGCTGCACCAAAATCAGTAAGATTAATTAATCAGTTTAGTGTGATTAAAGCATAACAATATAGCCAAGGTTTTTGCTTTGGAATTTGTATTATCAATGGAAGCTTCCCTTCTATTCGTAGCAATAATAAAGTTCCAAAAAGAGTAGTATTTTAAAACCTTACTCATGCAATCTGATTTTCATTTAGCATTATGACATTATAAATGTATATACTTATGTCATTAGCTTCTAAATATTTTTCCATCAATGTTATGCAAATATATTCAAGATTTCATTTATGAATAAGAAATATAGTCATTCTTAAATGCTTCTTCTAGAGCAGTGATGGCGAACCTTTTAAGGACCGAGTGCCCAAAGTACAACCCAAAACCCACTTATTTATTGCAAAGTGCCAATACAGCAATTTAACCTGAATAATAAGGTTTTGCTATCAGTGGCAGGATTCAAATAATTTAACTGGTTCTGCCTAATGACTGGGTGGTGGTGGCTGGGGGGTGTCATGTGACTGAGTGGGCATGGCCAACTCTATATCACTCATGTGGGTGATGCCTGTATGAGACAGGCAGGCAGGGTTGGGGAGGAAATCCAGGGATCTCCAGTGGGTGGGACGGGAGGTGGGACAGAAGGAAAGAAAGATCCAACTTCTCTGTCTCTGTCTCTGTCTCTGTGTGTGTGTGTGTGTGTGTGTGTGTGTGTGAGAGAGAGAGAGAGAGAGAGAGAGAGAGAGAGAGAGAGAGAGAGAGAGAGAGAGAGAGAGAGAGAGAGCATGCACACCGCCGCCAGCCCTGATATAACTCTCTGAGATCGGATCTCTCTCTCTCTCCCTCTCTCTCTCTCTCCCTTCCTCCTCCCTCCCTCCCTGCTTTAAGCAGGCTTAGAAAGTCTGCCAGGCCCAGCATGCTGCGGACACCCCTCTCTCTCCCCTTTGCCTGGCTTCCCTTCTCTGCAGTCTCCTCAATGCTCGCTCATGTTCTCCCTCCCCAGTCTAGCATGACGCAGGCAGCAGCGCAGCTTACATTGCCCTTTGCAAGCCCGCTGTCAGTGAAGCTAGGTGCCAGTGAGGGGTGGCATTTTGCCTAGTTTTATCCGGCTGTCGGGGGGAAAACAGATGGGGGCCTGGGGAGGAAGTCTGTGTCAAGCTAGACTGGGAAAGCTGGCTGCAAGAGGAAGAGAAGCAGGGTGAGCCGGACTCAAATGCTTCCCGGATCCCCTCGTCCCAGAAGCAGCAACCTTGCACTCTCACTTCTCTGCCAGCCCCCTTCTTCACACAGGATCACCCAGCAGCGGGAACAGAGAGGGAGAAGGGGGCAGCATTCCTGTGTGCTGCCACTTGTGTGTGCTAACACTGTTGTTCCCTTCTTTGCATGGGATTGCCCTGCAGCAGGAACAGAGGGAGAAGGAGGAGCGGCAGCCGCTAGCATTGAGGGGAGAGTGCAACACAGCAACAGGTTTCAAAGCTTCCCAAATCCAAAGATTTTCCATCCATGTTGTTAATGGGATTGCACTGCTCTATACAAATCTCATATGTAATTTGATGGTCCTCATGGTTCCCGTTCAAGAAACATGTAGAAGTCACAGCAAGCAGAATTTTTGTACAGATTCATCTTGACATATTTTCTTGGACCATGACATTACTCAAAGTCACCCAAGCTTTGCTCACCACCTGAATTACAGCAATGAACTTAAAGCTGTCCATGAAGTTCACTCAGAAGATAGAGCTGGTCCAGATTGTGGCAATGTAAGTAGTTATGAGAACACTTCAGTTTATCCATGTTACATCACTGCCTTGGTTCCCAGTAGGCTTTTGGTTGTAATTCAAAGTCCTGATTAAAGCTTTTAATTGCATGGGACCACCTTACTTTTGGGAATACCTTTCTCCAATTTTTTCTGTCTGACCTGATCAGACAAGCTGACCATGTTCTGGCTCCCATCTATTATTAAGGAAGTGGGCCTATCTATCACAGTGCTTGCCCTTTGAAACATCATACCCCAAAAAATTTATTTGGCCCAATTTTACTAACTTTTTGTTAATCCCTGAAGATCTAAATCTGTTTTAGGCATAGCTCCTACAGGATGACTGACTCCATCATTGTGGTTTCTTTGACCTGACTAAAATTATGTGATCTGAGTCTCATTGCCCTTAACTGTGCTATGTGATTGTTTTTATTGTTATTGTTGTTGAGTGTCATCCTGTCTATGCCATCAAGAGTCACAACTGTGAGATAGGAAACTATATGAATTGAAGCAATAAATAAATAAATGTCCTGTATAAGCATTAAACAATACTTACTTAAAACATCATCTATATTTCCACTGTCAAGGCTTGTTATTTCACTTTGTGTTGGATGAAAAAAAGAGGATATCTGCAAGAATATAGACACCTTAAAATGTATCCATTAACCTCCTATATATACATAGTTTAGAATATTTTAGCATGGCCAAAATTGTTTCAGATATTACATGCATTAAGAGAGTTTAGCTTTGTCCTTGTCCTCCTCCCCATACCCAATGGATTTCTCCAGGAAATAGTCATCTCCCAGGATGAAACACAAATTGTCAAAATTCCAGTTCACTAAACAAATTGCTGATATAATCTGTCACAATACAGATATTATTTCTGCTCGGAAATTCATAAAATGGGAGAAAATCGATCAAGACAAATTTATTTAACAGTTGAACACCAAAAATCTGCCAAGATTGTTAATGAAGAGCTACTTCCATCTAATATTCTGTTGTCAGTGCATAACTATATTTTTCAGGTAAAATTAAAACTTACCTGCTGGTAATCAGGTAATCAGTTCTTAAGAGCATTTTCTATTTACTAGTAACTTATTTCACTGAAGGGATTCAGAACATGCCCACCTGCTAGAACTAATAACTTGGGCAGAATTAAAGATAAGCAAGCTTATAAATAATCTGGCTCCATGCAATGTAAGGATAACAGCACCTGAATTGCATCTGGAAGCATACTGGGAACCAGTGCAGCTCATGTAGCTCTGGTATTATGCATTCTGGACCAGCTGCAGCTTCCAAATGCTTTTCAAGGGTTACCCCAAGTACACAGAATTGCAATAATCCAATCTGGAGGTGACCAAGGAATGTGCAAAACGCACGCTTAGCGAACCAGTTGTTAAACCAGTAGGATCCCACTCCTGGGAGAGGGGATGATTCTGCACACGCAGCTCCATTTGCACGAGTGGTGGGCACACCCACCCACTACATGCACTCATTTGCTGCTCACATGTGTGCACACTCATCACTTCCGCGGCCTGGTTCCAAAAGGCTCAGGGCTGGTAGTGGGCCAGGGCCACGGGTTGTGGACCCCTGAGTTAGAAGCAGCATGTGTTCAGGAAATTAGATTTAAAGTTAGAAAGTGATTAACTGATAAAAATCTGACTCCCAAGCTCTAGTTTTATAGTGCTCAGGCATGCCTGTTTTCCTGAGTCAAGTCTCTTTCTTTTAAGGTGCCTCTTTAAATGCCTCTCTTCTATGCACATGATCATTCTGTGCCTTTAAGGGTTGAAGACTTTTTTCTCGTCAGACTCTAGATCAGGCCTGTATAACATACGACCTGCCAAGCAGACTTATGTAGCCTATTGCCATTTTTTAAAAAGTAAACACATTTGCCACCATTGCTTCAAAAAACACAATTCAAACAATTCCAATGCCTCCAGGTCTGTTGCCAACATTCCACTAGCCACAAAATACTGATCAACATACTAAATACTCCTTGGTAGCCATAATTATTTTTAATTTATCAATGTAGTCTTTCCTGTTTGTAAGTCATGATGGTCTGCTTTAGATCCATATCCTGTATTTCAAATGATTGCTCCATACTTACAAGATCCCCCTCCAAAAGGTTCGACTCTTTATAAGCTTCATCTGCAGACATTTGAGCCCTCTGACTTCAGAGTCACAAGATCAAGAACATCACCTATTAAGCTATGATTCTGCACTTCAGGGTCTGGCTCATTACACAGGTCCGTAAAACACTTGATGTGAACTTTTAATGCAGCATTTAAACTTATGTGGTATCTTCTTTGCGGATTTCTTTCTCAACACAAATGTTGTGTTGTACATTGAAAAGTAAAGTCAACCTCTTCTCAGAGATCTTTGTCTATCTAACAGGACAAAGCAATCATCAACAGAGAACAGAAATTCCTAGGCCATTCAGATTTAAGACTACATAACATGACTGTTAGGTACATTATAACTAACCTATAGGTGAATCAGAATAAAAGATCAATATGGACTAAAGTAGATAATGAGATTGCTGATCAGCAATTGAAATAAAGTAACTGACTAGATACCGAGGCAATAATAAATAGCCTCAAATCATGTATTATTATCAATTGGATCTTAACAATTTGGTCACTTACAGCTGATTGGCAATTTTTATCCAATACATTCACAAATTTGTGCCATGTGTGGAAGAATCATTTAATACCCAAATCCTCCTCAAAATTTTTCCAATAGCTAGGTCCCCCTGATTTGACACGAACATCATTTAACATAATATGCATTTATTTATTTGATTTATATAGTTGCTCAACTAACATAAATGACTCTGGGAAGCTTCTAATAAAATAAAAAAAAAAACATAGTAACTGACATCCAAAAAAATCATGAGATGAGCTCTATCACACTTTCCAGATTTGACTCAATTCAGTACAGGTTGGTTGCCCATCTTACCACAGTATAATTCTGGGTAGCTATCAATATTAACTCTGCTGCCAAAATCTTGAAAGGATTTGCATTTGACATACCTATCTCAATTGAGAATCAGGAAAATTATTATCATGATCTCTTTGCTCTCTTGGAATTCACTGAAAAACAAGCACTAAATCACTATTTCCATAATAACTACTGACACTGGACACCAGTTTTATAAAACAAGATCAAATTATAAAATGCCTGAAGAGCAAATAAATCCTGATAAACTTTCTACTTCATAAGTGTGAAAAACTTCATAGTAGTTGTAACTTTGAATGGTCACTAAATGACCATTTTAAGTTGAGGATTACCTGTATACTTCAATGTAGCATTTGACATAATTAACAAGGAAATAATATGAAGAAAATTGACTGTTCTCAATAGGGAACCTAGACTATTTACATAAAGTTCTTTATGCAAATACTTGTTTAATAGTGTGATTTGGAATCCGTGCAGCCATGAAAAGCAGGAACAATACTTAAAAAGGAATAAAGCAGTGTATACTTGCACTGCTCTGTTATTTAACTTATGTATTAATTACTTACCAGGGATTGATGAAGGATTCTGAAGTACACACGTCTAAGGTACTCACTGCAAATGCCATGATTCTATTACAATATTTGCAAGTTGGGCTATGTAGATAGTTAAGAAGACTTGGCTCTTACCACCATAATAATTCTCTGATCATTATAAATCAAAGGTCATGGTTTTTGGAAAATGACATCAGCCATTCAGCTATTGTATGGCAAGTTAGTAGAACATCTTCCTTATTTAAAAAAAGTCTTCTTGGAGATTGGATCTTGGCTCCCTCATCATTGAAGGAGTTCTCTCAAAGTGAGGGCTTTTATGAATTTATTTTAAAATTAATAAAATCGCTGTTATCCAAGTTTTTTGGCTCCAATTATTAAAGTCATGCTATAGAACTGAGATTGGGCGTAGATCAAGTATTAATCACAATCACATCATCCAAGAAGTATTTTAGAGGTAGATAAAAGGATCTCAGCTGCTTTATCTGTCTAAAATTAAGACATAACATTATTGGTACAAAATCAATTTTGGGTATGGAGCTTTGGAGATCTTCAAAAAGTGCATGGGTGATGGGAGGTGGTGAGGAGGGTGTGGGCTGGGAAGCAGGTGCATGGTCTGAAAGGGACCTGATGGGAGGACCAATGGGGAGAGGGAAGGCCTGAAGGGACCCAGGGGGAACCAGGTCCAAGGCCTACAGGGTCACTGAGGGGCTGGAAATAAGAATACAGAATGTTTCAGATGGTGGGGAAATACTCAAACTAATGTAGTAATTGACGCCTTCATCTGATATTGGTTGCCACCACCTTCTTTTCATATACTTAATCATTGTTATAGGAAGAAAGCTAAAGGAAGGAAAATGTTTTCTTTTTTGTGCTAAATGCCAAGAGTGCCTTAAGCAGTCAATATAGAGAAGTCTGAATACTAGATTTCATCCTTCTACATCTCCTTAATTAAATTTCTTCCTTAATTAAATTTCTTCCTTTCTTTCCCTATAGCTAGCTGACACTCATCAAGAGATTTTTAAAAAGCCTCTTTCCTTTCTATGGACAATGGAATTGTATTTACTCAGAGATTTAGACAACTGGACATCTTATAATTCCTTACTAGAGGTAGAAGGGATTTTATATGCGTGTTAACAAATCTCTAAAAGCTTGCCCTGATAAAAACACTCATTGTAACTATTGATATGCCTATTTATTAATAACATAATTTTCTTACATATACAACTCTGCTGTTCCTTCTCATTTAATTGCATGTAAGAGATATAACCTTAAATGTTGCCAGTGTTTGAGAACGCATTAAATGTATGAGAAGCAGGCCATTAAAATCACAAACCTGCTTTATGTGCCCAGAGGGAGCCATCTGATCCCCAAGAGCCAATGAAAGAACAGAATGGCTCCTGTCAGGTTTTTGTTGGGAAGAGTTTTTGGGTAAGGATTGTGAGAGAGGTGCCTGGAATCCAGAATGGGAGGTTGGGGGATGGGATCCTTCAGGCAAGGTTGAAAACTACTTTAGTTACAATTGTGTTAAGGGTTTTTTTTGTATTTATCTTTTTTTAAATTGTGCATTGTACATGAAACATTATCTTGTTTTGCAGCTTTAGTAAAATTGATTCTTGTTTAAATCCTGGAAATGATTATTTGGTTTCTAGCATCTACCTCAGCTTGACTGAGCTAAAGAACCCAACGATTCTGTTTGGTTTCCCTTTAACCAGATTTATGCTAGAGTGGAGATTTCCCTTTCAATCTTCTCTTGGTTCTCCAGGGAGCTAGTGTGGCAGGGTGATGCCATCGAAGGGACCTTGGATTAAGCTCATTAAATGAATATAGAGGAATAACAGGAGTTTGCCATTAGAGTTTTGCAGAAAAAACATCTCACAAATCTTCCGTCTAAACTGACTTTCAGGCTAAACAAAAGCCTGAAAGGAGAAGAAAGTTTAAAAGACTTTCTACTATGGTGATTTAAGAAACAGGTGAACAGACAAAATTCTACAATCATAATGTAAAATACTTATGGGAGCATTGTATCCCTATCAAAAAACAATGTAAGTATCTGAAAAAAAAGTGCAAGCTCGTTCTTCAAGGAAAATTTGCTTTAGGAAAAAATAAGGGAATGAAGCAACAAAAACCCACATTTCAGCTCATAAGGGAAGATAAAGATTAGACTAGATTAAACAAAGGGTAGTTAACACAGTATATAAAATAGAATCAAAGACAGGATAACACCAATCAATGACAATTAAGAATCAAAAACAACAGATATAAAATATACTCTGCACTACTGGAATTCAAAAGCAGTACTCAAGCCCTCACAGAAAAGCAGTCTCTAACATTTCAACAGAAGAGACAACATTGTAGTACAGAAAACAAGCCAGTGGATCCTGGAAGAATAAAGGGAAACCTGCAAAAAGGCAGAAAGAAAACTAGTAAAAGTATTTGACAACTAACTACTATGAGGAATACAACATGGGCTAGCCAGATTCATTAGGTCATGAAGTATGCTTTCTACCAAGACAAACGATTAGGGACATGACAGAACTTCCAAGATTTATGAAATTCTCTAAAAATTATCCATTCCTCTAATATCTGTAGCAATTTCTATAATAATTCAAATGGCTTCAATTATATTACCATAAACATAGAAAGAAAAACATAAACCTTGGCAGGCTGCTGGCCACCCATCTTTCTAGTCTGTGAAGGAGGAATACTGGCAAGGAAATAATACTGAAGTTAAGAACTAGCTAAGCAAATGAAATTTTAAGAGCAATATGGTTTCTGGAATATGTTTTTAATTACCTAGGGAATAAACTGCAGGCTGCAATCTTGATTATGGATTACTACATGACAGACCATTTGTTTTATCCTACAAAGATTGGTGAGAATGTATTTGACTAAAACAGGCACAACTAAATCTTCATCTTCAACTAAATTTTATGGAGTTAGAAAGAGAATTCTTAATCTAAGGAATTTGTATGTTATAGAAATTTAAGAGTGTTTCAGTAATGGGGCTTTAATGAAACATTCAATGAAAAATCAGAACATTGGCTCAGTTTCATACTTCTACTTTCCATATATTAATTCTCAGAATTTGACAAATAAACAAGCTTTAACACTCAGGAGAAAAAAGTAAATTTATTTAATAGGAAATGGAAGTCCACTTGCAGAACTGCTTTCAGAGGGAAAGGGAAGCCCAGCTTTAGAGGGAAAAGAACATCAGCTTGGAGTATGGCTTTAGGGGTCAAGGTCAGCTGCCCAATTGTGACTAGTGCCACCAGCGCCACCATACAGTGTGGTTAAAAGAGCATAGATTGGGGGAGAGGAGAGATCCTTCCCTGGGATCTGGGACGCTACTACTTAACAACCAGGTGATCACTTATCAATCACAACTGGGAGTGCTGAGATTATGGCCATTGTGCAAGGCAGTTACATGGGAGCCTCTTAATGACTACAACAATTTATAATTGCAATTCTGTGCTAAATTTTGGTTGTGAGTTGAGTACAACTTATATTGAAGTTTATAATTTCCTCATTTATTTTTGCTTCTTTTTGGAGGGAGGGAGGCCTTCAAATCAATCTTGACTGCTGGCAATTGCCTGGACAAGTCCATGCAGGTTTTTGGGGAACATATGTAGAAGCAGTTTGTCATTGACTTGTTCCTACCAGCTGGTTTCATGTCCAAAACAGGAGTAAAACCCATTGTCTGTAACCCAGTACCTTTAATCACTACCTCAATATAGCTCTCAATTTGCTAAATACGACTTTTAAAAAAGAGTAATTAAAAATATCCACATCTGAAATTTAAGTGAACAGTTTTACAACACTGAGAGCACCTAAGATAAAAAAAATACAAATTATTATTCCAACAGTTATTGGGACACAAACTGTGCCAATAATGAAGTTTCCAGAAAATTTCTGACCTGTATTACAAATGCCATCTTCTGAGTGAGGAAAAAGGCCCAAAGGATTAATTTGCTAAATCTGATACTAATTAATAGGGAAGACTTACTTCATAAAATGAAATCAGTAGGAACATTAGGGAAATCAGTGACCCTGAAATGTTGCCAAAATTTTGAAAAAACTGTTGATATGTCTGAATGGGGTGCAGTAAATTCAGTATTTACTGCTCTTACCTGTTTTTATTAATTGTTTCAGTGATGTGGTAGAAAAAATGCTTACAAATGTGAAGGTTACATAAAAAGATTGGGTGAGATATCTGCAAATGTAGAAAGTAAAATTCAGAGCAACAGGTCAGAGAACTACCGTAATTGAAATGGAACAAAATTTATTATAGAGGTAGTTTTTCTATAAGTAAGATTCCACACTTAGAAAAAAACAAATGCACAGATAAAAAATAGATTACTGCACTAGTAAGACCATATTTAGAATACTGTATGTAGTTTTGGACACCACAAGATACTGAGACTCTAGAAAGCGTGCAGAAAAGAGCCTCCTCTGGAGGCTAAAATATACAATGAAAGGTTGCGGGAATTGGATATATGTAGTCTACCAAAGAAAAAAGGACTAGGGATAACATGATAGCAGTCTTTCACTATTTGAGGGGCTGTCACCAAGAATGAATTGGCATATTCTCCAAAGCACCTGACAGTATGACAAATAACAGATAAAACTTACCAAAGAGATATCCAACCTAGAATTAAGGAGAAATTTTCTGTCTGTGAGAACAATCAGTGGAACTTTTTGGCTTACCTCCAAAAGTCGTAGTGCTCCATCAATGGAGATTTTAAAAAAAGATCATTTGTCCAAAGCTGCATAAGGTCCCCTGCTTAAATAGGAGATTGGACTAGAAGACATCCAACTCTTATTATTTTGTAATTGTGTACAGGTAGTTCTCAACCTACGACCACAATTGAGCTCAAAATGTTGCTATTTCTGTTACTAAGTAAGACATTTATTGAGTTTGGCCTCATTTTATGACCTTTCTTGCTATGGTTGCTAAGTGAATCACAGCAGTTAAATTGGTAACATGGTTAAGTGAATCTGGCTTTGCCATTGATTTTGCTTGACATTGTCAGAAAATGATCACATGAGCCTGGGACAGTGCAACCATCATAAATATGACTCAGTTATCAAGAGTCTGAACTTTGATCACATGACCATAGGGAATGCTGCAACAGTTGTAAGTGTGAAAATGGTCACAAGTAACTTTTTTCAATGCCGTAGTAACTTCAAACAGTCACTAAATGAACAGTTGTAAGTCGAAGATCATCTGCAATGCCAACCATTGTCTCTTGTTCACACTCTTTGCAGTACCTCTTATCCCCTTACCATCCCATGAGCACCTATTGTGCACTCCCTGATACTTTCCCTAAGTGCATAGTGTATCTCACATATCCTTCAGGCTTCCCCAATCCTCTCATCCACACAGAGCCTCCTTGTCATGCATCTTCACCCTCAACCCTGCCCACCTCCTCAACAACTCTACCTGGCAGCAACAAGCTTGCAGACCTGGGACTTGCAATTTCCTGCCAGCTCACTGACTTAGGTTGTGGGAAACCAGCAGGAAGTTGCCTTGCCTAATGACAGTGTGAGTCAGCTAATGACAGCAACAGGGACTGTAGGCATTGCTGTTGCACTTTACAATCACCTTGCTTTGCAATGGAAATTTCAGCCTCAATTGCCATCAAAAGTCAAGGATTATCTGTAGAGACAATGTAAACTTTCTCATTCATATAATGTACATGAAATGAAAAGTACAGTATAGGGCAGGAGTTTGCATTTCCACCCCCCCCCCCAAGTCATAGAACATGTTAGTTAAAAACAAATATTCAAATATAAGGAATTGTTCATGTTGAGGAGCATATATCTAGGATGAGTATCTCAGTTTATATTGTGAAATTGAAAAATTATACAGAAAGTCCGCCATTTATAATTAATATTTTCTGGTGCTTTGGAGAATAAGTCAATCCTCTCCTCTCTGTGACAGACTACTGGAAGACAGTTATCATGTACACCCTAATTCTTCACTTCAATAGGCTAGACATATTGAAAAATTCCCTGAACCATTCGTCATACGATTTAGCATCCAGACCCTTTATCATCTTTATTGTTCTTCTCTGGACACTTTCCAGGGTTACAACATCTTTTTTGTATGCTGGTGACCAGAACTGGACAGACCTGGACACAATATTCCACTAGTGCAGCATAAAGCAGTACTATCACTTCTCATGATCCAGATGTTATCATAATATATATTATTATGCAACATATAATATAGACAAATGCAACATACAGATTAACAGAGTTGGAAGGGACTTTGTAGGTCGTCTAGTCCAACACCCCCCCTCCTGCCCAAGCAGGATTCTCAACACCATTTCTGACAAAATGGACTTTTTTATAGCCACTTTTATAGCCACCCATCTTCCTCCTTCCTGCTTTTGCAAATGTTTTTCATCCTGAAAGGATTTGAGACAGAGATACAGTATACTGTAGTTGAGCAGTGCAACCCTATGTTTATTAACTCCAACTCAACTCAATGGGACTTACCCTAAGTAGAAATGCACAGGTTACAACTCTAATTATAAAGCAAACTTCTTAGGAAGACACATATGTATACATACACATTTCTGTAACAAGGAAACTGAAGAGGGAAGAGGGACTCACTGTGATCCTCTTGCTCTGCTAGTTTGTTAGAAATGTTTTTTGTTGTTTGGGAGAAAACAAAGAATTGGATGTTGTCCATGTGCATGTGGCAAAAGAAGGTAAGTTAATTACTTCCTGTACTAAAGGCATGCAAATACCTGTGATGTAGCAAGTTAAATGGGAAAAGCAGCTCCTGAGGCAGGAGCTGAATAGCTTTAATCACCTACTCAGAGCTGTGGAACCCAGTTGGGGAAAAAAACTGGAATAGTGAATATATGATCTAGTATTGTAAAAAAGTGATCTTGGAATAGTAATTGGTTGCAAACAAAATGTGATCCTAAAGTTTGACATGAGGGCAAGATAGGCAAGTATAAGAAACATGTTTTCTTATACTTTATTCCTAAAGTGGAATTAGAGCTCCCTGGGTCTCCTGGTTTCTTGCCTTATGCCTTAACCACTACACCAAACTGGTTCTCCTATCTCATCAAGTACTGTGTCCAATTGTGTGGATTATACAATTCAAATTGGATAAGGTTTAGAAAAGAACAATGAAGTTGTTTGGGGGACTAGAAATTTAAACATTATGATGGGAATCTTTCAAGGCTGGGGGTAAATACTAGTACAGATAGTCCTCGACTTACAACAGTTCACTAAGTGACAGCAGTGTTCCAATATCTAAGGAACTGCCACAAAGAACAGGGGCTCAACCTATTCTCCAAAGCACCAGAAGGCAGGACAAGAAGCAATGGATGAAAACTAATTAAGGAGAGAACCAACCTAGAACTAAGAAGACATTTCCTGACATTTAGAATAAGTGGAACACTTGCTTCAGTCATTGTGAGCATTCCAACACTGGAAGTATTTAAGAAGTGATTGGACCATTTGTCTGAAATGGTATAGGGTTTCCTGCTTGAGCAGGGCATGGGACTATAAGAACTCAAAGCTCCCTTCCAGTATGTAGGATACTGAATATTGGATTCAGTTATAGGATGACAGATTCTACGGGAATTTGAAACAACTACTGGACAATAAGAACCACACATATTCAGACAAATTACCCAGGGGGAGGTCAGGCTCTCTTTCACTGGATATATGAAGCAGAAGTTGAACAACAATTTATCATTTGAATTCGTACAATGAACAACAGGTTGGACTCAAAGGCCTAAAGAGTTCATTCCACATTTATGATTCTAAGTACCAGTAAGCACAGCTCTTTTTCTGTTTCTCAATGCCTCTGGAAAAAGTACAGGATGACCAAAGTAGTTTAAGATAATGGAATGCCTGTAAGAATGGTTCTGTTTTAACTTCCCTAATGTTTTCTTCATGAATAAATTACAGATAATTAAATGCACCTGTCAAGGAACACTAGTTTGAGGTGCTTATGGAATCTGAAGCTGGTCTTCTCTGAGCACTCCATGGTATCATAGGGATATGTGCACTTGGCTTTTAGCCCATCTTGTTAGAGAAGATTTTGTTTTTAACCCTAAAGATTATCCAAGGTGAAGAACTTTTATCAGTTAGCCTTGGATTTATGCAGAACTACCAGATAAGAGAAAATGACCCAGCTACTGGAGGCTAAATATAATTGCCATGACTTACAAACCTACAAGAATTACTTCAGTCTGCTTCATTGTCTTCATTATGGATACAGAGAAAGATTGTATGATGTTCTCTGCAGTAGATCATAACAGAAGATAAGAAAAATTGAGACTCCTTTCACTCAAGCATTTCTCAAAATGCGTAATCCGGTAAAAAATCCATGAAATTCATGAAATATCTATGATCTACATCATCCTTTCTAAAATAGTCAAACAAAACAATCAATCGGAGAAGGGCGGCATATACATCAAATTAAAAAAAAATAAAAATAATGAATAGGCAGTGGCTGTGTGAGTATCTGACGCGTTGGGTTTATAACATTCAAGCTTAATTTCTACAAATCCCAGAAATGAACTTTTCATTTTAGGTTCACCAAAATTAAGGTCCATTTACACATTTAAAACCAAATTTTAAATTGTTTTACTATATGGAAATACATGAGCCAGTTTGGTGCAGTAGTTAAGGCTCTAGGCTAGAAATCAGAAGACTACAAGCTCTAGTCCCACCATAGGCACAAAGCCACCTGGGTGACTTTAGGCCAGTCAAACTCTCTCATTCATGGAACACAGGCACTGGCAGACCACTTCTGAAATCTTATCAAGCAAACTGAAAGGATTTATTCAAGTAGTCACCAGGAGTCAACACGCATTTAAAGGAACAACAACAAAAAAGGATTTATAGCTTTATATCAGGGGTGAAATGCTCCCGGTTCGGACTGGATCAGGCGATCCGGTAGCGACTGTGGGAGGTGGTTCAGAGAACCAGTAGCGATGGTGGCACGAGGCTCCGCCCTCCCACTCGGTTGTCGTTACTTCTTGGTTTTAACCAGGAAGAAATGTGTTTTTTACCCTCTGCACATGAGCAGGTTTTGCACATGCGCAGAGGGTCTGAGCATGCGCAGAGGGTCTGCGCGCGCATGCACTTCCAAACCGGTAAGCAAGGTAAGTAGATTTTACCCCTGCTTTAACTGGATAACAAAATTTGTTAGAAAATAGAATTTGTGTGCAAATTTAATTTCCCTAAAATATGAAGTATGGGATTCTTTAATCAGTCATTATCTATTTCCAAAATTTTGCTAAGAAAACTGAAGGGCTTGTCCAGCCAGTTACCAGAAGTCAAGACCAATTCATACGCATACAAAACAATCTTTTAAGTAGCAGTGTTAAAAATTATCTTATATTCTAGGAATAAATCAAAATTATCCCTTTATTTGACTGAAACATTAAACAAATCTGAACAGATAAAGTATGCCATTGCCTTATAAGTAGGGCTACTTAAGATATTTTGAATTTGAGGCAATAAGATAGTTTCACTATATGAAATAGAAAGAGATGTTAAACGCCAACCACTGAGATTGTATGGAGTCCTTGATGGTTTTTTTTTAGTATCATCAGTGTGTGAGATTTTTCCCAATACAAATGAAAGGTGTCTTAAATCTTCCATATAAAATCAACTATGTAGATCAGCAGATCACACATAATGTAATACTCAGCAACTTCCATAAGAACTTTTACATTTTTGTTGAAGGACACTTTGGCAGGAAAAAGAAATGGCTAAAAGTAGGAAGCAAATTCTACTTTGAACTCTAGACTGACAGCTAGACAACCTGCATCACTGTCAACCTGCAGTTAATATATGTTCAATACCTTTTTATACATCTGGATGTTTATTAAATTTCACACAGAGGGTAATATATAACGATCATTTCATCACATACATGAAATACCTGAGTCATATATGGGATGGCCATTTCTATCCAAAGGATATGAAAGTGGTTCGAAACTCAGGATGCGAGAAACAAGGTATGTGTGTGTGTGTGTGTGTGTGTGTGTTTAATGTATTGATACGTTGTAAAGCAAAGTCTCCACAAAGATGATCTTTTCTGGAACTCTTGACACGTATCCGTCAGGAAAAGCCCCATATGAAGAAGCAAATCTTGTAGGTCTTCTAAGGCAACCAGATATCCTGCTAGGTAACTGTATCAACCCCTGCCCGGACCCATTCGGACCCCGCCCAGTCGCCGGCTAGAGATTCCGGGACCGAAAAGTTCGCAGCCTATCAGACACAGCCACACCAGCACGGCACTTACCCCGCCCGGCTGGGTTCCCGCGGTACCGGTTTCTCGCCTGGGAGAAATTTAGGGGAACAAGGAGCCAAAAAAAAAAGACAAAAAACGACAGGCTATACATACCCTCTTTCGCCCGCCATGCAAATGATCCGTTGTTCGTTTTTATATAGCCCCCCCCCCCCCTCCCCCCGGAGTGTAACAGGCATCCAGACACTCAATCTTGGCTCCTGAGCTCACCAGAAAAAGGAGAAGGCAAGAGCCGGGCTCTGGGAAGATGGCGGCGATTCTCATGGTCGAGGATGGCTATGGTTCGAGACAGAAACGGACAAGCGATGAAATCTCTCCCCGGGGGCTCCGAAAAAATTCGCACAGCAGCAGCAGCAGCAGGAGGAGACAAGTCCTACCAACAGACGAAGGGAGAAGACCGACCTCACTTGCACTTCCACCACCAGCCTGTCCCATGCATAACTTCCGAGTTTGAAGGGCAGCCTCGCGAGGGACGCTGGGTGGTGTAGTTTTGTAGTTTTCTTCTTCGGCTATTGGTTTGTAACTCGGAGGAGCACCCTCTGTGGCCACTGACGGAAGTGGCTTTTGCAGGAGGAAGTTTGCAATTTTGATTTTTGAAAACGTTGCTAGGTAAGTTTGTAAAGTTTGCTTTTAAGTTTTCTTGATGATTGGGATGACGAGTCAGGGTTAGGTTATTCTTTTAGCTGACAAAAAAAAAGAACCCCTTTAAATCCTCTATCTTTTGTAAAAGGAGAAAAATAGGACTAGAAAATAATAAACAAGAGGCGGGTAAACTGTATAACGGAGAAGGATGGAAACTGATACATTTTCTTATATTCACAGGCCTATTTTGGTTGCAAGCAATCAGCGTTGAGGATATGAGTTATGTTGTCATTCTTTGTTTATAATCAACTTCAGAATTTTTACTTCTATTACAAATGCACTTAATTTTGTCATTACAGGAACTTTTTAAATAGATGGTACCAAACATAAAATTTTGTATCTTAATATTAGATTTATTCTGGAAATTAAGGACACATTGTATCAGTTTTGGTTTTATCTCATTCTTCATTAGTGTTTTTTATGTTTCTATAACTACCAGCCATTATTTTTTAAATAGAATTGTATGGGGAGCAGACATATACAGGTAATCCCCAATTTATGACCACAATTGAGCCCAACATTTCTCTTGTTAAATGAAACATTTGTTAAATGAGTTTTGCCCAATTTTGCAACCTTCCTTGCCACATTTGTTAAATAAATCTCTGTCATTGATAAATTAGTAACCCAGTTGTTAAGAGAATCTGGCTTCCCCATTGACAGTACTTGTCAGAAGATTGCAAAAGGTGATCACATGACCCTGGGACACAGTAATAGTCATAAATATGAACCAGCTACCAAGCATCTGAATTTTGATTACATGATTATGGAGATGCTGCAAAGGTCATAACTGTGAAAAATGATCATGTCATATTTTCAGTGCCATTGTAACTTTGAATGGTCACTAAATGAACTGTTGTAAATGAGGACTATTTGTATTTGTAGGGCTATTGTTATTCTTTACTTATATACTTCTATACAAATCAAAAAGACTCAAGATGCTTTGTCCTAAAATGGAATAAAAACCATAAGAATGCAAAAGTTATGAACATGAAGTGGTGCTATTTCCTATGCTATAGGGAATAAACATAAAATAATGCAATAGGAAAGCACATTAAAAACAATTTGAGGTTTTAAAGAAAAACATGATGAAGGACAAGCCTTTGTGAGGGCTTTTTTGTACGTTCATGAAATAGGTCAAATTAAGATTTAGTAATTGCTGTTGCAGACAAGCTTCTTGGGACTAAGGGCCCTGGGGGAAGCTACATGTGGAGGCAAAAAAATTAATGATATAATCAGAAAGAAGGCATGCCTGTTAGTAAGTTTTGTTGTGCTTTCTATACAAAATAAGAATCTTGGAACTTGCTAAATGACTATTTAACTGTTTTACAAAGTAGGTGCAAATTATTAACATAGCTTTTTAAACATGAAAATAATAATAAATGGTTCAATGTATTTAGATATCACATTAGTGATTGCTTGGTATTTTCCTATCATATGCAACCAACAGAAAGTAAATATATAGATTACTCTTCTGGAATATGTGGAAACGTAGTTGTAGAACACAGGATTCTTCAAAAAGGATTCAACTACAATGGAGGTGAATGCCAATCACCTAGAATTTTTTGCAGCCCTAAAAAGGGCATTTAAAACCACCAAACTTGCCACAGAGATCCAAAAAAACATTAGACAAAGCATCATTCCACAGATCAGAAGAAGTCAGGAACAGAATCAACTTACAACAGAAGACAAAGCAGCCCTCAGAAACCTAATAAAGGATCAGATCATCATCATGCTACCTGCAGACAAAGACCAAACCATGGTGATTATTGCAGAGCGCAATACCTACAAAAACCAAAACAAATACTGGAGGACAAAGAAACCTACATTCCTGTGAACACCATTAGAAAGAAAAACTAGACAACCAGATCAAGAAAACCCTCAGTGATCTCATTAAGAAAGGCCAAATTACCAAAGAGGAACAGTGGCAAATGAGAAGCAGTGGATCCATCCTCCCACACTTCTATGGACGTCCCAAAATACACAAACCTGGCATATTCCTCCATCCAATCGTATCTCTACCAGGGACCCCTAAATACAACGTTACAAATGAATTAACAGAAAAGCTTGGGCATCTCACAAGAAGAAGCCAACACTCCATCTCCACTACAGCGTCTTCAAACAATCAGGGATGTAATTATAAATGAGGATGAAATCATGGTTTCATTTGATGTCATAGCCCTGTTCACGTCTATAGATCCAGAATTAGCCAAAGAATCCATGACCACATTGCTTCACCGTATACCTGACTTAATTAAATACACAAAGATCGAAATATCCAGGATTATGGATCTCACAAACCTCTGCTTAACTACATACTTCCAATTTGATGGCCAAATTTACCAATAAATTGAAGGGACACCTATAGGATCACCACTTTCAGGACTTACAGCAGAGTTCGATATGTGTCTAGAAGCTATAGCACTTCACAAATACAACTGAAAATATGGTTCAGATATGTAGATGACACCTTCACCATAATAAAAAACAACAAAGAATACCCACAGAACCATCAATAACATTTTTAAAGGAATCCAATTTACTAGAGAAGAAGAAAACAACTTTCCCTTTCTGGATATCCTGATCAGCAGAGACCACATTGGCAAACTAGAAATGCAAGTCTGCAGAAAAACTACCCATAACCTGATGCTCCACTGCCAAAGCAACAATCCAACCTCCCACAAGAGAAGATGTGTAAGGACTATTTAGATGACCCCAACATACTGCAGCAACCCAGAACAGCAGAAAAAGGAAATAGAGCATCTCTACAACACATTCCAACAAAATGGATATCCATGCAACTTTATCAAAAAGTCCCTGACTACTCGATCCAATACAGCACAACCAACACAAACCCTGCAAAGAATTACATTGCCATACATCAAGAATATCTTAGAAACCACCAAGAGACTACTATAACCACAAGGAATCAGCATAGCACACAAGCCAAATAAAGCCCTTCAAAACATCCTAAGCAAACCAAAAGACATAGCAACCCCATAAGAAAAAAAACAGGAGTTATTTACAACATACAATGTAAGAACTGCAACAATCACTATGCAAGACAAACAGGCAGAAGACTGGCAGAACTCATCCATGAACACCAACTGGCAGTCAGAAGACATGATAAAAATAATTTCTCAACATATAGACAGATTTAACCATAGTTTCAATTGGGAAAATGTGACTGTCCTAGACTGGGCCAAAGAAAAAAATGCCAGGGAATTTCTAGAAGCCTGGCATTCTGGCAAATCAGCTACCAATAGATACATATACATTAACAACATCTATAGATTATGCAAAAGAGACAATCAACTACCCCAAAAGAGAACAAAAAGACTTCAGCACTTCTCCACCAGTAATCAGCATCTAGATCAGCATAGATTAATTCCAAGGTTAACTTCAGACCAACAACCAAGTAAGCAATATCCCAATCAAGAAACTGCCAAAGAGCCATCAGTAAACAGCCCAAACAAAGAATCTCTAAAACCACCCACACTGACACAGACAAGCAAGTCACCAGAATATAAACTGACTGCAAATAGCACTCCTTACAAGCACTGATGATGTTACCTAGTTTGAATAACGAAATGTCTGCAAGAAAACAAGCAAAGTCAAAGAGCACCAAGCCCTCATTTCAACCCCGAGCTACAAATGTTCTCCTTTAATGTAGTTGTATTTGGAAGTGGAAAAATTGAGCTCTGCAAATCTAGCACAGATAGTTGAAGCTTCCTCTCCTGTTTGTCTATAAATAAGAGACCTTTGGCCTTCTTGAATATTTTAAAAGGAACTCAGAATTTCTGTATTCATACAGATTTATGTATTTATTTATTTTATTCACATTTATATACAGATCATCTGGTTGTTTCCATTACCTGACCACAAGTCCAGTGGTGGGTTGCTACCGGCTCTCTCTGGATTGGGCGAACCAGTAGCAGCGGTGGGAGGCTCCACCCACCCACCTGGACGTCTCTGCGCAGAAGCTTCTGTGCATGCGCAGAAGCATTGTGGGTGCGCAGAAGCATGTGCATACTCACGAGCGAAGCAGTAGTGGCCAAAATTGAAACCCACTACTGCACAAGTCGGTCAGTCATGCTATCTTGGGATCCACCTGCTTGCTGGTCGTAAGAATCAGTCCAGTTCAGGAAACAAAAAATGTCCAATAATGCAAGGAATTGAGCTTACTAATAAATATATTCTACCACATACTTCAATGTGTATTACACACACACACACACATACATATATATGTACGTGAATGAACACTATCTTTCACCAATACAAGAGAAGCCTTTAGTTCCTTAGACATTACCCTCAGCCAGAGGTGGTATTCAGCCAATTCGCACCAGTTCACGCGAATCATTGTGGAAATTTGGCCAAGGTCACTGAACTGGTAGTGATGGCCGACTGGCCACGCTCCCAAACTGGTCCCCCGGTCACCACTTGCTCACACCGCCTGCCATGTTCGTTGCCACCATGTTCTTCGCGTACGCCCATCCCATTGCCTTGCAAGTCCAATGGGATGCGCATGCGCAAAGAACATGGCAGCGACGGCCGCAGCTTTTTCTGTGACCTCTGGCACTTTTCTGTGGCCTGCGGCCAGCCGCCACTTCTTTGCCAGCCGCTTTCCAGCAGCAGCGGCTGGCTGAGGGCCGCCAAAAACTCCAATAAGCTTGCCTTCCAGACTCTGGAACAACTGCCGCGGAAGGTAAGCAGCCCAAACAAAGAGATGGTGGTGAGGGAGGAAGCGGGGCTAGGGCCGGGGCCGCTAAAGAAGGGGAAATGGGTGTGACTGGCAAAGGGAGGACAGCGGTAGACAGGTGGAATCTTTTTGTCTAGGACTTGCATGAAAATAAATAACATTTTAGTTCATTATTTATGCAAAATTCAAAACTTGTAAGCACCATTCTATCAAAATATAAGTACTCCGGAAATTGTTTTCACCAAAATATATTAGTTTCAATTTGTGAAAAAATTACTAGAATTGTTACTGCAACTATGCATTTTTGAATTTTTCAGAAGTATGAATGATTCTGAAACATGGCTGTTCAATGGTTCCTCATTAGCATCTCAAGTTCATGCTGCTGCTGTTAATGGACATAAAAGAGCTCTCCTAAAACAAATATCAGGTAAAAGTATTCAGATTATATTATACTTTAGCTCATTTGTTTATGTTTAATCATTTAAAAGTTCTCTTTTAGTTTTATCTATAAAACAGATAGACTAATAAAGAAAGTAGAAGGTTTATTGCACACTGCTATATGTGCAGTATGGAATTTAAAAGTCCTATAATATATTACTCACTATTATATGTCTCAATTGTGAGAGAAAGTCAATTTATAAATTACCTCATAGTTCTGGCATAGTGAATCCTCCTCTGAAAAAAGTACTTACACTTAAGGTCATCACTGATTCTTGATTTTATCTGAAAATAAGTGAAGCAGAAATATTGAATTTTTCCCCCCTTTTTAAAGAATGTCAGAATAATATCCCTTTATTAGTCTAAAGAATATGAAGTAGATGCAATTTTTCAGATTATTTTTATTAAAATACAGAAGAATATTTTGAGTTGAGAACTGCAATCTTATGATTTTTCAATGGACCAAGGAGTATGGGGACATCAATGGGAAAGGGGAGGGGGCAGAAAAAAATTATTACCTTGAAAAAGTGGATCTTAAGGTGAAAATAGAAGTATCTTTATATAGATTTATAGTTTCAAAACTACATCATTTTAAACTCTGCAAAATGAGAAAAAGTTTGCATCTCCACATCTGTTCCCTGAGTGGTACAGGTGAAATTGTCAATGTAATGACCCTTTATCTGGAAGCTATTTGGATCTGCATAGGGCAGAAGAGATTTCTGCTCAATCCTAACAAGACTGAGTAAATGTAACTATTTGGACCCCCTGGTTTGAAATTATTAACATCTTTGGTCTTGGATGGATCTTCACTTCTCCGGTCAAAACTAGTGTAAGGGTTCCAAATAATAGTCCCATAGCAAGCAAAACTCTGAGGCAGGTGAATTCCTCAAATAATAGCTTTCACCAGATCTGGTGAAAATCAACTCTGAAGGTTCCTGCAGTTTTCATCTAATTAAAAGCGAAAGTTTTCCCACAGCCCCAAATAATCAGTCACATGGTCCAATTAAGACATTGTCTGGTTGTCTGGTGACCTCACTCCTCCTTCCACGGTCCAGGTGTGAGAACTTCCTTGGTTCCCAAGAGAAAGTATTTTAATTTGGCTACACAACCCCAGCTATTTCTAATCCCCACTCCCTATCCCTCAGCTCCAGTGTGGCAACGCTGAAGCTCCAAGATGGCTTCAGTCAGGTCAGCTTCAGGGTTGACAACTAGTGTGCAATCAGGGGTCTCCTCTGCATTTGGACTTGCACCTTCAAAGAGAAGGTGGCAGGTGTGTCCATAGATTCATCTTGTATATTGGTTGCATGATTTCCTCAATAAAGAACGGTTGTTGGAATTGGATATGTCTGTTTTAATGACAAAAGGACTAAGGCAGCGATGGCTAACCTTTTTGCCATCACGTGCCAAAAGCGTGGGGAGCGTGGGGGGGTTGTGTGCGCGCGTGCCCACACCAATAATTCAATGACACCCTGCACCCCTGCACATGTGCATGTGACTTCCTGCACTACCCCCGCTTTTGGCACATGATGGCAAAAAGGTTAACGGTGGGCCCAATAGGCCCGGTAGGCCCATTATTTGCCCTCCCCAGATTCCAGAGGCTTTCTTGGAGCCTGGGGAGGGTGAAAACAGCCTTCCCCACCCCCCCAGAGGCCCTCCGGAAGCCGGAAACGGCCCATTTCCTGACTTACAATGGGCCTGGAAGGCTCCAAAATCAGCTGGCTGGTGCACACATGTGCGCTGGAGCTGAGCTAGGGCAATGCTCACGTGCCCACAGATATGCTCCACGAGCCACCTGTGGCACCCGTGCCATAGGTTTGCCATCACGGGACTAGGGGGTGATATCATAGCAGTGTTCCGATACCTATGGGATTGCCACAAAAAAGAGGAGTCAAGCTATTGTCCAAAGCACCTGAGGGCAGGACAAGAAGTAATGGGTAGAAACACAGTCCTTCTTGTCACACCAGGAGATTCCCCAGGATACTTCTGTTCTACCAGGGGATCCCTATTTATTTATTTAAAATATTTAAATAGCCATCCATCTCTCAGACAACTCTTGGCAGCTCCCAATTGAACCAGTCCCAGCGGGTCTGACAATCTCATGAGGAGCTGGGTCCAGTTGTCTGGGCCTGCTCACCTTTTGCCACCCACTGCTATTGCTGATTCATTTGCTTGCCACTCAGCTGTCTCCTGTTGCTGCTTGCTTGTTCATTCACCGGTGGCTAACTTTCCACACAGCAGTCAGCCATTCACTAATCTCACTCTCCCTCATCTCTGGGTCACCTGCTTTTGCCACTTGTTCACATGCCCACCACGGAGCTGGACTTGCTACTTGCTCACAAGCGCACTGCATACTCAACCATTGCTCAACTGGGCCTGCTGCTACTTGCTCACAATTTGTATGCAAATATTAAAAAATGGCCAGAATAAAGAATAAGAGGTTCCTAATATTATCTAGACCAGTGTTGGTGAACCTTTTTGGCACCGAGTGCTGAAACGGGAGAATACGCACATGGGCGGCAGAGCACCAGAAACCAGAAGAGCAGCTCCCCGGCACGCACACATGGGAGCGCAGGAAACTGCGCACCAGGAAGCTGAGCTTCTGGTTTCCGGCATGCGCATGCATATGCATGCCAATCACCTGGTCTCCCAGTTTCTGGTGTGCATCCGCATGCGAAGACCAGCTGGCCGGCATGCATCTGCATGCCAGAAACCAGAATCTCAGCTTTCCAGTGTGCGCATGTACACCAGGGAACTGCTCTTCTGGTTTCTGGTGCTCCTGCACATGCGAAAAGCAGCTGGCTGGCACACATGTGCACGCCAGAACCCGGAAGAGCAACAGGCGACAGCTGGCATCCCGGAGAGATGGCTCTGTGTGCCACTTCTGGCATGCGTGCCATAGGTTCACCATCACAGGCCTAGACAATGGGAGAATGTATAATTTCCGTAGCAGGAGTGTCAGTGTCAAATTATAACATGACAAAAAAATTATATTTAAAATTTATTGGGCTCCATTACATTTGTATGGAAAAGGACTGTCAAAAGCAGCATTTTGTTGGGGGTGTAATAAGAATAATGCATCTTTAAAGCATATATTTCTATAATGCCTTATTTAACAATTTTTAAAAGTAAATAGATAGACTATATAAACATGAGCTAAGATTTTCACGGAATAATATTCTCTTGAACTATATTATCTGTGCCTTTACTATGGCGAAAAGACAGAGGTTATAGCATTGGAAAGATAAATATATTGCTCCACTTATTCAATGGATTGAAGACCTGATTATACTTAATTGTTTACGAAGGGATTATCTATAGAGAAGACTTTATATAGACAAGCATGTTTAGAAACTGGCTCATTTCTAATAGTAATAGTGTAATATTCATTTTTCTAAATAGGCTAAATTGGGCTAAAAACAGGAATCCTCAGTGTCATTGCAACATTCTTTCCACAATTCATGACTGTCAATTCAAATAATATAGTTATGGAGAAGGGACTATCGCCACCTGAATTACTCAATCCAAAATAGAAAGAAGCAAAATAAGACTTTTCTCATTGTTTTATGATGTTGAGTATCAAAATCTATTATCTCAGGCTCGGAGGATCTATTCTCATTTCTGTTTGGGTATGTTTCTTTTGCACAACAAATGAGCAAATTATCTTCACATACAAGTTTAGAATTTCTTTCAGCAAGGCCTATTTCAATATGCTTCTTTCAATCATGCTGTTTCCTGCCATTGGTGCATAGCTATATTATTTAGAAATTCCCAAGGGCAAATTGCATTACAAATTTCTAAGGCCAAGCATTCCAACTATATGTATGAGGTAGGTTCCTAACTGATATATACCAGGATCCTTTGAATGAAGCAGAGAAACAGCATACTTATCCTTCTAATCATTCCATTTCCATGCCTGGATGCTACCAAATTTAAATAATCAGACCTTCACTTTACTTGAAATCACAAAACAAAGAAACCTGGGAAAGCATGTCATGGTATTTATTTATTTATTAAATTTATATGCCACCCATTTCACTATCAAAATAACTCTGAACAGCTTATAACACAATAAAAGAATATAAAAACATTAATTATTAACATAGTATCAGTTTGTACAAGTCTTATTGTTCCCAAACAGAGCTAATGTTCCGTTGAAAGATAGTTATCAATAGCAAATAAAGTCTCTATTTTCCAGTTCTGTTCACAGGGGAGTAAATCACATAACGTACAGTAATTGTTCCTGTATTCAAAGCATGTTAGTTCTGCCTAAGGTCATTCTTTATTGCTGGCTCAATCAGCATGCATAGAGTAGGCCTCATAACTATATTAACTTCTTCTTAGCTCTTCTTCCTACTCTAGGCAGCTATTTCACAAGAATCATTTCAGAATATGGATTTTATCATATTTGATTAATATATATGTAACTGGAATTGAAAGGGTTGCCTCTGTTAACTTCCTTAAATAACATTAAGTAAATCATTGTCAGGAATTCTAGCTGTATATTTATAAAATATCTACTTAATGAAACCATTCCTAATATCCTATTAATATCCATGTCTATTGATGTTGATGTCCATGTCTATTGATATTGATGTCTACAGCTACTAGGATAGCATTCTCTGTTAAAATGTGTCATTCATTCATATTTATTTTTTCATAAGGTATATGAATGCTGTTCATGCAAGTCTACATAAAACCTAATTATACTGCTTATATTCTTAGGCAATCCTGATCTGAAAGACAAAGAGGACCAATTTGGAAGAACCCCTCTGATGTATTGCATCTTGGCTGATAGATTAGACTGTGCTGAGGTTTTATTGAAGACAGGAACAGATGTTGATAAAGCCGACCATAGTCAGAGAACAGCTCTCCATCTTGCTGCACAAAAGGTAACTAAATAATATTAAAAACTTGGATGTGCATACTGGAATCAGAAGTTCTATGCACCTAATACAATCTTACTTGCATTTCTCAGATGAAAGTCATCCTTTGTCTCTTTTGTTGCCTTAAGGCAAGCCATTCTTGGTACTTAAACAAAATGCTTAAAAATAGAAAGCTTTAGCAAGGAGTTGTTCAAAATTAATATAAATATTCACCAGTTCTTTGATTGAGAACAAATTAATTTTAGGGATTACAGATGAAAGCCACCTTGTTACAAGTAATATATATATATGACTGGAATGGGGGTGCGGGTAGAATCTGAAGCCAATATGTGATGCAGCTGCTAAAAATGCTAATCTATCTCAGGATACGTTAATAGGGCCATAGAGTCCAGATTACTGAAAGAAACTACTGTATTTCACACATAGACACATTTGCTGGAGGAAAGAATTATTAAGAATTAGGTGAAAAAAATGGGGAAGCTGAATAGTACAGTGGATTTTTGTACTTGAATGCTTTTTTAAAGAGATTTCTAACATTCAGAATTGCCTTTCATAAACTATAAATGATTCATTAATTTTAAAGGATTATTATCAGTACTCAAGCAACTATTCTAAATTTTTAAAAGATTCTAAGAGTGTAAAGCTTTTTGAAAATTGCTTGTATATTCTGAAAGTAGTATTACCATATTTGAATTTTAAAAACAGTCCTTTATGTTCAATTGAAATCTCTTTTACCTAACTAGTATTCTCTGCTGATATCTTTTATATCTGACATCTAATTTTGCTTGTCACTGACTTGCATGCACTGAGTTGACAGACAATACCTAGCTAAAAAGGTCAGGTTGAAAAAAGCAGGAAAAAGAAGTGTGGTATATTGAATTACGGTGACTAACGAATCAGTTCCAATGAAAGTGACTGTCAACTGTCCCACTCAATGCATGCAGCAAATAAAGACTCCTGGACCATTTTTTGTTTCCAATAGTATAATTTACCAAGCAGATATGGATATGGAAGAAGTAAAGCAAATTCTAACGGTTTCACATGCAAACAGCATAGTTATATGTTCCCTTTTTTTCCTTGGCCCTCCCATTGTCACTTTACTCCATCCAATCAATTGTTTAGCTTGTTTGGGTAACGGATTCTGGTGAACTTTCCTAGCTGGTGACCTTGGAATGCTGGTATGTCTCTCAGCAGAGTCTGTGCTCTTGCATTCCATTACCCCCACCCTTGAATTCCAACTCATACCCCTCACCCCTTTGCTTCTTGTCAGGCTATGAGCTGTGTTTGCAAATGGAGCCATGACAGTGACTTTAAATTGTTTTTGTTTTGTTTGTTCCCCACCCCCCCAATAAATCTTTGTGGACAGTGCATTGATTGGGCCAACTTTTTTTATACAACGTTAACAATAATAATACAAATAATATGTGGAGTTCTAATCTTCCAATTTCGAACAATACTAGTCTCATTTCATATTCCTTTCACATTTTCCCATTGATTCACTTAGGCATGAATAACATTTCTTTGCACCCTGTGTTTGTTATCCCTTAGTAAATGTTATCCTTCCATATTTTAAAAATCTCTCATTATTCCACCATAGCATTAATATTCCAAATATATAGGATTACTAATAACACCAAATATTAACAATATTCAATCCATCACGGGAGTATATCTCAAAATCCCCACTATTTCTAATCCTTAATATTTTAAATTCACAATATATTTTAACACACTGTTAATATTAATATTATAGTTAAATTGTCTACTCTTAAACTACCATCTACTAACATGAACCTATTGGGGTTATGGTATTTTCCCATTTTATTAATAGACACTGCTCAAAAAAATAAAGGGAACACAAGCAGAAGACATCCAAGATCTGAATGAAATAGCCTTATTAAATACTTTGTTCATTACATACAGTAGTTTTGTGTTCTCTTTAGTTGTTTGAGCAGTGTATAAACTACCGTATATAAAGAACAAATATTTAATAAGGCTATTTCATTCATTCAGATCTCAGATGTCTTCTGCTTGTGTTCCCTTTATTTTTTTGAGCAGTATATTTTCTCATTATCCATCATCTTTTAATCTTTCTAAAATTCCATCATTTATTGATTTTTTGGTCAGCCTTTTATCTCTTCTCTTGGAATCTTGGAAAATGGGGAACCCCATTTCCTCAATTATATATCTCCCAATTGTCCAAATTTTACAGTCTTATTTCCTTCTCTCTTTTCTTTTGACCCTTTTCTTCTTTTGCCTCATAGAATATTGTATTAAATAACGTTAATAGTTCAAATCCAAATTAGACCAAATTAATCCACTAAATTTTTCCAATCTTTCCAACCCATAATCCAATAGACAGTTTTAATAAAGTTTAGTTATTTGCAAACTAGTTACTTTTATAATTCTTCAAAAGGGAAAAAAACATCTTTGAATATTCTCAGATTTTCCAGTCGTCTTCTAACAACAGAGTCAAGGTGGGTCATTCTCCAGATGTTGTTGCTTTATTCTCTGTATTAGATTTTGTATAAATTAGATTAGCTCTCGCCACGGCTGCAGAAGATATTTCTCTTAATATCCTCTGTATGTGTGTTGATATGGTCTTGCTTGAGAGTTTTAACAAAACAAGCAAAGTAGCTGTATTTCTATTTATCCCCATAAATAAAGGGCAAGTATATTTTGGCACTAGAAGCAAGTACATTTCAGCATAATAGATTAACATGGAGCTTTCAAAAACCTAAATCTACTATTGGCCTGTTTGGCAGTTTCTTGATTGGATATTGTTTACTTCTTGATTGTTAATCAGATGTTAATTTTGGCGTTTGTGCTCATCCTGCTGGGAGGTGTTTTGGTCTTTTTGTTCCCTTTTTGACTTGTTGATTGTCTTTTTTGCCCAGTATGTAGATGTTGTTTATGTGTCTATTGAGGGATGGCCAATTTGTTAGTATACCATGCTTCCAGAAATTCTCTAGCATTTTTAGATTTGGCTTGGTCTAGGATATTCACAGTTTCCCAGTTAAATTTGTCCATATATTGTGAAATTAAAGAGTTTTCATAATATCTTCTGACTGCTGGTGGTGTTATGGATTCTTTCTGCTAGTCTTCTGCCTGTTTGTCCCACATAGTGGCTGTTGCAGTCTTTACACTGTAAATTGTAGATGATTCTGTTGGGCCTTTTGGATTACTTAGGATGTTTTGGAGGAGCTGGTTTGTGTGCTATACTAATTCCATGTGGTTTTAATAGCCTGTTGGTTTGTGGTTATTGAGATGCTTTGGTGTTGTTCTTTTTTACGGTTCTTTTGAATGGTCAGGCACTTTTTCATGAAGTTGTATAGATATCCATTTTGTTGGAAGATAGTGTAGAATAGATGCTTTGAATGCTTTGTTTCCTTTTTCTGCTGTTTAGGGTTTCTGCAATGTGTTTGTGGTCATCTAAATAGAGTTATTATATAACTTCTCTTATGGGAGTTTCAGTTATTGGTTTGGTAGTGGAGCATTTGATTTGTGTAGGTGGTTTTTCAGTACACTTGTGTTTCTAGTGTCCCAGGTGCAAGGATTAAAGATTTGACAGAGAGGTTCAGTAAAATAATGAAGCCCTCTGATTATTATCCCTTTCTCATCTTTTATATTGGGACAAATAATGCAAGTAAGAGCCTAAAAAAATTCAGTGGCCTATGAGCAACTAGGCAGGAAAGGCAAAGAGTTAGGAATTTAGACAACTTTTTTTTCAGAACAACATACATCTTTCTCAAGAATTGATATGATACAGATTTCTAAAAGTCTTGCAAATGAAAATTTAAAAGTAGATATCTTACATAAATCTTTTTCAGACCAGAATCCAGTTCTTTTGATATTTAGAAAAAAGATCCTGAATTATATAGATGGAGACTAAATGCATCTATTCCACAAAAGGAGATGATTGTAAAGGATTGTAAAAAAGAATTAAATGAATATTTGATAACAACCTGGATTTTTCATCTCAAGAAGCTGCCCCTGATGACAGCCTCTGTGAAATGCTCTCTAATATCTTTGATGTTATTTTTAAATTATTTTCTGTGACTCCCTGCGGATTACATACACAAAAGATGAGATTCTGTACATCAGGCAACACCAAGCATCTTTCTAGCAATATTCATCTTCCAGTCTTTACAAATGAAGAAGAAATGATATCAAAAAGGACTTATTATGATGGATAAAGTGCATTTATCGCTATTGGGTAGAATTTATGTAACTAAGATGAATGTTCTTACTGTTTAAGTTCTTACCGTACTTTTTTTGTTACCAATTCTTGCAACTGATACTCCATTTAAACAATGGCAGATGGATATTTCTAAGTTTATATGGTAAGGGAAAAAGAAAACCCAAGACTTCGATATCAACTACTGCAAGATGCTAAGGAAAGAGAGGATTTGGGTTTACCAGACTTGAAATTGTATTTCGATGCTTGTTGTTTGGTCTGGTTAAAAGAGTGGGTGAACCTCCAGAATAAGAGGCTACTTGATCTAGAGAGTCATGAATTAAGATTTGGAAACCACAGTTATTTATGATATGAAAGGTTAAAGTAAATGGTGATTTTAACAATCACTTTGTTAAACATGCCGTTCTAAGAGTTTGGAATAAAAATAAAACAAGGTTTTCTATAAAGATGCCTCTTTGGTGTGTGTCCCTCAGAAGCTTTTTTCAGAAAAGAAATAGGGATGAAGTTGGACTGATAGACTTATGGTCATATAGTATCTTTTAATTTTGGTGATCCTATCCTCAAGTCTGAGGAGTTAGAATCAGAAGAATATGTCTGTCCTCGGTTTACATAGAAAGAGGATGCATAAACGAATAGGAATTCTCCATAGACTGAGAAATAGAGGGGTAAGAACTTTTCTCCCTATATTCCATCTAATTACACTCACTTGTAAATAAGATGGATGAACTATTCTTTTTAAATAGGATTAACTCAGACTTTTCCAACTCAGCAGCTCTCTACTTCACAGAAACTTGACTAAATGATTCGATAAATGATAGCAGCTTGAAAATCCTAGGGTTTCAGATTCAAAGAGCAGACAGAATTGTAGAAACATCCGGTGAAAAGAAAGGAGAGGGTTTTTATATTAACAAAAGTTGGTGTAAAAATGGTACTATACTAAAGAAATTTTGTGATGTGGACTTAGAGACACTAAGTCCTTTTTGTAGACTTCAGTGTTCAATACCATCATTCCAGAAATTCTTCTCTCCAAACTGACTTAGTTAGCTGACCACACTTGGATTGTAAGCTTTCTGACAGACAGAAAGCAGCAGGTGAAACTAAGTAAATCTCATCAAGTACCCATTCAATTAGCGCTGGTGCCCACCAGGGCTACGTGCTCTCTCCATTACTCTTTTTCTTTATACCTATGATTGCATCTCAAAGGATTCCTCTGTTAAAATACTGAGGTCTGGACAGAATTTTGGTGTCATTTGAGATGGTAATCAGTCTGCATATAGACAGGAGTTTGAATAACTGGCCCTGTGGTGCGGCTGGAACAATCGGGAGCTGAACATACTTAAAACTGTAGAGATGACAGTGAAATTTTACGATCCTACTATCCTACCACCTCTTATTATATTAGATAACACAGTTATCAGCAATAGAGACCTTGAGGTTTCTAGGTTCTATAATCTCCCAGGACTTGAAATGGATACCTAATATTAGAACCATCATTAAAAAGGCACAGCAAAGAATGCACTTCCTTTGGCAACTCAGAAAGTTCACACTGCCCAAGGAACTGATGATACAGTTCTACAGAGGAATTGCTGAATCTGGCATTTGTATTTCTATAACGGCCTGGTTATGTACAGGAAGCAAACAGGATAGGTACAGACTTAATTAGGACTGCAGAAAAAACAATTGCAACCAGCCTGCCTTCCATTGAGGACCTGTATACTGCACAAGCCAGAAAGAGGGTTGAGAAACTTGTTTCAATTCCACCCTCAAGATGTCATTATAGAGCATTGCATGCCAAAACAAAAAGTCAGTTTTTCCCCTCATGCCATCACTCAATTGAACACCTAATTCCCACAGCACTGTCTAAGGATATTTACCCATGTAGTAGGGCTGTAGTACTATTATCCTTCTCATCTTTCCTATTATCTTATACTATTGGTATCTTATGATTATATTTCTTTATTATTTGTATGTACATTGAGAGCTTATGCAACGGAGACATTCCTTGGGTGTCCACTTGGTCAATAAAAAATAAAGGATCAATTTAATGACTTTGGTATGCCAGTAAAGCAGTCATGAGAAACTATTTTATACAATAGAATCATCTAAAGAAGAAAAGTTGCAAAAGATATTAGATGAAATTAGAAAGAAATTATATTGCAAAAGACAGCAATGGATTCTAAAATCTTATACCTAATTAAACTGCTAGGTCAACAATTGTCCATGTTAACAATCCAAGAAATAGAATTGAAATTTTATTATGTGAAACAAAAACATTTTGAATTTGCATAAATCAGGAAGATGGCTGACATAAATTAAGAAAGGAAATAGAAAAAAAATATGATAGAGCAAATCCATGAAGCTGACATGGTACTAACAATAACCTCATTAAAATGTTCTTTTATAACTTTTATTCCAACCTTTACAAGAAGCTGGAACTTGATACACAAAAAATAGGTATCTGCAAAGTCAACACTTACCTAAACTTTCAGATGCTCAGAGACAATTATGAACAATCCAGTAATTGCCTTTGAAATATCAAAAATTTAAAAAATGAAAACAGATAAATCCTGGATCACAGATGGACTCACAAGTCAGTATTATAAATATTTTGAGGACCAACTCCTACAACCATTAAATGGTATACTACAGGAAGCAAAGGTCCATTAAACCTTGAAAGAAGCCAAAATTGCGCTACTACCAAAGGAGAGTCAGGATGTCCTAAACAACTATAGACCAATTTCATTGCTAAATAATAATTATAAACTTTTTGGTGCAATATTGGCAGAAAGGTTGTAAAAGGTTTCACAGGCTTATATCCAAAAGATCAGTCTGGCTTTTTGCCACAAAGACAGTTAAGAGACAATGTGAAGATTTTTTGAATACTATTAAATCATTAAAATACTATAATAGGAAACAAGCAACTCTAATAGAAACAAGCAGCTCTAAAAGCAAAGACACTTTTAATGGATTGGACACTTAACTAAACCATGTGAAATTCAAAAGGACATGAGCCAAGGATGTCCCTTATCTCCTTTGTTGTTTGTATTGGTGCTGAAAGTTTTGAAAAGGGATATTAGTCGGGATGAGAAAATAACAGGCATAAATATTATAAAGCAGTTTTAATTGAGAGCATTTGCCCATGACTTATATTTTTGCAAGATCCAAAAGCTGACTGAAATACTGGATGAAGAAACTAAATGACTTTAGACCTTTAGCAGGCTTCAAAATAAAGAAACAGAAAACAACAATGCTTGTTAACAATATGATCTCTTAGGACTATGAAATATTGACCAAAAAGTTGGGCTTCAAGGTGGAGCAAAAGATGAATATATCTTGGGATACACTGACAAGTACAAATTCCAAATTGTTTTAAAACAATTTTGTACTTCTGTGGAATGATATCAAAAAGACCTATTAAGATGGGATGAACTGTAACTATATATGTTAGATATAATCTCTGTAGGTAGGATGAGTGTTTTACCAAAGATGTTATTTTTATTTCAGACTTTACCAATACTTATAACTGACACTCCATTTAAACAATGGCAAATGAATATTTCTAAGTTCATATGACAAGGCAAAAAACCCCCAAGAGTTAGATATAAATTACTGCAAGATGCTAAAGAAAGAGGAGGTTTGGGTTTACCAGATTTTAAATTGTACTTTGATGCTTGTTGTTTGACCTGGCTTAAAGAGCAGGTGGCTCTCCATCCAAATCAAGAGGTCACTTGATTTAGAGGGGCATGAATTAATATTTGGATGGCACGCTTACTTATTGTATCATAAGGTTAAAATGAATGTTGATTTCAACAGCCACTTTTTTTAGACATGCCATCCTAAGGATTTGGAATAATAAAGTAAGGTTCTCTGTGAAGATGCCTCTTTGAATATCATTCCAGGAAGCTTTTTTTAGGGGAAAAATGGTGGTGGGGCCAGACTAATAAACTGATGGTCAGATAATACTTTTTAATCATGATGAAACTAACCTCAAATCCAAAGAGGAATTGGGCATGTCTGTCATTGGTCTTTATATTTACAATTGGAAAAAAGGTTAAATTAGATAAAAAGAGTTATGGAAATGAATTAGAAACTGTATTGCCTGTTAATGATGAAGGCTTATAAAAGGCTTATGTTATTATTTATTGAAAAAGTTTTCAATTACAATTTTTCCCCCCTTTCCCCCCCTCCTCCCTAACCCCCCCCTCACCACCCCATCCCCCCTGTGACTTCTTCAAAGAAAAAACCTAATACATAACAGATTATATAATATTTTACCATCCCTTACTCCCTCCTCCAAATACTGACCCTTACTTCTAATGATATTATTTATATTATTACTTCCCCCTCTTACTATGCACTTCAAAATAACATTCTACTATAACACTGTATAATAACTTCTGATTTAACACAGTAATATTATTATAACTCCCAATTTAACAATAATCTGCCCTATTTTTTCTCCTCCCCCATACTTATGTCTGTATATTAACATTTCAAAACAGCCTTCCACTTTAAAACTATATGATAAATCCTACTTTAACATTTAATCTTTTGTGTATATTAATATAACATTTCAAAGTAGCCTTCCCCATAAATTCTAATTTTACATTTGTTCTACTCTATCCATTTCCTCCACTCCCATAAATATATCTCTTAAGCATCCCTTTTCTTAATCTATACAATCAATACACTAGCCTGTCTCCACCCACTTTCCTACAAAATTACCATACACAACAATTCTTAATATCTTTGTTCTTCTGCCCACCTACTAAAAAAAATATTCCCTTATATAGATAAAATCCATGACTTTAAACTTATAATCCATATAATATCTTCTGTGATGTCTTTCCACTGGATTGCTGACTCCATCATCCGTATTAGGGTAACATAACATCCCAGGCTTATGTTATTGAAATTGAATTTGGAGATGAGTATAGGTAGACCTCGAAGTACAAACCTAATGGAGCCTGCCCATTAGATTCGTAAGTCAAAAAATTCATCAACTGAATCAGACTCAATTTTACAAATTTTTAAAATCAAATTCATTAATTGAATCAAATGGCTCATTAAATGAATGACAATCTGACTTACTTCCTGCCTGGCTGCCAATCAGCTGTTTCCCCTACAGCAGAAGAAGAAACTAAATTGCATCCAAGCAGGCTCTCAGAACTGTCCATTTGTAAAAACCCACTTGCTACTGATCAACTCAAGCATCTTCAGACAGCTGCTCAGACACGGGTGCGCCGGTAATTTACAGAACCCCTGCTGGCTACAGGAAATTGCATCGTAACTCCGAACAGCACAGGCAACTCACAGAGTTAAAAATGGTGGCCACTGCAGCATTGACTAAATCCAAGTCACATGTTACAGAGGCCTGTTTTTGATCACATTTTTGAATTTCTAACGTAAGTACCTTTTCTAAATAAATTTGTTCTGGTGAAAATTTGCTAAAGGAACCCTCTGGGACAGTAGTGTCAAACTCAAGGCCCTGAGGCTGGATTTGGCCCATGGGGTGCTTAGATCTGGCCCACGGGCCTGCCCTGGAAACAGCAAAGGGCCGGCCCGCAGTGCCTCTGCCACTGAAAACTGAGCTCGGGAGGGCAGCACATGGCCCACCAGACCTCTGTTTTTGGCTGTGACAGCCTCCTGCAGCCCTCTGCCAACAAAAATGGAGCTCAAGGAGGCCGCATGCAGCCCTTCTGGGCTCCGTTTTCAGCCACAACAGCCTCCTGCAGTTCTCTGCCAGTGAAAAGGGAGCCCAGGCAGGCCACACGCAAAGAACAACTAAGATAATTAAAGGCTTGAAGACTAAAACATGAAGAACAGAAGCAGGATTTGGGTTTGGTTAGTCTAGAGAAAAGAAGGACTAGGGATGATATGACAGTATTCTAGTATTTGAGAGGTTGCCATAAAGAGGAGGTCTACTTATTTCCAAAGCACCTGTAGGCAAGACAAGAAACAAGGAGAGAAGCAACCTTGAACTAAGGAGAAACTTCCTAACAGTGTGGACAGTTAACCGGTGGAACAGCTTGCTGTTAGAAGTTGTAGGTGGTTCATCACTGGAGGCTTTTAAGAGGAGACTGGACAGTCACTTGTCTGAAATAGTATAGGGCAGTGATGGCTAACCTTTTTGCCATCATGTGCCAGGAGCGGTGTGTGTGTGTGTGTGTCATTCAGGGAATAGAAGTTATAGGAACTTTGGGCAGGGCAATCATGTTATACTTGAATTCACCATAATTAAAACCACGGAACTGAATCAAGTCAAGCTACTATTTTACCGTGTAATTAATTTCTAGGCATTCTTCTTTGCAGTGGTCAGCTAATATTTGGAATGACCATTTTTTATGTATTTCGAAACTGATTGACATCAAGCAGTATTCAACAGTTTTTGAAACATCTGCTGGGCCAAAAAGTCTGGTGTTATTTATTTAAATTCTGAAATTCTCGTAGTTATATCCAAATCCTTAGATGTGTATGAAATGTATCTTAAATTCCAGTGATTTTTATATACACTCAAGTAAGAGAAACAAATGCCTGTCCAAATATTTTAAATGACAAATTCTGTAACCAAAATATCTGAAAAAAGAATACAAGAATAATAATATAACTTGAAATAGTTGTGGCTTCTTTGATTACTTTAGTTTTCTCTGTCACAGTGCTTTGATATAAATCCTTTGCTTTTGGCTTTACAGAAGAGTTTTTAGTGCAGAAAATTTTAATGTGACACATGTAATTATTGAACCATACATTATTATGTTACATATTCTGATATTTGCAATAAGCAGCTAGTTGGGAAATTAATTTTATCAGCTTTTTTTTTGAGCTGAGGGGTATGAGTGCAACCTAGTGGAGAAATGAGACATCAGCATTTGCATGTCTAGAATGTTTGTATTTGCAAATGATAGTCTGTTATTGACATCTGTATCCCTTGACAGTACATCCATTCTAGCTTACCCATGATGGTCAAATGCCTTAATTTTTCTGGCCTTTAATTTAGTCAACATTGGAACACATTTTGAAGGGATAAGAGAAGGAACAGATCCAAAAGTGTCAAGCTTCAACAGCAAAATTGTTAGCAACGATCAAACTGTCATAATGTTATGATTTGTTCATTTTTATACCATTTATTAGCCTTTACTTGTTGTGCCATTTGGCCTCTAGGGCAGATAAAGTGCTGTCTAATTTGGGAGGTTTGCTTCTGTCAGAGTGGCTTCCAGAGAGGAGGTGTTAGCTGCAGTGACAAATAATCAATAGCTGTCGTTGTCATGAAGAACATGAGTAGTTGGGCCTTTCATCTAGAGGATTAGAGGTCTAATTGGATTGAGAATAGGGAGGATGGGCTGTTGTGTAACCCCATCAGATCTGTGTAGCTGTCAAATGTCAGTGTTATTCATACTGAAAAGGAAGTGAATGATGTCCTTCACAGCTTGGGGGTGTAATTCAGCAGAAGCTTAGGAGAATGTAATAGAGAAAATAAAATCAGCAAATATATGCTCTGACCTTTTAAAAATATATACATCCATGTTGATATATCTGTTTCTTTATATAGCTATCTTATCAGCTGAATACTATTCAGACTGGCTATTTATGTCTTCAATAAAAAGTCATTTAATTACTCTAATAAGAATTTTAAGTGTGAAAGATTCAATTAATAGATAGCAATAATCATAAGAATGAAAAATGCCCCCATAAATGATAAATAAAATATTCATTAGTTTTTGCAAATGTACACTCCCTACAGAAAAATTTACTCTGATGCATTAATATGAAATACATGTAGAATTCTGCATCATTTCTGGTATTCAGACTTTTTGCTATACCTAATAGAAATCTTTATCCTGATTATTATTGAGTCCAATCTTAATAAAGAAATAATCTGCTGAGAAAAATGTCTAAGTAGGTTTATGATTAGTAATATTATGCAGACATTGGTGGATGAGAAGTTGGGAAACAGTAGTATGTATGTATCTTCCTTCAACCTCCAATTTAAAATGTAATATGCAAATAGGATTTTCCAAGAAACAAATTGAAATCTAAGTATCATCTATTCTCTGAATAGGAAAATGTTGTATTTTATTAACAGTTAAACAATTTTTATTTCTAAAAATATACAATAAGTATAAATGGTGCAATAAAATTCAGCTTATACAAGGTTTAAAAAAGAAGGGAAAAAAGTCTTCACAACAGACTCCATCCTCCAGCACCCAGACCTGTCACGTTCATTTGTGGTTGAAACCAATGTTTCAGACATTGCAGTTGTAGTGGTACTTCACTCCAGGAATAGGCCTGTTTGGCCACTGGACAATTCTTCCCCTGTGCTTATTATTTGTGCAAGTTAAATGTTGTGGAATGAGTGAATGCCATACTGGAGCAATACCTGAGCTGCTGTGTGAACATTCAACAAGACAATTGGGTGGACTTGTTGGCTGTGATGGAGTTTGCATACAACAATGCACTGCATAGGTCTGCACAGATGTCACCATTCATAGCCACCTGTGCCTGTTCCCTTTGGCCCCATTGGACTCTCCTGTACTGGCTGCCACAGATTTCTTGCAGGAGCTCCAGGCAGTGCACCAGCTATTAGAAAGACCATCTGGACTAGTCCAAGGAAGACTACAAAAAGTTTACAAATCAGCACCAGCAGGCCATACCCCTCCCCCAGGAGTCAGCAATCTGGTCTCATTTCTACTTGGCATCTTTGGTCTGTGAGCCCATCCCAGAAACTGGAACTTTGATTCTTGGGATCTTTCCCAGTAGAGGTGGTCACTAACCCTGTGGCCTACTGGTTGATTTTTCCTGCCCACTTTAGGGTGTGTCTAGTCTTTTATTGGTCTCTTCTCAGTTCCCTAGCACCTGTCACTCCTCATCGGACTGTGGAACTGCCACCTGTTCAGATATTAGTCTAGGGATAGCCGAAATACGAAATGGAGCCTAACTTGAACTTTCATTTCTGAAGAGAGTGCCTCCAGTATCGTGTAGACTGGAAAGGGTATGATCCTGAGGATATGTCCTGGAGGAGGCTTACGCTGTGCATGCCTGTGGGTTTATCCATCCATTCTACCACCAGTAATCACAAAAGCCTGGTCCGCAGGGCCCTGGGAGGATAGGTCATGCTGGGGAAATAGTGCAATGACTCCCCCAGACTCTTCCCCAGATGTGTCTCCAAACACTAATTTGGAAAGGTATAGTTTTTATTAGAGATCAAATGCATACCCAGAACTGAAATTCACACGCCAAAATTCCTACATTATGCTTTCCTTCCTTAACTGCTTTTTATTTCCATTGGAAATAAAAATGGAAGCCATTTTCCCAACAGTCAGTTCAAGGGTGCTCTGGTATGCTGCTCCCTTCTTCCAGCTGGGCGATCTTAAAGCAGCTTCTCGAGACAGTATAGCATCTACTTTCTGTTTCCCAAGCTTGATTCCCTTCCTCCTTCTTCTCCATAGATCGTATCAGATTGTCATCATATATCAGCGAAGCACAAGAAGCTTCTGCCCACTTTGAAATAATGCGCTAGTCCAGGAAAGGAATAGAGAAGGAGAAAGGTTAATAAATAACAATTCAGTGAAGTTTATCAGGATATTGGGCATGAATTTTATGTAGGAGTTTTGGTGCCCACACATGTCGGACTACCCATTCAACCTCAGAAGGGAGAAAATGTTTCCATAAAAGCAGGTATTGAAGTTTGCCCTTACGGAAACCCGAGTACAAAATTTCTTTCACTTCAAAATGTTGCTCATGTTCAATGAGATTGGATGAAGAAGGGGCTTCTGCAGGCTGTCATAAGGGGAAGGGATTTGCTGGTTTAAGAAGACTACAATGGAAAACAGAAAACTTTGAAAACTTTTCTAAAGTTCTTTGGTAATTTAAGATCAACACAGTCACCGGGTTCATAATTCTCATGATGGGAAAAGAATCTATGAATTTAGATGCAAGCTATTTCAAAGGTTGTCTAGACTTTAAATACTTGGTGGACAAATGAACTACATCTCCTATTTTGAACTTCTCCTGTGATCTCCTTTTGTCAGTGCATTTCTTATATTCTTCCCTAGCCTCATCCAAAGCTTGGACAAGTAGCTTGCAATTTTCATCCACTCCATCAGGGAGCAGAATTTAGGTGGCTCCCCTGGGAGTTCAGGCATAAGTCTCTGCTAGTTGCAATTTGGAAAGGAGTAAAACCTGTGCTGCTATGCACAGCATTATTATATGCAAATGGGAGCAGTTCGGCTCAATAATCTAGTTGATATTTGACATATCATCTAGTCTTTGGCACCTTCACACATCTTCACACACACAACACGCACATGCGCGTGTGCACACACAATTCCGAGTTTGGGGACTTTTATCCACAAAGGAAGGAGAGGCCCTTCTCCCCAAGCCCAGGCATGATTAACAGCTTGCCAGCTCGGATGTGGATGAAAGTCCCCAAGCTTGGAATGGTGCATGTGTGTGTCCTTCTCCAAAGCCCAGATACCTGAGCGTTATCATTTTTCTGTCTGGTACCCCTCAGCTCAGGCAAAGCAGGAGGTGGAGGATGACACTGCTGCACGTGGAAGCCCAGAGAAAAAAGTTTGCAGGAAGTAGTTTCCTCTGAGTCCAACTTCTGCCTTGACGGATCTCTGGAGAGGAGGAGGAGAAGGCAGGAGAGCTGCATGGGGGAGACTGGCCAGGCAAAGCAGGAGGCGGAGGTCTACACAAGCAGGTCCAGGAGCCCAGGGAAATGAGCTTGATAAAGATAATAAATATATGTTTGCCATGAACGTTTCCAAAAAGAAGGGGTAGACTATGGGACAAATTCTCTATTTCTGATAACAGAGAAGGAAATATAGATGGGCAAATGAAATTAATCACATCAGGAAAGGAACTAGGAAAATGGTGAGGTTGCATCTCAAGACTCGACAGTATGAGATATTGTTTTAGTAGTCCATTGCATCAGAAAGCAAGATTCTCCCAGAATTTCTTTTAACAACATTTATTGAGGGGTAATGGAAAATTTATAATTGGTTTTAGTTTAGTTTATTTCACAGATTGCTAAGATACAGTTAGTCTTTGGGTTACAACCATTCATTAAATGACTGTTCAGAGTTAAGATGGCGCAGAACAACTTATAACTGGTCTGTGAGGTTGCACCATTGCAGCATTCCCATGGCCATGTTATCATGATTCAGGCACTTGAGCAACAACTCACATTTATGAAGGTTGCCCTGTTCTGTGGTCCCATAATTGCTATTTGTGATCTTTTCTGATTGCTTCCCATAAGAAAAGTCAATGGGAAAATTGGCAAGAAATTGCAAGTCACTCCTAATCTCTTACTACTAGTGAGCAAGGTACCACCTATGCTATACCTATGCATTTAATTTTTCTTGCCTAAGTATAGGATCTTACTTTTCTCATCACTGAATTTCATTTTGTTAGATAGACCCCAGCATTCCAGTCTGCCAAGGTCTTTCTATCTTGAATGTGGTATGACTGACAAAATCCCAGTATTTTGGAATTGCCAAAGAAGAGTCCATGGCAGTAAAAATGATTGCTGTGATTAATGGCCACAAACCAATATCAATACAGGTGGTTTGTTTCTGCCTTTCTGCCTGTTTTTCACTATGCCACTGTAATTTTTAATAAAAATATTTGAGCTGTAACTGGTTCCCAGACTGGGAGATCTGATTGCAAAACATGCAAGAACTTATACCTGCTTAAAAATGCAGTTGGATTGTAGATGTTAATCAGAATCCCTTTCTTTTGTCTTTTTAGCTACAATCCTGGTCATTTAACTAATAGCCTGAACATGTTTCATGTTTCCTCCTATCTCTCTGACCGGTCGCAGTCGGTGTTGGCAAGGGGGAAGAGGTCGACCCCGAGGCGCCTCGTTTGTGGGGTGCCGCAAGGGTCGGTCCTCTCGCCCCTTCTGTTCAACATTTATGTGAAGCCGCTGGGCGAGATCATCCGTGGCTTTTGGGTGGAGTTCCATCAGTACGCTGATGATATGCAGCTGTACATCTCCACCCCAGGCCATCCCAACGATGCCCTTGAAGTGATGTCCCGGTGCCTGGAGACCGTGCGGATCTGGATGGGGAATAACAGGCTTCGACTCAACCCTTCCAAGACCGAGTGGCTGTGGCTTCCGGCGTCCCGATATAGCCAGCTGGTGCCAACACTGGCTATTGGGGGTGAATCATTGGCCCCCACGGAGAGGGCTCGCAACTTGGGCGTCCTCCTGGATATACGGCTGTCTTTGGAAGAGCATATGATGGCTGTGGCCAGGGGGGCTTTTCATCAGGTCTGCCTGATTCACCAGTTGCAGCCCTTTCTGGATCGGGATTCCTTACGCACAGTCACTCAGGCACTCGTCATTTCCCGCCTGGACTACTGCAATGCCCTCTACATGGGGCTCCCCTTGAGGAGCACCCGGAGGCTCCAACTGCTGCAGGATGCGGCCGCACGGGGGATTATGGGAGCAAGAGGGCGCTCCCATGTGATGCCTCTCCTGCGCGAGCTGCATTGGCTTCCAGCAGTCTTCCGGGTGCGCTTCAAGGTGTTGGTCACCATCTTTAAAGCGCTCCATGGCATCAGACCTGGGTATTTGCGAGACCGCCTTCTGCCGCCGATAGCTTCCCACCAACCAGTTCGCTCCCACAGAGAGGGACTCCTCAGGGTGCCGTCAGCCAGGCAATGTCAGCTGGTGACCCCCAGGGGGAGGGCCTTCTCTGTGGCAGCATCTGCCCTCTGGAACGATTTGCCCCTGGAGATACGAAGGATACCAGATCTCCGGGCCTTTCACCGTGCCCTAAAAACTTTTCTTTTCCATCAAGCAGGGCTGGCATGAACCCCCCCCCCCCCCTTTTAAGCTCTTTTTAGCTTTTTAGCTTTTTAAGTGTAAATTGGGTTTTAAATTGGATTGTTTTAAATTGTGGGCCAAAGCTGTATAATTCTTTTAATTGATTTTAAATTTTGTATTGGTATGTTTTTTATCCTTGGCTGTGCACCGCCCTGAGTCCAGCAGGAGAAGGGCGGTATATAAATTGAATAAATAATAACAATAACAATAACAACAACCACCACCACCATCACCACCACCACCACCATAAATGCAGTCTGGCGCTATTTCTTTTCTTTTTACGAATAGTTTCAGTAGCTTAAATCAAGAGGGAAAGGGCATTTTGGTCTTTTGTAGCATTAAGTTGGACTAAGAAGGAAGGCTTGGATACTCGGATTCTAGTTCAGTCATCATTTAGATTCATAGGGAATCAGGGAGAGATGAACAGGCACAAGTCCTTAATTAATTTCTGAATGTATGAGATCAGCACTTGAAATTAATCAATTAAGAGCTCTGGGAAACATTCCGGTAGGATATTTGTATGTAGCAAGAGACTTCAAGGCAGCCAAGGAACCTGACAAATCTTTGTCTATCTTGTCAGACTATCTGACAACCAGGTGGCATTGCTCAGGCAATCTTTCTTTTTACCTATCATATATTACAGCACTCAAAGAGCTGAGAGTTCAGGCTCTTGCTTGACACCTCAGAACATCTGTCAGATGGGCCTATTTTAATTGGGAGAATTTTGAGAGACATCAGCTCTCAAACCTGCTGCTGGTTTTTTCTTTGGATATATTGGTGTTTGTACAAGTAGTCCTCAACTTACGACCACAATTAACCCTAAAATTTCTGTTGCTAAGTGAGACATTGGTTAAGTGCCAATGCCAAGTTGCCTCATTTTGTGATTTTTCTTGCCACATTTGTTCAGTGAATCACTGCAGTTCTTCAGTTAGTAACATGGTTGTTAAGTGAATCTGACTTCCCCATTGACCTTGTTTGTCAGAAAGTCACAAAAGTGTTCACATGACCCTGGGAAACAGCAACCATCATAAATATGAGTCAGTTGCCAAGCATCTCAATTTTGATCACATGACCACAGGGTGGTAAGTATGAAAAATGGTCATAAGTCACTTTTTTCAGTGCCATTGTACCTTTGAACAATCACTAAATGAACTGTTGTGAGGACTATCTGTACTTACCCTAGGATCCTCAAACTCAGTATTTTAGGGATTATCACAAAATTACTTAATTTCGGCTGAAGATCATGATGTGCTTTCCCCTATATAAAAGGTACAGTTACTTTTTTTTGGTCCTGCATACAGGAAGAAATGGATAAAAATTAAATCCAATGAAAGTTACCTTCTATCAGTACTTCATAAATGACTTAGTTGAGGGACTAGAAGGGGAACCCATCAAATTTGCAGTCAACATTCAGCTAGCAGGCATAGCTAACACTCCAGATGACAAACTCAGGATCCAAAAAGATCTTGACAGATTTGAACAATGGGATATATCCAACAACATGAAATTTAATATAGAGAAAAACTCAGGCAGGACAATCCAAAGATACAAGTACAGATTAGGCAAAACTTGGCTCAAAAACAGTAATGATGAGAGGGACCTTGGAGTGCTAGTGGACGATTACTTAAATATGAGTCAGCAGTATGAAGCAGCAGCCAAAAAAGCTAATACAATCCTTGCTTGTATAAACAGAGGCATAGAATCAAAATCAAATAAAGTATTAGAAACCACTTTATAAAACCATAGTAAGACCACACCTGGAATCCAGTTTTGGTCACCACATTCAAAAAAGATGCTGAGACATTGGAAAAAGTGCAGAGAAGAGCAACTAGGATGGTTAAAGGCCTAGGGATTAAACATATGAAGAACAGTTGCAAGAACTGGGTATAGCTAGTCTAGGGAAAAGAAGGACTAGGGCTGACCTGATAGCAGTGTTCCAGTATTTGAGGGGCTGCCACAAAGATGGGGGTCAACTTATTTTCCAAAGCACCAGAAAGCAAGACAAGAAACAATGGATGGAAACTTACCAAGGAAAGAAGCAACCTGGAATTATATAGAAACTTCCTAATAGTGAGGACAATTAACCAATGGAACAGTTTGCCTTCAGAAGTTATGGGTGCTTCATCACCTTGAATTGAAAACACTAAGGGGCAGTTAAAAACTATCTTCTACTCCTCTCCCTCTTTGATCTGAACTCAGTAATACAGGCTTCCCACAAGTCCAATTTAGTAAAAAAATCTTCCTTTGGCCAAATGAGTTACATGTCTTTCATTAGTGGCAGTGGGTAGAAGCAGTGTTTAGCCTCTATAGTTCACACATAGACGCAGGGACCTGTCCTTTTTCTCCCAGAACAGTAATGTGGCGGCCATCCTAGGTTGAGCCAGCTGGATAAACCCCTGCTTCAGGTTTTTGTCTTTAAAAAGCCATATATACTCCAACTCCAACTAGACATCATCAAGTATAATTTGGGTTTGACTAGCTTAGCCCCTGGCAGGATTTCTATGGGGCAGTCCATTGGCTGGTGGGATAAGAGTTCATCTGAGCCCTTCTAAACGCATCCTGCAAATCCTGGTACTCTGATGGAATTCCGTAGCCACGCTAGTCTGAGCGCCAAATGATTCTCCATGCCTGGGGTCACAATAAAACTCAGAGTCTCTGGGGTCATCCCTATCCTCCTTTCTATTAGCTTGATATCTCCCTTGCTTCCGAACCATCTAATTGGCAGAATGCCACCAGTTCATTGAATGGTCTAAGTCTTACTCCTAGTTTCTCCACTAGGGCGGGGTTGACTAAGCACTTGGTGCAACCTAAGTCCAGAAGGCCCATTAGGCCAACTTTATGTCTTGAAGATTGGATTATCCAGTTCAATGGGGACTTTCTCCAGGGTGATCAGGCCACTTACCAGGGGGTTGTCATTACAATCACTATTGCTCTCCCCCAATTCTTCCGCTTTGCTAGTCAGAGTTCTCTTGCCATCCCTGGGGGATGGGGTGAATTCTACAACCTTCACTCCTTCCAGGGCTGTCTCATGAGCTCGCAGTGGTGGCTTGGCAGTCTTTTTGGTGGGCCCCAGGGTTGTTCTCTGGGCAGGTCAATTGGATCTGCACTCAGAAGCCTGGTTCCCCTCCTTTACATACTTGAAACAGGCTGTGGAGTGTCACTGAGGACCCTGGGCAACTGCACTCTTGCGGTTTCTTTCTTCTCTGGAAAGGGTTTTTGCTACCCTTTCCTGGGTGATGCTTGTTTCAGGTGAAGTCAATCTCTACTTCTTCAGCGAGGGCATACCAGCCATAAAGAGGAGGGGGCGCCCCTGGAGATGTAGGAGTTGGAGACCTCACCTGTTAGCCCGTCTTTGAAATAGCCTATCTGGGAGTCTTGTGGCCATGGAGGCCAGATCACAGAACTGGATGTACTCGGCCATACTCCTCCAGCCCTGGCTGATGGTTATAATGCAGACAAGTCAATTCCCCCTCTCAATTTCCCATCATAAAGCTAAACAGGTTTATTGTGCATTTGTCCCCACTCTCTTCCCCAATTGATGGCAGAACATCAACAAGGCATCAAGCTGAAGGTGGTGGATCTGACATTTTGATAGATAGATAGATAGATAGATAGATAGATAGATAGATAGATAGATAGATGGATGATAGATAGATAGATAGATAGATAGATAGATAGATAGATAAATAAATAAATAAATATTTAAAAATTAGACAAGACTGTTTGAGGAATTGTCATCTCCAATATCATCTGCCTATCCCACATACTCCCACAGAGAGCATATACTCCATGTTTCTTCTTTTAAATCTTGTCACCTTATAAAATCTAGGAAGTGTACCTTTTTCTATTCTCTGGGACAATTCTTCTTTATGACATATGGCAAGCCCCGAGCATTTGCCTTTTGGAAACCTGTTAGGACCTGGCTGTTTTCCCAAACATTGTCCAATTGAACAAGAATCCACTTTTGGTTCTTTTGTCATGTGCTATGTTGCCATTTTATTTATATTTGTTAATTGTTATGTAGTGTTTTTCTCTTTTTTGATTTATTGTTTATTTTTTATGTGGTTCACTACCCAGAATCATATTGAGTCAGGTGACCTTCTAAATCAAATAAATTCTATGTGTCTATGTGTATGGATGTGTGTCTATATACACACACAGTCATTTTTCCTAAGGATTACATTTCAAAAGTGATAGCAATTATCAGTTATGTACAGTGGATATAAAATGTCTATACTTATGCAAACATGTTATTGTATGCTTTTTATTATTATTTTTACCCTTAAAAGATTTCAGGTGGTTATTCAATTCAATATTACAATTATATTAAATTATATATTGCTATATTAAAAGTGGAAAAATTCTGAAGTGATTTATCTTAATCTATTTTTGGTAGTTTAATAGGAGTGTGTATTCTATTTTTATCCTCTAGCTGGATTTAACTTCTATCTCTTTTTCCTTCCCTCTTCCATTAAATTATCTAGGGCAATTATCGCTTTATGAAACTTTTACTTGCTCATAGAGCAAACTGGATGAAGAAGGATTTGGAAGAAATCATTCCTTTACACCTAACTACCCAGCATAAGAGCCCAAAGTGCTTAGCTTTGTTGTTAAAGTATATGGCACCAGGAGAAGTAGATACGCAGGACAAGAACAAGGTAAAAAATGTTTGGTAAACAGAGCTATCTACTTGAAAATATTCTATCAAGACTTTCTCAGAAGCTTTAACCATAGCAATCTATTTAAAATAGCTGGTCTATTTTGATGAAATTCATTTGATAATTTTAATATTAAAAATATATCTAAAATCTAGAATCATAAATCTAAATTGAAAATCTCTGTAGAAATCTGGAGTATGTTCTGAATCAATTTAGTCTTTTCACAAATAATGCAAAAAATATTAGCCAGCAAGAAATTAATACCTTGCACTCTATTTTTGCATATCTGTAAAACCAATGAAGATTATAGTTGTGCAGTTGGCTATAGTCCAATGCTAACAGAAATTTGCTATTTTCTGTTAACTAAGTACTTATCTTCAATCGTTTTCAGGCTCTGAAATTTATGAAGATAATTGTTATCTTTAAATAATTTATTTCTATCATTTTAATTTATTATTTTTTAATAATTATAAATTTCCTGAAGAAATTGTTTCATTGTTATACTTTGTCAGAGTTTGTTGCAGCACACACAATCAGACACAATTAAATGAACTTCAGCAGGATTCAAGTTACATAAGAAATTTCTTTATATACAATACCATACAGGAGAATTCAGCATACAATATCAGGAACACGGAAGCAATATTCATAGAAGCAAGTCATTATAGAGTAGAGAGATACAGAGGCAAATATATTGTACAGAGGCTCCACATTACAGAGGCCAAACCATCTCTTATATACAGTTCAGCAAGTCAAAGCCACACCAAGACTTCAAACTGTCTCTTTTGTCCCTATACAAACAAATGCTATGTTTCAGTTTCCAAACAGTCCCCATTGGCTGATCTATTCCAGTCTATGAATATTCATACTCTGACATACTTTTTATTATCTTTGTTCACTCTATATTTTCCCTTTTCTTTGAGATGCAGGTTCCTATCTTTTTTTCTTAAATACACTGCAAAATGTATTTGGAAACTCGGAGTTGGAAAAGCAATGCTTATAGATTTATGGCACACTTTATCTGTTCTTTTAACAAGAACTAATAGCCAACATTTTGTGAGCTTGTCAAATCTTGAGAGATGTTAGTGAACTCTGAAACCTTGTTTGGTTTCACCTTTTGGTTGGATTGCAAGCTTTGGTATGTTATTTGACTCCTGGCATCCTCCCAGAGAAATCCATGTAGCTTTCTTGGCAAGACTTTAGAAGTGGCTTGCCATTGCTTTATTCCTGGGGCTAAGAGAAAGTAATTGGATCAAGCTCATTCCAGCTAATTTCATTCCATCGCAACACTAGAATTCGGTCTCCCAGTATCTAGTCTGATTTCTTAACTATTACACCAGACTGGTTCTATAATATATTATTTTCACTATCTTCATGAATCACCAGAGTTTCCTAGACCACAAATTGGGACCATTGGTTTAATTAAGAGTAAAGAAGATCTAGTTATCTTCTCATAATTTATCCTCACAACAGCAACCATATGAGATGTTAAGAGCTTGCCCAGGGTCATCCAATAAACTCCAAAGTAAAGTGGAAACCTGAACCTGGGTCTCATTTGTCCCAATCAAACACTTTAAGGCATACTACAAAGGCATACTAAACGACATTGTTGATTTCAATTGCAATTTATTTCACTTTTGATTTTTTAAAAATATTTTTTGTGTCTACTCTTATTCTCAGCAAACCGCTCTTCACTGGAGTGCCTATTACAATAATCCAGAGCATGTGAAAATTCTTATCAAACATGATTCTAACATTGGAATCCCAGACATTGAAGGCAGAATTCCACTTCATTGGGCAGCTAATCATAAGGATCCTAGTGCGGTTAATACTGTCAAATGCATTTTGGTATGATTTCCCCCCCCTCAATGTTGGTTATATGTTACACCAAAAATAATACTTAAAATTCTACTTTATTTTGCAGTAATATCCATTTAGAATATTGAATAAATTTCTGAATCTTTATCTTTATCTGTGAAAAGAAAATGGTTAATAGTTTGAGTTGGCTGTGAAATGAGACAAAAAGCTATGCAAATGGCTGCTACATTCTTTATTGTCTCATAGTTTAGGACTTGACTAAACAAGCTACGTATATAATAAAAAGGTAGATTTATTGAAGGCTACTTGATAAATTCCAAAATTGCATTATCCTAAAGCTCAGAATTCTATAACCACCAATCAAGCACCATTCAAACAAATTAATGAGTATCTGTGAAAGACAGAAATACATTGTTAAATACAAAATTACTAAATACCAAAATGTGGAAAGTGGAAGAGATTTGGATTTCTAATATGAACAAAAATATTTTAACTGAAATTATTGCAATAGTAGTAACAACAATATCAGCATTGACAAATTTTGCTTGAGTTTTTTCTTGATTTTGGAGGAGCTTGGGCAGGCTAATGATAGAGATGTCCAGTTGATCCCCCATGAATTTCTCTTCCCATTTTTTAATCTTATTTTCATATTTTATCCCCAAATCCTATTACCAAAAATTTAGCTATTTTGCCCTAATTTCAGCAGCACAATTTTAGCTCACTTTTAGGGATAGGAATGAATATGGAACACTTATGACAATTCGCCACAGCCAGCTCGCCATGACCAACCTGCCACAACCAATTCACCACAACCAACTCGCTGCTGGACAAGAGTTACACTAGTATCAAAGAAACGGTGGAATAGAATCATTAAAAAAGGATGCAAAAGGAGGAACATAATGAAATGTGAATGGCAAAAATTAAAATAATTTTTATTTACTTTAAATAATTAAATAGAATTGTTAAATTGTCCCGCAATGAGTTGTCTTGCAGTGAGCTGCCTGTGGTGAGTTTGCCTGCTGCAAGTTGACTGTGGTGAGTTGGCTGTGGCGAATTGGCTCTGGCGAATTGGTAGCAGTGAGTTTGCTGCAGCAAGTTGGCTGTGGCAAGTTGTCTCATCCCCACACTCATTTTTCTAAAGGTATTTCATTTTCATGAAATCTTTATTTTTGCACAAAACGCTTTTTTAAAATGGCAACACCAACACCAAAATTTGGGCCCGGAGTATTTGCAGGATCACCTCCTACCAGCCTCCCACTGCCCAGTGCGCTCACATAGGGCTGCCCTCTTCCGGGTCCCCTCAGCCAGACAGTGTCGGCTGGCGGCCCTCGGGATGAGGGCATTCTCTGTGGTCGCACCGACCCTCTGGAATGGGTTGCCCACCGGGCTCCGGATGGCCCCCGACCTCCGCACCTTCGCACCAACCTAAAGACATGGCTCTTTCAGCAACTTCCCTGATCTGCCGTGGATTTTAACTTGGGGATTTGGGGATTTTAAATTGGTTTTTAATATTATTTAATCTTTATCTATTGTCGAGTTGTTTTATTGTTGTGAGCCGCCCCGAGTCCTACGGGAGAAGGGCGGCATATAAATCTGACAAATAAATAAATAAAATTTGGCAATTTGCTACCACATTTGATACAATTTCATGTTGTTGGGTTACCTACTACTGCCTTAAGAAATAAAATGTAATTTTGTTCTAAAGAAAGTGGGAATTTAATTACCATCAGTATGTATAGTTAATAATTTTTTTTTTAATTGAAAAAGTTTTCAAATACAAGTTTTTCCCCCTTTTCCCCCCCCCTCTTCCCTAACCCCCCCCCCTCACCACCCATCCCCCCCTGTGACTTCTTCACAACAATAGGCTATTTCATAACTAATTACATACATAATATCTTTCCTTTCCCTTACTCCCTCCTCAGAATACTGACCCTTAGCATATTATTCTTATAACTCCCATTTTTACGATAATCTGCCCTTTTTCTTCTCCCCTAAACTTATAGTGTATTATTACAATTTAACATTTAATCTTTTATATATATTAATATAACATTTTAAAGCAGCCTTCTCCCTACATCCAGATTTAACGTTTATTCAGTTCTATCCAATTCCTCCACTCCCCTAAATATATGACTTAAGGATCCTTTTTCTTAGACTAATCAATCAGTAAACTAACCTATTTCAACCCTTCAATTCCTACAAAATCATGCAATACAATTCTAAATATAACCCACTGCCCATTTTACTAAAATATACACATATCTATATATGTATTCCATTTTATAAAAAAAAAAGACAATAACTTTAAATTTATAATCCATATAATATCTTCTTTGATGTCTTTCCACTGGATCGTTAAATCCATTACCCATAATAGGGTAAAATAACATGCTGGTGCAACAGTTTGTTCAAAATCTTCAATCATCTTCTGCCCCCATCAGTAGTAGATATCCTCGTATATATATAAAAGTAAAAACAACCACCCGAGTGACATTATAATTATATCCATATAGTTATAGTTGTGGTATTCATCAGGATTGTTGATTCCCATCATCCTAATGGGTAACAACCAGATCTTCTGCATGCCCCAGCGTGACTTTCTTGCCTTGTAACTCAAAATAATCATAATATATTCACCAGTAAAAGAAATCCAGAGCAGATAATTCAAATCCAACAAGGTAAGGCTCTTTTCACATCCCAAAATCACGGCATTACAGAGATCTGCCACAATCCTCAGGATAGTATTAAACAATTGTTCGCCTCCACTATCTTTTCAGATGTTCATTCATTTTTTAAAGTCCCTGGCTTCACTGTTGCTTGGTTTAGAAATTGCTGTTTCTATGAGATCTATTTCTTTTCTTTTTCTTTTGCGGGTTGAATTTCCATCCTCGTTTCGTGCCTACCAATTGTGTATCGGCTGATTGATTTTCATTCTGCTTTGTGAGTTGATCTTGTTGGGTTAGTTTTATCATCTCATCTTTCTTCTCCATCACTTGTATATCAACTGGTTGATTTGCGCACTTGTCTGTGACTTGATGGTTCATCACATTGGAGTCGGATAACACTGCTCTCTTATTTATAGACAGTCCAGCTGGGGTATCCAGAGAGTCCAAAGACAACTTATCCACCACAGCCTCTGTAATTTGATATTTTCTTTTTGTTTCCAACTCCTTTTGCTTATCCTGTTTTATGCCTAAAGATGTTAAATTCATTTTTAAAATTTTTTGATAAAATTCTTCCGCTTTTTCAACAGTGTTCAGTTGATATCTTACTCCTTGGTGTCTCAATATTAAACCAACTGGGGCATTCCACCTAAATAGGATATTTCTTTTTTTTAACTCAGTCACTAGAAAGCCAAATTTCTTCCTCTCCATTAACATCTTAGTCGGGAGCTCCTTAAAAATCCAAATCTTTCTTCCATGAAATTGCAAAGTAGAATTAAAAGAGTTCTGCACAATATTATTCCTAATTTCTTTATCTGTAAAATAGATCACCACATCTCTAGGCAATTGCCTTTGCTTTGCCAACCAGGAGTTTATTCTGTAAATTCTATCAATCCTGCAATACACTTCATCAGGTTGAACCTTTAAAATCCCAGCCAGAATTTCAGAAGATATTTTCCTTAAGTCATCTCTATTATTTTCCTGCAAACCTTTCAGTCTAATTGCATATTCTGTAAAATTATATTGAATCATTAAAACTTTTCTTTCAATCCTCTGTTGCACATTTTCTTCATTACCAGTCTTTTGGTCAACCTCCAATTTAGGTTTGTCTTCTGAGCTATTATCCTGAATGTTTACCAAATCCTTTTTAATTTTTTGAGTCTTGTCATCCAAATTCTCCTCAATTTCCTTCATTTTAGACTCTAATAATTTAGTCTTTGCATCCACCCGAATCAGAAAGTCTGATAAACCATTAGCTGTTTTTAAAATCTTTCGATTCAAAAAGTCAAACTTTGATTTCACCAGTTCACCAATTTCTTTAATTTCCTGCTTAAATTTTTCGAGTTGCTGGTTCACAATCTCATCCCTTCTTACAATCTCTTCAAGAAGAAATTCTATTATATTAAAATCAGGTTTCTGACACTGGAGAGTTAAAACTTGTTGGTGTAATTTATTAATGGGGGAGATTCCCCCCCCCCTGTTTGTCTAGCTGTGTGAGTCCCGGTGCCATTTCCCACACAGACAAGATTTAGTGGAAAAGAGAGAAAAAAAAAGCTTGTTTCCAACCAAGATCAATATCAGATCCCCAAGAAAAAAAAAAGGAAAAAAAAGCAAGAGTGAGAGTGAGGTTTTGCCTCAATTACGGCCAGAAGTATTCATTCTGCTACTTTGTAATAGAAAACGGAAGGACTTTCCCTTTCAGCCTCTCTTCAAGCCGCAGCAGTCGCAGCAGCAATCGCCATTTTAAAAATCTTTTTTCCTTTCACTTCTTAAACAACTTCAATAACTTTTCCAATAAAAAGAATACTTGCGCTTCAGGATCAGAGGTCCAACTGACGTCTTCTTAAGTTAATTTAACAAATTTACAGGCTTGCTTTTGCCCCTTAGCTCTGCATGTAGCAGAGATCTCCCAGAGCCTGGAGCATCGGCTGGGGATACGGGGAGTCTCTTCCGCTCCGTCCCAAAAGTAAAAAAAAAAAACTTTTGGGATTAGGCAGAGGACTCAACCCACCCCAGCCTGCTCTATCTCCGTTTCCTCATGGAAACGGAGTTTTTTCGAGCCGCCATTCCGCTATAAAGGCGGCTCTTTACAGGCAGTGGGTGGGACGATCCCAAAGGAGCGTCCAGCGGGGACAAACAGCAAACCGGAAGTCTCTATAGTTAATAATTTTTAATTAAAATGGTGTCTTGCTTGATTTACTGCTTGAACTCAAGTAGAACTTTTTAAGTATCTGTTGCCATCTCTAAAAGTTCACTGTATCTTTTTAACTGGCCTTTTTATAAACCAGGATGCTGCTCCAACTGAATCTCTGCTAAACTGGCAAGATTATGAAGGACGAACTCCTCTCCATTTTGCAGTTGCTGATGGGAATATAGCTGTGGTCGATCTGCTGACTTCCTATGAAAGTTGCAACGTGTCTTCTTATGATAATTTATTTCGAACACCACTTCACTGGGCAGCTTTATTGGGTAAATTATGAATAATATAAATTCTTAACCCTTTTGAGCATATTTGTCACTTAATTTTGTGGAATATTGTTTTTCTCAGTTAAGAGACTGCATCCTGAGATAGTTGTAAAGAGGTGCCTTGAAGGAGACAGAAAAATATCATGAGATCAACTTATACAATATATACATCATTATATATACATCAATTTAATACATCGATTCATGCAGTTCAATCTACATTTAGATCTTATGTTGGGTATAGCTTTCAGAATCTTCCAAGACCTCAGAGAGTCATTGTTTGTTCATACTATTTACCTAATAATAATTTTAAAAATATCCTTCAAAACGTAGAGGAGAATTGCTCTCTATCTGAGATGACATGTTGTGGGGCTCCATGTAGTCTATAGACATGTGACAATTGGCATATATTTATAATGGTGACAGTGTCCTGGGGTCATCTTTTGCAACTTTCTGACAAGCAAAGTCAATGGGGAAGGCAGATTCATTTAACTGTGTTACTAACTTAACAATTGCAGTGATTTACTTCACAACTGTGGCCAGAGAGGTCATAAAAATGGGGCAAATTCATTTAACAACTGTGTTGCTTTGCAATAGAAAGTTTGGACTCAATTAGGGTCATAAATCGACTACCTATATATTTATAAATTAATTGTGCTTTTTCTGCTTTTATTTTTTTAGGTCATGCACAGATTGTCCATGTTCTTTTAGAAAGAAACAAAGTTGGAACAATCCTTTCTGATAGTCAAGGTGCAACACCGTTACATTATGCAGCACAAAGTAACTTTTCTGTAAGTGAAATATATGGTTTATTTGAAAATGTCATCCTGAATAATATCAGGATAACATTTAAATCAGTCTAATTTTTAAGGTTGTGTTTTTCATACTGAAGGTTGCAAAGAAACAGTATTTTTTAAGTTGCCGTCATTTCATTTGTTCCAATGTTGTTGTTTTTTATTAGAAAAATTTCTGAGACGAACTGTGTTTTCCTTGATATAGTTAGAACATAGAACATATGGATGTATACTGGAAGAAAAAAAATATTCTATGAGGGTAACTTGGAGGGAATGATGAACATTTAATGAGTTCATTGGAGTTCATTGGAATTTTATTGGTCTGAAAGTGAACTTTAAAGAATGTAGTATGTTTTGATGTTAGAAATGTTTTTGAAGAAAAGTTTGGTGTTTTAAAATGGATGGGAAAAAAGTATTTTCCCTTTAAGGTTAAAGAATATGAAAGAATACAGTGAAATTTGTTAATACAAATGGCAATAGTTTATAAAGATTATTAAGTGCAAATAGAAATACATATAATCTCCACGGCAAGGAAGATAAAGCAGAAATGGTTAAATTGATTGTTTTATTCAAAGAATAGAATATATTTAATTCTATTTTTTTTTTTTTTTTTTTTTTTGATATCACTTCTGGATTTTGTGATTATGATGAAAACAAATGAAATTTAGACTTTGGTTTTGTCGATTAGGTAGATTTGTTGTTGTAGAGGATTATAAAAAAGTCAGCTTTCTGTGAATGTTAATATCATTCAGAATCTCAATCAGATTTATGATTAGTGTTGCTCACAGGTGCTTAGATAAAGATGTAGAAATATTTTTATTCTTCTAAGTCCACACAGAGTAACCATGATTGTAGCTCCTTTGGGGAAATCATTTCTCATTGCACATAAACCAAGACAAAGTCCAAGGCCAATACAATTGAATAGACTTAGATAAAGTTAGAAAAAGGTTCTCAAATGCTGGAAAGCTGCTGCTTGTTTTAAATGGAAAAAAAAAATCCAGTGTCCATGTAATGATCATTTTGATGTTAATTAAAATCTTCATAGATCTGGATCTGAAGAAACATCTTATTTTACATCAATCTGATTTTGCAACATGTGTAATCCCTTGACTGGGGCTTGGAAGAAGTTATTTTCAATGTCTATGTCTAAACATTGGTACTACTCATTTAATGACTAATTGGGAGCAGAGTTTCCATCACTAAGGAATGTAGTTATTAGGAAAAACATCCCGTGATTGCAATGATGTAATGGCCATTTCAGTAATTGTTAAGCCAGGATCTCACACATCTCCTGCCATGTTACCTTCACCTCCATTTCAACTCTCCTACCCATCTTTCTCCTCCATCTCTGCCACCTTGTACTCTGCCACCTGCCTCTCTGATGCCCTGCATTCCACCGCCTCTTCACCTCTGATATCCTTCACCCTCTGCTATTGTATTCGCAAGTGGATATGAGTCCTGGATTCTATACTGAAGGCACATTAAAAACTGGAAAAATTTTATATGTGTGTTGTCTGCTCAATTCTTGGATTCATTGGCAAGGGGTCTTTGATTATGCAAAGTCCACCCACTTTGAGTCCCTGATTATCAGAGCTCAGATGACATGGGTAAGACATGGATGAATGGATGACCAACATATGCACCATCTGTTGCTCAATAGCAGGGTAGGCAATTAATTTTCCCTAGAGACACTGTGAAAGAAACCCTATGCCACTGTGACATCCAGTTAAGAGAACTAGAAGCTGTGAGTGCTGATAGAACTCATTGGCAAACCTTATGCTATGAAATCTCCACTGACTTTGAAGACAGGCACCACAAGAAACTGATAGAAAATTTAATGCAGAGTCACAGAATAACACCCACAGTTATTACAACAATGGATTTCCTGTGCCTCATTGAACTAGACTCTATGCTTTCAGACTGGGACTGCAGAACCACTTTCCTGCCCACAGCTGAACTGCACAATAGCAAATCTTCTTCAAAGTTAAAGATTTACCGTATATAAATACAGGATGCAATATGACAAGTACCACTTTCAAATGCATTTTATCTATCTTCTCCATTTTGAGACTGACTTTGAATATTTAATGTATTTTTATTGTATTGCTTTTTCCTGATCACCTATTTTGATATTTTTTGAGTTTTAGAGAAACTTTTTTTTTTAATTTGATTTATATGCCGCCCTTCTCCGGAGACTCAGGGCGTCTTACAATGCGCTAAGCAAAAGCAATTTTCTTTTGTATAGATATAGATAGTTCCTTCATTCAGCACCATCATAATTTTGAACAGTCACTGATGAAATGGTAAATAAAGGACTACCTGTGTGGATGAAAAAAAGTAAAAATGGGAAAAACTTAAGATAATTCTAATTATATTTGACTGAAATACATTACAGTATAGTATTTATTCACTTTTAATGTTACTTGGAATATTAAACAATTATTTTCTTTCTATCACTATCAATAGAGTTAAAGAGTGGTATAGTACATAATGTTTGTTATTCCTTAAAGAAAATGGGATTCAAGTACATATTTATTAATTTATTTACAAAATGTATTAGCCGCTTGCAATCATACCCACACACATATAGTACTGTGCAAAAGTGTTAAGCAAATTGCAAAAAGCTTTAAATTAAGAATGCTTTCATAAATAGAAGTATTAATAGTTTATTTTTATCAATTAACAAAATAGAAAGTAAATGAACAGAAGAGAAATCCAAATCAAATCAATATTTAGTAATAGAGTTTGGCTGTTTCTCACCCAGTTTTAAGCCTACAACACAGCTGTTTCTGTTTTAGTTAATGATTGCATTTCAATCTACATATGAAATTGATGATCTTAGCACCTACTTGGCATAATTGGTTAATCACACCTCTAACTCTAATCCTACAAAATCCCTGACTTTGTGTAAGTGTAAGAATTGATGCTGTTTTGAAAGCAAAGGATAGGCACACCAAATATTGATTTACTTTGGATTTCTCTTATGTCCATTTATTTGCCATTTTGTTAATTCATAACAATAAACTATTAACACTTCTATTTCTGAAAGAATTCTTAATTTACAGCATTTTTGCACAATTACCTAACACTTTTGTACAGTACTCTGTAACACATGTTAATGCCAACTGTTAAAATTCAAATACAGATGGAGAGAGCAGCAGCAGGATGGGGTAGGAGGAGGTGAGATCTGTTTTTACTCACTCAACCATTTCCACTGAGATGCTATCCCTCTCCCATTGCCCCAAGCTAACTGGGAGAGCCAGGTTTTTAGGTCCTTACGTTGTGGCCCGCCAGCAGCCTGCACGGATTGTGACTGATCCTGATGACGTGGAGGCTGATGTGGTGTCGCACCAGCAGCCTGTGCAGCCAGCGCTCAATTCGGACAGCGAGGAGGCTGAAGATGTGGTGCCAGAGGCAGAGATTCAGCCAAGGCCTTCAGATCCTCCAGAGGCTCCTTCAAGTGAAGAGAGTGAAGTGGAGGAGCCTCTTCTCAATGCACGAGCACGCAGAGCTGCCAAAAGGCAGGAGTGGTTACTCAGGAGGAGGTCTCCTCGAGAGTAAGGCTTGGGGTTAATTGGCTACTCCCTTAGCCTATTTAAGTTTGCACACAGCTGGCAAACATTGCAGGAAACAACGTGTGTTCGTCCAGTCGTTTGTTGAGCATTTGAGAGTAAATTTTCCTTGCAAAATGAGTTAATTGCCAACTCTTGTAAGCCTTTAACTAATCTTTGGAATTTCTGGCAGGCTGTTAAGGACATTTTTAGTAATAGCCTGCATTTGAAAAAGACTGTGTTTGTAGTAAACAGAGTTGTTCGGAGTTTTGTGTGTGCTACATTTCTTGGGTTCCGTCGGTGGGGCAGAACACTTTACAAAAGGTCAGGAGGGTTTGGGCTGATCTCACTCTGAGGGTGAGGGTGCAAAATGTTTAGAGGGCAACAGCAGAGAAGATTCTTATCGTGGACCCTGCCACTCAGAATAATCGGATCAGACAGGACCCCACAGCAGGCCTCCTCTGTTAACAAGGATGGGACGGGCCATTCCCAGTGGAATGAGATGGTCCCTCAAGTAGTATCATTTATTTTTTTAAAAAAAATCATTTATAATTTGAATATGCATTATATTAAAGAGTAATTATATTAAAGAGTAATTTCAAAATCAACCATACTTGTGAATATTTCCATTGTAGGAAACTGTAGAAGAATTTTTTAAACATCCTTCTGTGAGAGATGACTCAGATCTTGAGGGAAGAACTTCTTTTATGTGGGCAGCTGGCAAAGGTAGTGATGAAGTCATCCAGACAATGTTAAAACTAAAACTGGTCACAGATATCAACGTGGCAGATAAATATGGTGGCACAGGTAAAAAATACTTTATATGTGCGCATGTGTGTGTTTGTGTGTGTGTGCATATGTATGTGTGTAGCTAGGATTTATGATTTACACTTATGATTTACAAACGTAAGTTACATATACTAATTTCTCAATTCACTAGAGAAGATAATAGTTTACGCAGTTGTTTCCTAAGGAATATAACTGCATAACTAGTATTTTGAGATTAATTCAAAAGGACAGAATAATAGTTATAGAGTATCTAGGCGAAGAGGCGAACGGTGGCTGTGACGGTGGTGGCGGAGGCGGCTGTAATGGCAGTCGCTGGCTGGTGTTGGGATGGCGGCTGCAGCCAAAGGGCTACGAGGGAGATGGTGGGAGCTAATCCAGCAGCTTCCCATCCTGGATTTTCCTGGGCCGCAATGAGGTATTAGGCCATTTGAGGCTGGCCCAGCAGCGTCCCAGAGGCCCCACAATGACTTGGTGGTGGCTAAATTGGGGAGCAGTGTAACCAGAGAAAGACCCGGGGGTGACTGGGGGACCGGAAGATGACTAAGGGGTGTTCCCCCCCAGGCACTTTTGTGCTGCTTTCCCCCCTCCCTCTCTTTGGCTGGTTTTCAGGCCTTGGACAGTCACTCGCTACCCTGTCTAGGTCCAGGCTGCTGGAAATTACCACCTTTCCATCTACTCCCCACTTTTACCATCTCCCGATGTGGCAGCTGCACTGACTTCGTAGACTGACTTCTGTTCCGGGCCACATGGACTGGCGTTGTTCCATCTTCTCTCCCTAACTGGACAGAGAGTTATATCTTGGGATATGAGTATTGAGGGAGTCGGCTTCTGGCTGCTATCTCAACACCAACGCCATTGACACCTTGGACTATCTTGAGACTCCTCCCACTGCCATGAAAGGGCAGTGGAGTTTCCAAAGTACTAAGACCTAAGACTTATATTTTCTCTCTGTTGGACTTCTAAATCATCATGGTCGACCCCCTGGTTATAGGCCATCATTTACTCCCAGTATCAGATGTATTCGACAGCTGAGCTCCTTGGGCTGCGAGACTCCCCCCTCTCGCAGGTTTGGCCCTCTACCCTATCGAGGGCCTACCTTGATGACGGGTCTTGGAACCCCGAGAGGTGGCATGTAGCAAAAAAGAGAATGAGGGATTTTTTAACGAAAGCTTGTGTTAAGTTTTTAAGGGGTTTTGGGAAGGGGTGGGAAGGACCTGGGGGGGTCCACAGAACCTCAGAGCGGCAGAGTGGGTCTGAGGGTCATGGCGGGAGGAGGGAGGGAGAGGGTTTAGATAGAGAGCCGGGAAACGAGGTGAAGGGCTATTCCATCCAAATAGTGGGTGGGAGGGGCAGATATGGCGGGTGCAGGGGGCCATATCATGTTCAGGGAATACACACTCGCTGCTTACGAGCGGTGGCATGCTCCGGCCCCCAAGACGCTTCCTGTATTCCAGGTTGTGCAGAGTCTCAGGGCTCAAACCTTCGGCTGTTGTTGTGCAATGTCAGGTCTGCAACTAATAAAGTCCCCCTCATTCATGATTTAGTTCAGGAGGGGGGTGCGGACCTGGCAGAGATCACGGAGACCTGGTTGGGCCACGAGAGAGAAGTTCCCCTCGTGGAGATGTGCCCACCAGGCCTCCATGCATTTCATCAGCCGAGGGCCCAGGGGAGGGGAGGGGGGGTAGCGGTGATTATTAAGGAAAGTCTTAGTCCGAGGGAGGCCACTGTTCCTCAGATAACCGGTTGTGAATCCCTCCTTGTGAAGTGGGGTCATGGGGTGCAGATGGGTTTGTTGACTGCGTACCTGGCTCCCTGCCACATGGCAGCAGCCCTGCCTGAGCTGCTCGACATAATAGCCGGGGTGGCAGTGGATACCCCCAGGCTTCTGGTCATGGGGGATTTCAACCTGCCATCTGTCGGTGAAACATCAGAAGCAGCTCGGGAGTTCATGGCTTCCATGACAGCCATGGACCTGACCCAGTTAGTTCATGACCCCATCCACATCGGGGGACACACGCTGGACTTGATTTTCGTCTCTGGTCAATGGTTGAATGATCTCACAATAGGGTGAGTCTATTAAGGCTCACCCTATTGTGAGCACCCTATTGTGAGCACAATAGGGTGAGCCTAATAGTTATTAAGCCCTTGTCATGGCAGATCATTCGCTCCTTCAGCTAGACTTTCGAACCACTTCCCCTTGTCGCAGGGAGACGGAACCGACCAGGTGGTTCTGTCCTAGGCGCCTGATAGACCATGAGAGGTTCCTGACGGAGCTTGGGCCATTCCCAGAGGCTCTGACTCACAACTCGGCTGAGAAACTGGTGGCCGCCTGGGATAGGGCGGCCGCTGGGGTCTTGGACTGCGTCGCGCCTTTGCGGCCTCTGACTTGGTGCCGATCTCAATCAGCTCCTTGGTTCTCCAAGGAGCTGAGGGAGATGAGGCGCCGGAAAAGATGCCTTGAGAGCTATTGGAGGGCCAGCCGCACCGAATCTGACCGAACACTGGTGAGATCTTATATCAAGACCTATCTAGTGGCAATAAGAGTGGCAAAATCTAATTATTTTTCCACTCTTATAGCATCTGCAGAGAACCGCCCAGCCGTCCTGTTTAGGGTGACCTGCTGTTCTGTCCCCAACCCCACGCACACATACCAACAGACGTTCAGGAGTTAAAGACCAAACCAGCCGGCAAAATCCTTTTCCTTATGATAACGGAACTTGGCAACAACTTAGTGGCTGCCTGCCAAGAGTTTATTATTTACAAAGAGGAGAGATAACTTCTCCCCACTTCTGATACATCAAAGGAAAACAGCTCAATAATTACAAAATTAAATCAAGTCCAGAGATACTCCAGCAAAGTCTTAAAGCAAAAGTCCGGCAATGCAGATTGGCGTGGAAGCTTTCAGCTTTGTTCATCACAAGGTTTGACTGGCCACCATGCTCCCTTTTATATCCTGTGGGGTGTGGTCCAGTGACTCAGCCTAATCTCGGGCATGCCCTTTCTTCTGTTGCGCGCGCTTATCTCTGCGACACTGGCGTGGGTCCTGCCAAGACTCATTACCCTTATCACTGTCCATCTGTGGCTGCGTGGACGTGCTTGGCCCTGGCCCTATCTCTTGCCCTTCGGCGAACACCGAAGGCATTGCCAGAGAGGAGGGTCCTGGAGAGGGAGGCCTTGCCAACTCTTCCCCTTCACTCTCGGAGTCCTCTCCTGATGATGACACAGGCTCCGGTAACAGAGCCACAACACCCACTCCCTACTTCAAGTGGGAGCGAGGGAGGACTTCTTGCAGGGTAGAGCTGAGGATTTTGTGCAATATCTGCATGATAAAATCGCTCAGATTCGGGACGGTCTGGACTCTGACTGGGTAGTTTCAGACGGGATGATGGGGGTGAGTCTTGAGAGTGTTATCTGGGAGGAGTTTGACCCTGTGGCTCCTGAGGACATGGACAGGATTTTGGGGACGCTTAACGTTACCACATGTTTATTGGGCCTGTGTCCCTCCTGGTTGGTGCTGGCCTCCTGGGAGGTTACACGAGGCTGGTTTCAGGAGATTATTAATGCTTCGTTGAGTGAGGGTGTCTTCCCATCTGCCTTGAAAGAGGGGGTGGTGAGGCCCTCCTCAAGAAGCCCTCCCTGGACCCGGTTGTATTAGCTAACTATCGTCCTGTCTCCAACCTCCCTGCACGGCGAAGGTTGTTGAGAGTGTTGTGGCGCGACAACTTCCTCGATTCTTGGATGAAGCTGTCTATCTAGATCTGTGCCAGTCGGGCTTCAGGACGGGTTACAGCACGGAAGCGGCATTGATCGCATTAGTTGATGATCTCTGGAGGGCCGGGACAGGGATTGCTCCTCTGTCCTGGTCCTCCTGGACCTCTCAGCAGCTTTTGATACCATCGATCATGGTATCATGCTGCGTCGGCTGGAGGGGATGGGAGTGGGGGGCACCATGTTACGGTGGTTCTCCTCCTTCTTCTCTGACCATACGCAGTCTGTGTTGATGGGACAGAGGTCGACCTCGAGGCTCCTCACTTGTGGGGTGCCGCAAGGGTCAGTCCTCTCACCCCTCCTGTTCAACATTTATGTGAAGCCGCTGGGTGAGATCATCCGTGGCTTTGGGGTGAAGTGTCAATTGTATGCCAATGACACACAGTTGTACATTTCAACCCCAGGCCACCCCAATGATGCCCTTGATGTGATGTCCCGTTGCCGTGCGGATCTGGATGGGGAGGAACAGGCTTAGACTCAACCCCTCCAAGACTGAGTGACTGTGGTTTCCAACGTCCCGATATAGCCAGCTAGAACCATCACTGGCTATTGGGGATGAGATTTTATCCCCCTCAGAGAGGGCTCGCAACTTGGGCGTCCTCCTGGACTCACAGCTGTCGTTGGATGATCATATGACGGCCGTAGCCAGGGGGGCCTTTTATCAGGTTCGCCTGATCTCTCAGTTGCGTCCCTTTCTGGATCGGGATGCCTTGCGCACAGTCACCCACGCCCTCGTCACTTCCCGTCTGGACTATTGTAATGCTCTCTACATGGGGCTCCCCCTGAGAAGCACCCGGAGGCTCCAACTGGTCCAGAATCGGCCGTGCAAGTGATAATGGGGGCGACTCGTCGCTCCCATGTAACACCTCTCTTGTGCGAGCTGCACTGGCTCCCGGTGGTCTTCCGGGTGCGTTTCAAGGTGTTGGTTACCACCTTTAAAGCGCTCCATGACTTAGGGCCTGGGTATTTACAGGACCACCTGCTGCTACGGACTGCCTCCCACCGACTGATACGCTCCCACGGAGAGGGCCTCCTCAGGGTGCCGTCAGCCAAACAATGTCGACTGGTGACTCCCAGGGGGAGAGCCTTCTCTGTGGGGGCTCCTGCCCTATGGAATGAATTGCCCCCGGATATACGAAGGATCCCCGACCTCCATGCCTTCCATCGTGCGCTGAAGATCCTGTTATTCCAACAAGCCGGTCTGATGGGACAATAATTTTAATTGGGTTTTATATATGGCTTTTAATGTGTTTTATAAGGGTTTTAGAATGGGAATTATAAATTCGGCCAAAATTAAATAATTTTAATATGGTTTTTAAATTTGTTTTGTATATTGTTTTATTATGGCTGTTCACCACCTTGAGTCCTTCGGGAGAAGGACGGTATAAAAATATAATATAATAAAATAAAAATAAATAAATAAATAGGCTCTGAGACTATTGTTCTTATTATTAAGTTTTACACATTAGATTAGTTTATTGAATTGTTTGTTTAATTATATGTATTTTTAATTTATTAATTTTCCAAAGACTCATCATGTATGACCCATGAGTAGAGAATCCAAGGAATGAAATTAGTTTCTGCATTGTAAGCAGTTGCTCATTTCTGTTTCTGTTAAGTTATTAGCTTAGCATTTATCAGATATATTTAATAGAGTTTTTAAATACACCAACAAATTCCCTGGGAATATACTGGAATATCTTTCACAATCTTAAATGTGCAACATTTTAAAATCATTTGTTTAGACAAAAAGTGTCCAGAATATTTGTACAGTCTTTTTTTTTTTTTTAAGTTACTGGTTCAGGCAAACTGGTAATTAGCTACCACTGAACCGGTAGTTAAAAAAAGCTACCGGTTCATCCAAACCGGTATTTCCAACAATCAGCTGCGCCACACGGTTTAGCTTCGCTAGAAAGCAGGAAATCCTGCTTTCTAGTGAAGTTAAATCACGTGGCACAGCTGTTCCCCCCTCTCGCTGTTCTACTTACCTAATGAGGTCTTTTTCAGTGCAAAGTGCGCGGTTGGGCATGCACTGTGCATGCGCGCGCAGTGTGCTTTTGGTGTGTGCTAGGTCTGCACATGCAGCGTGCTTTTGGCACACACTGTGCAGCATGCGTTTGGCATCCGCATGTGCAGGCAGTGAATTGGCGGCAATCCGAGGAGGATTTCACCACTGAAACAAAGGGTAGATGCTTTCTACTTTCCAGGCTGGGGGAGGGGGGTGGGCAGCTGAAAAGTCTGCTACCAGAACATGTTAGATATTTAAAACAAGAAGCCGAAATATCCATCTATCCATTCCTATATACATGGATGATGATTTCTTTATTGGATTCCTGTGTTCTGTAGTAGCTGATCTTCTCCATAAATACAGTATGACCGGTATAAATACAGTATGGTCTAATAAAGTTTCATCTTACCATGCTGAGTTGTCAAAAACTTACTTTTCGCTTTACTTTTCGCTAGTTATTGACAGGAATTGGGTGTTAGAAAAGTCTTGAATCAAGTTGTGCCTGTATTAAAACTGACACATCTACCACTTATTAATTATACCAATTATTAATTAATTAATCAATGTAAAGAATAAATTTTGCATCTTTTACTTTTTTAAAGTATCTAATCAATTCCCTCCTATCCCAACTTTATCTCTCCCTGTTGCCTCTTCGTTTTCATTTTGTAATTTAATACTGTACTTATTCTTTCTAGTAGACTAAACCATCCCAATCTAGTGGCATCTCAATTTTATATTCAGTCCATCTAATTCATCACCCATTGAGTCTGGTTCTTTCCCTCCTTTTCATACATGGACTTCTTAAGCAATTCCCACTTAATTCAGCTTCTATCCTGAGATACCCAATTTTCATATCTTGTAACAAAGTTATTAATGGTGTGGCACAAAGTCTCTGGGCAAAATTAGAGAAGCAATTTCCTATTATTTTCTTCTGTGATTTGTTTTTCAAGTTCCCAGTCTGTCTACAACCTTGGGATTTTCTAGTGGCCTGCATTCCAATATTGACCAGAGTCAATACTGTTTATTTTTTCAAGATGAGTCAAGATTGACTAGGTACTGCCACCACCTGCTGGAAGAACTGAAGTTTTTTTTTTTAAACTATCCCTTACCTTTTCATATCTTTATTTTAATGAATGTTGGATATGGGATTTGAATTCCCTTGTTGTTTGAATTTATTTTCATTATTATTTAACAAAGTTGTTGATTTCAATGATAGCATCAGATTTTATTTGATCTAGATCTATATCAGAGATCCTACATACATGTGTTCAGTTTATATAAATTTAATATATATAGATGTAAATAAGATGCAACTGAATGGAACAAGCATAAGACAATGACAAAACAAATAAATGGAGAGAGTGATGTCCAGTACGTCTGCATGTAAATTTCAATCCTTCATCTTAGTGTCTGGTTTATGTTTTGTTATATTCACTATTTTAATTAAACAGCATTTAATAACTGCATTTTTTTTGACATTTTCAGCATTACACGCTGCTGCCCTTTCTGGCCATGTCAGCACTGTGCAATTGCTTCTAAAACATTATGCCCAGGTAGATTCTGCTGATGTAATGAAACACACTCCTCTTTTCCGTGCTTGTGAAATGGGACATAAGGAGGTAATACAGACACTCATTAAAGGTCAGCTGCCTAAATTTCTTCATAAACATATGGCTGTCTTTAGCTTCTGAATTGAGCAAAGAGTAATGATAGTCAATATTGTGAAGGATTAGTTTATGACTGATAATGGAAAAACAATATTTTAATCAACCTTTTTGTAAAATATTTCAGATGTATTTAAGAAGTCCTATTCCTGAAAATTTTAAATTTTGAAGAGTTAGTAATTTATCTTTGTAAAGGAAAATAGACTGATAGGAATTCTCAGATATAGGAGTAAACTCTGGTTTTCAATAAGTATTCTATGTAATTTGGGTTAGCATCTTTATTATCAATTGATACATAATCATTTGGAACATGAATGGAATTTTTAAACTGCCAAATTTTCAACTGACTGGTTTGAAACTTAATTATACATCATCTCTTCTTGAAATCGATCTTCGTAGTCCTAAACAGTTTTGAGGAAACTCTTTATTATGTGACCTGTCTGCAAATTTTAGATATGTCTTAGAATTTACTCAGGCTAAGAAAATAATCAGAGAAAGGGATGTTTAAATATAAAAATGAGACTACTCTGATCACAAATCCCATCAGGAAATTGAATGTAACATCCTAAATGACAAGTGGCTAGTTCAGTTGTGTCATTAACTTTACCATTTTAGGGAAGATTCTTTTTTACACCCAGGTTTAACATAGCAGTTCTATATGGGAAGTGTAATAGATGCCCTACAGTTTGCCAAACTAGCTTGTTTCTGATCTCTGATTGTAATATAATTGTACCTTTATTATCAACTAGCTAATTCACTAGATTCAAGGGAAGAACAGTGAAGAAGAAATTAATGTAAAATATGTATCATACCAGAATATGGTAACTCTTTGATCAGGATGCCAATTTTTTATGTGGGAAGAGAGAAATAAATTTGATTACAGATGTGTATCTGCCTTTTGTGTGCATGCACAAATTATACTTCCATTAGGATTGTTAATAAGTAGATTCATTGACAATCTTCTGCACATAAATACATCTCAAAACTGCCATGTCAAGACTTTGAAAGCAGACCTTGAGTAAGGAAGTTGGAAGGATATATACATAGCCTCACCATACACTTTTTTAGTTTGTTAATAAGCAACTGAGGCAGACTTCATGGATTAACATATATTATTATTGCAGGAGGAGCAAGAGTTGATTTAGTTGATCAAGACGGCCACTCTCCCTTACACTGGGCAGCTCTAGGAGGAAACCCTGATGTTTGCCAAATATTAATAGAAAATAAAATCAATCCTAATGTACAGGATTATGCAGGTAGAACTCCGCTGCAGTGTGCTGCTTATGGAGGCTATATTAATTGTATGGTGGTACTATTGGAAAATAATGCAGATCCAAATATTCAAGACAAAGAGGTATGTGATGATTACTATATTATTTATTGTAATAGTTCAGGCATGCACACCTTGCTGTTGGAATACATTGTTTGGATATCAAGCTTTATCCAAGCTTTAGCACCAAATTCCACTAGAAATTCATAGAGTAAAGACTGGATGTCATGTATATACCTAGCATGCTTGGGGAATTTAGATTAGAAAACAATTTCCCATTCATTAAATTAAATACTTTTTCCAAGGGAAATTGCAAGCATTGTTGGTCTTATCCAAATAACAATTCTGGCATGGAGAGATAGGGAAATTTAAACCTTGCATTTCAATGTTATTCTTGCCCAAAACATTGCAAATATATGCATACAGGGCAAAAAACATTAATTGGGGCAAATAGGCTGCCTCCTAATATAAACTGTACATATATTCTCCTGTCTCCTGCCTAGATCATGACCTTAAAGGGGAGAAAATGTTAAAGACCAATTCTGCTAACTTTCTATCCTTGTGCATGTACCATGCAACTGATCCAAATGAGCTCCTCTTGCTGTTTTCTATGTTAGTTGGAAAAAAAAGAGAAATACCCTGGAGAAGCTGAGAATGAGTGAGGAGAAGAAGTTGTAAGGGCTAGATAAGAATTCTTTGATATTATTCAATCAATAAGGCCAATTAATTATTTTAGGATGATTCTAAGATGACGAACCATTTAGATGGTCATGATTTGGATACCATAACGTTGAATGTGAAGAATTGAAGTGCTGTGTGCACTTTTGTGGGGGTTATCATGTTAGCAACTTTGAGATCAAGTAAGTTTGGTGGGGAAATTATTTGTGGGTTAGGATGGAGGATGAAGAATTATTTTTATCAGAAGATTCCAAAAAAGAGACCTGTAGAGGGATAATAAGGAATGATGTGATCAGTTAATTTTGCATTTCTCTAGGAACACCCAAAGACCTGGGTTAAATAAAAATTCTAAAACAGAAAAGAAGGGAAAAAAGAATAAAGAGTGCAGGAGAAAAAAGAAAGGAAATAATAAAGAAAAGAAATACACAAAAAAGTATTTCCAAACTTCACTGCAACAAAGAAACAGATATCTCTTCATCCCATATACCATTATTTATCTATAAGCAAATCTATAAAACATCATTTTTTTTCAATCTCATTGTCAACAAAATTTGCAAACTTTGCAAAAATGTTTATTTTAATGTTGAACAAACAAAGCAACTTTATATCACTTCCTTTTATTTCTTAATCTTTAATTCAATCAGAGTATCCTAGGATTTGATTTTTCTTCAATTATTTTTTATCCCATCAGCCATATATTTTAAAAGCTTTGACTAAGTTCTGTTGTAGAGCAGTAATAAAACGTTTTTCAGGTCATTCTCCTGGTTCATAATTTGTATTTTCTTCTTAACTTTTAAAATTTCAGCCACTTTCTGTTTTATGTCCAGGCAAGTATGCTTTTCCAAATCATTGTTTTGGCCTGTCATTTGTAGTTCCACTTTTGATACTTTCTGTCTCTGTTAGATAAAATTTGTTCCAAATCTATTATTCCACTAACATTTTATACATAATCTATCATAGAAGCAGACATCATCTTTTGAAGTGTTAATATTCTAGTTACTAATTTCTGCCTCCATTCTTCAGAGATCTCCTTTAATATTTCCAGTGTTATAATATTTTGGTTATTTTGTAAATTCCCATATTAACTGATATCAAGAACAAGATTGTATTTTTCCCATTTGCTTAGTCTCTTTAGCTCCCTCTAGCATCCAATTTCAAAAATCATCACTATAGCCATCAATAGCCAAAAAAGCCAAACTAAGTCTGTTTACTACAAAAACCTACTTATTTTTTATAATTAATCCCTAATCTTATAATATAATCCAATTTCCATTTTTATCTAGCCCTTAATCCATGTATCATTTTTAGATCAAAATCTTATTTAGCTTATTGCTGTTGCTTCAAATTCTTTAATTTCTTAATCTTATAATTATTTTTTCTTTTGTTCAGAATTGAAGATAAACTTTACTGTCAGACATGTCCCAGTCAGATCCTTTAAAAAAGAAAGACCCTCGATTATTTTGGTGAAGTGACAAGTTGTTTTACTAAAGATTGCTGGTTGCAGTAAAATCAGGCTAGAACTAAGAATCCCACGCAAAAAGTTATAAATTTTTCCTCTCCTCCCAGCCCTCCCCCATTAACCAGCTTGTCTTCAGACCTGCATAGGTGTTTTGAGAATCGCTGTTTGGGGCAACCCACATTCCATTCTCAGGATATGTGGCCTTGAAGATCGGCACAAACTGGTTCCATGCCTCTCTGGTCTTCATCAAAGTGCCATGCCCCCCTTCTACTTTCCCATTACATCCCCATTTGTTTATTGCCCATTTGTCCCTCTTGCCCCCTCCCCCTAATTTTTGATGGCAGGATGCCGGCAAGACGCCAAGCCATGTGTGATGAAGGTTTTTCTTTTTAATAAATAAAATCAAAACTCTATTTTTGTATAAAAAGAAGAATTAGAAAATACTGCTTTTTACAAAGCTTCAGGGCTGAAAGAAATATTGACTTCCTGCAAGGAGAAAGGGATGATTTTGGGAATACAATTCCAGTGAGCTTCTTGGTTATGTATAGCCTGTCTTCATTCACAATACTACAGTCTCCCTGCCAGTATAAATGCCAGCCTGTGTTTGAGTTTGAATTCACACTTCTGCCAACCATGCACTTTAGCAGGTCTACTTGGAACGTAGAAATATAGCTTTATTTTTTGAAAAGGTAAAGTCAGAACTGCAGTTCAGTGGAACATAAACATACTGGGAATCTGCAGCAGCTCTAATAAAGGGCTGTATTTACCACAGAGACTGGGGAAAGACCATGGAAAAGAAGTAGAGGATTTAGCTTATTTTGTAAGGAATAGGTTAATGTGTTAAACAGAAACTGTACTAAATTGAACTTAAATAAAATATTCTTTATCCATTGCAGGAATTCTGTGTCCATGATAGGCATAAATGTTTCAGAAAATGTAGAACATGTAGTATTTTCTTTTTTAAAATTGTACAGTCTATCTTACCATCTTTATCATCCTATTTATAGTACATCAATCTCCTCTCCTTTCCTTCCTATATTTAACCGATGAAGACTTTTCAAATTTACCATTCTGAAAGTCTCTAATAGCTTTAAGATGATTAATAGTTCCAAATCCATAAATTCCAAATCTGGGTAGAACACAAAGAGGCACAAAATTTAAATATTAGATATTTTCCTCTGTTTCCCCTTATTTCCCCTTACTTTCTCCATTTAGAGGAAATTATAAAATATTTTGAAATTTAGCGTTCATAATATATCATTACTGTGAGTTGTTTTTTCTTTATTAATTTCTACACCTCTATGTGTTCAAAATAATGTAAAGAATGAATATAGTCTGATGATTTCTGTGTTTGAACTGGAATTTGGCAATATAAATTATTTTTTTGCTTCTTTTTTTGTTTTATTGACCATAGGGAAGGACAGCATTGCATTGGTTATGTAACAATGGCTACCTTGATGCTATAAAGCTGTTGTTAGGATTCGGTGCCTTTCCCAATCATATGGAAAATAATGAAGAAAGGTACTATTTATTAAATAATATCTTTGTTGCTTTTCTGGGATTTCTTCTGATCATATTGTTAGATCAATCCTGCTGCAAAAGTTGTAAAGGGATAAGTCAGAAAACCACTAGCTTGGCATTTATCTCTGCCATGAACAAGCTATTCTTCTTGCAACTTACATGCCCTTTGAATACTACATGCTGGATATGTACATAACTATGACAGGAAATAATATGAAATACTTTGAATAAAAAAATCCCGCTATGCTACTTATATGTTGACTGGGGATTCTAGGACCTATAGACCCCAACGTCTGGAAGTGTTTCGGTTGGATATAGCTACACTGTAGAAATCTTAGTAATGCTAATATTAGGATAATATGTCTGATTAATTGGTGTTTAAAAACCAAGTCCATTTTTAACTTTTTACTATTTTTAAACTAAATTACTTTTGAAAATTGTAGAAACAAGCAGTTTTATAGGTACTCCATTCTATGCAGAGAAAAGGTACTTTCTGAAATGGTACATTCTCTAATAGAGATATGTATAATTGTAAAAGGAAACAATAAAACATCAGGACCAGACTGACTACCAATGGAAGTTTAGAAACAATTACAAGATACCCTAGGACCTTTAATGCTGGAAGTTTATAATGAAGTCTTGTTAGAAGCTAAGATACCAAAATCCTGAATGGAAGCAAATATGATTGATCCAAGATGGTGCCGCCAAAGGCTGCCTCGGTGAAATACTCTCTAATGGTTTCTTTATTTTTAATTATTCTCTGCTATTCACTATGGATTTCTTACACACGAGACCATCTGCTAAAAATTAAGCAATGTTCTTTAAGGAGCAGCTTTCTGTGATCTCTCTCTCTCGCTCGCTCGCTCTCACACACACACACGTTTTTACAAACGCAGAGGAGATTCTAACACAGGAAGAAGCAATTTTCCCAGAGCCATGGATTACCAAAAAACCTAAACGGAGAAAGCAAAGGAGGAGAGGTAAATGGGCAGGAATTTTAAGCAGGTTAAGGAATAGCAGAAATAAAACTCCTCTGCCTTCAATTTTTCTAACCAACGTACGTTCCCTTGCTACTAAGATGGATGAAATACTCCTTTTAAACAGATACAATTCTGATTTTTACAATTCAGCAGCCCTATGCTTCTCTGAAACCTGGTTAAATAAATCAATTGAAAATAGCAGCCTTCATATCCCAGATTCAACGATCAGGCAGAATTGCAGAAACATGTGGTAAAAAGAAGAGAGGAAGCTTATGCTTATATATCAACAACAGCTGGTCTCAGGCTATAACTATAATATATAAATTCTGTAACGAAAACCTAGAGACATTAATTATCAACTGCAAACCATACTATTCGCCTCGTGAATTTCTAATTGCTCTTTATGTCCCATCACAAGCCTGTGTAAACAAGGCATTACGAATTCTAGCTGACCAAATTGTAGAAGCTAAAGCCAAATACCCCGATTCACTGGCCATTATTTTAAGAGATCTAAACAAGGCAAACTTAAGGAAAGAGCTACCAAAATACTTTCAGCATGTCAATTGTCCCACTAGAGGCAGGAATACTTTAGACCATTGCTACACAACACTAAAAGTGTTGTGCTTATCGGTCTTTACCACAAGCAGCTGTAGGACACTCTGATCATTGCATGATTCACCTTGTACCTGCTTACAGGCAAAGACTTAAAACCACAAAACCAACAATTAAATCAGTGAAGACTTGGAGGCAAAGTTAAAGCTATAGGCTTGCTTTGACTGCTCTGATTGGAATATTTTTGAAGATACCTCTGCAGACCTGGCTGAACTCACAGATACTGTAACATCATATGTCAGCTTCTGTGAAGACCTATGTGTACCGATCAGGAAGAGAATATACAGTAACAACAAACCTTGGTTCACAGCTAAACGTAAACAGCTATGTCGTTCCAAAGAGGAAGCCTACAGAAAAGATGATAAAATGCTGTACAATCAGGCCAGAAATGTATTAATAAGGGAGATGAGAGCATCAAAAAGAAGCTACTCTGAAAAGCTAAAGAATCAGTTCTCAACAAATGAACCAGCAAACATGTGGAAAACTCTTTAAAATGTCACTGGCTACGGCAAACCTCTTTCCCAGGCTGAAGGAAATCAACAACTGGCAGATGACCTGAACATGTTTTACTGCAGGTTTGAAAGGAAACTATAGCCACCTATCTCCACAACCCCTATCTTAGACACACCAACAGCCAAGCATCCTACAACTGACCCCATCCCATTGGTTCCCAACCCCTAGCGATCACAGAAAAGGACGTGGAAGACCTATTTCATAGACAAAAGCCAGGAAAAGCTTTAGTCCCAGACAAGATAACTCCTGCTTAAAAGTCTGTGCTGACCAATTGGCCCCCATCTTCACCCGTATCTTAAATAAATTGCTAGAGATGTGCTATGTTTCTTCTTGCTTCAAACGCTCTACTATCATCCCAGTGCCGAAGGATCCACTATCAAGGAACTGAATGACTACAGACCAATTGCTCTAACATCTGTAGTCATGAAAACCTTTGAAAGGCTAGTGCTGTCCCACTTGAAAACCATCATGGATCCGCTGTTAGACACCTTGCAATTTGCATACCGAGCAAATAGATCAACAGATGATGCTGTTAATATGGCTCTGCACTACATCCTACAACACCTTGAATCTCCAAAGATCTACATAAGGGTCTTCATTTAATTGACCTCTGATCGATGGAAGGCTGAGTTAAACTCAAGCCAGTCAGGATCAAACTCCAGGCTAAGGCCAGAGTTAGCCTATAATAGGCAGCATTCTAACCACTGCACCATCAAGGCTCTATATTTAATGCATATTTCTGCAGTTAACAATAAAATGCAGTAAGTAAATGCATTTACTGCATTAACTTCTTTTTGTCATTCTATTTCTAGAGTTAATGTAACATAGTGGATACTGAATTAATACAATATTGATTATTGTACTTTTCTATTTGATCAGTTCTCTAACAATATTCTGTTATTTTTAGATATACACCACTTGACTTTGCCCTGCTGGGAGGTCATCACGAAGTAATTCAGTTCATGTTGGAACATGGTGCATTATCTATAGCTGCCATTCAAGATATTGCAGCTGTCAAAATTCAGGCAGTCTACAAAGGATACAAAGTTAGAAAAGCTTTTCAAGATAGGAAAAACCTTCTAATGAAGCATGATCAGTTGAGGAAAGATGCTGCTGCCAAGTAAGTTTGATATAGGAGCAAAAAGTTAAAGAATCTTTTAATATGTTTTAATGTGTAAATTCTTGCATACATATGTGAATCGATGAAGGTATGTATATACACACATACAAACCTATACATTAAATGCTGGTTTGAATAAGCTTTATACTTCTAAATGGTTTCTACTGAATTCTCTGGTAAACTAGTTACTGCTACAGGGGAAAAAAGTATAATAATCATCATGTAATTATATCTTGAGGAAGCAGAGAGAGGGGGGAGACAGAGAGGGAAGTGGGGGAGGGCAGGCAGGCAGATCTGTAGAAGGAAGTAATGATCCAGGTCAACACTGTGGCACATGGGGCAAACAACTGTTTCAGTATTAATTGCTTTTTGCCAATCCTTAATAGCAATAGCATTTAGACTTATATACTACTTCGTAGTGCTCTACAGACCTCTAAGCAGTTTACAAAGTCAGCATATTGCCCCCAACAATCTGGGTCCTCATTTTACCAACCTCAGAAGGATGAAAGGCTGAGTCAACCTTGAGCCAGTGAGACACTGGCAGTCAGCAGAAGTAGCCTGCAGTACTGCATTCTAACCATTTCGCCACTACAGCTCTTAAGTCAATAGAAAGCTATTTCTATTGAAAGTCATGTAGAAAGTCATGTCCCTATTGCCAATTCTTCTCCTGTGTCTGTTTCAATGCTCTGATATCCCTCCAAGATAATAGATGACAGACCTTAACAGTTTTTAACATGACGTTGCCTTTGGACATTGTGGAAATAAGGGGAAAACACAACTGTAAAGCAATTGTAGCTAAGGACAAGTTAAACCTGTCTCAAAGGCTGAAAATGAAATAAAACAACATCATGGGATCACAGTTGAAAAGAGAAAGTTGGTGTAGCCTATATAAATTAGGAGGAAGGGCAGGGGTGAAATGCTCCCGGTTTGGACCAGATCTCCCAATCCAGTAGCAATGGCGGCGGGTGGTTCGGAGAACTGGTAGCAAAAATCCCTGTGCGTCCACCCCCCACCATGCGCAGCTGAGCCGCACGATCATCAGAGACTTTTTTTTTTACTTTTAAAAGCATTTTTTCTACAATTTCTTCCGCTGAAAAAATGCTTTTAAAAGTTAAAAAAAAATAGCCTCTGATGATCGCACGGCTCAGCAGGGATTGCCAGAGAGACTTTTAAAGCATTTTTTTCTGCTACCTCTTCCAGGGAAAAGATGGTTAAAAATGCTTTAAAAGTCTCTCTGGCGATCCCAGCTGTGTTGCCTGATGGCAGAGCCTTTTCAAAGCATTTTTTTAATCACCTCTTCCACTGAAGAGGTTGCAGGAAAAAATGCTTTATAAGTCTCTCTGACGATCAGGCAACTCAGTTGAATCATCACAGAGACTTTTAAAGCATTTTTTTCTGCAACCTCTTCAGCGGAAGAGGTGGTTAAAAAAATGCTTTGAAGAGGCTCTGACAATCCCAGCTGTGTTGCCTGATCGGCAGAGCCTTTTCCAGGCATTTTTTTGCATTTGCAGAAAAAATGCTTTGAAAAGTTAAAAAAAAAAAAAAAGTTGACCACGCCCTCTCAGTCACAAGCCAGAACAGGTAGTAACAAATTTTACATTTCACCCCTGAGGAAGGGGTTAAAATTCTCTTATTGATCCTAGTCTTCATCAATATATGAAGTGTTTAATATCACATTTAATTTGTCTGTCTGCTGCATTCAGCAAGTTTTGTCTGTGCCCTTGCCTCCATTAGTTTGCCACTGAGTCCTGGTGGCGCAGTGTTTAGAATGTAGTATTGCAGACTAATTCTGCTGACTGCCAGCAGTTCAGCAGTTGAAGTCTCATCAGTTCAAGGTTGACTCAGCCTTCCATCCTTCCGAGGTCGGTAAAATGAGGACCCAAATTGTTGGGGACAATATGTTGGCTGTGGTATATAAGCCTAAGTGATATTGCTATTTAACCTTGCCTCCATTAGTTGCCTCATGGGAATTGCTCATTCCTAAGGTTAAATATTATATTAATCTAATAATAATGTTACATGGATATCAGAAATGACAGTGGGAATGAGAAAAGTATTCCCATCAAGAGAGCCTCTAATATACCTTTCCTCTATTCATATAGACAGCATACAGCAAGCACATGCAAGCCCAACCCATGTCATTGATGATCTATAATTCTTCCTCCCAATTTTTTCTCTAAATGACCTAATAAGTGAGAGATAAATAACAACTTTAACAAGTTTCTTTTGAATTGTTTTAATAATCAAAATTTTAATAATCACAATTTCCCTATATGCTTTTTTCTCTTTTTCTATTAATATCTTTGTAACATTTTTCTTATGCAGCTGTTGGATTTTCTACATGTTAAATACAACGACAGTGACAGATGATTAACAGAGGGATTTGAAGATTAGGTTTAATTTTGTAATAATTTGTTGATTGTTTTATACACATATGTATAGGTTTGGGTATGGTGGATCAATTTGATTATTAGATAAATAGATTTCCACAGCAGGGATATTTGTTTATATAATATAGCACTTTTGTTAACTATTACAGATGGGAAATAGCAATAGCATTTAGACTTATATATCGCTTTACAGCCTCCTCTAAGTGATTCACAGAATTGGCATATTGCCTCCAACAATCTGAGTCCTCATTTTACCAACCTCGGAAGGATCAGTCAACCTTGAGCCTGGTGAGATTTGAACTGCCAAACTGCAGGCAGCTGGCAGTCAGCAGACGTATCCTGCAATACTGCATTCTAACCACTGCACCACCACAGCTCTTTATAACTATTTGTAGACCCATTGTATAAGAGGAGGGGGATATATTAGATTTTTTTATGTGTCTTTCAGCATTCATCTGGGAATGGATTCTTTTTTATGTTTAATATTAGATGTATTTGGTATTGAGATTTTTTTTCTTTTTTATACACATTTGTTGTGTACACATTTGTTGTGTACAAAAGGAAGGAAGATATTCAGGCAATGCAAAAAAGATGGCTTTTTCAGTGGCTCTGAAGATGTCTTTTTTCAGTGGTAAAAAGTATATATTTTCTCTATACCTCAGTCAGTCAGCTGTTGATTACCTTGAAACTTTCGATTGAAAATGGATTATTGTTGGATCTTCTTGAATTTGAGATTTATCTCTACAAACTGTTTTGCTGAAATAAGCTCTCATGTCTGTTTTCTATCCAGAAATCTTGAGTTTGAAGAGTATTTTTTGTTTGTTACTTTGTTTGTTACTTTGGTAAAAGAAAAAAAATATAACAGTTTGTGTATGTATGTATATATACATATACATATACATATACATATACATACACATACATACATACATACATACATACATACATATGTTTTTGTAGATTTACACGGGTAGAGATATGCACCAAAACTTGCATATATAATTTATATTTGCTGATAAAGAAATAAAGGGAGACTTTATCAGCAAATATAAATTTGATACAAAATAGTTTGTCGTGAAAGCAACTCTTGTTTTTGGGGTTTTGTTGTTTTCCTATTTTCAGAGGGAAAGCTATATATTTGCGTCCAGATTGTCTGCCTCCCCCCAACACCTCTGCTTCTGTCTGCTGCTTGGTCAGGGAATCAACTCATCTCTGCTGTATGGGCTGCACAGCTCATGAGTGCACCATAGTACCTACAAGCATGGCATATTACCAAAGAATGAAGAATCTGAAATTCTGCATAGCTTGGTGAATTTAAATAAACAGCAATCCTTATATAAGATGAGTGGTGAAATGATAATATTCTGGTAGGTCTTGGTAAATTAAAAATAAGTTCTAATAAAGGCTCCTGAAAAATACTGAGCCCAAACCACCATCTTTTCCTCTTAGTATATCAGAGTTTCATTATCCTTTGAATGTCATTGGAGATTGCACATACAGCTCTATCACCTGGAAACTCTTGTTTTATTTTTAACAACCAACATTGTTTGTGGGCAGTGTAATGACTAGGTTAACATAATTTTCATACAATGCACACAGTAATAATACAATTACATATACAGAATTTTTATGTTCCAACTTCAATATATTCTTCTATGACATGTACTAATCTATATTATACTATTTTCCTAATTTATACTTATTTCTACTAGGACTAGATATATCTAAAGGTATTATGATTAACAGGATGTAAAAAATACATTGGAAAATATAGTTTTCAAGGACTATAAATTCATGGGACTTAGAGATATAATCTTGGGACTGATTAAATCTTATTGATAACTGTTTTATTGGTATTTATAGAAAATTGAGATATTGAAAATGTGGAACACTGAGTGATATTTATAATATTAAAATATTAGGGTTTAATTGTACAAAGTTGTAAAATCGTATAAATTGTATATGTATAACGAAATGTTATTGATGTTTACATATACTTTTGGAGAAAATGATTAAAAATCATAAAGAGAATAGTATTGTTTAAAGATAATAAGGTAAGAACACCTGGAAACTCTTGATTGACACTCTTTGTGAAAACAGGAGGCAGGTTATCTTTGCAAAATTAACATGCCAAGAGATCATACAATACCTTCATTTTTGACGTAAAACCTAGTTCTGGAGCATGTAATGGGAGGTGATTCCCCCCCCCCCATCAGTCAGAGCACTTTTGACACACAGATGATGCAACATCTGACACACAATAATGGAATTCCCCTGGGCCTTCAGAGCATTTTAGCCTATGAACATAAGGCAAGCTCCTTTATTTGGAGATAACTGCAGCTGTGCTGTACATTAGTTGGTTTGTTTCATGCAGTAATATTTGATACTATAGTATTGGCATCTTTTAATGCTTGTGGTAGCTATTTCTTTGGGACAAGCTTCAATGCAGGCGTGTTGCTTTTGTGCTGCTCTAGGGGCTCAGTTATTTTTTGTTTCAATTCTACTTCTTTAGTTAAAGGGGTTTATTCTTTCTGAGGCAGTGGAGAGGGTGCCTGCTTCCTGAATGAAAACAATTCTACACCTATGCTTGCTTTCTCTCCTGCCAATTCCCACTGGTTTGTTTCTATAGTCTGAGTTGCCTGTATTTTTCGGAGTATAAGATGCACTTTTTCTCCCTAAAAGAGGCTGAAAATTTGGGTGCATCTTATACTCCAAATGTATCTTTTTTTAAGCTTTTTTTCAGCCCTAAGGAGGCGCTAGTGAGTGAAGCGATCTCCATGCTTTGCCTGCTCCCTCAGACTCTCAGCTGGAAGCAACCTTCCAAGCCTGCTTTTCTCATTGCTTCTCTCTCCGAAGATCAGCTGTGGTTTACAAAGCTGTTCTTTATCCCCAAGTAGGGGATAAAAAGCTCGCAAGTGCACTCAAAACCTGCAAACTAATGTGCTGAAGCTGACCAGACTAAGGATGTTAGCCAGTTGAATAACTGGTAGGCAGATTTTCCCGTCCTATTTTCCTCCCCAAAAACTAAGCTGTGTTTTATACTCCAGTGGGTCTTATATTCCAAAAAATACGGTACTTCTGGCAGGGTTTTGATTTCTTTGGCCAGGGTATATCTTTCCAATTCTTCCAATTCTGCTGCTGTGAATGCTTTATTTTATATTATAAATCGTATAACCTCTGTTCTGTTATTTCTAATTCTGGGTATTATTCTTTCCAGAACTGTTGCATTTGTTTCAAATATCCTCTTCTTGTGGGACTTGATCTATAATAACAGATCATTATGTCTTTATTTTTAAGGTCTGTATATTTGTAACAGGTAAAATACATTGCAGTAGTTCTGATCTGCTTGCCCTGGTTGCTCAGCCAACTGTTCTCAGTCCTATAGCCCATTTCACAGATTTCTCCTCTGTATGAATGAATATTACTTATCTGATTTTATTTTTTTGGCTTAATAGGAGAAAATTTGCCTTAATAATTTATGTTGAATTTAAACAGAAGTATTTATACCATGTAAAGAAAAGATATCACATATTGTATATTATAAAGTAATAATATTATTGCAAATGTTTTAAATAAGCTCCTTTTTCAGTGTCAAAGGCTGAATGATTTAGCTTTCCAAAGTGTAATTTGCAACTCACTTTGTAGCTTTTCATGCTCTGAGACTAAATGAGCTGCTTCTGAAGAGAATGCATGACAAGACAGCAATGACAGTTACAATTAGGGCTTTTTTCTGTCACATCTCATTGAAACAGCACATTTCGGGATTGTTTCTGAAACAGAGGAATCAATGAAGGCATGCTACATAAATGGTCTGTTGTGTGTCAAACAGTCACAAATCATGTTACAACAGTTAAAGTTTAAAATGGCAGAGAATATTTTGATCTGACATTTACCATCTGTCCATTGTATAATATATTATTTTGTCTTTGCAGGTTTTATTTGTTTACTTCTATTTCCTTAAAAAAAAGAATCTTTGTATTTGGGCTTGTACTGGATTTCTGCTTACAACAAATTGACTGCCTAGAGAAGGCTGTCATATTATTGAGGGGCAAATTAAATGTCTTGCCAAATAAAAATACCTCTTTAAAGGATGGAAGGGGACTAAGCAATCTTGTCTTCAGAATTAAGGTTCTGCAAGTGAACTATGATTGCCTCATGTTTCCACAAATAATTGGCTTTCGTTGTGAATGCAATCCATAGGCTTCCAATCTTTGTTGGAAGAGATAACCCTTCAAATATTCTTAGTTCTCAAATAAGAATATATACACTAATTTACATTTTACTAAAGAGGAAGACAGCACAATGTATTTATTGTATTTATATCCTTTTTCTCTATGTACAGTTTATATAGAGTTTTCCCTTAATTTTAATCCCTAGGAACAAACCTGTAAAGTAAGGTACTGTCATGCAGGGGTGGGTTCTACTTACCTTTACTACTGGTTTGCATCGTGCCTGCATGTGCGCTCTTCTGCACATGCGCAGAAGCTTCTGCGCTTGTGCAGATCACTTATGATGATGTCCGGGTCAGTGGGTGGAGCCTCCCACCAGTTTTACTACCGGTTCTATAGAACGAGTCCGAACCAGAAGCAACCCACCACTGCTGTGATGTCTGTAGTAAGAAGTTACTTAAACCAATACTTTTATCAGTGAACCATATCTACACTTTGCACAGTGTATAGTAAATATGCAGTGAAGTGCCATGTTTTCATTAATTTTTGTTCCTGAATAAGTTTCAAAGGCAAGCCTACATAGTATGTGTTGAATTGATCCAATTTAGAGTGTAATCAAAACATTACCGTATTTTTTGGAGTATAAGACTCACTTTTTCCCCCGTAAAAAGAGACTGAAAATTTGGGTGCACCTTATACTGTAGCCCCGCCCACCCAGCCCCCCCCCCATTTAACCTCTGTGCATCCTCTTCCTTGCTTCAGAGATTGCCACTGACAATGACTTAACCATTTTGGGCAGTGCACATTGCATTTTTAGCCTCCAAACACTCCGTTTGAGAAGCCTTCTAGGCTGCGGGGATCACCAAATCACATCACCGCCCATTGCCGCCAAAAAACGTGATACGTTTGGAGGCTGAAAACGTGACATGCAGTGCTCAAAATGGCTACCAGGAACAGCTCCTGCCTTTTCTTACCTCTTCCGCGATTCACCTGCTTTAGTCACTGGAGCTCCCTCTGATGATCAGCTGTGAGTTTGAAGCTGTTTTTTAGCCTCAATGAAGTGCTTGCGAGTGAAGCAATATTCTGTGCTTTGCCTGCTGTTCTCATTGTTGCTCCCTCCGACAATCAGCTGTGCTTTAGAAGCTGTATTTCAGCCCCAACCAGGCGCGTGCACTCAAAACCAGTGAACTAATGTGCTGAAGCTGACCAGGCTGAGGATGCTAGCCAGATGAATACCTGGTAGGAAGAATTTTTTTTCCTATTTTCCTCCCCCAAAAACTAAGGTGCATTTTATACTCCAAAAAATACAGTAATTAGAAAAACTGCTCTATACATAACCAGTAAGTTACAGGCGTGATCTTTGCACTTGTGTTCCCGGATTAGCTTTTCTTCATCTAGAACTGATTATTTGATCTGATGTTATGTTTTTAAGCTTTTTATTGTTGCTTTATTATATATGCTATTGATTATTTTATTTTCTATATGCTATGTTTTACTGTATGCTTTAAGCATTTAATTAATGTTTAATTCTTTTTAAAAAAAACTTAGGGATTTTATATGAGAAGCAGATTTTTTAAAACTAAGATCTAAGTTCATAGTTTATGATGATGTATGGAATTTTCTTTATCTAAATCAATATGCCAAATATTTAATATTAAATATGTAGTTAAATAGTTCAGTAATTTGACTGAATGAGGTCCTTAGGCTGTTTTGCCTAAATAATCTGTGATTAGCAGAAAAAGAGTATAAGTAATATGTGGTTTTGATCTTTTAAAACAATTTCTAACATTTTAAGAACTTTTCAGTGAAAAATTCAAAATAAGTCTTATAATCCCTTAACTCTTAAATATTATAAATATTGACTGTAGGAAACGTGAAGAAGAAAATAGGAGGAAAGCCTCAGAACAGCAGAAAGAAATGCAGAATTGCAAAACTACTAGGATCAATATACAGCAACAGAATTTTCCTGAGATGGAAAGAAATCATTTGAGACTTCATACGTCACAATGCTCTGTTCCACCTGTTAAAAGGCCCCCATCTGGCAACATGTCACAAAATCAACTAGGAAAAGGCAAGAGAAGCACTGTTTTATCAAGCAAAGTGACTAACAAGAACAAAAGTCATTCAGTAGAGCTACTTGGTGAAGATCACAAAAGAAAAATGGGTTTGTAAACTCTTTTATTATTTGCAAAGCCTAAAATCAGACTCCTCTTCTGAACTATAAAATGGGGGGACTGGGAAGGCAAGAATCCAATGCTTTATACTACCATATATACCACAGCCATATTTGTGCTATTTGATTTGTGCCAAGTAAGCAGCAAATGCATCTTGATTTATGAAAGTATCAGATTTTTGGTCAATAGCGGATAGTTATACTGACAATAGAAAAAGATGTGTTAGTATATAAAAGTACAGAGGCAGCAAAGAGAAAAGGGAAAACAAGTCACTATAGTTTTTGAGGAAGGATTCAAATGGTTGGAATGATAAAAGTCTTAAAAGATGGATAGAAAGAAATAATCAGCTAAAGAGAAAATCATAGAGAGTTAGAGTAAAAATAAATTAAGTAGAAGATAGCATATATAAAAATAGGTTAATAAAAAAGTTTGATTGCTTGGCTGTTGTTACTGGGCTATAGTCTTTTCTTTTTAAGTACTGTGTGTGATGCAGATTAGGATTAGAGTTGTTTATCTAATCTGCATTGATTAGATAACTCTTTTATCCTTAGCCCAATCCCTAGCTTCTCCACCACTAAGGGGATGACTAGGAAGATGGTACAGCCCAAGTCCAATTAAAATCCCTTTAATGTCCAAAGTTGCCACAGTGATCTTGACCGTAGCTGTCATGGGGATTATGGGGTCACTTATCATCAGGCAGTCTTCTTTGTTGCTGTCACTCTCGTACATTACAGGGCCTATCTTGGTAAGGGTCAGAGTTCTCTCCTCTGCGCTGGACAGAAAGGTGAACTCTACAACTTGTTATCCCATGTGGGTCCCCTCTTTTGGCTTTGAAGGGTTCTTTCCTCTCTTTGGTTGGCTCCAAGGCTGGGGCTGACATCGGGCGTAACTCACTCAGATGCCCGGTGGCCTTCCTTTACACAGCAGAAATATCCAATAGAAATCTAAAATAGGTTCTTTGGAGAACAAGTAGATCCCCGCTTCTCTGTGACAATTCTTCAAGTATCCTCAAGATACCCTTAAGTACCCTTCAGCCCCTCAAGGTAGTTAGCTATTATATTGATAAAAGCAGTTATAAGAAAAAAAAGTATGAATTCTATATTTTTTAAACTTGTGTTCTCTGTGCTTTACACATATGGATTATGCACTTGTACAGTATCCAGTACAAAATCTTCCAGAGGTGGACATCTGCCTGAAGAGTGCATGCCTTGGGAGGAAAGGGGTGATGATCATTATCTTCTTTTTTTTTCCTATTACAGCAGTAACCCATTGGGGATTTCTCTATAACAAATACAGTACTTTAACATTGTTTTTTAGTTGAATATATTTAAGGAGACTTAGTTCTTCACCCATCCCCAATATTCCTGTCTTCCTGTCTTAATGAAAGGATTCTGCCAGTTTACAAAAAATATACAGAATTTTCTGTGACTCCTTTGCTACGGCAAAGATTGCAAATGCTAGGAACCTTTGGATGTCAATCTTTTTGTCACAGAGAACAATTGTCACTGCATCCCTGGCTCAAGAGGAATAGTCTATACATCCCTAATGTATATTTCATTGCTGTTGAATAATTCAGTTCCTTTATATTGTACTCCTTGTCATGCTTATGACCTGAACTCTTGTAAAGATATAGAGTAAGTTAATTGCATTCTTGGCATACTTTAGTGGTCATATCAATCCTGTGTTGCCATGATCTACACCAATTGCAAGAGAAATATATTGAACTGGCCAAAAGGCCTAATTTTTTGGAACTCTCACACCCTCAGATAGGTGGGTGTGAATCCCTTCTTTTGAAATGGGACCCTGGAGTTCAGTCAAGGCTGTTGATCACGTACCTCTCCCCCAGCTGCGTGGCCTCAGCCCTGCCCGCACTACTAGATGTCTTAGCCGAATTGGCGGTGGAACTACCCAATCTTTTGGTTGTGGGAGATTTCAACCTGCCGTCGGCCGGTGAGACATCTGAGTTGGTGCGGGAGTTCATGACCTCCATGACAGCCATGGACCTAACTCAGATTGTTCAGGGCCCAACTCACATTGGAGGACACACACTCGACCTGATTTTTCTCTCTGGACAGTGGATAAATGATCGTGGAGAGGGGACTTTATCTATCGACCCTCTGTCATGGACCGATCATTCCCTCCTTAGGCTTGACTTTCCCACTGCCATCTCCCGTCGCAGGGGTGCGGAACCGGTAAGATGGTTCCGCCCCAGGTGCCTGATGGAACCCGAAAGGTTCCTGATGGAGCTTGGGTTATTTCCCGCCTCCATAGCTCATGATTCATCCGAGGCCCTTGTCGCAGCCTGGGAACGGGCTGCGGTGGGGGCCCTGGATTGAATCGCGCCTTTGGGGCCTCTGACCGACGCAGATCCCGGGCGGCTCCTTGGTTCACCGCAGAGCTCAGGGAAATGAAGCGTCGGAAAAGATGCCTGGAGGGTGGTTGGAGATCCTCCCAATCCGAGTCCGACTGAACACAACTAAGAACCCATATTAGGTCTTATCTTATGGCGATGGAAGTGGCGAAACGTAACTATTTCACCACTCTCATTGCATCTGCAGAAAACCGCCCAGCAGCCCTGTTTAGAGTGACCCGCTCCCTCCTTAATCAGGGAGCGAGGAAGGATCCCTTACAGGGCCATGCTGAGGATTTTGCACAGTTTCTGCAAGATAAAACCACTCAGATTTGGACCGGGTTGGACTCCGACTGGACAGAGTCCGTTGAGGTGACAGAGGCTAGTCTTGATGGAAACATCTGGGTTGAGTTTGAGCCTGTTTTGCTGGATGATGTGGACAGGATTATGGGTAGGCTGGGGTCCTCCACGTGTTTATTGGACCCTTGTCCTTCCTGGCTAGTTTCGGCAGCCAGAGAGGTGACTGGAGACTGGATCCAGGCTGTTGTCAATGCTTCATTAAAGGAGGGGGTCTTCCCCGCTGCACTCAAAGAGGCGGTGGTTTGACCCCTCCTTAAGAAGCCTAGCCTGGACCCTGACATTCTTAACAACTACCGTCCAGTCTCCAACCTTCGCTTTTTAGTGAAGGTTGTTGAGTCCGTGGTGGCGCAGCAATTCCCTCAATTCCTGGAGGAAACTGACTACCTTGATCCTTACCAATCTGGTTTCAGGCGTGGTCACAGCACGGAAACGGCATTGGTCGCCCTAGTAAATGATCTCTGGCGGGCCAGGGATGGGGGTTGTTCCTCCATCCTGATCCTTCTTGACCTCTCAGTAGCTTTCGATACCATCAACCATGGTATCCTGCTGCAGCGGCTCGGGGAGATGGGGTTAGGAGGCACTGTTTTACAGTGGTTCTCCTCCTATCTCTCTGGTCGTCTGCAGTTTGTTTGGGCGGGGGTCAGGGTTCCTCCCAGAGGCCTCTCACTTGTGGGGTGCCTCAGGGATCGGTTCTCTCCCCTCTGCTCTTTAACATCTACATGAAACCGCTGGGTGAGATCATTCGTGGTTTTGGGGTGAGGTATCATCAATATGCTGATGATACCCAGCTTTACATCTCCACCCCTGACCACCCTTGGGATGCCCTTTCCGTGATGTCCCACTGCCTGGAAGCGGTGCGGGTTTGGATGGGGAGGAACAGGTTTAGATTCAACCCTTCCAAGACTGAGTGGCTGTGGATGCCGGCATCCCGGGATCTGGAAGTTCCATCTCTAACGATCGGGGGAGAAACTCTTGCTCCCTCTGATAGGTCTGCAACTTGGGTGTCCTCCTGGATTCTCTGCTGTCCTTAGAGGACCATCTGACGGCCGTAACCAGGGGGGCCTTCGCACAGGTGCATCTTGTGTGCCAGTTACGCCCTTTTCTAGACCGGGATGCCCTCGCCACGGTCACTCATGCCCTCGTTACCTCTAGGTTGGACTACTGTAACACCCTCTACATGGAGCTGTCCTTGGGATGCGTCCAGAGGCTCCAACTAGTCCAGAACGCAGCCGCGCGGGTAGTTACGGGGGCGTCTAGATACTCCCGTGTAACACCTCTCCTGCGTGAGCTGCACTGGCTGCCGGTGGTGCTCCGGATACATTTCAAGGTGCTGGTGCTCACCTATAAAGCCCTTCATGGCTTAGGCCCGGAATACTTGCAGGACCATCTCCAGCCGCTCTCCCACCGTCCTGTGCGCTCTCACAGAGTCGGCCTCCTCAGGGTGCCGTCAGCCAAACAATGTCGGCTGATGGCCCCCAGGAGGAGGGAGTTCTCTGTGGGAGCCCAGACTCTCTGGAATGGATTGCCTACCGAGCTCAGGATAGCCCCCGACCTTCTTTCCTTCCGTCGCAAGCTGAAGACGTGGCTCTTTCGTCAACTCAACTGATCCGTTTGGGGATACACTATTATAATTTTAAACTGTTTTTAATAGGGTTGTTGATTTTAATTTATTTCATTGTGATTTGTATTGGAATTTGTCATTTTGTAAGCCGCCTTGAGTCCCTAGGGAGAAAGGCGGCATATAAATTGCAATAATAAATAAATAAATAAATAAACTGTTTAGTATGATATATAAAAGGTATTGCTAATGTCTTTCTGCCTCCAAAGGGTTTATTTAGTAACCTTATCCATAACCCATGCTACAATAGAGAATGCTTCCATTTTCTACTGCTTATGTCTAAATATTTTGAGCTACTACCAGTTTGCTTGTTACAACCATTGTCAATAAATTTCCCTTCTCAGTGGTGGTTATGTCAACTGACAAAGTCAGTGAATTCACTGTGTGCTTGGAAATTCAGTATGCTGATTACACATCAGCATGTGTTGAATATGTTTATCAACTTGAGTTATTTGTAAAAATAATAAAGGCGGGATATAATAAATAAATATGTATGTATGTATATATGTATATATGTATGTATGTATATGTATGTTCTGGAAGAGTAGGATATTGTAAAGATTCACACATGGGTGTTTTGTATACTCTTTTAGAATCCTGCAACCTATGTTCTATTATTTGTTTATATTTAATATTTATGTATTAAGACTTTAAACTATTTTAGCTTTAAAGCTAGGTCTTACAAGTTGACTGAAAAAAACTATTTTTGTATCATAATAATATTGAGTATCAAAATTGTTAAGCGTAGTATATTTAACCGTACCAAGCTAACCATATTTAATAAGTGATAAGCATATTTGTATTTATCTCATTTCCACAGGTGTATGTGAGGCAAACAGTAATAGCAAGCCTGCCTATATCCTTTCATATTCCTGTAAGAATAATGACCAACATAGGCTTCAAACTGAAAAAAAGCATCAAACTGTATCTGCTTCCTTAGGCAGGGATGGGAAGCCTCCTACAACAACAACTGGTATGTTTGTGCACATCAGCAATAAAAGGCATAATTCAAACACTAAATCTCCCAACTCTGGGGAAGAATTAGACCATCCAAATTGGTCCGTAAGGAATAATATAAACCATTCTGAAGAAACAACAGTTTCTATTCAGGATGACAAATGCATTAGTAGAAGTAGTAGAAGTATAAGAAACTCGGGACAATATAATGCAGCATTTAAAAATAATCCACATCAATTAAAGACAAAAAGTAAAGAATCAAATAATAAAAAATGGTCATTGATTAGTTCAAGCAGACCTGGTAGTGCCACAGTAAGAACAATGAAAGTTGAAAAGGCTACTTCAAATGCTACAGCTACCCAGATCAACAAAATGAAAAATAATGACATCTGTTTGGTGGCCAAGAATGCAAGTTTTGCAACGATTGCACTGAACAAGATAGCTAGAAGTGATGCAAGCCTGAATCGAGAAGCTCTGTTAACATCCATGAATTCAGAAGATCAGCCTGGTTTTGTTCAGCATAAAAATGCATACACTGAATCAGTCCCATCAGCAATTCAGATGCAAGTAATAGAAAAAGAAAGAGTAAGAAAAGAGCTCTTTCAGAGGAAGTATAATGCAGCAAATGTTATTCAAAAGGTATGGAGAAGGTATGGATGAGATTCCTGTATTCTATCTCATTTTAATTACTACTAAAGATTTCATCATGAGGCTTAGCATATATTTAAATTTGTGCTTTGGTATATTTTGAGCAATGTGAAGTATATATGTGATGCATCAGGTGAATTGGAAGGGATGTTAGCAGGTGGAATAGTTAGAAGATTTCTATTGTATTTTGCTGATTTGCTCAGTATTTCTCAACCCGATTTAGATCATCAGTACAGAATTCAGATAGTGGTGATTCAAATAAACACAGATGATAGAACATTGGATATTGCATCATTTTTTAATCTGTTATCCTTTTGTTTCCATGGTAACTTTTCCCAATTTCAGATATGTTAAATGGTTTTGGAATATAAGAATATTAGATATCATAATAATGTGGAAATAATGCAGTGAGCAGTCATTTAGCTGTAGGAATAATCATTCTCATGAAGAAAGGACATAATTTTTTTGCTAGAACTATCCAAAAGCAGAACCCAAGGGCCAATGAATGTATCAGAAGAAGGCAAGAAAGTGAATGAGATTAATTTATATTCCTGAAATAAAGAATTTGACATTATATGAAGAATTTTGCCTTGGGCTCGGTTATATTATATCTACAGATAAAATTATCCTCATATTAAGGAAAAGATTTATTATTCATTTTTTAAATGTCTTTATATTCTAAAATTGAGAACATGGTGTAAAAGTATAGAGTTTCTGTAAATTTTATGTATTTTATAAATTTAAGGATTGAATTAATGTTATATAGATTTCCTTTTGTTTCCCAGTTTATTATTTCTCTGCTTTTTATGTCTTCTATATTCTATGTAGAGACTGGTTACTATATATCCCTGAGTTCTTTATATTTGCTTACTGCTTTCTTAAAATATTGAAAATAAGGGAGTTAATCCGATTAAGAGAAAATGTTATTATTGAAAAAATTGAAAAAAAGATGGTTCATAGTTTAAAAGTAGTAAGCTAAAACAGAATTTCCCACTTGTTTTCTCCTTGTAGCTATCAACTAAGAAAACAATTCCTTCAGCTTTTTAGCACGAAACAGCAATGCAAAGATGAATGGCAACAAAAAACAACTGTCTTGTGCATTAAGGCCATTTGGAACAAAAAGTTAAACTTTACTGCACCTAAAGCACTTACTTCAGGCAAAATCCCAAAGGCAATGAACAAAAACAGCTTGGTACAAAAGTCAACCACTTTGAAGCAGATATATGGTAATAATAAATATCACTAAGTATTTATCTTGAGAATTTGAACTTTTTTTCAGTCATAATTCTTTTTTTCTGTCTGTCTGTCTATCTATCTAAAACTATAATCTAGGTATCTAGGTATTCTCCTTGAGCTAACAACTCCTGCTAGAATAGCAGTCATAGCCAGGAGAGCCTTTGGACAGCTTTGGTAGGTCTCTGTTTCTTTTCCTTTCTTGAATCGAGAGGTGCTAAAGCATGACTCAGCCTCTTGTCATGCCTCAGATAGGCTACTTCAATAAAATGGGGGAGGATGCCAGTTGGCAAAAAATACAGCAACCCACCTTCTGACTAGCATTAGTTTATATTGGTTGCTGATAGATTTTTAGGGCCAGTTCAAGGTGCTTTATTACTTAGACCCTTTGGAACATTATCTTCAGGTAGCGTTTGTCTACCTTATACTGTATGGCTTGAAGTGACAGTATGCTGAGTGGAAGACCCTGAAACAGCTTCCTCCTGAAGGCAGATATAACTAATGATATAACTAATGATGATGTCTTTTGGTAAAATTATGAAAATAGTGCTGTTTAACGGGACATTCATTATTTATCATTATTTTTATTTATTTATTTTATGTTGATAAATGCTTTTTATTCATTGAGGCATTCAGCATTCATATACTTTGGAAATTTGTTTTTAAAGGGCACTCACAAGAAGGAAAGGTGAATCACCCAATGAGATTGCCGTCTTCAAAACAGCAGTTTTGTGAATTTCAGTTAATATCAGGTACAATTCCAATGCATGTCATCATCGTCTTTATAAACATTAGATGTGAGGCAAAAGGTACATATAGCAACCTCAGAAAAAAAGCCCGTTGTGGTGATTTCTTGAGCATGCTAGGAAAAATGACAAAATGGATATTGGTGAAAGGGCTTCCAGAAAAGGCGATGTGAGAAAGTGAATATATGTGGACATTTCATCAGCCCTATTGCTAGCTTCTTTAGGGCAGAACTAAAACTAAACACCACAACATATGTCATGTCTTTATATATTGGCAGTGTTTGTTGAGGCAGAATATCTATAATCATTAGTAACTTCTTTTTTACTGACTTCCACCACCACCCCCCATGCATTTTTTTGATCATATAAATGGAATTATCAGCATGGATAAAGAGAATTCCCATAGTGACATCTACCAGTCTAAAATGTCTTTAGATGTTCAAATGGAGTAAGATTTCACCACCGTCTTATAGATTTTCCATTCTTCAATTGCAAGAAAAGTTCATGGAGATTTTGGAAAAGGACCCAAGTGGGATAAACATGTAATTAGGTCTAGAGGTGTAAAACACATCAATTCAATGGCGCTCAATATAGTGCACGGAACCCTACACAAAGCGCCAAAATGATGTAGTGTTCTTATATTTAACTGGTTGAACTACCCAATTACCCATTTGAGCTGCCTGCTTTTTTTCCCCAACATTTTCATTTTTTCAGATAAAGTATAGCACCAGTCAGGTATTATCTCTGAATGCCTCTTGATGTATTCATTTCTAGTCTTTTTCTTGATGTTATCAGCTTGAAGAATGCCAAAGTATATGTAGTAATTATCTTCATCCAGATCTTGATGTTATTTCCATAGGGCATCTTGATTCCATCAGTTTTCACTATTTTTGCCTGTTCGATGATAAGCTTGGCATATTTCTCCAATCCAACTACATTTTTTTAGATAAGATCATTTTTATTGTCATTTTTTACTGTGAGCATACTGGCACATAAAAATGAAATTCTGTTTCCTGCTCTCAAAATTTTGTGTGTGTGTGTGTATCTCCCCATACCCATGCATAATACACATATACATGCTACACACACACACACTATATATATATTTGTGTGTGTCTGTGTGTGTATGTATTACACACATGTATATATTACACACATGTACCTACACACATACATACATACACATACATACATACATACATACATACATACTGGAAAGAGTAAACTTAAGAGTTCACAAGGTTGACACTATATGGAACAAAGTTTTGACTGAATCTGGATGTTCTGCTTTGGGTACCATGAAAGTAACTAGGAAAACTGGTCATGGACAGAATGTGTAGCATATCTGACAATACTGTGGATCCTACTCAAGCAGCATTTATATGCTATGTCTTGGATAGAAGGAAGTGAACTACCAGAAATCTTTTCTGCCGTCCTCACCATTCTCTGCCCAGCTTTCCTATCTGAAGCAGTAATGCTTCCAAACCAGATAGTAATGCAATATGTTCTTGACCATCCCTCTATATAAAGTCATAAGGATAGTGGAAGGAATATGTACTTTTCTCTTGCAACACAAAAGTGTTGCACCACAAAAGTGGTGACAAGCTAACTTATTTGTCAGCTGCAAACTTGATGCTGCTAACCACCTCCACAGTTGACTTATTAATGCACAGAGGTGTCTAGCTGTGCCTGGTTTTTCTGAAATTGACAATGATTCCCCTCCCCCGTCCCCATCCCCCCCCCCCATTTAAAATGAGACTATTTTTATTACACCAGTTCATCAAACCTTCTACCTTCTTGTGATAAGCTCTCATTATCATCCTGAATAAGACCCATTACTGTTGTATCATCCACATACAATATGGTTGGTGACAAACCTTGCACAACGGTCATGGGTCAACAGGTGAACAACAGCAGACTTAGGACACAGTCCTGAGGAGAACCTGTGTTCAAGAACGTTGTGTTAGCTACAGTGTTTCCCAAACTTGGGAACTTTAAGAAGTGTGGACTTCAACTCCCAGAATTCCCCATTCAGCATGACTGGCTGTGGGATTTGGGGAGTTGAAATCCATACATCTTGAAGTTCCCAAGTTTGGGAAACACTGTGTTAGAAGTATTAGTCCCAATTCATACATACTGGGGCCTATCAATAAGAAAATCAAGAATCCAGTTGCACAAAGGAGTGTTAAAGAATGATCGTATTAAATTATATTAAATGCCAAACTAAAGTCAACAAACAGCATTCACACGAGTATTTCTTTCCTCTAAGTGCACCAAACTCAAGATAGAAGAAATAGCGTCTTCTGTAGAGCAATTTGGATGGTAAGCAAATTGAAGCGAGTCAAGTGCTGGAGGGAGGCTGGATACAATAATGTCCTTTATCAGCCTTTCAAAACATTTTATAATGATGGATCTAAGTGCAACAGGACGGTAATCATTAAGACCCCTAATGGTAGATTTTTTTGATTTGCTCTTCTCTGTGATAGCTTCTCAAATATTGGAACACTGCTATCATGTCACCCATGTCCTTCATACCTAGTTTCTGCAATTGTTCATTGTACTCCAGTCCCCTAATCATCTTTGTTGCTCTTCTCTATACACTTTCTAGAGTGTTAACATCTTTTTTATATTGTGGTGAGAACTGGATGCAGTATTCCAAGCATGGTCTTACCAGTGCAGAATAAAGCAGTACTAACACTTCACATGATCTTGATACTAACCCTGTTGATGCCATATAAAACTATATTGCTTTTTTGGCAGCTTTTTTGGTAGCACGCACACATACTCTCACTTTTTCCCTGCTACATTTAAAATGCCTTTATATGTTCTGGCTAGTTGAAAGAATGAAACAGGGAAATTTGCAACCTTACATTACATTCATGTTATGAACAAATTCATGTTATGTATAACATTCATGTTACAAAATCCCCAATAAACTACAATTTTATTCATCCATCTCATCTTCCCTGGAATAACTGTAAGGATATTTTACACTACTTTATTTCCCTCACCCAAAATGATAACAACACAGTGTTATGTTGCAAGATTAAATAATAAAGTGTTTTTCTCCTGCGATTTTCTGGACTTCAAATACAACAATTAAAGTTTATACACATCTATAAAATTCCATGAGACATTATAGTCATGTATATCATTTTATGAATGTGTAGAATCCAATTCAAATTTTACATTCACTGTTGGATATCCCTTTTCCCTATTGATCTATTATTTGGTTTACTGTATGATGATGATGGATTTCATCTGCGTGCATTAAAGATAATTCTTAAGTATTGGTAATTCAGAATAATCACCAAGTTTTGTCCTTAGTTTTGCTTTTGGTAGATTCATTGCCTGGTTATTTCCAAATTATACCCACATTGTGTTGAAAGTTTTGATTTCTGATTTTTTTTTTTTAAAGAGCAGGAAATACTTTCTTACTAGGGTTTTTCTTCCTAAAGAGTCACCTTCTAGGGAGATGACCAATAAACAAATTTAATATAAAAATATTTTGAAGATATGTTTCTTGAGATTGTGCATTTCACTAATTGTTAAAACACATTTCTTAGCTAAAAGACTGAAAAAAACTTTATTTCAGAGGAAGAGAGGAGATAATTGATATATTTCACCCACGCCTGGTTTAGGGGGGTGATAATTGATATATTTCATCCTGCCTTGTTTCCTCCTCCCAGCTCATGTTAACACCTACAAGTTTATGAAAAGGTTTTGAACTCCCAAGAATTGCAGATGCATTTTTAGAAGTAGAAATTATTTATCATTTATAAGAACAGTGATTAATGTAATATTGAGCAAGGATACTTCTAATACCTGCACACTGCTCAGCTGGCTTTGTTATCTATAACAGCAAGCTAAACAGAAATTTGGGGAATGAGAAGCAATCTAAAAAACTAGAGTTAGGATGACTCTGGGAAGGATTTAATCATATCACAATTTTCTGTTTGATATGATGCTCTGCTATCATGCTTTACTGATAGCATTTACTGATGTCAGATTATGACCCTAATAAATTTAGACAAAAGCTGGATCATCACAAAAGCTGAAGAAAAAAATTATCCAGCTGAATTGTAGTAATCACTGAGAATATCTTGGATTGCTAGGACAGATAATCTACTTCTAGATAAAGTTAGACTGCTCTGACTTTATTTGCAGTGAAGATAAAATTTAAGTGCTTTGGAAACCCAATGTCAAGGCAAGAGCCTTTGGGGGGGAAAAACCTGATTGCAATACTGACCCAATGACACATGGCCTAGGAACAGAATGCAAAACTATTTTGAAACTTTGAAAATGGATATAGTCCAAACACTTTGTAGTTTTCTGGCTTTTTCAGGTTTACATAAATCTTTTTTGAGCAATAAGATCCTTCCAGATACCCTGTTGTGAAGATCAGATTTTGATAGAAAAGACCCAAAATTCTGTTCTTCAAATAAGGTAGGGCCTCTCACATTCACACCCAATTTTTATCTCATTGATGGAAACACTCACCTTCGAATGAACTGATAACCCTAGAGGTTCATATCTTTTTTCCCCACACACACAAATATATAGTTTTGGATCATTTTCCTAAATAAATGAACAAGTGTAGTATTTTTGACAGATCACATTTTATGTCATGCTGAAACACTGAAAATTCAAAAAAGGTCACAAACTTTTAAGCACCACTGTACCAATTTTGAAGTTATTCCCTGTTTTCCCTTTTGTAATACCTGTCAATGGACAAAACAGGAATGATTTTTTTTAAAAAAGCAACAGATTTATGTAAGCAGATTTATATAAAAATGGTAGAGCTAAAGTAGAACACAGTAGAGATAATATAGGTACAAGAATCCTCTAAAAAATTAAAAGTACATTTGCCATTTAATGACCTTCAATTACATAAGACAGAATTTTAAGTTAGATTTTTTTAATGTTTAATAAAGAAAACTATCTTGAGTCTCACTGAACAAAAGCACTAATACATTTATGCTTCTTTTACAGCAGGCGGATTGCAGGATATTTGCTTATCAGAAAATCCAAGGAAATATAAACATTTTTCATATAATATGAAACCTGCCACAATAATGAAAGCAAAACACACCAGATCCAGGAATGAAAATAAGACTCTGCTATAGCATAAAGAGGGAGCCTGTTGGTTATTCATGGACATTTTAAAGTATCTTTAATTGTAGTTTTATCATTATTTTTATTTAAATGATCTATATTTTTTTAATGTATAATGCTGAGACTCGGGTATACCAACTTAATGGTTTCCTGTTCTTCACAGTAAGTAAAATTTGCATATGATTCTCTTTGTTTGCTTTAAGCTATTGTATTACTTCATTTTATTTCAGGTAATTTTTAAATGTTAATATCAAATGTAAAGAGCAACATTTTTATACAAATCAGAGATTGTATAAAATGCATTTTTAATTTCCACAAAAAATGACTTTTTTCATTCATACAAAGAGTTTCCAATCAAATATTCTCTTTAATATAGTGTACTGACTGCCCCAGATCCTGGAGAATGAGTGGCTAAATATATATTGAAATTGTAATGGAGGTCTGTCAACCACTGCTCTTGAGCTTCATCACTTTTCAAGACCTGTGAATCAAAAAACATAATTACTTGAAATAGAAAAGAGAAAGTGTTTTCTTATTTATAACTCATGTAAATACAAATGTAAGATACAGATAGTCCTTGACTTACAACCATTTATTTAACAATAATAAATAACAATTTATTTGAATTTATGACAATGCTATGTCAGGCCTGTCCCAGCTTGGACATTCAGGAAAGAAAGACCCTCGACTCAATTTGTAATGAAGTTATACGTTTACTGAAGCCAAGTACTAGTAGATACAGTGTAACAAATGCAGATCTGAGGATTTCCCAATCATAATTTTCCCTTCTCCCAGGCCCTTCTCCTTTGATCATCATGGTGGTGTCCAATAAGGTTCAAATTTGGTATTTTAGTAACAGTTCCACAATTTAATGCCCCTTTGGATGGCCATTTCGCGTTCTATTCCCAGGCTTCTATCCTTGGATTTTCAGTCATTGTCTTTGGATGGCACCTCTGGTTACTGTCATCCCCCCATCTTCCCTTTCCCTCTCCCTACATTTTATGGCAGGCTGCCATCAAAGTGCAGCAAAGCTGAGCTGAAGTGGTTTTTATGGCAATCTGACAAAATAAGTGACTTATGACCAGTACTCACACAATAGTAGCATCCCGTAATCACATGATCAAAATTCAGGTGCTTGGCAGCCAGCATGAATGAACAACAGTTGCAGCATTTTGGACCTACATGATCACCATTTGCAAATTTCCATTGGGCTTCAAACAAGCAAAGTCAGTAGGGGAGGTTGGATTTGCTTAATGACTACATTGATTCACTTATTGATTATGGCAGAAAAGTTGTAAAATCAGGCACAACTCATTTAATAACCCCTCCACTTAGCACCTGGGTGTCCAGTCCCAGTTGTGATTGTAAGTCAAGGACTACCTATACAATTATCTAGGAGACCCATAGAATACAAAGAAGGAAAGTTACTGATTTTTTTTAAATTAAGAAAGCACGTATGTGTTTTGGTTTTACAATATTTATAACATGCCAAGCAATAGGCAAATTAACTTTGTCTACATGTTAGCAAGCAGATGCTTGTAATTAAAGAAATATGGAATTCCAGTTCAAGGCAAGAGCCTTGGTGGCGCAGCAGACTAAAACTGCTGTTAAAGTAGCACCTAGCTGCCAGCTGCCTGCAATTACTGCAAGTTCAATTCTCACCAGGCTCAAGGTTGATTCAGCCTTCTATCCTTCCGAGGTAGGTAAAATGAGGACCTGGTTTGTGGGGGCAATAAGCTGACTATGTATAAAATAGAACACCACTTAGGGGGGGCCAAAAAGCCCTACTAAGCAGGTATATACAAAAGTATGAAGGATATTGCTTAAAGCAGCTGTTCTCAACCTGGGGGGCGCGACCCCTTTGGGGGTCGAACGGCCATTTCACAGGGGTCGCCAAAGCCCTCTCTCTCCCCCCCCACGCCTTCACTCACCCTCACTCCTCTGTTGGATCGCCGGCCATTCGCTTACCCCGCCCACTCCCCATCTATTGCTGCCTCCGATGGCTAGAGGAAAAAAAACTGTTTAAATTCTTGCCGCGGGGCTTCAAAGGGCCGCCCTAGAGCCAGTGGTGCAGCCGAACCCTTTGTTAAATTGCTGGCTTGCCCCGCCCCTCCGCACCATTATTTATTGCCAATAAATAGTGGTGGGCGAGGGGCGGGGGAGCCAGCAATTTAACAAAGGGTTCGGTGTTTTTTTTTTTTTTTTTGTAATTTTATTACCCCCCGGAGCTTCAGCAGAGGCTAATTAGCCCTTGCTTGGATCGGCTCCGACCCCCAGCTGATTTGCTCTCAGCTGTTTTGCTCAGGGCTCTTTTGCTTGCTTGGAAAGAGTGCAGATTTTTTTCCCCTACCTAAACTGAAAAACGAAAGAGAAAGTAAAGCAGGCTGTTGGCTTTGCAGGTTGGAAAATTAGGAAGGCAGATTTCTTTTCTTTTTCCTCACCAAAAAAGGTAGGTGCAAACAACGGGAAATTTAGGGAGAAAGAGGAGATTTTAAAACAAAAGAAAAAAAGCTCTATTTAACTAAGGAATTGTAATAATTGAGATATTATTAATTGTATATTGTGTTGAAAGCAGAAATGGTTAAGTTGTGGTTTGGAGGAATATATGGGGGAAATTATTTGGTTTATTATTATTGGTAAATATAATTAATTGATTTGTAAGAAATTGGATTGCATGGAAATAATTGGAATAATATACAAAAAAGGTAGTTATATAACTAATTGATTTATATTAAAATGTTGAATTCATATTAAACAACTGTAATATTACATAATTAACCAATGTGAGGATGAATATAAAAATAGATGACAATGGGAAGGGGTATAATATAGAATAGAAGGGAAAAATTGAATTTGATTAAGATTAGAGATGAGGATGAAGGGTAATATTGGTTTTTTACAAAAATAGATGAGGAATAAATATGGCAAAAAGGAAATATAGAAATTGTAAATTTAATTGAAATGACTAAACACTGTTTAAATTTATGAACCAGCCAAATACTCTGTTTAAAAAAAATACATTGTATGTTTGTATGTGTGTTTCTAATTATTGTTATTTATTCATATTTGTTCTCTTTTATTCTTTAAAGTTTAACAATTCATTCTTTATCTTAATATCTTTATATTTGTTTGGGGTTCCCTTTCATCTTTTTTATTGTACAGCAATCTTTCTCCTCAAACCTACCACCTCTCTCTTTTCTTTCCTTCTTACTTTCTCTTCCTCACCCTCTTCTTCTCCTCCCTACTTCCTCTTCCTTTCTCCTTCTCCTCCTCTCTTCCTCCCTCTCTTACCCTCACCCCTACTCTAATTTCCCTTCCCTTCCTTCATCCCTCTCTATTGCTGTATCCTTTTGTGCATATGGACTACTCAGAGGGCTGAAAAAGTTATTTCTGACTGGTCCTCACACTTTTGACCAGTCTTCGAACTTACGACTGTCCTCACATTTTATGTTTTTGCCCTATCTTGTCACCATGGTGAAGAGAAGCAGTTGTGAAATGAGTGACATGGTTGTTAAGAAAGCTGCAGGGCATAAATGTGAGGATGGTCATAAGTGTGAGGACTGGTCAAAAGTGCGAGGCCCAGTCAGAAATGACTTTTTTCAGCCCTCTGGGTAGTCCTTTTGTGCATATGGACTACTCAGAGGGCTGAAAAAGTTATTTCTGACTGGTCCTCGCACTTTTGACCAGTCCTCGAACTTACGACTGTCCTCACATTTTACGTTTTTGCCCTATCTTGTCACCATGGTGAAGAGAAGCAGTTGTGAAATGAGTGACATGGTTGTTAAGAATGCTGCACGGGCATAAATGTGAGGATGGTCATAAGTGTGAGGACCAGTCAAAAGTGTCAGAAATGACTTTTTTCAGCCCTCTGAGTAGTCCCTATACACAGCCATGGCCACCCGGTCACATGACCAGCTAGCCACACCCACCCAGTCACATGACCTCCAAGCCACGCCCACAAAATAAGACACGCCCACAGAACCGGTAGTAAAAAAAATTAGAACCCACCCCTGGTTGGGGGTCACCACAACATGAGGAACTGTATTAAAGGGTCACGGCATTAGGAAGGTTGAGAACCACTGGCTTAAAGCATTGTAAATCGCCCTGAGTCTCTGGAAAAGGGTGGCATATAAATCAAACAAATAATAGATAGATAGATAGATAGATAGATAGATAGATAGATAGATAGATAGATAGACAGACAGACAGACAGACAGACAGACAGACCCACCCACCCACCCACCCACTCACTCACTCACTCCCTGGAATGGAAGTCAGTTAAAGTATTGCTATGGGTAAAAGTCTAATAGAACTCAATTTAATAAATCACTCAATTTATTTTATGATTACATTTCTAAACTACTACTGCAATCTAGTGACACTTGGCAACTTACATGACATGGAAAAATTAACATATATACAATCAATCTAAATGAATATATCAGGAAAGTGAAAAAAAGGGATGGCACTAACTGACTAGAATGCTTTCCCAAGCTTCTGAGTTTTTAAATCTTGAAGGCCATCAAAGAAGAAATAAATCTGATCTCTGCTTGGGGACTATTCCAGATAGTTGGCCCTGAAAAATATGGTTTCCTAGTTTCATTCTTTACCTCCTACAAGCAAAAAACTAGAAGCAGTATCTTTTTGGATAACCCAACTGGTCAGGTTGATTTGAATAAGAATAGGTTGTCTTACACGTATCCAGTGTCAAGACATAAATGGCTTTATGGGGAACCAGCATTTTAAATTATACCCAGAAATCAACTGAAAGTATCCTTCTAAATGCTGCAAAAAGTTTCTGCAGTGCCATAGACCTTGTTAAGGTAGCAGAACAAAGCAGTTTGTCCCCAGGCCACATAGTAGTGATCTGAATCAGCCACAATTTTGTGGGCAAGACAAACTAGAGCAGTTTCAGGAATTGCACCATATAGCTGCACAAAGAAGCAATCGATTCCAGTGGTCTAGAAGATCTCAGAGCTTTTTATACGGTAAGTGAAGAGGAGGGCCTTTGGCCAGTGGGGTGGGAAACAGCCCTAAGATCTGGGGGGACCTAGGGGAGTGGGAAATGGCTCTATATCCAATGCATAGAAAGTGGAGCAGTGGCATCTCGGAGGATGTGTCAGGAGGGCCAGGGCAGATGGGCTAGGCTTCCAAGGACCTCCCCCATCCTGAGGCATCCTGCAGGTTTGTTAGATTCATTAGAAAGAGCTGGAATGGGGAAATCATTAGGTGAAACACTTAAATGTGGCATCATAATGGGCAGGCTCCATTACAGTCATATCTCGAGGACTATCTGTAAGCTTCCTTTTACAGTTAGTTGGCCAATGTGAGAACTCAAAGCTGGATCAGTTGTTCAGTCCAGCAAGGCACTACTTATATTCTTATGTTCTTAATACAGTTGGCAGCTTCCACACTTGTAAGAAGACAATGACAACTACTAATTTCCAGAGAGTCTAATGCACAGTGAAGCCAGGATAGCCAGAATACTGTGTGATCCAGGTGGCAGAAGATAACATAGAAAGTGCCCTATTCACTTCTGAGTTTATATGTCAAAAGAAACGACAGATAATATGGCAAGATCACCAAAATTTATCATAATCCATTAAAATTTAGGAAGCTAAATGTAAAAATATTAATTGTGGTCTGTAGAATTTATTAAGATCTCTTAAATCTCTCTCTCTCTCTCTCTCTCTCTCCCTCCCTCCCTTCCCCTCTCCCTCTATGTGTGTGTGTATACACACACACACACATACATATACATACATACATACATTCTTATATAGATAATGAAGTTAACATCAGATCATTGATAGTCAATACAACTGGATCCTTTTGTTGCTAATCTGTCATCTTTAAATTATGAAGGCAAATTCTGATGGAATATAAAGAAAATTTTAAAAGAATTATATGCTCACATACAGTTCTGCCTTCAATCCAAACTAGGAAGGAATAAAGACAGAATATTGTAATGCTATTTCCTAAGTTTGGAAGCAGAAAAAATTGATTAGTCCTTGCCTACTGGAATTGGGGGTTAAAATGGAAATTATTTTTGGAGAAAGCCCACTATCATTCTTATGATAGAGAAGAGAAGAATGACTCTTTATCCTTCAATGACTAATGGGCCAACTTCTTTCAGCCTTCTTTGTGATCAGTTGCTTGAAAGACCAACCAAGACCATGAGAAAAACTGTTACTTTCCAATTCTATGAGACAAGAACTTGGCTTCAACAGCCAGTGACTGAGAATAGGATCCTTACCACAATATCTTTGACAATCTGTTTCACCAGGAACTCACTGGTCTTCATATGAGTCTGAAGCTGCCTGTGTTGCATTAGCAAACAAAGAAGCTGAGCAAGAACAGGCAATTCATCCCGGGAGGCTTGGTTCACTTGAAGAGACTGCAACATCATTCTCAAGATTTGAAGTGAGGTGCTTAAAATTGAGATACAGGAACTCCACAGTACATCCCTGAAATCGAAATTGAGGAAGGGTGGGAAAAGTAGATGTGCACAAGTTTAGCTAGATTTATAGTAAGAAAGGAGTAATTTCAAACCAGGCAAATAACCACATTTATTACTTGTAATATAACTATCTTTAGCCCAGAATCATATGCAAGTCAGATGGGCAGCCATATAAATTTAATAAATACATAAAAGTAAATATAAAGAATTTGTAGATATAATTTATTTGCAGTCTCCAAGGGGCTGACAATTTATTACCAATTTACAATTGTAAAAAATTCAGTCATTTTGTCTACAGCTATTGTTAAAAATCGGAACAGTGAGCTTTCTGCCCCACAGTTAATTGTGAGAATTTATTATGTATTGATCATTACTAAATTAAAAACATCCAAGCCTTGCTTAAGCTTGCCTTTCAGGACAGAATTTCCCACAAGAAAAAAATTATACTAAAGTAAATTTCATAAAATGTAATATTACTTTTAGAATATTGTAGAAACGGAAAAACAAATCTTAATCAGAAATTCAAAGTTTACAGTGATTACTGTCAAAGTAGTTACAATTGGTCATTTAATGACCTTCACAGTCAAACAGTCATAGAACAGGTGCTTTGTGACCTATAAAGTACTTCTGTGCATTGTGCCAGCCTCTTTGGTCATGTGATCATATTTTGGGTGCTGGACAACCTGTTCAAATTTACAAGCAGTTCCCAAGTGTTCTGCAATCAGATGATAGTTATTTGCAATCTTTGCTGGCTTCCCCAGAAAATAATGAAGAAGTCAGCAGGGAAAGTCTTAGAAAATAGGATTTGACGTCCATTCCCCCATATGCCAAGGTGTTATTTTTTTCCCTCTGCATGAAGGGGAAATCCTCCTGTGCAGTGGATTAACAGACTTCATCTCTGCTAGTGAGCTTTTCAGAACACTGGTGTTTGCTAGCGTTTTCTCTCTAAATGCCAGCATTCAGACAGGAAAATGCTAGTAAAGTCCAGCATTCTGAGCCCAAGGGAAAAGCTAGCAAACACCAGCATTCTAAGCTTTCCAGAATGCTGATGTTCAGTAGAATTTTCACCAGATTTGAGGACTGTTTCTCCAGCATGCCAAAGGACTTCAAATCTGGTGAAAAAGCTAATGAACGCCATTGTTCTCATTATTCTCCCTGGGTCTGGTGGGAAACCTGGTACCTCTCCCTGGGATTTCACTAATAACCGCAACTGGGAGAACTGGGATTGCAATCACTAAGCAAAGCAGTCTGGTGGCATCTTGCTTAATGATCACATCACTCAATTATCAGTTTTCTGGGTCCAATAGTAATCAGAGGCGGAGGGCTACCTGTACAACTGAACTAGTCTTCAGCTACAATAAACAAGAACATATACTAACACACATGCATACAATGCTTGGAAAGTACCAATAAGAATAAAATCTAAAATTAAAAAGCTTACCTCTTCTGCATGTGTTCTGTATCCTCCCTCTCTATGGTTAAGAGAAAGTAGAGAAGACTATAACACAAAGAAGCTAGGAATCTGGAAGCATTTTCATTAAGGACATATACTTGATCCAGTAGTTTACTAAGAGCACACAAAATAGCACCAGCAGTACTGTCAGGTACTACAGTCAGTCCTACCTAGGAAACAAAAATAATTTCAGATTAAACAATTTTTCACACAACCTTTGAGCACAAGTATTTTATTTATGTCTTATATTTATAAGAGAAGTATTCTGCTAAAATAATTTCAAATATCCATTAAGATTCTTATATTTTACCTGTTGAAGATTTAGACATTATTAAAAAACTTATTCAGCGATAACCAACATATTTCCAACATATAATTGTCTAGCAACTGATGATGCAGAATAGTATTTTTGAGGGAATACAACTATGCAAAACATCAGATAGTACTTGAATTACACTGTGAGGAATTCTTCTGGTTATCAAGATGGATCCATTAAGAAAGATAACTCCAACTCTAGAGCAAGAAAACAAGGCTTATTGTCTTTGGGCAACCCTTCTCTTCAGTCATATTAAATGCTTTTGGCTAAAACATAGCCTAAATCTAATTATTATTCAACTCCCAGTACTGTAGGAATTCACTGTTATTGATCTTACAGTATCCATACTGATAACTAATGCTGTTCTTCATGTACTCCCCCTATTTCTCCTTTTGTTTCATTGGATCTACAAGACGATCTGCTTTTCAGACAACTTGGAAACCAAAACTATTACAAAGTTGTTCATGGTGGATTCTGCTATTCAGGCCCTATCTTCCCAAGAAAGCCACCTCTTCAGCAGTTCCATTTTGATGCTCTCATTCCACTTGCCATATAAGAAAGATGGGGAAATAGCATGCCTTCTTGATCTCTAGGATGTCTCTACATGCATTCCAAAGAAAGAAAGGACCAAATGATATGGTCTCATGAAAAGATGAATGGCAGACAAATTTAATAAATAAAAACATTTTTGTCCAGTTTAATGTCTTATCTTTTTATATGCATATGAGATTGCCAGATCAGGTTATAGATAGAGCTATGCTGAACAGTCAGTGCAATGATGGAGAAGGTTCTATTAAAGTATTGGTTCAAAACTGACTCAACAAACAATTTCAATAACATAGATGTTGGCAAAATGATCAGTTGATTCACTTAGACATCTCGCTTTGGTTGGATTTATATTACTCCGCTTCCTAGGGAGTTAGTAGATAATCCTTAATCCATCCTCAAATGGTGGCAATGATAAGGAATCAATTACAAAAGGTGCTTAGCACATTTCAGAATCCTGTGAGTACAATTTGATCTTTCTGTTGAATTCACACATTAAGACAGATTAACAAATTATATTATGTTTTACAATCTGGCATTCCACCTTGCTCTGAAGTTTCTAAATAGATTTTTTCATATAGGTGAATAAAATACAGAATAGGGACTGTTCCTCCCATTTTTGTGGTAGAATGCTCTACAAAGGAGACCCACATTGCAGGTGTTATTATTTATTACTTATGTGGCTTTATCGGAAAGTTTTTATATAGAGCCATTGTGGCGCAGTGATTAGAATGCAGTACTACAGGCTACTTTTGCTGCCTGGCGGCTGCCTGTAATTTAGCAGTTTGAGTGTCACCGGCTTGAGGTTGACTCAGCCTTCCATCCTTCTGAGGTCGGTAAAGCAGGTTTACATTTTAAAGACGTGCATTAAGAATTTCAGTATAGTGATTACATATTTATATAACAGCCAGCAGTAAAGGAACATTGGGACTTACCTGAATGTTCGTTCTATGTGCGCTGCAGGAGAGTCCAAGCAATGGGTTAACTTCTTTTTGGTTGGCCAGAGATTGAGTTGAATTTGCTTAGCCACGCCCCTCTTCCTCCTGTGAGCTTCAGTGTTTCAATGAAGTGGATCCGGAGAGGATGTAGTGTGTATGATAATTCAGCTCTACTGGAAACTGGACCACGACAAGAACTAGGGTGGGGTTGGACTCTCTTGCAGCGCACATAGAACTAATATTCAGGTAAGTCCCAATGTTCCTTCTCCCGTGCGCTGCTTGGAGAGTCCAAGCAATGGGATATACACAAGCTAAATATCCCTAGGGCGGGAGTCCGAGTGGTCCAGGGGCCTTTCACCTGGTAGAACCTGCTGCAGGACCCTTCTGCCAAATGCTGCCTCAACTGATGCAAATTTGTCCAATTTGTAATTTCTGATAAATGGAGTGGAGAAGGCCCAAGTGGCCGCCCTGCAAATTTCCAGGATGGAAGCTTGTGTAGCCCAAGCGGCCGTGGTAGCAGCGCTGCGCGTCGAATGCGCACTAAGATGTCCCGGAAGGGGCCTGGCTTGATGTTCATAAGCCAGTACGATACATGCCTTAAGCCACCTTCCAATGATTGATGGAGTCACTTTCTTTCCCATGGAACTGGGCTGGAATGAAACAAACAATGATTCAGACCTCCTGAATGAAGCAGTTCTGTCCATGTACTTGCGAAGAGCCCTACAAACATTCAATGTGTGCCAGCGTCGTTCCCTGGGATGTGCTGGGTCTGGACAAAAAATTGGCAAAACGACCTCCTGAGCCCTATGAAACCAGGGATTGATTTTGGGCACAAAGGTTGGGTCCAGCCAGAGAACGACCCTGTCTGAATAAAAGATACATAAGTCGTTGCGTACAGACAGAGCATCCATCTCGGAGATTCTCCTCGCCGATTTGATTGCAATGAGAAAGGCGACTTTGAAGGTAAGTATCTTGAGACTGGCAGGTCCCAATGGTTCGAACGGGGAAGACGTGAGGGCTTGCAAGACAAGAGGTAAATCCCAAGTGGGATACCGATGTATTGTAGGGGGACGTAAATTGGAAACCCCTTTTAGGAAACTTCGTACTCTCGGATGCTGGGAGCGGCCACCTGCCTGCAGAGTGTGTTGTAGAAAGTCCATGATTAAATCCAGACTGGAAGAAATCCAAAACATCCGGAATAGATGCCAATGTGGGATCTAGGTGTGATTTCCTGTACCAGCGTGAAAAGGCGGTCCATGTGGCTTTGTAGATCCTGGTGGTGGAATGACGGCGAGAAGTCTGAATCGTGGAGATGACTTCCCTTGAGAATCTGGCCTTCTTTAGGATTTCCCTCTCAAGTGCCAGACGGCCAATTGGAGCCATTGAGGCTCTGGATGGAGTATGGCCCCCTGGCTGAGGGAAATCCTGTCTGGCGGAATCTTCCAGGGGCGTGACACTGACAGAGACACCAGATCCGCAAACCACATCCGTCTGGGCCAGTGGGGTGCCAAAAGGAGAACCTCCGCCTCTTCTTCCAGTAACTTCCGGATGACCTGTGGTATAAGGAGTCAGAAGAAAGGCATATAAAAGACCCTGTAGCCAGGGTGAGCAGAGTGCGTCGGTCCCTTCGGCTCCTGGCGTTGGGAAGTGGGAGAAGAACCATGGCAGCTGAGTGTTCCTTGAGTTGGCAAAAAGATCAATACACGGTTGACCGAACCTGGTCGACAGTTGATGGAAAAGATTGCGGTGAAGGCGCCATTCAGACTGGTCAATGGTTGTTCAGCTCAACCAATCTGCCTGTTCATTGTCCGTCCCTGAAATGTGTTCCACCTGTAGGGAGAGCAGATGAGACTCCGCCCAAAGACCGAGTTTCGTCGCTTCAGATATCAGATCCCTGGATTGGGTGCCCCCCTGCCTGTTCACATGTGCCTTGGCTGTGATGTTGTCTGTTAACAGTAATACGTGGTGGCCTGACAATGCACGGTGGAAATGGCGCAGGGCTAGGTGTGCTGATCTCAGCTCCAGCCAGTTGATGTCGTGTAGTAACTCCTTTGGAGACTATCTGCCCTGTGTCATCCGGGAGTTTAAGTGTGCACCCCAGCCAAATAGACTGGCATCCGAAGTCAATGTCAATGGAAGGCGACATCCACCAGTCTAGGGAATGAAGTACTTTCGGTGGAACTCTGACCCTTGTTATAGAATGGCTGTTGCCCGCCGGTTGATTTAGCAATAGGAACCATTGTAGGGGCCGGGAGTATAGCCTTGCCCAGGAACTATTGCAAGGCAGGAGATCATCTTCCCTAACAACTGGGACAGAAGCGCCAGGGGTACTGATCATGATGTCCTGACCTGCGCTATCATGGCCCGTAAACTGGCCTGCCGCTCTGGGGACAGAAAGACCTGACAACTGAGTGAATCTATCCGTGTGCCCAAGTGGAGATTGCTGTGGGAGGGGTCTAACTGGCTCTTCTCCAGGTTCACTGAGAACCCGTGCTCTTGGAAGGTTTGAATTGTCTCTAAGAGATCCTGTCTTGCCTGGCTCAGAGACGACGATCGAATCAAAATGTCGTCGAGATAACATTCTGATGGGGCGAGTGAACGTGGCCGATGGAACTGCCTTCCTAGGACCTGGTGTGACCATTTGTTCTGAAGAACCCTGACCAGATAAGGGAATATAATCTCCTGCACAGGCTGGTAGTTCAGATTGTGGGTTTGGAGAGAGGTCTGGAAACCAAAACAATCTTTCTTCAGGCAATGCAGAAGAAAATGTGCTTTGTGCCAGTGAAATATCAGCTTCCCTGTGGCCAGTTTGAGAGCCTGGGCTTCTAGAGGCCTCTGTCTGCTTTTGGGCCTTGGCAAATTGTTTTTCTAAAGCTTTTTGCCTTCTTTCTGCATCCTTATCAGCGGCAGAGGAGGTGGATGCCTTTGATCAGTAGAAGGCCCAATCTGAGAACTCCTTGCCTTACTTGGATCAGGCATTGATGTTCTAGAGCCAGAGGGTGAGGCTGCAGAATCCCTGGAATGAGAAGAGCTGCGATCCACCATTTTGAAATGAATAAGCAGATTCAAATTATGCTGCAGCACTTGAAATATTGCTTAAATTGTACTAATTAAAATTTCTCCTCCAATTCTGGCAACTTGTGGCACCAAACCAACAAAACAATTTGTAAGCGCAATGGTCAACTGCTGTGTGAAAAATTTTTGGCGCAAGGCAGACAAAACAACCTCTTGCACAATTACAATTATACAGCAGAGAGTGGGAATGGCACAAAAGCAACAATACAGTCCCCAAGCCTTGATCCCAATTTTAAGCGCTAAACCGACAATACGGTTTATCTGCGCTGGAGCCGATCACCTGATTCACGTGGATCCTTTGATATTGTCTGGTGTGAAGGTCGTGGCCCCAATGATCCTTTCAGTTCTCCAGATAGCGGCCTGATATTCCCTGCCGCTAATCATTCAAATAAGCCTGGGATGAGGGCAATCTGAAGCGCCGCCGCTGCCCTAGTTGCTGCCTCCAATGGCGACCGGCTCCAGAGTGGATTGCTGGCCATGCGGCAATTCTCCTCCAGAGCTTTGGAGCTTTACGGAGCTTTACGGAGCGGCCACCGGCTGCTGCACAGCATTAAAAATAGTGCTGAAACAATAGAAGCCAAATCCAATGTAAAGAAAAGTTTTTTTGATCTATTTTTTTTATTTTTTTTTATTTTTTTGATCTATTTTGTCTTCTGCTTAAAGTCCAAGCAATGGGAGAACAAAGAAGCAAATCTCTTTAGGCCGACTGAGTTGAAACACTGAAGCTCACAGGAGGAAGAGGTGTGGCTAAGCAAATTCAACTCAGTCTCTGGCTAACCAGACAGAAGTTAACCCATTGTTTGGACTCTCCAAGCAGCGCACAGGAGAATAAATGGTTTCATATATTACAGATAAGCAAATATACTTTACTCGGTCAAAAGAAATTACAAAAATATAACATTTTAAGTAAATACATACTATATATACGTATTCATATACTAGTTTTTAAAATTCACATACTATATTTTAAATAAAGTGGCAAAATCAACCATCAGCTGGAGATACTTAATGATAGTAAATAAGTAACAATAAATTGATTCCAAATTGGTACCTACCAGATATTTACATATTCCACTTTGTACAATATCAATGCATTGGCTTCGTGAAGGAATAGTGGACAGGCATTGGATCACCACCTATTTTAACACCAAAATTGTTCAAAATGTTTACCATATTTGATTATATAATATACTGAATATCATTTAAAACTGTAAGTTGCATGACTACTTAAGAACACTTAAGCAAAATATGGTCATTATGAATTTGAAAATTTGTTGCTTAGTCAGATTCTGCTTTATTTTTTCAGTTTCACTGCTACTCATATTATTTTACAAAACTGACTACCAATTTTCTGTATCTGTGCAGTTGTCAACAGAAAACAGTGCTTTCCAATAATATGAGTCTTAGCTTTCCTGACTTGCAGATTTGGGCTATTTGCTAGTATTCTATTTTAGTTCTATCCCTCTTACTGTTTTTTACTTTTTTCTCTTTTATTGTAACTCTCTGTTTATCAGATAATTATTGAAATCATGCCAGTTTCATTTGGGGTATATTCCCCCCACCCTCCGTGGTGCTATGTTAAACTAGACTTTTATCATCTCGACTTCCGGTTTGCTTCTTGCCGCCGCCAGACGATCCCTTGGGATTGCTGCCCCATAGCCTGTAAAGAGCCGCCTTTACAACTGAAAGGCGGCTCGAAAAAACTCCATTTCCATGTGGAAATGGAGATAGAGCCGGCGGGGGCAGGTAGAACTCTGCCTAGCCCCAAAAGTTTTTTTTTTACTTTTGGGGACGAAGCAGATGAGGCTCCCTATTTCCCTCGCCGCCGCTCCGGGCTTTGGGAGAACTCTGCTTATGCAGAGCAAGGCGACAAGAACAAGCCTACAAAAACTAACAGAACAATTAAAAAGGATATGAGCTGGACCTGTGACCCTAAATCGCAAGTATTTCATTTATTTTATAACAATTATTGAAGAAGGAAAAGGAAAAGGAGAAAAAGAATTTTTAAAAATGGCGACTGCCGAGGCTTGAGAAGGGGCTGAAAGGGAGAGTCCTTCCGTTTTCTATTAAGATACAAAGTAGCGGAATAAATACTTCTGGCTACAATTGAAGATAAAGCTCTACTTTTGTGTTTTGTTCTTCCTGGAGATCTGATATTGATCTTGGTTGGAAAGAAGTTTTTTTTTTCTTCTTTGCCTCTCTTTTCTTTTTTTAAAAATAGTTTGTCTGTGTGGAAATATGGCATTAAAGCTTGCAAAGCCGGACAAACAAGCAGGGGGGGGGATTCCCCCATTAATAAATTACGTGAACAAGTTCTAAATCTCCAGTCTCAGAAAACTGATTTTAATATAATTGAATTTCTCTTGGAGGAGATTGTAAGAAGGGATGAGATTGTGAATCAGAACTTTGAAAAATTTAAGCAGGAAATTAAAGAATTAGGGCAATCAAAGTTTGATATTTTGGACCGAAAGATTATAAAAATGGCTAATGGTTTTGCAGAATTTATGATCAAGTTGGATGCAAATACTAACTTATTAGAGTCTAAAGTGGAAGAAATTGAGGACAATTTGGATAATAGAATACAAAAAATTGAAAATGATTTGACAAACACTCAAGACAATAGCTCAGAAGAAAAACCTAAAATGGAGGCTGATCAAAAGACTTGTAATGCAGAAAACATAAAACAACAGATTGAAAGAGAAGTTTTAATGATGCAATATAATTTTACTGAATATGCGATTAGACTCAGAGGACTGCAGGAAAATGACAGAGATGATTTAAGGAAAATATCTTCTGAAATTCTGGCTGGGATCTTAAAGCTTCAACCTGAGGAAGTATTTTGTAGGATCGATAGAGTTTATAGAATAAATTCCTGGATTGCAAAGCAAAGGCAATTGCCTAGAGATGTGGTGATTTATTTTACAGATAAAGAAATAAGAAATAATATTGTGCAAAATTCTTTCAACTCTACTTTGCAATTGTTTGGAAGAAAGATTTGGATTTACAAAGAGCTCCCGCCTAAGATGTTATCGGAAAGGAAGAAATTTGGTTTTCTGGTGACTGAGCTAAAAAAAAGAAATATTCTATTCAGGTGGGACGCTCCAGTTGGTATAATATTGAGATATCAAGGAGAAAGATACCAACTAAATACTGTTGAAAAAGCGGAATAATTTTATCAAAAAATTTTGAAAATGAACTTAACATCTTTAGGCACAATACAGGATAAGCAGAAGGAATTGGAAATAAAGGGAAAACATCGAATTATAGAGGCTGCTGTGGACAAACTGCCTTTGGATTCTTTAGACACCTCAGATGGATTATCTACAAATACGACAGAAGTGGCATCGGACTCTAACGTGATGATTCATCAAGTCACAGACAAGTATGGAAACCAATTAGCTGATACACAACTGATAAAAAAGAAATATGAGACACAAAAGCAAAACCAACAAGATCAAGTTATAAAGCAGAATGAAAACCAATCAGTTGATATACAACTTGTAGAAAGGAAACCAGGATGGAGATCAAACCCACAAAAAGAAAAGAAAAAAAGAAATAGGTCTCACAAAAATAAAAATTTCTAAATTAAGCAACAGTGAAGCCAGTCATTTTTTTTTTAAAAAAAAAGAATGAATATATGAAAAGATAGTTGAGGCGAAGTATTGGTTAATATTATCCTGAGGAGAGTGACAGACCTCTGCAATGCCGTAATTTTGGGATATGAAAAGAGCCTTAAATTGTTGGATTTGAATTATCTATTTTGGATTTCTTTCTTTTATTGATAAATATATTATATTTATCTTGAGTTATAAGGCTGGGGCACGCAGAAGATCTGGTTGTTACCCATTAGGATGATGGGAATTAATAATCCTGATGAAAGCCACAATTACAATTATATGGAATATAATTATAATGTCACTCGGGTGGTTGTTTTTTTTCTTTTATATATATATGAGGATATTCATTACTGATGGAGGCAGATGATGACTGAGGATTTTGAACAAACTGTTGCACCAGGATGCTATGTTACCCTAATATGGATGATGGACTCAACAATCCAGTGGAAAGACATCAAAGAAAATATTATATGGATTATAAATTTAAAGTCATTGATTTTTTTTATATAACGGAATATATATATATATTTTTTAGCAGAGTGGGCAGTGGATTAAAGATATTATGTCGGCTGGCGACCCCCAGGGGGAGAGCCTTCTCTGTGGCGGCGCCCACCCTTTGGAACAACCTCCCCCCAGAGTTACGTACAATAACAGACCTCCGGAGTTTTCGTCGGGCCCTGAAAACCCATTTATTCCAACTAGCTGGGCTGGCTTGAGTCAAATTTTTAAACTATTTTAAATTGGAATTGTTTTTAATTATGGCCAAATTATCTAATTATTTTAATCAGTTTTTAATTTTTCTATGTCTGGTTTTTTACTTTGGCTGTGCACCGCCCTGAGTCCTATATTGGAGAAGGGCGGTATAGAAATTAAAACAAATAAATAAAATAAATAAATAAATATTAAGAATTGTTGTGCATGGCAATTTTGTAGGAAAGTGGGTGGAAATAGGTTAGTTTACTGATCGTTTAGTTTAAGAAAAGGGATGTTTAAGTGATATATTTAGGGGAGTGGAGCAAATGGATAGAGTTGAATAAATGTTAAATTAGGATTTATGGGGTAGGCTGCTTTGAAATGTTATATTAATATACACAAAAGATTAAATGTTAAAGTAGGATTTATTATATAGTTTTAAAGTGGAAGGTTGTTTTGAAATGTTGTATTAATATACAGATATAAGTATGGAGGAGGAGAAAAAGGGCAGATTATTGCTAAATTGGGAGTTACAATAATATTATAAGTTATAAATTAGAAGTTATACAATGTTACAGTAGAATGTTATTTTGAAATGTATGGTAAAAGGGGGAAGTAATAATATTAATATTATTAGCAAGTAAGGGTCAGTATTTAGAGGAGGGAGTAAGGGGATGGTAAAATATTATATAATCTGTTATGAATTAGGTTTTTGTTGTGAAGAAATCACAGGGGGGGATGGGTGGAGGGGGGGAGAAAAATGGGGGAAAAAATTGTATTCAAAAACTTTTTCAATAAAATCTCAATTTTCAGAGATTCCCAAGCAACTTGGGTTGTTTTCCGTTCCAAGACCTCTATCCATGGAATCTTCCTAAACTCTAAGATTGTTGGAGTTAGCCTTCTTGACTTTTTTTTTGATTACTTGTCCCTACATTATGTTGAATCTCAATTACATGGTCACTCTCTCCCAAAATTCTTGGAAGTCCCTCCCTTCTATCATTTCATCCCTATTAGTAAGACTTAAGTCCAGTTCAGCTGACCCTCGGTTCCTTCCTCTATTCTTGTATCTTTTGGATGACTAAGTTATCTGCCAGGTTCTTTAGGAACTAGTTTGTCATTCAATTCCTCAGAATTTGTCTTCCAGTTATTGTCAGGGTAATTAAAGTCCCATAGTGATGTGCTTCTTGCACACCTTAGCTAGCCGATTAGCAAAAAGTTATATACCTATTAGCATAGATATGCACTTATGGCAATGTCATACCTTTTTCCTTTTAAATTTTATATAATAATTATATTATACAACATAATTATACTATGTTGTTTGATTCTTTGCAATCAGCCAGATGTTCAGTTTGGATTTGGCATTTTATCTACCAATCAAGTCCTTTTCCAACAACCTGGGATACACAGATGTAGATGTTTGATGATCTTAAAGGTATGGTTGCAGGATATAAATTATTCCAAGCAAAGTGGCCTTTTGCAACTAATGGTGAATTTATCAATGTCAATAATGTTCAAGTGGTGCACCAGTTGTTTTCAGATTGCACCCAAGGTGATTATTACAATCACAACTGTTTGCCACAACTGTTCTACTTCTATTTGCAGGTCTTCATATTTTGTTATCTTCTCCAGTTCTTTCTCTTTTATTCTGCTGTTTCCAGACACTATCCAGACTTTTTTATCTTTCTTATTGACAATTGTTAAATCTGGCGTATTATGTGGCAGATGCTGGGTTTTTTTTTTTTAAATTTTAAAGTCCTGGAACATTTAGCTTCTTCATTTTCTATGACTTTTATTTATTTTTTTTGTCCCACCAGGTCTTGCTTGCAGGCAAATGGTATTTCTTGCAGATCTTCTAATGCACCAACAATGTTGCTACTTTGTCATGCCGTGTTTTTTTTTGTTTGTTTTTGTTTTTTTGATTACTCAGTCTATGTGATCTTCTTACAGCAGCTAATCAGGTGGTCCACTATTTCTTCAGCTTCTTTGCAAAGGTAGGATTTGATTTCTTCTTAATCTGGATTTGTATGAAGTTGTTCTTAAGGCTTGGTCTTGTGTAGCCAAAATTAACCCCTCTGTCTATTATTATTATTATTATTATTATTATTATTATTATTATTATTATTATTATTATTTTTCCACCCATCTCACTGCAAGGCAATTGGGTGGCTTAGAATATACTATATGTTATATAATATATAAAATATTAATATAAAATATATATGCATATATCTACATTTTACATTTCACCTTCATCAAACAGCTCAATTTCTCACCAACAGCACTTAAACATTTCATTTTAGGATAAATGAAAATGACTGAAGGAAGACTCTCTCAGTGCAGAAAGTTTTACCTCTGCCATAGTCCAATGATATGAAAATTGTTCCAAATCTGTTAAATATAGTTGGACAGGAGAGAGCTGTGTTTGGTTTATGTGTGGTTTTCCCCTAATGCTCTGAAGATTACTCAACTCTTCACTGGAAAAGCCTGAAAAGGATGATAAAGAATCCTATTAGGATCACATATCAAAGTAAACACTTACTGTTTTTCTCTATGGTTCTTACAAACAAAACAGAAAGTCAACATTCCATGTTTCACTTCATTAATAATACAATGGTATATAAAGATTTGTGAACCCTTCAATATTTCTCCATTAATACAGACTAAAACATGATTTGTTCTCCATACAAGTCCTAAAACAAGAATCATAGGATGTTAGGGCTGGAAGGGACCTTTGGAGTTTCATAGTCCAATCTCCTACCCAAGGCAAGAGTCCTTATACTATCCAGGTCAAATGATCGTCCAATCTTTTCTTGAAAACTTCCAGTGATGGAGCACCCACAACTTCAAGAGGCAAGCCATTCAATTGATTGACTGTTCTCGCTCGCAAGAAATTCCTACTTAGTTTTAGGTTGGATGTCTCTTTGATAATCTTCCACCCCGTACTTCTTACCCTGCCCTCAGGTGCTATGAAGAATAAATTGACCCATTCTTCCTTGTGACAATCCTTCAGTTATTAGAAGATAGCTATCATGTCACTTCCTAGTACATCTCTTAATTAGGCTAAACATACCTAGTTTCCTTCTTCATATACTTTAGCCTCCAAACCCCTTACCATCTTTGTTATTCTTCTCTGCATGCTTTCTAAAGCTCTCAGCCTCTTATCTATATTGTGATAACCAGAACTGGATGCAGTATTCCAAGTATGGTCTCACCAGAGCAGTATAAAATGGTACTATCAGATCTTGTTATATTGATACTATCCCTGTGTGGATGCAGCATTGGCTCTTTTGGCAGCTGTAGCACATTGTTGACTCAATGTGCTACTTACTAGATCCTTTTTACTACTGTTGAGCCAGGTACTGCCTAGTATGTACCTGGCTCAACAGTATTTGGGCTTATCCTGCATCTAAAAGGACCTTACTTTTCTTACCACTCAATTGATCTTGGATAGGGTATGATGCTCAGTCTGTCAAGATCCTTCTGTATCGTGAGAGTTAGCAATTCGGCCCCAGCTTGCTATTATCTGTAAATTTGATGAGTGCCTCTTCAATCCCCTCATCTAGGTCATTTATGAAAATGTTAAAGAGCAATAGATAGAAGCAGAACCTTAAGAGACTGCCCCCCTCCATGCAGATTAGAAAACCCAATTAAGCAAATGGGGGGAAATGGTTCATTTTTTAAATTGAGGAAATAATCCAAAGCTACATATTGTCGTGTGGCAAAAGTATGCAAACCTCTAGGATTATCAGTTCATTTGAAAGAAAAATTAATGCCAAGTGTTTCAACAATTGAGATGGGAATTGGGTGTGAGTACGGAAGGTCCTGCCTTATTTAAAGAACAGAATTTTGCTGTCAAAATCTGATCTCATTGGCTGAAGCAAAGGTTTCCAGAGTCTGAAAAACAGTTGTTGAACCTCACAGTCTGGAAGCATTTATAGAACTATTTCCAGAAAGCTGTTTGTGAACTGAAACTCAAAGGAAGTAGGTCATACAGCAAGACAATAACCCAAAACACACACTGTACAACCAAAGAATGATTAAAGCAGAAGAAAGTTAATGTTTTAGAATAGCAGCAGTTATTGCTGCCCAAAGGGAACTCACTGGTTACTGAAAGCCAGGTTACTGAAACATTGCATACTTTTGCCACGTACAAATATGTAGATTTGGAAAGGCTCCTCAAAGAACCTAATGAAGAAATTTGAAATGTAAATTTGGATGTATAATGTAGCTTTGGATCATTGTGGTCCATAAATAAATATCTTTCTTTAATTAACTGGATCCTTTTAATGTAGTTTTAGGACTAGATCACATGATCCTAGGGACACTACAAAGAGCAGAAGTACCATTTCTTTAGCGCCATTTGCAAATTTGAACAGACACTGAGCGAGTGGTCATTAAGCAAAAGCCACCTGTATGGAATGCTCTCATATAAAAAAGAGTCAAGACTGAATCAAATTCTGGTAAAATTCTGAGAACCATGATTATGAAGTTCAGATCTGCAGAAATATTTTTACTTATCATTGAATTCCTCTTTGAGTAACATAACTTACTAAAAACAGTTTAAAGGCCTGGCTCTTCTTGTTTCTTATTTCTATTTCCAGCAAGCCATGTTCATGCAATTATTTGGGAAGTTTTAGATAACTAACATCTACTGCTCTTTATTCTAAACTGACCAGTACTTCAAAAAGTGCTGGAACTTCATAAAAGAAATAAAAAATATGGATGTACATTTGGAACAATAAAGCATATATTTATCACCTGAATTAATGGAAATAAAATGCAATAGAAACATAGAACAGAGAACTAAATTCAAGTGACGTCAACAAGTGAAAATATGTATATATTATATGCAAAATCTGTCTTCTAAATACTCCAGCAACATTAAGATTGAAATAAATTTGTACTGATTACCTGTAAGAGTTGAAAACAAAAAGCTGAAGTAATCCATGTCAGTCACTGAACTGCCCTGTGCTGGATATTTCCATGCCACAAAAGAGGATCTATTACACACACACACACACACACACACACACACACCAAAAAAAAAAAATGCAGTTTAAGAAAATTATTTAAAATGCATTGTAATTCAGACCCAAAGAAGGTATGATGGCAAAAGACATATATAATATAGATCCTCTCCCAAACTTATTTAAAGTAGGAAAATTGTCCAATTTAAAAAAGCAAGCATATCCATTATTTCTCAATAATTGTGTTCTAAAATTAGGTTCAAAACCAAGAATATGTTTATTTGAGGAGGATGCATAAAAAGATCCAAATAAGGGTGGGGAAAAATAAGAGACACAAAAAAACTTTACATGTGACTACAACTGGATTTTTTTTAAAAAAATTGAAGTGGAATGATTATAGCATAAATTGTCTATGATGGTCCCAGTGATTATTGGCACACCAGATGCCATATCAAAAATATCTTGGACAGCAGTTAGAGAATCTATGGGTTGACAAATTTTCCATTTGTCAATTATAAAAGATGCACAGACATATTATATTGATGTGCCAACCAGAGCTGAAGAACTGGCAGTTGTGATTTCACACTCGTGTATAATAATAATGTATGGGAGATCCTGCCTTATTAGGACCTACGTACAGTATATTTTAGTACTTTGTATTTGTACTTATAAAAATATATATAAAATTTGCAACGTAATTAGTAATTTTGTTAGAAAACATATAGGCTGAAAGATTTTTTAAAAATCTTTAAAAGAAAAAGAGAAAGAGAAGCTGAAAAACAACAGAAAAAATAATAGAGAAAGTAATAATCATTTCATCCAGATTACAAGGAAAAAGAAAAAAGAGAGAAGGAAAAAATGAAGGGAAAAACTATTGCAAATGATAGAAAAAAGAAAAAACGAAGAGACATTATTTTTCTACATTAGGATACTTGCCCAGGTATTTATTTATTGCCGGCTCCCCACTCTCTGTGTGTATCTCTCTCTCTCTCTCTCTCTTTTCTCTCTCTCTCCCACTCTCTCTGTATCTCTCTCTGTGTGTGTGTCTTTCTCCCCCCTCTCTGTATCTCTTTCTGTGTGTCTGTCTGTCCCCCTCTATCTCTCCCCTGTATCTCTTTGTCTCTCTCTCTCTCCCCACCTCTCTATATCTCTCTGTCTGTCTCTCCCCTATCTGTCTCTCTCTCCCCCTCTGTATCTCTGTGTCTCTCTCTCTCCTTCTCTCCCCCCTCTCTTTGTATCTCTCTATCTCTCTGTCTCTCTGTCTCTCTTCCCTTCTGTATCTGTGTTTGTCTCACCCCCTCTCCCCCTCTCTGTAGCTCTGTGTGTGTGTCTCTCTCCCGCTGTCTGTGTGTGTCTCTCTGCCCTCTCTCTGTATCGCTCTCTCCCTCTCTATCTCCCCCCTCTCTCTGTATCTCCTCCCCCCCCCCGATTCTGATATGAGGCATTGGGCAGGCCATGAGGCACTCTCACAGCGCTTTATGCAGCACAGTGAACTTTAGCACGCTTCACAATGGGGGAGATGGGGTCCCTTCCTCCTCCTGGAGCCCATTACGACAAAGAGCAACAATGTGATCCTGTCCCACTTGCCCCTAGCAACAGGACACAGCTTACAGCTCAGAGCCCGAAGAGACTGGAGGGTTGTCTTGAGAACAAATGGGGTGCAAAGGCAAATACAGGGTCACTTCGCTCCTGCACTAAGGCTCTGGCCATCACCTTGCCATGTCCCCCCCCCCAAGCTCTTCAGCCAAGCCTGGTGGGCGCAAGCTCCAGCCCAAAGTGGCAGGAGGCAAAGGCTTGGGGAGGACCCATGCCCACCCTCCAGGGGGAGCTGGCCATGCCCACCCGGATCACACCCACTCCGGCCCCAGAAGAAAACCAAAATCTAGATGCAGCCCTCAATGAAACTGAGTTTGGCACCCTGCTTTAAACCAACAGTATTCCATAAATCAAATGACAAAAAACTCTACTGTTCCTACATGAAAATTAAAGTAATTGGAATTAATTAAACTGTATTTCAATCCATCTAGGAATGCTAACTAGAACCATTTTTGAAGCTAACTGCCATATTAATTGGCTGTCAAGCTAAGAGAAAGATGCAACAGATAGGATGAAGGTGATTTGCTCTCATTTTGTGTAGTGGAATTGATGAGGATATATAGGAAAGTGAAGCCTTTATCATTAATGAATGGGCTATAAAATCTATCTAGCTACTGGTAGTTCTCATTCAACATTTATTCAATTAATTGCTATAGGCAATTAATTCAATTAATTCAATTTATTGCTATAGGTATATATTACAGGCCACCCAAGCCAGCAAAAGAAACAGATGAATGTTTTGCTAAACAATTAATGAATATGTAGGAAACATACCACAGTAGTAATGGGAGACTTTAACTAACCTGATATCAACTGGGAGACAAACTCTGTAGCAAGTAGGAAACTGAACAGATTCCTAACCAATTTAGCTGATAACTTGTCATCCAAAAAGTAGAGGAGGAAACTAAAGGAAAATCTATACTGGACCTAATTCTTACTAAGTGATAGAGGGAATTGAAGTTGCTGGAACCTTGGGTGAGAGTGACCATGTCATATTGGAATTCAATATAATGCGAACACAAACACTAGAATAAAATCCAACTAGTGTCTTAAACTTTAAAAGAGCTGATTTTAACGAATTCAGAAATCACCAAAGAAAAATTCCATGGATAAAAATCCTAAAGGGGAAACTCTGAAAAATATGATCATAACAGCACAATACCAATGAAAAAGAAATCCAAGAAATCCAAGAAGAAACCAGCATGCTTGCACAAAGATCTTTCTGATAACTAAAAGAGAAAAAGGATAAATGCCAAAAATGGAAAGAGGGACACATAACTAAGACAGAATATCAGCAGATAGGCCAAATCTGGAAAGATGAAATCAAGAAAGCAAAGGCTCAGAATGAACAAAGATTTGCAACAAAAGTCAAAGATAATAAAAAATATTTCTTTCAACATATAAATAATAACAAAAAGTCAAGGAAACAGTCAGACCATTAAAGAGAGAAAATGGCAAGGAAGTAACAGGCAGTAGAGAGAAAGCAGAGCTGCTTAACTCATTCTTTGCATCTATCTTCACACAAAAAGAAACTATAGCCCAACCTACCAAAACATAACTGTAAAAGACAGACTAGAAATAAAAATTAAAATAAGCATGAAAATGGGAAGAGAACACCTGTTTGACCTTGATGAATATAAATCACCAGGACCTGATGGATTACATCCCAGAGTTCTGAAGAACTGATTTGGTACCATCTTCAAAAAAAAAAAAAAAAAAAAAAAAGGCGGGTGGGGGGGAGAACAGACCCAAGAAACTAAAGGTCAATCAGCCAAACATCAATATCTGGGAAGATACTGGAGGGAAAAAATAAATCTGTGAACATCTAGAAACAAATAAAGTTATAACTAGAAGCCACGCAGGTTTGTTAAAAACAGATCATGCCAAACCAATGTGCTTTCATTCTTAGATAAAGTAACTAAAGTCCAGCGAAATACTGTGGGCATAGTTTATTTAGACTTCAGAAAGGCATTTGAAAAGTAGACCACAACCTACTTCTTGGTAAGCTAGAAAAATGTGGGATAGACAGCATCATCATCAGATGACAAACCGTACTCAACAAGTAGTCCTAAATGGTACTACATCTACATGGAGGGAAGTAAACAGTGGGGTACCACAAGGTTCTGCCTTAGTACCAGTTCTTCATAAATGACTTAGATGAGGGAATAGAAAGGAAACTCATCAAATTTGCAGATGACACTAAGTTGGCAACAGTGATGCATTGGAAGAAACACCATTGCCAGTAACCAAAAACTGGTGGGGCCATAAAATAGAGAAAGTCATAGAAAATGAAGAAGCTACAGTGCTCTAGGACTTTAGACTTCAGAGAGGCACCTGCCATATAACATGCAACATTGATAAGAAAGACAAAAAACATCTGGATAGTGGATGTGGCATTACCTGGAAACAGCAAAATAGAAGAATTAGAGAGGATAACAAAATATAAAGACCTGCAAATTGTAATAGTACAATTGTGTTGTGGCCCCGCCCTCTGAGCCTGTCCCATCGGAGGAAGAAAGCTCCGAGCATGAGGAAGAGGAGTCAGCCAGGCCTCCCTCTCCAGGCCCCTCCCCTCTGGCATTGTCTCAAGTGCCGGCCGAGGGAGAGGAGACAGCTGATTCGGATCAGAGTGATAATGGAACATCATTCCTGGACGCACGCCTCCGAAGGCGTGATAAACGTTTGCAGCAGCTTAGGAGGCGTGCTAGGGATTAGAACTGAGTCACTGGACCACACCCCAGAGACTATATAATAGAGGGTGGTGGTCAAGGATCTTTGTGACGAACAAAGTAAACCTTGGATAGTCACTAAAGCCTCGTCCGGAACTGCTGGGAGGAATATTATTTCTGCTTGGACTTTTGTGAACGTTCGTATCTTTGCTTTCTGTTTGTGGAAATAAAATCACTTGGCAGACGGTGTGTCTATCGCTGCCAAGTGGGAGATAAGAACTGGGTGCGTTCCAAAGTGTTTCCTTAACCCTCGGCTGGCTGTGTTTTGTGTGTGTGTGGGGACGGGGACAGATCAAATTGTGACACATTAAAGCAAAGATAGTAGTGATAGTCATAGGTACCTTGAGTGCAATCCCAAAACAACTGGAGCACCTTTTGGAGACCATATGCATTGACAAATTCAGATGATTGCAAAAATCAGCTTTACTTAGAAGAGTTTACATCCTGCAACACTATCTGTAATACCATCAAACATCCACAGCTGCCTATCCCAAGTCCTTGGGAAGGAGTCAATAGGCAGACAAAAATGACAAATCCAATCTGAACATCTGGCCGACTATGCAACAAACCATAACAGTAACACTACAATAATACCTATAACATCATTAAACATCGACATCTGCCTATCCCAGTTCCTTGGGAAGGACTTAATGGGGGATTAAAATGATAAATCCAGTCTGAACATTTGGTGACTGTGTGATGTACCCTAAAAATATTCTTAAAATATACAAGATTTCATTTCATATGTTAGTCGAGTTCACTCAGGAAAAACAAAACAGAAAAGGCTAGTTACCTTATACGCAGTATCCTAATAAGAGTGGTAGTTAACTTTACAGACAGTTTTCCCATAATGCAACAACGGCTGAGAGAAGCAAGGAGATTGCTTGGTAAATCAGGCACAAAGTAAAGTAACTGGACTAAATGTTGCTGGGATTCAGGTGGCAGAAGAACAACTGTGCCATCTAGTGGATCTATGAAATTCAAGAAATTAAGTGTTACCTGCAGGTATCAGATTATGCTGTTTGCTATCATATTATTAGATTATGCTATAATAAAATATAAACTAAGAATCAAGCATTTTGGATAAGCAAAGTACATTGCAACTGAATTGAAAAAAATCAGTAACAGTTTTTCAAAAACAATTAGAAAAAGCCTTGAATTAACACACAATCTCTTCCTAGAACTTTATAACATGAAAACATATGGTATGCTTTCAATGAATAAGGCTATATCACTTTTTATCAAGGGAATATAACCTCAATGAAGGGTTTAAATCAGAATAATGTTTTTCTTTAAATTGGTGGAAGTCCCATATCTATTAATATTATCCTTCAGGAATATTATGGGTATGAATTATTCTAATTAACAGTATGCAACAAATCAGAAATTAAGCAGAAGTTAAACAAAGTGAAATCAAAAGGCAAATATCAAATATCCAATTACACGAAAAGAAAACAGAAAAGGAGACTGAATCCAAGTGCAGTACACACTTGTCTTTTTAGCCATGAAATGAGGGTACACAGTATCACCAAATCTCGTAGGAACTAACTCCCTCATATATACTGCAGTATTACTTCATAAACCTGTTACTTAGGTGAACACTAAGTTCACAACTGAGTGCCTTAATTCTCTTAGTACCCTTGAGTTATAAAAGTAAGAGGCTCTGTCTGCATGGACATCTGGACCGCAAATTGTAACTTCAGACGGTACTAACACCTGGGTTGAAGTTCAAGATTTTGTGAAGAGAACTGCTGTCTGTGAGATGAGTCTGAAAGAACTTTATCTCATGATGACTAATTCAGGGGAAGAAAGATAGAGTAAGTCTAAGCAATGAACAGTAATTCAATAAAAACAGAGTGCTTTTAAACTCTTGCCTTTTTTCCTTGCCTTTAGTATTTTTATAAATAACTCAAGTCAGCAAACATACCTAATACTCCTCGTTTTTCTCCACAACAACCCTGTGAGCTAAACTGGGATGAAAAAGAGTTAGGTTCAAAATCACCTAACGGCTTTCATGACTAAGGTAGACTTATAACTCTCACTTTCCTGGTTTCTAGCCTTGGTACCTTAACAACTAGATCAACTGCACTAGAACAGATATGTTAAGGATACAATATTGCACATTGTGAATGCAGAGAGATTCCAGTTGGGTGAAAAGTTAGTGTTTAAAAAATGGAAAATAGAAGACAGGGCGAAAATAGAGATAGTTCTCACTTAACAACAGCTCATTCAATGACAACTGGTCCTCATTGATATCATGATCCAGTCAGTTGGTAACCAGTTTACAATTACATCACAGAATCCGTGGTCATGGGATCACTATTTACAACTTGCCAGTTTTCAACAAACGAAGTCAATGGGGAAGCCAGGGGGTCACAAATAGTGATCACCTGATATTTGCACTTAACATTATTACAGGATTCCTTTAACAGCAACTAGAAGTGCTGTCATGCTTTATGACCATGCTATTTAGCCATGGAAATTCCAGTTTCAATTACCAATTTTAAACAAGGTTTTTAAACAAAGAGCCGCAGTGATGCAGTGGTTAGAATGCAGTACTGCAGGCCACTTCTGCTGACTGCTGGCTGCCTGCAATTTGGCAGATCGAATCTCACCAGGCTCAGGGTTGACTCAGCCTTCCATCCTTCCGAGTTGGGTAAAATGAGGACCCAGTTTGTTGGGGGCAATTTGCTGACTCTGTAAACCACTTAGAGAGGGCTGTAAAAGCACTGTGAAGTGATATACAAGTCTAAGTGCTATTGCTATTACCTGTAATAACAAATGATAGGGAAAAGGCTAAGCTCTTTGACTTCTACTTCTACTACTATAGCTTCTTTCCCAAAAGAAAACTATTTCAGATGAAATAGTTGTCATATAATATCTAACAAAGAACCAGGGTGTAGTTGATCAAGTCAATTAAACCAAGAGTCTCATAGAGGTCATCTCAGAGCTTTATTCATGAAAATTAATTGAAAATAGACGAGAGTGTCAAAAGCCTGGAGAAAGGGAAATATTTTCCCTATCTTCAAAACAGATAAACAAAGAGGACCCAGATAACTATAGACTTGTTTATGTCAATATAGGGCAAAGCAGTGCTTTTTATTACCTTGTAATAACCATGGTTGAAACTGTCAAAATAAAGATAAATATGAATTATCTTTAGAATAAATATGTATTTTATTGTACCTCTGTAGCAATTACTGGTATACCAGACATTGATACAAGCTGTTAAAGGAAAGCAATTTGTTCCCCTTTGCAGCTTCTTTTTCTGTTACCCTGATGGGCATAATAAATTTAACCCGGCATACGCAGTTGCTCCAATCCTATTTAAGCCATTGTGCTCTTTAAACTATAAGAGTTAAAAGAGAAAAAACATAAATGCAAGATGCAACCCTCTACAAAGATAGTTGAGTGTTTCTGGCTTAAGATAACAGTGGAAGTAGTCAATTATTGTAAGTTATAAAACACTCTTACTACAGTGTTAAACTAATCTTACATGAATATAGTTTGATTATAACTTTTATCATAAAAAAATCCTGAATCTATTGTTATACTTTCAAATAACAACTCCAAATGGAAAAAACAAGGAGAAACCCTACAGAATAAATCCTTTCTAACTTTTAATTTTCAAAATATTTTTCTTGCTGCAGTTTAGAGTTTATAATCAGTCTAGTTCTTGAAAATAATAATTACCATATATCAGAGGAGCAGCAGCCTGTAAACTCTGTAGAATTTCTTTGTTCGCTCGAGATGCAGCAGAATAAATAATACCAATCAATTGCTCTGAAAGTTCAGGATTTTTTAAGCCAAGAAGAACAAGCTGCTGGGGCAGACCAGCCAGCCAACAAGTTAATACTTTACTTTGGCTTCTGTAATGCACAAGAAAAAAACAATAACAAGTAAGTAATTTCATAATTATAATACAGCCACATGCACATTACACAAAGTTTGAAGGTATTTTTGAAGTCTAGAAAATAGGCTCTTAATTCACAATATTTTCATGAATGAATTTCAGAGGCATTATATTAATTTGATGAATGGGATTAAAAAGTTTCAGACAATATATATTGTGGGTTTATCACTGCATGCTCCCGCATTAGTTTTTTAAAGAACAAGACATTTACAAAGTGATATTAAAGTGGCTGCAAAATGTTATATTGGAAATTTCAACCAAAAAAAAAAAAAAAAGTGATTTTCTTTTATATTATATGACACAATGTTGAAAGTAATATATATTATTACCTATTTATATGAAGGTTCATCTCTTCTTTTTGATAAATTCTGGCAAAAAAATTCAAAAGTAATGTACGTACAGGAAAAGGAAGATTTCTTTGCTGATAAAATGTGTAGACTGCTTTCATCAAAGTTTCTGTTGCTGCTAAATAAGAGGATAAAGATAAAAATCAGTAATTATACTTTATTTTCTTTATATTTTGTAGAAAAAAAATTACATTAGATATTAAGAATTAGGAGAGCATAATCTAAGATGTGGATAGCATGGTTTTCTACAGTATAAGGTTAATGTAGATTTCAAAACCACTATGTTAATATGGAATAAATTAACCATAACTGAGGCTGTGCCAAAAAGTGCCTTATGATTGTTAGGACAAGAAAAAGCAGGTAATGAGACATAGTTAACCTATCAAGAGTTGTTAGAACAATAGCATGGACAATGTAAGATGAAATCAAGAAAAATCAAGGTTGCAGACGGATTACATTTTCAATGCCATACACAGGTAAGAGAAAGATTCAATATAAAAAACAAGACATTTGATACTGAGCAACAGACGAGAGAATGTGAAATTGAATTGTGTACAAAAATGAACATGTAACTGCCAAAATGCATCGTTGAAATTTAAAATAAACAAAGACATGAAAAAGTCTATTGTAAAATGGGCTAAGATTTTCGGACATAACGTATTGTTGGGACAGTGGTAAATTATATGGTTGAAAGGATTGGTATATGAGTTTAGAAAAATTATCTAAAATATATAATAGTACATCATACTTATGTTGAAAATGTGACTCAAGAAAAGTCATTTCATCATGGCTGGTGGACTTAAAATAAGCTAGAAAATTCTGGGTTCAAATATGTATTATGATGCAAAAAATTTCAAAGATTAAAAATCATTTGAAACAAAATTGATTTTGGTGCTATTACTGGACAACTAGAAAAAACCCATAAATTTTTTTTATACATGCTAAAAGTCAATTACTGTATATGTGCAAAAATGGAAATATTATGAAACACTCATTAACGGAAGAATGCTTGGTAAAAATGACAAAACTAGCAAAGATGACAAAATTAATTTGTTTGCATAGAAAAAGATAAACTATTACATTTATTAGCAAATACAAATTTACTTATAACTGCTGTTAAGAACAGAAGCCTTTTTCTTTTTCACATTTCTATTAATTTCTCTTATTATTTTTAAGTTAAAATTTGAATTGTCCCAAATGTGTATTTTCCAAAAGACAACTGGATTTCAATTCTTGGGTTTTTTTTCCTTTAAAAATGTTTCACTTCTCATCCAAGAAAATCACATTAAGGAAGACAAAGCCTCAACACTAAAGTATACAGAAAATCCACACAAAGATCAGTGTTTAGATTTTGATTTTCCCACTGGAGAACAAAATAGAAATGATCAGAACCCTACACCACTGGGCTAAAAGTTTGCCTACCAATAAAGGTGGGGGGGAGAACTAAAACACGTCAAGGAATCCCTCAGAACTTTTAATTATCCTAACTGGGCCTTCATCAAATTCAGAAAAAGAACCAGGAGGAGCATCTCCATTACAAAGAAGACAAGACAAAGAAGAGAACAACAAACCTAGCAACGTTGTCATTCCATATGTTACAGGAATATCTCTAAAGCTCAAGTGAATTTTCAACCAACACAATATACATGTACAATTTAAACTCAAGAAGTATAGGTAGAAGTTTGTCCATCCCAAGCAGAAATGGGCTGCTACTGGTTTGTACCAGATTTCCCTGAACCGGATGTTAATTTTCTGAGCAGTTTGGAGAACAGGTTGTTGGAAGAAATATTTCCCCACTTTACAGGGCTAATCCTGCAAGGGAGGAAGGAAACATTCTGGTATGCCTGAATTTCTAGCCTAATCCTTATCTTATTTGTCCCGCTGCTTTCAAGTGTTTTCAGAAACTGCCTCTGGGTTAAGCTTGTTAACATTGTAAGCTTTACACCCAGACTTTCTGTCTGTAGACTGAGCTTCTGCAGAATCGTTGTCTTCCCCCACCCCTGTTTTTTTTGTGGTACTTTTATTCCTGGGGCTTGACTTTTTTAAAGATTGTTACAGGATTGTTTTAAGTTTTTTGGAGTATACTTCCAACATGCCTGGAACAGCTATTTACAGAAGGGTTGGGATAGCCATAGAAGAAATGGCTGAGAGGCAGGATGCAAGCTTGGCATTCTGTCTGATTTTTTTACTGCGTTTCTGGGGGCATGTGATCTTTCCTTAAATCTGGATGACTACCTTAGGATATCTTGTGGGGTAAGTGAGACCAGCTGGTATCTTCAAATGGATCTAATGATTGCTTCTCCTGGGTGGGAAACTGTGCTTTATCAGTTCACTGAGCACAGGAGTCTCTTGTCTATTGGGATTCATCAGTCATCCAATCATGGTTGTCCCAAAGGTGCTTTTTTCAAGAGGCAACTGGATTTTCTTGGTTTCCAGTAAGTCCAGTTGCCTCTTGAAAAAGCACCTTTGGGACAGGAGTCTCTTGCATTGCTTTGGAATGGGCAATGCATATGATAAGTGGATAAGCTTACTGATAAGTGGATCCTCCTTCCAATTTGTTTTAGTTTTCTCTCATGATAATATGGCATAGTAACATGGGACCAATTGTAGAAAGTTAGCACCCACCTCTCTTCTAGAAGAATGAAATATTTTAAGAAATATTAAAAAGGAAGAATATATTTCCCTGAATGAGAAATGGAGAAACGTGTTTTCTTAGAGGGAGAAAGCAGTCCTCACCTTCCTTAATAGCCCACAGAAGATGTCAGCACTTAAAAGATAAGATATATTCATAGGCAAAAATTCCCTGCAGCAAGGTCTGAACAAAGGCAGAATGGGATTAGCCCTCACTCAAGATGTTAATTTGTCTCTTTAGCTCAGCATTTTGTAGTCCAAATATGTCCACCCACTTTCTGGAGTTTAAATGACCTCTCTGCTAAAGGGTTTCACTTTTTGAGCAAGAGTAACTTGGCTGCTGATAGTTATCCTTGTATTTTAACTATTTTAATTCATCAATGTGCTCTGGCAACCTGCTTGATTTGTAACTCCAGATTGCAGGTATTGCTGAGGAAAAGGAAGGTATTCAGACAGAATGATTTAGGTTTCCATGAAAGCTGTGACTCATTGATCTTCAGTGGGTATTCCCCCATATCTAATCTAATGACTGGTATTTAGGGCAAGCAAAGAAGCTTTTTGTATTTTTGTATAGGTAATCCTTGACTTATAACAGTTCATTTAGTGACCATTCAATGTTACAAGGGCACTGAAAAAAGTGACTTATGACTGTTTTTCACTTACGACATTGCATCCCCATGGTAATGAGAGGATGGGCAAGGCGAAGCGCCTCTTGAGGTAAGTGACATCGAGTTGGCCATGCCCACCCAGCCAGCCATTAGGGCAGAGAACCAGTTGTTAAAAAATTTGATCCCAAGGATAAAACACCCAGAGACAAACTGAGCAATGTGATATATGCAATTCAATGCACTGAGACATGTGCAGATCTGTACCTGTCTCCTATCCATTACTTCTTGTCCTTCTCTAAGCGAGCTATGGAGAGTAAATTGATACCCTCTTCTCTGCCACAGCCCTTCAAATATTGGAAGACTGCTATCATGTCTCCCCTAAGTCTTCTCTTTTTTAGGCTAGACATACCTACCTCCCTTAGCCATTTCTCATACAATTTAGCCTACAGATCCATTATAATCTTTATTGCTCTTCTCTGCATTGTTTCTAAGGCCTTAGCATCTTTTTTTTTTTTTTGGTACTGTGGTGACCATAATTGGATGTAATATTCCAAGTATGGTCTAACCAGGGCAATGTAAGGCATTACTGTTACTTCTCGTTGTTTTGATTTGATCTCTCTCTTGATACAGTTGCAACTGCATTGGCTATTTTGGCAGCTGCAGAACACTGCTGGCTCATACCCAAGTTGTGATCCACTAAGACACCTAAATCTCTCTCACAATTACTATGTTGAGCCAGGAACTGCCTATTCTATACCTGTGAATTTGGTTTTTCATGATTGAGGACTTTACCTTTAATCAATCACTTTCAGTAATTTCAGTTCTGAGCCTGCTGGAATTTTGGCAATCCAAGCAGGCATGGAACTGAAATTCTTTGGTAAGAAGCTCTTTCAGCCAGCCCTCAGAGACAAAACCCAAGTAGAATTTTCATTCTGTAAGATGAGAAAGAGCATAGTAAGTTAAGGAGTGCAGGAACCTCAGAGTGAGGGAAGGAAGTCCTGGGAGGCTAGGTGCAGGCCACACATGAGTTTATGTCTGCTCAGGGGGAGAAAATCCTGCTTGGATTTCAGAAGGGAAGATTTTCAGCTCCTAAGCAGAGAGGCAGAATGGTAAAGTAAGAAGCACGAGGTGCCTTGGGGGGAGGCCCAAAGAGACTGGCAAGGGTTGTGCAAGTGTTTCTCTGCTCAGGGATTGAAAATCCTGCTTTGATTTCAGCAGGCAGAGTGAAGAGATATTCACATGTGCCCTGTGCCAGCTCCCAAAATCTCTGCCACCCTCAAGGCACCCTGCACTCCTCATCTTACAGTGCTGTCTCTCCACTTAGAGAATGAAAATCCACAAGATCAGTTAAGAACTGCAACCAGGAATACGAGGGTTGTGATAGTTGAGCAAAGCAGTTATATAACATTTGATTTAACAACCATTTTGTTCAACAACTGAGAGTCCAGTCCCAATATGGCTATTAGTCAAGAACTACCTGTAATTAATAAGGGGTCTGAAAGGAAGGAAAAATCTACTACATTTAGCAAAAGATAAATATCTTACCTGTCTTCATGTTACCTAAAGATCCGTTGTGCAGAAGACAAGGCAAGAAACAATGGGTTTAAATTACAAGACAGTACATTTCCTGTAAACATCAGAAATATTTCCTAACAATAAGAGCTGTTAAACAACAGAACTGCCTTGGCATATGGTGGATAATCCACTGAAAACGTTTAAACAGATTACACAGCCGTCTGTCAAGAAAAGTGTAGTACACTGAGTTTTTACATTGAGCAAGTAGTTGAACTAAATGAGTTCCAAATTCCTTTCCAATCCCTGCATGATATGATTTTTATTATTAGAAAATATTGACATTATAGCTATGCATAACCAAATAAAATCTTTATTAATGTTATAGATCAGCATAAGTTAGGTGTGGTACATTCATTAAAGCAGAGTTTGTCAACCCCTGGACCATGGCCCAATGCTGGGCCACCAGGCCATTGGAAACCGGGCTGTGGAAATGGTGGATGAGTGCACACATGAGAGTGCATTAAGTTGCACTTGTGAAAATGGCACACACATGCAAAACCATCTACTCTTCCCCCCTTGCCGACACCACCACTTCTGCCAATGCACCAAGCCAGAAAGGGACCTAGATGATATAAAAAAATATATAAATTGAAACCTAAATGTATATATAAGAAGCAAAAATCTAAACATCTGAAAGAAGGGCTAGAAACATTAGCTGTATATAGGTTAATGTATGGAAGACTGTATCATGTAACAAAGAACTCTATGAACTAAGTGTTCACTAAGTCTAATTTATAACACAGGCCCTCATTCAAGTAATTTTGGGTGCTGCTGCACAGAATCCGGCAACATTCTACATAGCAAGTTTGAAAGCAATTGGATGGTGTAAAACTGTCCTTTGCAGCCTTGCTATTTATATAGTAATGGTAAGATGAGACTAGTATGAATATCTCTGCAATACAGGCACAGGCAAAGCATACACTCTGTTATTTCTGTGTGTCCAGTTACAAGGTATTGTCTCTCTGGAAAAGAACCTTCATGCCTTGACCTTCAAAGAAAGCTGAGGGAAGGGAAGGGAATGACATTGTAAAGTAAAGGCCCTTTTTTGTTTAAATACCTCAAGTTTAGTTAGGCATGCACAGGAGGACAGGGTAATTGCTGGATTTTCTGGCAATAAAGTTTGGGATTCTAACTGGAACCATTTTGTGCTCCATTTCTGCTACACATTATTTAACAAGGGTTTCGGCATGATCATAACCAATACTGAGTAGAAGATCTCAGAGAAGTCCAAAGAGATTTCGGTTGCCACTGCCTGCTTCCATGCATACCGAAAATCATTACTCTTAAAAGCCAAAGGGGGAAAAAACTCTTAAGACAATAATTGAATATAATAATCCATTCCACCCTAAAATTCCATGAAACTTGTCTGTAGACAGAAGGCGGCATTAGAGACACAATTAGAGATTTGAAGAGTTAATCTTAAAAACTTGGAATGTACCAATTCTAATGGTGCAAAATTAGAAAAGGGGTTTAGCTGGGCATTATAAAAGAGTTGTGTTATTGTCTTGAGTTCAATAATTTTAGAGCTGCTGATATGTAACGACAACTTCTTCCTTTAATATATTTAAGGATGACAAATGATCTCATATGTGGATTTTCAACAACAGTCTCTTTGGGCTTTCCTACTCCCAGCAAAGTAAAGGACCAACTCCAAGTATTTGAAACAGGAGATTTGATCAATTTTGTGTTCTAGAAATGCCTCTTGGTTTTCTAGAATAAATAATCTAGCGAAATTTCTCAAGCATGTAACACAGCACCAAATAAAGTTTGGGTGACTATAGTGCAGCAGCTATTCATATAATCTTACCTTTGTTTAGCTGGATTTCTAAAAGTCTCCAAGTCACTCTGAGCAATTTGTTCAGCTGCTTACTGTTTAATTTACAACCATCCTGAAGAGTTTCTATCACAAACTTTCTAATCAAGTCTAGCCAATGGGCATCCGTAGGCAGTGTTGAAGTATTTGATAGTGAGACCATGATTTCACATAAAGTTAAATTCAGCAAAAGATGATCAATATTGTTTGAAGATGTCATATAGTACTTGTTGCTAAAAGACACACACAACAAATGTAATTTTTAAATAATTTTTTCACAGTTGGCAGAATTAGTTTTACTTTGGTTAGTTTTGCAATTAACCAAAAATCCAGTCAGAGTGTATTGAATCTGAAGATGAATGCACAGAACTTTTCTGGAAATTAAGGTCCCCAGTTCAGAAACGACCTTGTCTGAAGTGATATACATTAAGAAAAGCTATTTTCCAATTAAATATCTCAGCTTGTAAATGAAAGATAGAAACGCCCATTAAGCGTTTCCCCATCAATTTTCCCTAAAAATGAAGTCCCAGAGACCGCAAATTATGTCAGCTGGGCTAAATTAGACACACAGGTATATTTTTCGAACAACGAATGTAATTTAGGGCTAGCTATACATCTTCCAGGCCTAAATTGTTTTCCAAGTCTAGACAGCCTAACTGTTCTCAGCATATATATTCGGCATTGATTTTATAGAAATTACTTAAAACACTGATTAGTAATTCATCAATTCTAATTCCCATTAAGAATGATGATTGTTTAGGTTGCTAATGAGCGGAGGATAGCATCAATATAAGTAAAAAGAGAAAGGAAAATTTGTTCCCAAAGGACAGAAATGCTTTGGACCAAAATAATTCTTGGTGTCTTTTCAGGGTTCACCTGATTAATTGATTTCTAATCACAATCCATTTTCAAACAGAAGAGGTTCCAGTGTTCTCTTGTTGTTTAAGATAGTACCCTCCATTAAAGCATATATAAGTTTTCCTTTCCTAAGATGCAATAAATGCTTTTCTTCAGTATATACGCTCATGGCGAAATTAATACTTTAGTCTGCACAAAGAAGAGTATTATTTTTGTTGAAAAGGAATAATATATGCTGTCATTACTGAATCAGATTTTCATAATCTACAGGGATATTTTCATTTAATCTGTAAAAATAAGTGAAGACTACAAAGGTTGTTTTGATTAGATATATATTCACCCTCATTTACCATCATACTCCTAATTTTGGTATTTAGATACAAAACTCACAAATAATTCGTAGACAAAAGGTAACACATTCAGAACCAAAGATAAATGGCTGCTACCATAGCAACTCTGAATTATAACTTCTCTACAAAATTTAAAATATTATAAGAAAGAGCTATGTAGTTAATTGTCCTAGATTCCTGGCCACTCATTACCAACAGTGTCTTTAGAATGCAGAGATCTCAGGAAGAACAATAATAGTCTAATTAATGGCACTACAGCCTTTTCTATTAAATGGAATCTATGTTGGCTATTCATCCCAGATAATTACATTTCATGTCCTTGGACTGAGCATTTCTAAAGCTCTTTGTTAATTTCTGGTGGGTAAGCTGAAATTGAGAGAACAATCCACCAAGCTAGCATTCAAATGCCTAAAATATGACAGTGGGGGGGGAGAGGAGATAATTGTAACTGTAACGATCAATTTTCTATGCCAAGAGGGTCTGCAGCAGGGGTGAAATGCTCCCGGTTCGGACTGGATCGAGTGATCCGGTAGCGATTGTGGCAGGTGGTTCAGAGAACTGGTAGCGATGGCGGCGTGAGGCTCCACCCACCCATCCGGGTGTCGTTACTTCTTGCTTTTAAAAAGTAAAAAAAGGGCTCTGACGATCGTGCGCCACAGCTGTGATTATCAGAGCCTTTTTTTACCTTTTAAAAGCATTTTTAATGTAAAATAATGCTTTTAAAAAGTAAAAAAAAAAAAGTTGGCCATGCCCACCCAGTCATATTACCCACCCACCAAGCCACGTCCACAGAACCGGTAGTAACAAATTTTACATTTCACCACTGGTCTGCAGTTTATTTTGTGCCCCCAGGACTGGACATTACCTATATCTTATTGAGCAAAGTAGTTTTCAAAAACTCTTGACCAGACATCTGGGACCATCCAATATTTATGGTGAAGGTCAAGATTACTGCAAATAGTAACCTGCATTTTGGTGCAACATCAATTCTTCTCTCAAGAGGTCCTCCTAAGCGTTTTCATATAGAGGTAGGAATATACAATAACACAACGCCCAAAGTAAAAAAGCAGGTAAAAAACCTGCTTAGATCTATTGATTGGGAGTGAATTTACAAAGATCATGCATTAATCTCCAGAGTGTCTATAGTCTATGCACATCCAGAATGTATTTCTTACTATAAGAACAAGTGATGAAGAGACAGGTTAAGAGCTGTATGATTCATATTTCTCAGCATCAAGTCATCTCCACAGCCATTCCCGGTTAAGTTTTAAACATGGACCCCTATGATTATGGACTCTTAGAACCTACAATGTATCTCACTCTCCTTGCTATGTAACAGTCTCATTCATACCTTTTCAAATGATCTTTCTTTCTCTGTTTGATTGTTTCTTGGAAAGAATAAGGAAAATAACACATAAAATGGTGATTGAAATCGATCAGGTAATTTGCTCGAAGCCATATTTCCTGTTGAAAAAATACTACATATCAATACTACATTACCATAGCTATGGTAATCATTCTAAGCGATCCCAACTAAAGTTTTACGAAAAGCAGTACATTTTCATAAACTGATGAAAAGCAGAACATTTTCATAAATTACTCCAACAAGTTAAGTTTCTTGGTATAACATAAATTAAATAAATACTTACTATTTTCTTAACCAACTGAAAAAAAAATGACATTTTTAATTCTGCCAAACATTATAAAGCATAGAAGAAACACTTTATAAAAGAAAAGCACAATTGAAAGCAAATATACATGTCCCAGAATAATGCTGCAGGATCCAATCTAGGTCAGTCATTCAGCCCATAGGTTTACTCTTCCAAGCTTTTGGACTTATTATGAAGCTCATCCTCAGAATGTATGGAGAGAGAGAAGTTCCTTGAGGATGGGCTTCAGACTAAACCTCTGGTTCAAGTGACCGATCCAGATTGGATCCTGCAAAGCCCTTACTATTTGTAGTAAGGTACTGTACTCGGACTACACAATGAGGCCACAGAAAGCTATGTTGAAATTCAATCTAAAGCCTCTGTTGTCTACCCCTGAGAAGGCAAAAGATGCTATTTACCTAGAAGTAATAACTTTTGAAAATGGAGACTTCTTTCTTTTTTTAAGTTTTTTATTTTTCAAAATATAAACATTCTATCCTTCCTTAAACAGTGTGTCGTCTAGGTACAAATATCTGTGCAACAACCTTCAGTATTTATAACCTTATTCACATTAATATTAATTCACTAATCTTAAAATTATAGCATATTAACCAGTTGAACATTATAAGCCTGTTCATTTTTCCTCTTAACATGTCTTCTAGTAAAAATATAATGATAGTATTAAACATAATTATCCTCATATTAACAATTTTCTTATTTATACCTATATCTTAACATATTTTCTAATTTTCTTTAATCTTCTTTTATTTCCAGTTTCCCTTTTTATCCTCTAACCATTAATAAAATACTTCCCATATCATATAATATTCAATTTGTTCTTTCTTCTTAATTGCTAGTGTTAATCTGTTCATTTCTGCACATTCTAATATTTTCCTAATCACCTTCTCCTGAATAAGAATCTCTTTACTTTTCCAGTGTTGTGCAAATATAATTATACTGCAGTTAAAACATGGATAAGTATTAAATAAGTATTCTCTTTATTATAACTTTCAGGTAAAATCCCCAGCAAAAATATTTATTTTATTTATTTATTTATTTATTGCAATTTATATGCCGCCTTTCTCCCTAGGGACTCAAGGCTGCTTACAAAATGACAACTTCAATACAAATCACAATACAATACCAAATTAAAATCGGTAACCCAATTAAAAAACGATTTAAAATTATACCAGTGTACCCCCAAACGGATCAGTTTAATTGGCGGAAGAGCCACGTCTTCAGCTCACGACGGAAGGAAAGAAGGTCGGGGACTGTCCTGAGCTCAGTGGGCAATCCATTCCAGAGGGTCGGGGCTCCCACAGAGAACGCCCTCCCCCTGGGGGTCGTCAGTCAACATTGTTTGGCCGACGGCACCATGAGGAGGCCGACTCTGTGAGAGCGCACAGGACGATGGGAGAACGGCTGGAGATGGTCCTGCAAGTACCCTGGGCCTAAGCCATGAAGGGCTTTATAGGTGAGCACCAGCACCTTGAAACGTATCCGGAGTGCCACCGGTAGCCAGTGCAGCTCACGCAGGAGAGGTGTTACACGGGAGTATCTAGACGCCCCCATAACTACCCGCGCGGCTGCATTTTGGACTAGCTGAAGCCTTCGGACACATCCCAAGGGCAGCCCCATGTAGAGGGTGTTACAGTAGTCCAACCTAGAGGTAACAAGGGCGTGAGTGACCGTGGCGAGGGCATCCCGGTCTAGGAACGGGCGCAACTGGCGCACAAGACGGACCTGTGCGAAGGCCCCCCTGGTTACGGCTGTCAGATGGTCATCTAAAGACAGCCGAGAATCCAGGAGGACACCCAAGTTGCGGACCCTATCAGAGGGAGCAAGGGTTTCACATCCGATCATTAAGGATGGAACCTCCAGATCCCGGCATGCCGGCATCCACAGCCACTCAGTCTTGGACGGGTTGAGTCTAAGCCTGTTCCTCCCCATCCAAACCCGCACCGCTTCCAGGCAGTGGGACATCACGGAAAGGGCATCCCTAGGGTGGTCAGGGGTGGAGATGTAAAGCTGGGTATCATCAGCATATTGATGATACCTCACCCCAAAACCACGGATGATCTCACCCAGCGGTTTCATATAGATATTAAAGAGCAGAGGAGAGAGAACCGAACCCTGAGGCACCCCACAAGTGAGAGGCCTCCGGGAGGATCCCTGACCCCCTGCCCAAACAAACTGCAGACGGCCCGAGAGATAGGAGAACCACCGTAAAACAGTGCCTCCTAACCCTATCCCCCTGAGCCGCTGCAGCAGGATACCATCCATGGTCGATGGTATCGAACGCCGCTGAGAGGTCAAGAAGGACCAGGATGGAGGAGCAACCCCCATCCCTGGCCCACCAGAGATCATTTACTAGGGCGACCAATGCCGTTTCCGTGCTGTGGCCATGCCTGAAACCAGATTGGTAAGGATCCAGGTAGTCAGTTTCCTCCAGAAATATCTCTGGTTTTAGCTCACTGCATTGTTTTATCATCTTTTCCAGCCATATCTTTATTTTTGTCGAATATTTTTTTGCTTCTACAAAATTTCCAATGCTTCCTTCCTGTGGCTGTCCCAGCTTTGGTCCGGCACGTAATGGCCGTCTTTTCCTTTCCATCGAGTTTGAGAGCCTTCTCTGGATCAATCAGGGAGTTTGTGGGCTCCCTGAGATCAGCAGTGTGCTCTCTTTATTCATCACCCCTTCGAGGCAATTTCAGGTCCAAACGGACCTCCCAGAGACTTGGATTTTGCCGCTGTCCCCAGAGTTCCAAAGGACACATCATCTCACCGCAACGTCAGCCACACCCCTCAAAAATGGAGATTTCTTTGGAGGATTAATAATTCTTGGACCTGGGCCTTGCTCCAACATTATTTCTACACATGTAGCATGTATATAACCCAACTCTTGCTCTGCTAGCACTCATATCCTCTGGACTTTGAATTCTGAAATGTCCCTGGAACATGCCTGACTATAATGCTCATTTAGCTTATTTCCTGATCATACCTGTAATTATTATTTGCACTACTTTGGTAAACATGCAATAATACATTCATAACTTTAAGTAATAGTATCTGTAATTCTAAGTAATTAATTTTTCTTAGGTTCAGCCATAAATTTTCAGTTTGAAATTTGAAAACCTAATCCTGCTCCCCACATAAAATCTGCCTATTTTGAGGAAGAAAAATACTTCCTGGTCAGTTTAGTATTAAATTTTCAGACAATCTAAAAAACCGTTACAAGAAAATGCTGCTTCATTTAGAAGCTGAATTTGTTCAAAAAAATACCACCGATATTTTGATAGAATCCTCTGACTAATAATTGTTAAAATTATTTTCTATTGAGTTCAAGGCAAGCAGTATAAGGAAAATGAGAAGAATTTATAATATTTAAAACCAATATTATATTGTACAACCCATTTGGCTATGTAGCCTTTTCTGCTTTTCAGGAAAGAAAACTTTATTTTTCATTCAAGATTTAAAAAAGAAATAATCTTTCTCTTAAATTCATATTATACATTCTGACTACTTGAATTTCATTTGCTATCTAAACAGAAAAACTCTAATGGTATATTAAAAATTAACATATTTTTCATATTTATGTAGCAGACAATGCACTTCCAATATTCATACAATTTCAGCAATTTAGTTTCTTACCATTTCATATGGATCTTTGTTTAGTTTTGCAAGCTTCCACAGTAAATGAATGATACCAAGTACTGCCTCCATAATTTTCTGAGATCCAGGTTCCAGAATATTTCCAAGAATTGGAGTTGCAAGTTGTGTAGGAGAGGCTTCAACCCAACAATCAAGTAATAATGGTATTATTACTTGAATGAAACCTTTTAAATTGTTCATGGATGACAGACCTTTTTCATCACTACTTGTCATGTTTAAAGACCTAAAAAACAAAGAGTTCACTTTTTATTTTCTTTTGTGTCCAAAATATTTACTCAGAACCATGTTATCAAATGTATTTAAGGATACATTCCTAAGCTTATTTATCAGAACAAGATTTAACATATACATATAAAATACATCAGCATACTAAATATTTCAGAACTAGTTAGTAAATAGTCCAATTTACAAATAGCAGCCCAGAGTCACCTTGTTGGGAAAATGGGCAGCATAGGAATTTAATAAATAAAAATAATTTTAAATATAGCTTCTGAAATAATATATGTATTATTTACATAATTTCAGATCCCCTATGCAGCATGGCATCATTCTGCTATATTGGAGCATATTTACTGTTTATGTGCATTTGTTTATACATTAGATTCAATCAGCACATCTTTTTTGGCAGAAATAATAATGTTCAACATTTCCATTACAAAGTTTTTCTATTCTTACTTTGGGAATATTGTCATATATTGTCTTCTTTGCAAATTTTGCAAGGAAGAGTAGGAACATTTAAAACATGTCTTACATATCACCACAGGTTTTCTAAAATAGCCATGTCTCGGAACTCTCTGGGCCATTCAAAATCTTTATTTTCTGTAAGGTCTTCTCGTCCAACTTCCTGCTCAAGCAGGAGACCTTCTATAATTTCAGATAAATAAGCCTCCAGTAATGGAGCACCCACAACAAAGGCAAGTTGTTCCATTGGTTAATTGCTCTCAGCATTAGGAAATTTCTCCTTAATTCTAGGATGCTTATCTCCTAGGTTAGTTTCCATCCTTGTTTCTTGTCTTACCTTTTAGTAAGGTAAACAATTTGAAGGGAGGGGCTTGCCTTTGTAGGAACAGAAATACTGGAACAGTGCTAAATCTCCTCTAGTATGCCTTTTCATTAAACTAGACATATCTAATCCCTGTAACCATTCTTTGTATGTTTTAGCCTTCAGTTCCCTGATCTTTGTTGCTCTTCTCTGCAGTCTTTCCAGAGTCTCAACATCTTTTTATATTATGATGACCAGAATTGGATGCAGTATTCCAAGTGTGGTCTTTCTAAGGCTTTGTAAAGTGGTATTAGAATTTCACATGATCTTGATTCTATCCCTATGTTAATTACATTTTTGTCCTATTGAAATGTAATTAATTTTTAGCTTTTAGCTTCAATTTTTAACTGATTGTGGAATATTAGATCTAGGATATGTAGATATTTAATTGAATCCATTTTTTTTCTTGTGCCACAAATTTTTCCTTGCCACAAATTGTCATCTATTCCAAAATGTAACAGAATAATCCCTATGTTTATCCATTGGCCAAGTGTTTTCCTTCAAGGATAGAATAAAACAGCCTTTAATACAGTCACTACCAAGTACAGTATACAATTTCACAAAATCATAGGGTGGGAATGGACTTTGGAGGTCTTCTAGTCCAACCCACTAGGACTTCTGAGGCAGAAGTCCTGATACTGTCTCGGAAAAATGGCTGTCCAGTGTTTTCTTGAAAACCTCCAATGATGGAGAACCCACAACTTCAGGAAATAAACTGTTCCACTGGTTAATTTAATTCTTCTCTCCGTCTGGAAATTTCTATTTTAAGATTGGATCTCCCTCTGATGAGATTCTACCTATTGCTTCTACCTCAGGTTCTATGGAGAGTAAATCAATGCTCTCTTCCTACGACAGCCATTCAACTAGTGAATGACTGGTCTCATGTGTCCCCTAACCTTCTGTTCATTAGGCTAAACATACCTAGTTTCCTAAACTGTTCTTAACAGATCCCTTTTTATCTCTGTTGCTGTTCTCTGTTGCTGTTTCTAGAGGCCTCAGCATCTTCTTTCTATTGTGGTGGCTATACTGGATGCAGTATTCCAAATGTGGCCTCACCAAGGCAATATAGAACAGTTATATCACTTCTCTTGATCTTGATATATCTCTCTATTGATGCAGACTGGACTGCATTGATTTTTTGGGCAACTGCAGCACACCGATGAATCATGTGTAAGCACTGGACCACCCAGACATTTAGATACCTCCCAGAGGCACTATAGCTTTGATGGCAAACCTGTGGCATGCGTAACCGTATTGGTAGGTACTTGAGCTCAGCTCTGGTGTGCACATGCTGATTTTCAGGCCTTCTGGGCCCACCAGAAGTAGGGAAGCAGGCTGTTTCTTGCCTCTGGAGGGCCTCGGGGTGGTGGTGGCCTGTTTTTCTCTCTTCCCAGGCTCCAGAGCCTATTTAGGAGCTTGGGGAGGGCAAAAACGGCCTTCCCCACCTCCCTTGAGGCCCTCCAGAGGCTGGAAATGGCCCATTTGCCAACTTCCGGTGGGACCGGAAGTTAGCAAACAGGTCTACCAGGCCCACTGTGCCATCGCGTGCCAGGAGTGGAGGGAGCAGGGGGGATTGTATGCATGCACGGGGGCGTCAAATTATGGATGTGGGCATGCATGCGCGTGACCCCCCTCCCTCCGTCCTGGCACGCGATGGCAAAAAGGTTAGCCATCACTGCACTATAGTGACCCTCTGTATGACCCTCTATCTGTGCATCTAGTTTTTTCTGTCTAGTTGCAACATTTTATTTTTCTTGCCACTGAACTGCACCTTGTTGGATAAGGCCCAACAAGGGCTTAAATCTTTCAAGATCTTTTTCCCAAAGTGTTAGCAATAGCCCCCTCCCAGCTTTGCACATTTGATGACCACCTTTCAATCCTCTCGTACAGGTCATTTATGAAAATATTGACGGCCAATGGGCCTAAAAAGAACCTTAAGAAACTCTACTACATGCTTCCCTCCACCCAGATGTAGTTCACTGACGACCATATGGGAAAGTGGTTGGTCAGCCAACTGCAGATTTATTAGGTAGTGGTAATGTCTCTCCCATGCACTATTTTTTACCAAGAAGCAGAATGTAGACTACTTTATGAAATATTGAAATCTAACTATACTATATCCACAGTATTTTCTTGGTCCACTAATTTAGTCACTTTATCAAAAACAATATGATTTTTTTGGTAAAATAACCTATACATAACAAACCCAAGCTGGATTCTGGGAATCATCTGTTTACTAGAATCAGAGAAAAAATAAATACATTCTAATTTTTTACAAAAGCAAATTCCCACTGAAGTGTTCTAAGCTTTCAACAAAGAATGCATAATTAAATTTGAAAAGAATATAATAAATTACAACAGCTTTATTGAATTGTTTGGTAAACAATAACTACTAAATGTAGCATTTTAAACTAGTTCCAAGCATACAAATTTCTTACCTTAATGTAAACAATGAATTAATTTTAGGATATAAGTCACCATTTTCATACAACTGGATGTGCTGTTGGCCAGCGGCATGTTCTTGCCAATTGACACATAAGGACTTCTGAATTCCTACACTATGAGTTTGCTCTTTCTGCCCCTCACTGTCAATTTCTAGTACACTAGAATCTTCTACCAAGATCTGGAGGAATTTTTGGAGTCTAACTAGAACATTCAGCCTCCATTGTTGAGACATCATTCTGCGGCTAGGATTAACAGAAATCATCCAACTTATTTTATCTCTACTTTTCTGCTGTGTTGACAATTGCTGATGAGAAATAAGTTCCACAAAGTTATTCAGTAATACAGTACTGCGATCCCTCAGGAGAGTAGGGTATTCCTTCAAAAAAATATCCAATACCTTCAGAGAATCTTCCTGAATTTCTTCACTGATGTGAGTCATGGCACTAGAAAGATGAGCACTCATTAAAGGGAAGAATGGAGAAATATGTTCAGCTCGTATTTTGGGAGCCAGGAATTGAAGAAGGCAGACTGCTGCTTTTCGCACACTAGACTCCTTGTCTGTAAACACAGCGGCTAACTCACTCAGTATATTTGAAAGGTGAGCATCAATTATGAATGGATACTGAGACAGCAGGTCCTTGAGTCCAAAAAGTGCACTTTGTTTAACTCCTGCACTATAATGATTCATCTGTGAAAGCAGATCCTAAAATATAACATAAAACATTTCTGTTAATACTCTTTGCATTGTAAAATGTTTTAGAATTTAGATACATCACAATATATATTCCTAAAAGTATATTTTTTAAAAAATTGATAGTGAGATAAATGGATTGAAAATTGTAATATAAAGAGCTGAGCGTGATATGCAGGATATAACTGACATAAAGCAGAGAAAGCTATAATTTATAACAGACAATCTACTATGGTGACTAAAAATTATCCCAGTCATTCTAACTATAGCATTGTTGTTCAACTAAAATTAAAATGAAAAAACATGGAACACTTATTCAATTATACAGAGATCTGGATTATATATGGAAATCAAAAATTTATTAATTACATAGAAATCTGGACTATATATGGAAAAATACTCTTTTCCATGTCTGGTAAAATGCTTAGTTTTAAAAATTAACAGAAAAGTTAATTTCTGTTAAAAATGGCCTGAAACTAATTACAACAGAGTACTCAAACTTTTGTTTTTACCTTTATATTAAGCTTTCTATTATTGGTTGGAAGTATACTACCCTGTCTCAGCTGCTCAGGAAGATGTATAGTCTTTGTTCTGAAATTTGTGTCAGTTGCATTTTCTAGTCGAGGCTTCTTTTTCCCAACTTTTAATTTCAGTTTATGAAAATCTTCTTGATGTTTTCTCTTTTTAGTCATTTTGAAATTCTGCAAAAAAAAAAAAAAAAAAAGTGAACATTTTCTCAGAGAGAAAAAAATTATTTGCAATTGCACTGATAAAGTAAAATATTCATTGAGATATTGCATTTAAAACTTAATAGTCAAAAATCTCTTAGTTCATATCAAATCTAAATTAAGGACAAAATTTATTGTTCCTTATCCATTCCATAACATAAGCTACCTGAGTATCCATGAACAAGGCTATCTTCTTTTAAGAAAAACTTCTTTTAAGAAAAGAATTAAAATATATTGCATTTGGATGTCATACTAAAGATTCTAGCAGGAAAAACATATTTTTTTATTTTAATCCAATTTTCATTATAAAAATTAAGTTAACACACAGGACAATTAAAAATAATTTTGCATTAACATAACGTAAATTTATATTACATTTACATACATAACTAATTCAATGCAAACCTCTAAAATTCTTTATTAAAATCATAATACAATATAAAATCCAAGATGCACGACAAGATATATAAGGCACAGAGATACTGATTTTAATGATGTCTGGATGACCACTATTTCATAAAATGAAAGATGGTTGAAAGAAAGTATTGAAAACAGACATATTCATTATCACTATTAATTTACAGATATAATAGAACTAGATAGAAGATCTACGTCTAACTAATTTTCTTATTCTAATATTCTGCTCAAAACTAGAATCAGTTCTTAACTGCTGTGGGGGAAAACCTGATAATGTTACTATGTCAAGGTTAAAACTGACCTATTTAACATACATAATAAATATGACATTCCAAAGGCTTATCTGCTGGAAACAGTAAACACTTTAAATGTGAAGACTACTGAAATGGTATTCTGCCTTCCAGCATTTTCTGCAAGAATGGAAAAATTGTTATTTAATTCATTTTAAGTTAAAAAAATTGAGTCCAAGGAGCGCCCCCCCCCCACGAATCAACAAGAATACCCTAAAAACCATCCTAAAACGTAAACTTGATGAGAAATCTAAATTTAAACTCAGATACGGAAATTCTCATTGGCTAAATATCCACCATGTTTAAATACTCTTTTTAACAGGACTGTCGTGGCCTACCGCCCGAAAAACACCTAACTGGTTAGCAGGGACCTCTCGTGTCCGAAGAATCCAAAGATTTATTATTTTGCAGAGCTGCTCCTAAACCACCGAAATCCCACTCGGCGGCAGTCAAACGGGGGCAGGAAACTGGAGGGAGAGGTCCTCAACAACAGGATCTCGGTCAGAAAAGCCCTTGGGAGCCCCCGAGGCACGGGAAGAGTTGGGCTCCGTTTATAAATGTCCTTTTGGCCTTCCAGGCAAAGTTTGTCCTCGGTCTAGTTTTCCTCCTTCCCGAACCTCCCGCAAAGATACTCACCCACCCAGTTCCGATCAACCAAACAACCTACTGGCGGCCACGATAACTGCCTTCGAGATTTCTTCCCGAGTCGAAGTCGAAATCCGGCATCCGGTCACATTTTCCGGAAATCGCTGTATTAACAAGGCTCGCAGCGGTTCGCGATTGTGTTGTCGAAACTGGAGGTTCCTGCGATTCAGCGGAAAGGAACAGGGAAGGAGCTTCCGCTCAGCAGGAGCAGAAGAATAGCAGAATAATTGACATGGGAAGTGTACAGTTACACCAAACAGATTTTGAAATTGCGGTCAAGCCTCCTCTAGGTTAATATTTCCCAAACTCGGCACACATCTTAAAATTGGGACAGCAAAGCTAAGGAAAAGGTTTCTTCATACCTCATTCAAGAATGTAATAAGGCTACATAACGACCACATAACGACCTAATGGGGCTTCGTAGCATCAGTACTAGCATACAATCATAATTGTTGCATTCCAGTCATGTGAAACCGCCTTCAAATCAAGAATATAATGTGTGTGTTTATAACAATCTTAACAATCATGGGTCTTTGGTCTACTAAAATGTAACATTTTTAAATAGGTTTCATCTGAAATTATTGTCAGTTTCAGACTACCCTTGTCAAATTACGGAACAAGCAAAAATATACAGCCAATGTGATGCAAAAATATGCAACAATGGCATTTTCATGGATTCAGAAGAAAGCAGAAACTGCACAATATGTCACATCATGAATAAAGGCAAATATACCTGCCCCAGGATAACCTTGGAGGGTCGAATCCGGGTTGGTCACTGGGACCAGAAGTTTAGTTTTCCAAGCTTTCAGACTCTTGCTGAAGCACATCCTTAGGGAATGTCTCTCTACTGGAATGTGTGCTTTGAGCTATTCAATAGGTAGTATTTATGTGGTGCCTGGTATGTGGCTTTTTAGTTGTTGATTGGGGTGCTGATGGACAGCTATTAAACCTTTGGCTGTTGTGCACTTATCCAGATTTCATCTTGGAATATGTCACAACATACAAATAACATATAGGTAGTCCTTGCCTTATGTCCATTCATTCAGGGACCATTCAAAATTATTTTGACATTGAAAAAAATGGACTTATGACTATTCTGGGAAGATTCAGCATCTCAGCCCCCTCAGTCATGTGATCGCAAACTGATACTTAGGTTCCACCTTGCACTTATAAAGTTGTAGCAAGCCAGTCATTTGATCACCATATGTGATTTTCTCAGCTGACTTCCCACAAGAGTCAATGGGGAAGCAGGTCAAGAATATCACAAATTCTTCTAATAAGTTGCTCGAACTGCTTTTTCTCCTGAGGAGCCTGTTCTTCCATACCACCCTCTCTGTAGTATAGACATTTACACTTTGTAGTGAGGCCACTCCAAACTCTCCCAAAACTTCTTTGACCCATCCACAGTGTCTGCTAGCCTGCCTATGCCTTGTATCAGCTGGTCACTATAATCTCCATTCCCCAAGAGCACCCTCCATCACTCACTTCCGGTACACCCGCATTCCTTGCCTGGGATTCCACTTCTTCCTGTTTAATGACTATTGTTGTCCTGGGATTATGATGGCGACCAGAATTGCTGTTGCTAAATAAATGACTGATGCAGTCATTTTATATCATGTTTTACAACCATATCATTTAGAGACAGCAATTCTAAACCCAATTACTGTTGCAATCTGAGGACCAATTGTATCAATTGTGCATCCAGAAACTTTACATGATGGAAAGGGATAACTTTAAGCACTTGTTGCTCTTTGAACCTGATGGCTTTCTTGCAGTATTTCATTACTAAACTAAGTAACATCATCAGTAGGGTTTGCTCATATTTTTATATACTAGTGGCTTGCCCTGTCAGCATTGGTAGGAGTGTTCTTGGTGGTTCCTTAGTTCTGCTACGCAGTTTATTAGAGATTTGTATCTGACACTACTGGGCAGGACATTCTGTCATAGGTATTCATGCAGAAAGAAAAATTGTTCCTTGATGGAACAGTGCCTACATGCAAATTTCTCCCATTTATGCTTTATGAAGTGTTTGATTTTCATATGTGGTATTTACAGAAAAAATATTTACAGGTCAGAGTTGAACTGTGGGGTCCTTGGGGCTCTCTGAATTTGGTGGTTTTCTTGCAGATGCTTCGTTAACAAACTAGGAAATTAACAAATGAATTTCTTATTTATAAACTGGATTACATCACAGCATGACTCAAAAATATATATGAGACACAGAATAAGTTTAGAAATATAATTGTTTTAAACCTGTATGATTGTCTTGGTCAGAGACGTATACCAAATACATGCATAAGGAAAATGTAATATTTTTTCAAAGTCTGACTTTATTTAATTGAATTTAAGTAGCCACCCATCTGACATATGTGACTATGTATGGCACACACAATTAAAAATGTCAAAACAATTAACAATTAAAAATTAAAATACAATTTAAACAATTTATAAATAACACAAAAATCACAGGAGAGTGGATTCCAAAAGTTACAAAAAGTATAACCATTTCGCAGTATTTAGTATTCTCAACCATTATATACTTCTAGAATTCCTCACTAGATTAAAATATAGCACGATAATGATTCTAATAATTTTGTGATTAATAATCAGAATGTGCTGTAACACATGAATGAATTCTTTAGGATTTTTTTGTCCTCTCCAATTTTAATATGGACCTCAGCAGACAAAATTATTTTGAGCGTATCAATGGTACACAGCCCTACCTCCATCTTCAAACTTTTGAGCTGAATAAATTATCAGAAATCCTAAATAAGACAGATCTACCAAAATACTCCTGTCAAATGTGCACAAAAGAGCATTAATTAAGCCATTCTCCTGAGACTGTTGTCTTCATTCCCCTCTGCCTGCTTCCTCTTCTACTGACAAAAATGTTTTTCAAGGCAATGAAAGCAATAAAAACCACGTCATATATTCATGTTAAGAAAGTGACTAGATTATATAGGAATATGATATTTGCTGATAAAATGAAGTTGTAAAAGTAATGGAAAATGGAACTTACAAAAACATTTCATTGCAGTATAGTTGGTGAGAGCTTCATACTTCATAACTGAGTAGAATAACAATTCAATTGGAAAGAAAAGTTAACAGTGATGCCTGACACATAACAAGAATATCATACTATTGTCTGCATCTTATATAATTGGCTTGTGGCAACTATGATTTGAATGAAAAGTAAACTGAATGAAACTTAAAATTTAGTTAAGATGAAAGTATGGTTCATCTTGAGCCGATAACTGTTAGACAAGAGGCCAGTTGAAGAAAGGCAGTGACAAACTATTTCTGAAAATGTTATCAAGAAAACTGAAAAACTTGTCTAGCCAATTGCCAGGAGTCAAGGTACTTCTCCCCCTCCCCCACATCTAGGTTTGGCAGCACAGTACCATTAGATTATTTTTAATCTGTTACTAGGGGTGAAAAATCTCAGTTGCTAGGGAAAAAATGAAGAGTTTCATCCTTATATCATGTTTTGAACTTCTCAGAAACGTTTGCTATGCAATGCAGAATGCTGTAATAAAACTTCAGCCCAATCTAGCAGCACACTTTTAATGGGGTGTTTTTGTAATTTATTTATATATTTTTTCTTTACATACAATGAGTGCTTGCTGAATAGCATACTGTCTGAGTCAATTCGCTTACATAGTAATACTTTTTAACATCCTAGTTTCTACCTCTGTTATCCAATCATAGATAAAACAAGTCCCAAGTTCGAAAATACTGTGTCTTCTTTTTCTTTTATCTTCACTGTTAATCTGTCAATTTCTGCAGTCTAATAGTTTTTTTATTATATCTTCTTCTGTAGGTGTTTCCTCATTTTCCCAGCAAATACAATTCTTGCTGCTGTCAAAACATGTAATATCAAATATACATATAATTTGATTTTTAATTATTCTTAAGTGGGCTTCGCTAAGCAATAAAAAGTACACATACCAATAATGTAACTTAATGAGAGAGAAAAAGGAAACTTCTACTAGAAACAAAACCATTCATATCCCTAGTTATCTAAGAATATGTGCATGAAGAAACAGACAAATAACAAGGGACATCTTTTGAAATTGACATAAAGCTTTGGAAAATCACAGCTGCTTTAGCTAGTGAAGAAGTGTTTCATTTTTATTAAAACATATTGCAGTGCACTTCTTTTTAAATGTTTTGACAACTCAAATTCCCAGTTATACAGTAATACATTTAAAATGATTATTTAAAAAACAAAACAAATATCTTGATTTGTAAAACAGGACATTCAAGCTTGTTAAATTAGTGTATAAACAATCTAGTCCTCCAGCTGAAAATACGGTGTTTACACATATACCGGTTATCATAAAATGTAACAATTGATGCTACAGACCCCTACATCCTGGACATAAATTGTTTCAACTTCTACCTTCAAAATGATGCTATAGGGCAGGGGTCTCCAATCTTGGCAACTTTAAGACTTGTGGACTCAGCAAAACTGGCTGAGGAATTCTAGGAGTTCGAGTCCACAAGTCTTAAAGCTGCCAAGATTGGAGATCCCTGCTATAGGGCACTGCACACTAGAACAACTAGACAAGAATGCCATCACTCTGCTAAAGAACTAATTCCCACAACACTGTCAAACTATTTACTAAGATTGTATTGCTACTATTCTTCTCATTCTATTACCTATCTCCTCCCACTTATGACTATAAACATGTTGCTTGTATTTTTACGATTTATATTGTTGTTTCCTAGTACGATTTATTGCTTATTAGTAACTTATGACTGTCACTCAGTGTTGTATCTTATGATTCTTGATGAATGTATTTTTCCCTTTTTTCTTTTTTTCCCCTTTTATGTACTCTGAGAGCATATGCACCAAAGGCAAATTCCTTGTGTATCCAATCACACTTGGCCAATAAAGAATTGAATTTTATTCTATTCTATTTTATTTGGAGATATTTGTTTGTTAATGTTAGCTAAATAAAGTTTCCATCTTTAGAAGTGCTACATTTCTGAAAGTCAGCTTCTAAACTCACAATAATTCTTGTCTGAATGTGCACTACGGAGGAAAGATTAATAGACGCTTGAGCTCAGTTTGAGTTGTGCAGTCTTTGGCTCTGAGTTGGCTAGTTGTTTGCAGATGTTTTGTTACAGATAATATCTTCAATACTCGGTAGTTAAGATTACCTAATCAGGTAACGCAACATTTGCAAGGAAATAACCAACCTCAGAGAGCACGAGAGAAAGAGTGACAGTTGAAGGCAGTAGGACGCACTCTATCCAAATCCTTCAATGAACCGCAGGTAACGGGACGAACGTAAACGAAGGTCCTGATTGTAAACCCAAACCCCGCCGGCTCTGCTTCAAAAACATCCCATAGGCTGCCGTCCGCCAGTCACCGAAAGACTTGCGCACGCGCAAAATGGCTCTTCCTACTTTTGTCGGAATAATTACCATCAGTTAGACGGAAAACCCTAACTGGATAACCAGGAGAGGGAACGGCATTACACATTTATGTTTTATTGTTCTAACGAAGGGTGGTGGTGTAATCAAACTAATAAGGAAAAGGAAGCAAATCGCGTTCTTTTTGCTCATAATTGCATACACTTGGATTTGCTCCTCACTTTAGTGCGCAGGGGATTGCAGATTTTTGCTAAACAGTCGGTCTTCCCTACACTGTCCCACCGTGTCGGAATTTGAAAAGAGCAGGAAAGGGGGGCTAATAGTGTGACTGTGGGAGGGACAAAGAGGTCTAGCCTTCCACCCCAGTTTCGAAGCGGGAGCAGAAAATAAAGGCCGGTAATGGTGGTGCATTAATAACTAAAGATTGCTATTGTCTTTCAAATCTAAGACGCTGGCGTTGCAATTGCAGAACATTTTTTTTCTTTCTGTCCCCTTACTGTTTTTTCGGAAGTAGTGATAACAGCAACCACTACAAGACCATTCTGTTTGGATCCACCTTACGTCCCTTTATTTCTAAATCTACGACCGCTAATGTGCATGTAAATTGCTGGGCCGTTTTTTTGTCAGGCTAACATCTTTGCTTTCTTTTATCTAAACCAAGAAGAGGATATCCGCAGCATCGAGGAGAAAGGAAGGGGAAATCTGAGAAGGCCTTTATGCACAGAAGCCTGGTAACATACATGCATATATATTTGTGTTTATTTAGAAGAAAAAAACGTTTCAGAGAAGCACTTTGAAATCCTCTCTCCTCCATTATCATTTGCCTTAGGCCATGCTTAAAATGTTTTATAGATAGACGCAGATTTTTTTTTCTTTACTGTTCTCAACAGTAAATCTGTCAGAAATCACAAAATCTCAGTATCTAGGAGTAAGCCTCAATGAACAAAGTTGGGTACCATTGAATAAATGTGTTGCTAACGTTATTTAATGTAAGCAAGATTAGATGCAGTTTTCTGAAAATGAAAATAAATAGAATACTTTATAAATCAGTTTTAATTAGTTGCTTTGGTTCCAAAATTAGAACTACGATTTTAAAAGAACTTGCTTTTTTTCCACGAATTTTTTAATACCGGTAAAACACTGTGATCTTAGAAAACATCCAGGCAGATAGTGTTAAGACAGATTTACCCTTTAATAAAATCTCTAGTAAAACCTTGATTTTGTATTTTTGCATGTGTTTTTTTGCAATTTTTGGCGAAGTTTGGATGCAATCAACTTTCACAAGTTATACAATCGTTTTTCTGGCAGTAAATAATAGATTGTACTAATACTTTACTTACAAATGTACATTTTTCTCTTGATTTTGCTTGGTTCCATTGACAATACAGTCAATTTTTTCAGATCTTACACGTGGGGGGGGTGTGGTGTGTGTGCATATCCCAAGATAGTGCCCAAGAAGTTATAAGGGTTCTTCATGACTCACCTTTAGATACTATCTGTCTCCAAAACTGAGTCAGTTGGAAGGACCTCAAAGAGGGTATGGCAAAATGGGTAATCAATGTGCTAACAATTTTGATCTGCTTGAGAGTTGGCGTCTAGACTTGTTAATTTTAAAAAAGAAGGGAAGAAAAATAAATAATACTTAATTTTGCCTCTGTTCTGTTAAACTGTTTTTCAGGGCATTTGGAGATATCCCTTATTCCGGGCTTAGTATGATCTGCTATATTATGAACTCAAACATATTAAGTAGAATATTGATTTAAAGATATTAAAAACTATTACTAAGAATATTTGTTTACCTTAAATGTCCCTTTATTTGAGGTCATTATTCCAACAGCTAGGGTCTACATGACAAACATATAGGGTAGGCTCCTCGCTGTTTAGACAATGAACAAATAACTGTTCCTATCTCAACAGCAGCTAAATATCTTTCAACTGTTTCTCTGAACATTATATTACCAAAGTTCTTGATCTGTTTTGCTGATGATATATTGATTGGAGTACAGTATCCAAACACAGTAATGACTTTTCTGTAAGTCAATTTATTTTAATGCTCCTGTCAATCAATTATTTTGTTCAGTTTCCTACTTCAACTAGAAAGCTTAATTTCATTCAGTAATCTTCATTTTGGGCAGGAAGGAGGTTTGCCTATTGAAGACGACAGCATAAAAGATTAATCTTATATTTGTAAATTCTCCAGTATTTTTAATTACAGTTTTTATGTTGCTTAAATGTCAGAAAGAATTGGAATATAAATAAATACATTTGATTACAACTTGTTAGGAAATTCTTTGGGAAGTTCAGGAAGAATCATAAAACATCTACCTGAGAAAAGTTTTTAATCCATAGTTTATGTTATTGAAATTTGATTCTCCTAAATTTCAAGTGATACCAGGGATCCAGAAAAGGAAAATATGTTTGACTCAGCTGATGATTGAATATAAAAGCAAATATTCTGCAGACCAAATATTCGTCACTTACTCATGCTAATCTGTCTCCCATAACTGCGTCTTAACTTATGATGTAAATTTAAATTCACAGACTTTTATTTTATTTTATATTCTCAATTTTATACTCCTCCAGTTTTCATAGTGATACTAATATCTTATAAAAGTGAGGAATATATTAACAATGCAGAGTCTATATTCTCATCTCACCTTTTATATTTTATTTTTCTGTCCGTAAAATATTTGTCCAGGAGAATTTTAAAAATATAATATATTTTTGGATAGCTCTGACTTATTGCTCAAAATTCTTTTTTCTTCTCCTTTTATTGAAACAAAATCAAATAATGACAATGTGTCATCAGTCCATTGCTGCAAATTTAGTATACATTTCTCCTTCCAATATTGCATAATTTTTATCAACCGCCATGCCTCAGTTCTTGATGCCTTGGTAGATTCCAAATTCTAAGAGTAGCAATGCAAAAGAAGAAGAAGTGATTGTTCTTACATAATTGTTGTGAATGAATAAATATTAGCAGACTTACTGATTGCAGTCCACCATATGGCAATAAAGGGACAATAAATCCATATGAGTTAATGTTCCAAATGTTTTCCAATAAAAATATGAATTCAGCCAACCCTTATTAAACAGATTCTAGGATCAGTGATTAAAAATCATAGTGTTTCCTATGTGGAACAGAGTATTCTAGTTAAGGAAAGAGCACTGAAAATAGTGATCTATGTCTTGTGTGCATAGAACACATTGAGCCAATATTCTGTGTTTATATCAGAAAAAACATGTCAACCCTAGGATAAATAACTCTCAGTAAATTGAACCAAATGTTCCAATCAAATGAGATGACAATAAGATGTGACTTTGACTATAGGAAACTTCTTCACCCCTTATGGACTTCTTGTGTAAAACAGAAAAAATGAATTTAATCTATAGTTTTCACAAATAGACTAGATATAGAAAGAAGAGACTCATGAGATAACTTTAGAGAAAGAGGTAAATGTACAGTTGTTCTCATAACCACTTTTAAGGAAAATTGGAAGCCACTTTATATTTTCTATTCTTTTCTTCTTTTTTACCCTTTAGGATTCTCTTTTATATATTTTTCTTTTTGCCTTCATACTCTGATTTAGTTCTTTCCTCTTGTTCAGTGGTTCTCAACCTGTGGGTCGGGACCCGTTTGGGGGTTGAATAACCCTTTTACAGGGGGTCACCTAAGACCATTGGAAAACATATTTCCAATGGTCTTAGTAATAATTTTAATGTTGGGGGTCACCACAACATGAGGAACTATATTAAAGGGTCGCAGCATTAGGAAGGTTGAGAGCCACTGCTCTTGTTTTTAAAATTTTCAATAAAATTATATTTAAAAAAGACTATAGGGATCATCCCCCTCAAACACATGTATACACACATACAAGTTAAGTTTACTTTATTGTGACTGTACCTCGTACAACGAAATTAAATGCCATCTTCAATGTACATTATAATTATAAAAATAAAACACAAACACATATCTTTCACATTCTAAACAATTGAATTGAAAACCTGATATTGCATTGATATTGCATTAGTATTGCACTAGAAACACTAGTTGCCATATAGTCTGTCATTTACAACAGATTCCTGAGGAAATAAATTATGCCTCAATCAAAAGTGATATCCCAATTCAGAAAAATAATGTTTTGATTATCATTATGCTTTTTCTTTTGTGGTTCTTGCCTTGTGACTTGATGCCATTCTGAAACTTTACTAACTCCAATCCTGTTAGCATTCAAGAAAGTTTTGAAGACTTGGCTATTCTCCTGGGGATTGGGGCTAGGCTATTAGCTTGGAGGCATAACTCTGATTGTTTTTTCTTTTTTTGTACACTAGGTAGAATCACAGTTATGAATTGGCCAGTCATATAATTCATTTTAATAAGGCTGGAAATGGTTACAAATCACAGCCAAAATCTTTGGCCTCCTTTAATCCACAATCAGGCAGACAATGTATAAATGAAGAAAAGGCAAGCTAATTGTTACATTTCCTAGAAATGGTAATGCAACAAAAATCACCCAAGTGCAAGGTATGCAGTAGTGTGGGAGGCTGCAGTATAGAAACTTAGAATAATGGCAAAAGATCTGCAGACTATTTAATATGAGTAATCATGAGTGCATTACAAAGAGAATATCAAACAAGAATTGAATAATACCAGGGAGAAAAATGCTCAATATTGCCACCATCTTTGCGAAGAACCACCAGAATGACCTAGAAATTTTTATGATTGAAATAAAACCAGAGTTTTATGGCATGGATAAGAAACTATGAACAAGCTAAAACACTATGTTCAAGGAAAAGAACAGCATCCCACTATGAAGCATGGTGATGGAAATATCATAGTTGGGGGCTACTTTGCAGACTGAGCAGTTGGAGGAACAATGGAGTCTGGATTGTACTGAAAATTCTAAAAGTGAAAGTGAAAGTCAGAGTATCCATCTAGCATGGAGCCTAAATGAACATGAATCATGCACCATGACAGTGATCCTGAACATACAAACATGAAACAGAAGAAATTTTATATTTTGGACTAGCCAAGTCAAAATCAAGTCAAAGCTCTTAACCCAAGTGAAATATTGTAATTAAATAGAAGTTCATGCAAGACTACCCCAAAACATCAATAAACTGAAGCAGTTCTCTAAAGAGGATAACAATATGCCAAACAATTATGCAAAATTGATCCATAGGTACGGGAAATGTTTGGCTGAAATTATTGTTGCTCTGGTTTTACGTAATTTTTGCAACAAAGTGAAGTCTTAAAATATTCCTACTATCCCATGTCTGAAGAATATTGGAGAGGCAGAGCATGGAAGAAAAAGTTCTGGTAAGATGGACAACTGCATCTGGACTTGACTAGGTAGGATTTTGCACCTATAGTGGTAATGATGATGTTAACACCACGGCAAGACATACGGAAGATTGGGTGAGAAATCTTTCTGTGCCATGATAGTGCTTTCTAGCAGAACTATGCTTTTCCAATGACAACCCAGGGATGAAATTATAAAGAGGAAAAATTATTTCCTATTCATTTGCAATGTATAAATGGTAATGATGGGGCCTAGGAAGAATAAGCAGTCTCCCTGCCATTTATGTGAGTTTTTATAGTTGGAGTCAAGCATCAGAAGATTGCATCTTCTACTATGCTAAAAAAATTCGTCATTCAAAATCATCATTCAGAGTAGAACATATTTTATTTTTGATAGTTTTAGGCCATCCATTCTCTCTCTCCCTGTATCTATCTATCTATCTATCTATCTATCTATCTATCTATCTTTTATCCTGCCATTTACTCATTTATACCTTGTGATATCTTGATATATTTTAAATCATGGGGTTTGCTGCTGCTTCAGAGCACTGTTTGCCTTGTACATGAAGTCCTTGACTTACAACCAAAATTGAGCCCAAAATGTATGTTGCTAAGTAAGACATTTGTTAATAGTTTTGTCCCATTTTATGACTTTTCTTGTCACAGTTGTTAAGTGAATCATTATAGTTGCTAAATTAGTAACTCGGTTGTTAAACAAATCTGGCTTCCCCATTGACTTTGCTTATTAGAAGATTGCAAAAAGGAATCACATGGCCCAGGACACTGCAACTGTCATAAATATGAACCAGTTGCTAAGTATCTGAATTTTGATCACATGACCATGGGGATGCTGCAACAGTCATAAGTGTGAAAAATGGTCATAAGTCACTTTATCCAGTGCTGTTATAACTTTGAATGATCACTAAACGAACTGTTGTAAATCAAGGACTACCTGAATTGCCAGCAGCTGCAAGAATGCCTGCTGATTCCTTTTTTGCCATGTCAATCCTCTTTATTAGTGTATAATATAAAATACAAAAATACAAAAGCAAATAAGATAAATAGGGGAGAGAAAAGGGAAGAGAAAAGTGTAGAGAAGGGAGAAAAGAAAGAAAATGCATTGATTTCCAACTCCCTTTGGTGCACTACCCTGTTTTCTCCCAAACAAGACATCCCCTGATAATAAGCCCAATCAGGCTTTTCAGTGCATGGCAGTAAGGGCAAGCGCTTATTTCAGGGTTCAAAAAAATATAAAACAGGGTCTTATTTTCGGGGAAACACAGTAGAATAAGAAGAAACACTGAATCTCAACTTTTTACTTTAAATAGTAGTATAAATTAGCCTTTTCTACAACAATAGATCTATCTAATCAATAAAATCCAAAATCAGAGTTTCATTTTTTCTACCTCAAGCACAAAGTCCAAAAGTGGTTTCCAAGTAGAAACAAAAGTAGTTGTGTTTTTTTCTTTTATAAAAGCAGTCAATTTAGCGATCTCTGTTAACTCCTGTCAGTTTTTGCAACCATTCATCCATTGTGGGGATTGAAGCATCCTTGCATTTTTGTGCATAAAGTAATCTTGCTACCATCAACATATATAACATCAATGTTCCAATTTTTTTCCAAATTTTTTTCATTAAACCACCTCCCCCAAAAAATATTCACTTTGAGAATCTTCTGTATTAGAATATGAATCCTACTCTAATATTTCTTTGATTTATCAGATGTCAACTACAAATGATAAAAAGTCCCTTCTTTACATTTGCATTTCCAGCAGGCATTTGAAATACCTTTATGTATTCTTGATAACATGTCTCAAATACCAACTATCAATACATCAATTTATAAAATTTTCTTTTAAATCGTAATTTAATGTACATTTTAAACCTCTAATCCACATATTCGCCCATTGTTCAAGCGTTACATTATATCAAAAGTTCCTTGCCCACTGAATCATACAATGCATTACATATTCATTTTCCAAATTCAAATTCAATAACATTTTATAGACCTTAGCAATAATATGTTCATCACTACCACACAGTAATATTTCCAATACATTTTAAACGAAGTCAAATGCATAACTCTTTTTGTCTGATTTAAATCTTTCAAGTGTAAGTATGTAAACCAGTGGCAGACATGTCCTTCCGATTCTAGCCCATAGACTTGAGGATATGATCACCAAAATTAAAAGATATTTTATCGTAAATCTACCAATCCGGCTTCACCACATTTCTTTTCTAAGAAAAGCTTCCTGGGGGGACACCCAAAGAGCCATCTTCATAGAAAACCTTGTTTTATATTTATTCCAAACTCTTAGAATGGCATGTCTAACAAAGTAATTGTTGAAATCAACATTTACTTTAACCTTCTCATGCCATAGATAACCTTGCCATACAAATCTTAATTCATTGCTTTCTAAATCGGGTGTCAAATTCAATTCCATTGAGGACCGCATCACATTATGGTTGCCTTCAAAAGGCCAGTAGTGGGGTCACCACGACCACATGGGCATGGCTGAGTGGGCATGGCCAGTTCGACGCCACTCACTGGGCGTATCTGATTCAGGACAGCTGGGTTGGGACGGAACAAATTGGATAACTTGACGTCGGGACAATTTGGTGCCCTACAAGCTCTTTACCCCCCCAAACTGCTTGCAGCCAAGTGTGCACCTGTGCAGACACACACATACAAACTGCATTCCAAGTTTGGGGACTTTTATCCACAGAGGAAGGAGAGGGCCTTCTCCCCATGCCCAGGCATGATTGGCAGTTTTTAAACTCAGATGTGGATAAAAGTCTCTAAGCTAGGAATGGTGTGGGTGTGCACATGTGCACAACATGCAAACATGTTCTCCCAATCCCAGACATCATTGGCATTTCTCTGGTGCCCCCTCCCAGCAAAGCAGGGACAGTGTTGCTCTGTGTGGAAGCACAGTGGAGAACGTTTGCAGGAAGCAGAATCCAACTTCTGCCTTGACAGAACAAGAGGAGGCAGGGGAGCAGAGCTCCCTCATCCTGCACAAGGGAGGCTGGCCCCTCTCAAAAGGAAATCCCTATTTCAAATTGTGTATGATAAGGATGGTGGCTTGTTGGGACAGCCTTCCTTCATGCAGTTCCCCTATTACCTCCTCTACTTCTCCAGAGATCTGCAGGGGAGACACATCTGGAGGGCAAGGCATAGCTCCATATTGGCCACTTCTATCTCTCCAAGCACCCCCCCCCCGATTAAACATACATTATATAAATTAAAACACAGCCAAAAAGAAAACATAGTTAAAGCCCTAATTACAGCTCTTCACATATTTTTTGGAAAAATCACCTTTATGTTAGAAAGAAAGAGCAAACTTTATTAAGGAACTCTTAATAGGGCTGGTTAGTTTGCAGCCAGGTGTTAGATACAGACCTTGCCAATGTGATTTTAATAGCCCAGGAAGGGATAGAAAAACCCAAGGAAAACTTGGAAATCAAAAAACCGTGGTGTTTTGGCCTATGTCGATTCTCCTCCCCAGCAGCAGCACATCTATTTTAGAACTGCACGGCCACAAAGATCAGCCTTCAGCCTCCCAATCTCTGCTGATAGAGAAATGCATCTTGCATTTTGGCACGGTCAGGCCATATGTCTGCAACCAAAGGAAAAACCCAAATGTGATGGGCCAGAGGGCAGCCCAGCCACCGTGCCCCTCCCGTTCCTTCTCAGCCCCTGGGCCCAGATGCAGTTGCTGCTCCTCGCCATAGCCAGGGCTGGACTTGCCATTACATCCATTAACTTCATCCTGCAAGGTGGGGCTCAGCCAGTACCCTTGTCCACTGCCATGCCGGGAGCCCTGACTAAAGGCACTCCAGCCTTGCCCTACCAGGGTGGGGGGAGCTGAGGATACACCGTGTCTCTCCAGCTGAGATTCATTTGGTGACCCCTTCCCCATCCCCAGTGAGTCTGAGTTACTTGTTGTGGATTTTGTCACTCAAACACTGCCCCAACTTTATTCTGGAATTTTGGGATTGGAAATTGGAGGGGCAGTGCCATGTTTGTAGGCACCAGCTGTGCCTGCTACAAAGCTTCCTGCTCTCCTTTCCTTCGCATCTACCTCCTTCGAAGCCTTCCTGACCACGACAGCAGAACCAGCAGGTGCGGTTGACACCTTCTCGGGCAGGGCTGCCGTCGTGATCAGAAAGGCTCCAAAGGAGGTAGTTGCAGGGAGGGGGGAAGGTAGCAGGAGGCTTTTCAGCAGGCATGGCTGGTGCCTACAAATGCAGCACTGCTCCTCCATTTTCCAACCACAAAATTCCAGAATAAAATTGGGACAGCAATTGAGTACCCCTGATAAAATCCACAACAAGAGGCAAGTTACCCAGACTCATTAGGAGAGGGGATGGGGTCACCCAATGAATCTGAGCCCTAGAGACATGGTGTAACCTCGGCTGCTACCCATTTCCTTGACAGGGTGACCGGAGTGCTCAGCCTTTAGTCAGGGCTCCTGGCATGACAGTGGACGAGGGCACCTGGTGAGCCCTGCTTTGCAGGACGAAGTGGGCAATGTAATTGCAAGTCCAGCCCCACATATGGTGAGGAGCAGCGGCTACATCTGGGCCCAGGGGCCAAAAAGGAACAGGAGGGGCATGATGGCTGGGCTGCCTTCTGGCCTGCTGCCTTCAGATTTTTCCTTTGGTTCCTGGCTGGGATGGGTTGAGGCAGTGGGGGCTGGTCCCTCTCTATCTTCAGGGTGAGCTCACAGGCCAGCTCTATTCACCTTGCGGTCGGATCTGGCATGCGGGCCTTGAATTTGATGTATCTGCAAAAGGGGATCACATGACCTCGGGATACTGCAACTGTCATAAATATGAACCAGTTGCCAAGTGTCCAAATTTTGATCACATGACCTCAGGGGTGCTACAATGGTGGTAAGTGTGAAAAACGGTCATAAGTTGCTTTTTTCAATACAGTTGTAACTTTGAATGGTCACTAAATGGTGATGAAAATCGAGGACTACTTGTATTGATTTTATTCCATTCAGTTCAATTTCCATTGCTACAAATCTACCACTTTCATCTGATAAAAGTAACAGGTTTAGATTAGGGTTTTATAACAACTCCATTAACTCCAGCAGATATAAATCGCTCCCCTAATATTTTGTTTATTAAATACTTCTTGTCTTGTTTTTTAATATGTGTTTCTTGAAAGCAAATTATATCAACAATAAGTTTCCTTAAGTAATTAAGTACCCTGTTTCCCCGAAAATAAGTTCCAGATGGAAAATAAGCCCTAGAATGATTTTTCAGGATGCTCATAATATAAGCCCTACCCCAAAAATAAGCCCCAGTTAAGCTCATTAACCAGATGGAGGTGTTTAGTACTGCATTTCCCCCAAAATAAGACCTAACTGGAAAATAAGCCATAATGCGTCTTTTGGAGCAAAAATTAATATAAAACCAGGACTTATTTTGGAGGAAATACAGAATTTGCCCCATTACAGATAAAATAGTAAGTTCCTGTACGAACATTTCAGCCACATCACCTTTTGAGGTTTATTTACTTCTAGTTATTTGTCTGCACAAATTTCTTCATCTGGATCCAAAATTAGTTTATTTAATCAAGAAGTCCTTGGCTTTTTCTATAGAATTCAGTCTAAATCTTTGCTCTTTGATAAGTGAATATCACTCTTTCAAGCATGTTCCAATGGAAGGGAATTTTTCTCTTCTTCAGGATATCAGTAAGAAAGGAATAAGCTTTCCTTTTTCTCAAAATTCTGACAGGGATTTCCTTCAAAATGATTATATCCATGTTTTTCATTTTTACTTTAGATTTAAAGTGGCAATCCAAAACAAAATGGATTAAAACATACCTTGATAGTTTTCTCATAGTTGCAAATCTGGAATTTACTCTATAAATTTTGTCTGTTTCAAGGTCGACGGTCTTTTCTTCTCAATTAACCTGGCCAAGCCTTTAATCATCCTTGGTCTAATATCCTCTCCAGACAATTCAGGGACTACTCAAAATCTTAATTGGAGTTGCTTAAATTATAATTCCAAAAGAGATCTTTCATCCAAACCAGCTTCATGCTGGAGATCTTTCTTCTCCAATTTATGCTCCATCAGATCCACTCTATTCTTCACCTGCTTAATATCTCTAGTCAAATGTTATATCTCCTTGTGAAGTTTCTTTGAAAGTACATCAAGTTTTGATTCAATTCCTTGAATTAGTTCATGTGTTTTAGCTGTATATACATCCAAAAAAGATCTTAGAGATTCTGCATCTCCTGATGTTCTTCTTTCAGTTTTCTTACGACTAGTTATTTCTCTAAAATATAACCAAAGTTTAAAATTTTAAACTTTGAAGTTATACATTTTTAACATTAAATCAAATGGGCTTAGTATATAAAATAATGTAACTGGAGCGTTAGTAAGAATTAATAATATTACAATCTTTTGGCAATCTTTTGGCTCCTTTGTGTGGTCAAACAGCGTCACTGCAATGTAAGCTACAAAAGAAACCTGAAATATGTGCTTCTTTGTTTAAAAGCCCTCACAGCTGGTCCAAACAGGCAAGTAAAATCAGAATTATTTCTCCCCCTCCTCACAACAGAATCAAAACCCCATTTAGGCAGTCTTTGTTTTAAAAGCAAAGAAGTTCAGGAGAGTCAATTAAAGTTAATAAAATCCCTTCCACAGTAATTTCCAACTTTTTTATTTTGGCTTGGATACACCAATTCCTCCCCTCCTCGCCATCTTAAAGTCATGAAGCTTCAGAAATGACGATATTTCAACAAAAACGAAAAAGTATCCCAGACTTTCCTAGGAAAAAAAGGCAAGTATTAGTGACAAGAGAGTCAATTCTAAAGGGAAAAGAAACGTAGCCTGCAGACCAGGCAATCAATCTAGGGAGGTATGCTATCTCCTTGGAGCAAAAATAAAAAGATGTAATTGAGAACCTTACTAAAATAATCAACCGCACAGATTACTACCCCTTTTTTCTACACATGGGGATGAATGGTACAACAATGAATCTGAAAACAGTAACAAGATTTTGAACAGTTAGAGAAGAAAGTTGAAGAATTAAGAGCACAAATAATGTTTTCATCAATACTTCCAAAAAAAAGAGGCCAACATTCAATGAGGGAGCAATGGATTTTAGAATGAACCACTGTCTTAAAAACTGGTATTGTCAAGAGAACTTTCGTTTCCTAGACCAGGGTCTTAATTACCAACCTGAAGGGTTCTTGGCAAGGGATGGACAGCATCTCACAAGAACTGGAAAGAATATATTCAGAAAATGACTGGCTCATCTTATCAGAAGGGCTTTAAACCAGGGTGGATTTGATTTAAATCAAGTCAATTTAAATTATGATTTAAATCACTTGTAAAAAGGTTTGATTTAAATCAACTCGATTTAAATCCTAATTTTTAAACAGCAACTGTCATCTTTGTCCCGCAGCGGCTCCTCCTCTGACCTGCTGTTGATTCACCGACAGTCCCATTCAATTTAATGGGATTGCTGGTGATTCGGCAGTGACACAACAAGGTAAGAGACATGGCAGGCCTATACACTAACATTCAAAATTTAGGAACAAACAAGATGAACTTGAAATACTAGTACATAAGGGCAATTATGATATAACTGCCATTACAGAAACTATAATGATGCACACAACAAAGCATGAAAGCCTTCTAGAATGCATATGGATCAACATATAAGGAAAAAAGAATGACATTGCCATAGGTGCATACTACAGGCCACCCAATCAAGCAGAAAAAATTGATGAATTTTTTGCTAATCAGTTAACCAACCTATATAGGAGACCCACCACAATAGTAATCAGGGACTTTACCTGACATCAACTGGGAACACTCTGCAACAAATGGGAGATCAAACAGATTTCTGATCACCTAGTTGACAACTTCATTGCCCCAAAAATAGAGGTGGCAACTAGAAGGACAGCTATAGTGGACCTTATTCTTACCAATAGAGAAGAAGTGATAAAGGGGATTGAAATTGTACGAACTTTAGGGGAGAGTGACCATGTAATGTTAGAATTCAATATAAAACAGACACAAGCAACAACATAAACCAATGTTTTAGGCTTTAGAAGAACTGATTTTAACAAACTTAAGAGCTTTTAGGAAGGATCCTATGGATGAAAATCTTAAAGGGCAAATCAACTCAATAATAATAATAATAATAATAATAATAATAATAATAATAATAATAATAATAATAATAATAATAATAATAATAATAATAATAATTTATTTCTATACCGCCCTTCTCCCGAAGGATTCAGGGCGGTGTACAGCCTATTTAAAAACACAGACAAAACAACAGTATAAAATTTAAAATAATTAAATAGGTGGCTCAAATTTAAAACCCCAATAAATTTAAATACCCAATTTAAAACTATTGTGTTGATAGTCCGGCCTGGCGGAACAACAGGGTCTTCAATGCGCAGCGAAACACCCAGAGGTCGGAGATCTTATGAATTTCCGGGGGCAGTTCATTCCACAGGGCTGGGGCTCCCACAGAGAAGGCCCTCCCCCTGGGTGTCGCCAGCCGACATAACTTGGCTGATGGCACCCTGAGGAGACCCTCTCTGTGGGAACGGACTGGTCGGTGGGAGGCTATTGGTGGCAGAAGACGGTCTCGGAGGTACCCAGGTCCTATGCCATGGAGCGCTTTAAAGGTGGTAACCAACACCTTGAATCGCACCCGGAAGACCACTGGGAGCCAGTGCAGCTCGCGCAGGAGGGGTGTCACATGGGCACAACGGGTTGCGCCCATAACCACCCGCGCGGCCGCATTTTGGACCAGTTGGAGCCTCCGAGTGCTCTTCAAGGGGAGCCCCATGTAGAGAGCATTACAATAGTCCAACCGGGAAGTAACAAGGGCATGAGTGACCGTGCGCAGGGCGTCCCGATCCAGAAAGGGCTGCAACTGGCGAATCAGGCGAACCTGATAAAAGGCCTCCCTGGCCACGGCCGTCATATGCTCTTCCGAAGACAGCCGCGCATCCAGGAGGACACCCAGATTGCGAGCCCTCTCCGTGGGGGGCAAAGATTCACCCCCGATAGTCAGCGATGGCACCTGCTGACTATATCGGGGCGCCGGGAGCCACAGCCACTCGGTCTTGGAGGGGTTGAGTCTGAGCCTGTTCCTCCCCATCCAGACCCGCACGGCCTCCAGGCAGCGAGACATCACATCAAGGGCATCGTTGGGGTGGTCTGGGGTGGAGATGTACAGCTGAGTATCATCAGCATACAGATGGCACTTCACCCCAAAACCATGGATGATCTCACCCAGCGGCTTCACATAAATGTTGAACAGGAGGGGCGAGAGGACCGACCCTTGCGGCACTCCCCATGCGAGACGCCTCGAGGTCGACCTCTGTCCCCCTGCCAACACAAACTGCGAGCGGTCGGAGAGGAAGGAGGAGAACCACCGCAAAATGGTGCCCCCTATTCCTAACCCCCTCAACCGCTGCAGCATGATACCATGGTCGATGGTATCAAAAGAAGCTTGCGAATCCCTGAAAAATATAATTATAAAAGGCCAATCTAGTTCAGTACCACAAAAAAAGATAAGAAGAAAACAGTATGATTTCACAAAGAACTCTCAGACCAACAGAGAGAGAAAAAAGAAGTAGAAAAAAATGGAAAGAGGGAAACATAACTAAGGCAGAATATCAACAAAGAGCCCGAATCTGTAAAGATAAAGTTAGGAAAGCTAGGCTTTGATCATAGTAAGACTTTCAACAAATGTCAAAAACAATTTTAAAAAGTTTCTTTAAAAATATAAAAAACAAAAAAGTCAAAGAAACAATCGGTATACTAATGGGAGAAAATGACAAAGAAGTAATGGACAATAGAGAGAATGCAGAACTGCTTAATTCATATTTGCATCTGTCTTCACATAAAAGAAACCACTGCTGAATTTACCAAAAACAGAACCATAAATTAGAGGTCCTTGGTGTGCTCTGAACCTGCTTGTATTCTTGCAGATGTTTCATTACCCAAACTAGGTAATATCTTCAGTACCAAAAGGGAGCGCTGTTTGCTGTCCGTTTATATTCTAGTAACTTGCCTGTCAGTGTTGGTGGGGGTGGTCTTAGAGATTTTTTGATTGTGCTGTTTGCTATTGACTTCTTTGGCAGTTTCTTGATTGGGGTATTGCTTACTTGTTAGTTGGTCTGATGTTAACTGTTGGCACCTTGGAGTTAATATATACTGATCTGGGTGCTAATTGCTAGTGGAGAAGTGCTTGTGTCTTTTTGTTCTTTTTTGGACTGGATGATCGTCTCTTTTGCATAGTCTATAGATGTTGTTAATGTATATGTGTCTTATTGATGACTGATTTGTCAAAGTGCCAGGCTTCTAGAAATTCCCTGACGTTTTTGGATTTGGCTTGCTCCAGGATGGTCACATTTTCCCAATTGAAACTATGGTTAAATCTGTCTATGTTGTGAAATTAAAGAATTTTCATTATATCTTCTGATTGCTAGCTGGTGTTCGTAGATGCGTTCTGGCAGTCTTCTGCCTGTTTGTCCTATATAATAGTTGTTGCAGTACTTACATTGTATGTTATAGATCAGCGGCATCAACTGGTGGTCCGTGGACCACTGGTGATCCATGAGAAAATGTTGGTGGTTTGCAGAAAAATTATTTGCATTTTTTATACTGCACTAAATCAGGGGTCCTCCAACTACAGACCCTGCTGCAAAGAGTCTCCCCCTTTGGGGTCTTTTTGTGCGGATCAGAGGGGGACAGAAATTCCAATTTGGAGTCTGCTTCAGCCTCCTGGTGCAAGGCTTTGGCCAAAGGCTGGAGGGAAGTGCCACTGGTGGCAAAGAACCGGAGGGCCTTGTTTCAGTGGGACTGCATCATGGCCTGGAACTGGCTGACCATCTCAGCCCGCTGAGCCCCCAGGTGCCTGTACATGGCCTTTCATTCCCGCAGGTCTTCCCTCTGCTTGGAAAGCCTATGCTCATAGTCCTCAGTGAGGTGTTTCTACTGAGCCTCCTTCTCGGTGAGATCCAATCTGAACTGAGCTGTTTGCCAACTCTTTCTCATGGTGGCTGCTTAGCTCCAACAACTGCTTCCTGTTGGGGCTCTAAGCAGCCTGGGCAGGGAGACGAGGAGTGGCTGGGAGGGGAGGGGTGAGTAGAGGCTAGCGAGGTGCCTCTAGACGTGACATTGAGGTGGTCATGCCCACCCAATCAGATGACCACCTAGTCACGCCCACCCAGCTGGTCATTAGGCAGATCATATTAGTGGTCTGTGGGATTTAAAATTATGAATTTAGTGGTCCCTGAGGTCCGAAATATTGGTGACCCCTGTTATAGATGACTCCTGGGTTTTTTTTCTTCTGGGATTGTTGGGTCTTTTGGTCTGCTTACAATGTTTTGAAGGGCTTTATTTGGCTTATGTGCTATGCTGATTCCATATGGTTATAGTAGTCTGTTGGTGGTTTCTAAGATATTCTTGATGTATGGCAATATAATTCTTTGCAGGGTTTGTGTTGGTTGTGCTGTATTGGGTCGAGTAGTCAGGGACTTTTTGATAAAGTTGCATGGATATCCATTTTGTTGGACTATGTTGTAGAGATGCTTTATTTCCTTTTTCTGCTCTTCTGGGTTGCTGCAATATGTTGGGCTCATCTAAATAAAGTCCTTACACATCTTCTCTTGTGGGAGGTTGGATTATTGCTTTGGCAGTGGAGTATCAGGTTAGTATGGGTAGTTTTTCTGCACACTTACATTTCTAGTTTGCCATTGTGATCTCTGCTGATCAGGATGTCCAGAAAAGGAAAGTTGTTTTCTTCTTCTCTAGTAAATTGGATTCCTTTAAAAATGTTATTGATGGTTCTGTGGTTATTCTACATATCTGATCCATACAGTCCTGAAAGTGGTGATCCCATAGGTGTTCCTTTAATTTGTTGGTAAAGCTGGCCATCAAATTGGAAGTATGTAGTTAAGCAGAGGTTTATGAGATCCATAATCCTGGATGTTTCGATCTCTGTGTATTTGTCTGCAAGAAAACAAAGAAAGTCAGAGAGCACCAAGGATTCCTCATATCAACTTTGAGCTACAAATATTCTCCTTTATTAGAACCATAAATGACAGGTTAGGAATGCAAATTAAAATATGCAAAAGATAAGGTAAGAGAATACCTGTCAGCTCTAGACAGATTCAAATCACCAGATTCTGATGAACTACATCCCAGAGTACTGAAGAAATTGACAGCATGATTTCAGAACCATCGAAGCATATCTTTCAAAGTTAATGGATCACTGGATAAGTACCTGAGGACTGAAAAAGAGATGATAATGATCCCCGTCTTCAAAAAAGGAGAAAAAATAATAGATCCAGGAAATTACAGACTAATCAGCCTGACATTGATACCTAGGAAGATCTTGGAAAAGATGATCAAGCAACAAATCTGCAAACACCTACAAACAAGCAAGGTGATAACCAGAAGCCAACATGGGTTTTTCAAAAACAGATCATGCCAAACAATCTTATTTCATTTCTTGACAAAGTGACCAAATTAGTACATCAGTGAAATGCTGTGGACATAGTATTCTTAGATTTTAGTAAAGCATTTGATAAAATAGACCACAACCTACTTCTTGGTAAGCTAGCAAAATGTGGGATAGACAGCATCTCTACCAGATGGGGTTGTAAATAGTTGACAAATTGTATTCAACATGTAGTCCTCAATGGAACTACATCCAAATGGAGGGAAGTAAGCAGTGGGATGCCCCAAGGTTCTGTTTTAAGCCCATAATGAAGTAAATGAGGGAATAGAAGGCGAACTCATCAAATTTGCTGACAACACTAAGCTGGCAGGAATAATCACACTCCAGAAGACAAGCTCAAGATCAAAAAAGAGCTTGACAGTCTTGAACAATGGGCCCTATCTAACAAAATGAAATTCAACATAGATAAAATCAAGATCATGTGAAGTTCTAGTACCACTTTACAAAGCCTTAGTAAGACCACACTTGGAATACTGCATCCAGTTCTGGTCACCAATCATCATAAAAAAAGATATTGAGATTTTGGAAAGTGTGCAGAGAAGAGCAACAGGAATGATTACAAGGCTGGAGGCTAAAACATACAAAGAACTGTTACCGGAATTGAGTATGTCTTGTGTAATGAAAAGAAGAACTATGGGTGGCATTCAGCACTATTCTAATATTTAAGGGGCTCCTACAAAAAAACCAGGGTCAAACTATTTTCCAAAGCACCAAAAGGCAAGACAAAAAACTATGGTTGGAAACTAACCAAGGAGAGAAGCCACCTAGAACTAAGGAGAGAAATTTCCGAATGGTAGAACAATCAACCAATGGAATAGCTTGCCTTCAGAAGTTGTGGATGCTCCATCACTGGAGACTTTCAAAAAGAGACTGGACATCCATTTTTCTGAAGTGGTATAGGGTCTCCTGCTTGAGGAGGGGGTTGGACTAGAAGACCAACTCTAGGTCCCTTCCGCCTCTGTTCTATGAAATACTGGATGCAGTTACACTATAATCTTGCTATGATTTTGATGGACAATTTCATGTCTATTATCAGGCAGGATCAGAAATGGAATATTTGCCTCATAGCTGATGCATAAGAAGGGGCTGCTAAATCTATTGTAATGCAGTTGCTATAAATACTTGATTCTAAATTATCTAGCAATTTTGATAATTTGATTTACCAATTGCACCAATTTTCCTGTTTATGGTCATTTTGTTTGTGTATGTGTGTGTATGTGTGTGTACGTATTCCTTTTGATTTTTATGATTTATGGTAATCTTTAATCATAAAAAAATCAAATGAAATTAATGTTAGAACATACAACTTGTTCCCACTTACCAAACGTAATTGGGACATGAACTCCATGGCTAAGGAACATGATCCTAAGACACAGTCATGTGACCACTGCAGTTATGATGCCAGTTCTGACAGTCCCTGTTAGCATTGTAAGGTGAATCCCACACAGTGGTAGTATCCCATGTCCATGAGATTGTTGTTTGCAACCTCCTGCCAACTTCCCCATTAACTTTGTTTGCCACAAGCTGGCAGTGAAGGTGACAAATCACAATTGTGACTGTGGGATACTGCAACGTTGTAATTATGAGCCAGTCACCAAGTGCCCAAATCACTACCCAAATCACAGTACAATTGCATGGCTGTGGGTGGTTGTTCAGGAGGTCCACCAATAAGGGACAAAAGCTAGAGCTGTATGAATAAACAAGGCAATATTCACAGCCAAAACTATGAAGGAAATAACAACATAAACGATACATTTTTTTAAAAAAATGTATATTTGTAGATCAATAAATATTCAATATTATTATCTATACCTGATAACATTTGCCCAGACTTTAACAAATATAAAAAGAAAAAAATGTATAATATTAAATATTAAAATAAATATTAAAAATAAAGGGCAAGTTTATAACTAATAATTGGTCTTTTGACAGAGAGGGGTTTTTTTTAAAAAAATCAGAGACTATCAAATGATTATGGTTGTATTCCTTTCCAGAATTTCACTAGAGTGGTAATACTGCATTTCTCCAAAAAGATGACCCACGTTGAAAAGAAGGCCTACCACATTTTTGAGCGCATACAATCAAATTAAGACCCACCCACAAAATTAGCCGTAATCAAGACCCCATCCATCCCGGGGTATGGGGTGGGGCAAGGCACACAGGTAAAAAATGGGGATGGAGTTGCCCTACTTACCAGGCCTCGCACATCCCAACACTTGCCTCGTCGTCTTCTGTGGCCACTTGCTGCCACTCACACGCATTGCCCTAGTCTCCGTTTCACTTTCGGATGCCTGCTGGAAGGCATCTGCAGCCAATAGCAGAGTTCTGGATCAATCTGGAACTAATCGGCTGCAGAGGGCTTTCTGGAAGGCATCTGCAGCCGATAACGCGCTCTGGATCGATTCAGAGCTCTGTTATCAGCTGCAGATTATTATTATTATTATTATTATTATTATTATTATTATTATTATTATTATTATTATTATTATTATTATTATTTATTAAATTTGTATACCGCCCTTCTCCCGAGGGACTCAGGGCGGTGCACAGCCAAATTAAAATACATGCAATACAAAATTTAAAATAATTTAAAACAAAATTAAATCCAATTGGCTTCCCGAAGTATTAAAACCCATTACTCTTAAAAACCCTTTAAAAAATTTTAAGCCCGGCCAGCTTGCTGGAATAGGAAGGTCTTCAAAGCTCGACGGAAGGTACGGAGGTCTGGGATTAGTCGTATTCCTGGGGGAAGCTCGTTCCAGAGGGCGGGTGCCCCCACAGAGAAGGCCCTCCCCCTGGGGGCCGCCAGTCGGCATTGCTTGACCGACGGCACCCTAAGGAGGCCCTCTCTCTGGGACCGAATTGGCCGGTGGGAGGTTATCCGTGGCAGAAGGTGGTCTCGCAGATAACCGGGCCCTAAGCCATGGAGCGCTTTAAAGGTGAGAACCAATACCTTGAAGCGCACCCGGAAGACCACCGGGAGCCAGTGCAGCTCGCGCAGGCAAGGTGTCACATGGGAGCGCCAAGTCGCTCCCATAATCACCCGTGCGGCCACATTCTGGACCAGCTGGAGCTTCCAAGTGCTCCTCAAGGGGAGCCCCATGTAGAGAGCATTGCAGTAGTCCAGGCGAGAGGTGACGAGGGCATGAGTGACCGTGCATAGGGAGTCCCGATCCAGAAAGGGATGCAACTGGCGTATCAGGCAAACCTGATAAAAAGCCCCCCTGGCCACGGCCGTCATATGTTCTTCTAAAGACAGCCGTGCATCCAGGAGGACGCCCAAGTTGCGAGCCCTCTCCGTGGGGGCCACTGACTCGCCCCCAATAGCCAGAGTTGGCACCAGCTGGCTATATCGGGATGCCGGCATCCACAGCCACTCGGTCTTGGAAGGGTTGAGTTGAAGCCTGTTCCTCCCCATCCAGACCCGCACGGCCTCCAGGCACCGGGACATCACTTCAAGGGCATCGTTGGGGTGGTCTGGGGTGGAGATGTACAGCTGAGTATCATCAGCGTACAGATGGCATCGCACCCCAAATCCACGGATGATCTCGCCCAGCAGCTTCACATAAATGTTGAACAGAAGAGGCGAGAGGACCGACCCTTGCGGCACCCCACAAACAAGGTGCCTCGGGGTCGACCTCTGACCCCCTGCCAACACAAACTGCGACCGGTCGGAGAGATAAGAGGAGAACCACCATAAAACGGTGCCTCCCACTCCCAACCCCTCCAGCCGGCGCAGCATGATACCATGGTTGATGGTATCAAAAGCCGCTGAGAGATCTAATAGGATCAGGACAGAGGAACAACCCCTGTCCCGAGCCCTCCAGAGATCATCAACCAACGCGACCAATGCCATTTCCGTGCTGTACCCAGGCCGGAAGCCGGACTGGAACGGATCCAGATAGACAGCTTCATCCAGGTACTGTGGGAGCTGTCGCGCAACCACACTCTCAACAACCTTCGCCACAAAGCGAAGGTTGGAGACAGGACGGTAGTTTGCCAAAACAGCCGGATCCAGAGAAGGCTTCTTGAGGAGGGGCCTCACCACCGCCTCTTTCAAGGTAGGAGGCAAGACACCCTCGCTCAGAGAAGCGTTAATAATCCTCTGGAGCCAGCCTCGTGTAACCTCCCGGGTAGCCAGCACCAGCCAGGAGGGACACGGGTCCAATAAACATGTGGTTGCGTTCAAGCTCCCCAGCATCCTGTCCACGTCCTCAGGAGTCACAGAATCGAACTCCTCCCAGATGACATTCTCAAGACCCGCCTCAGACACATCACCTGAACCCACCCAGTCAGAGTCCAAGCCGTCCCAAATCTGAGCGATTTTATCGTGCAGATAACATGCAGAATCCTCAGCACACCCTTGCCCTCTGGCAGGCATCCAAAGGCAAAACAGAGGCCGGGGTGATGCGTGCAAGTGGCTGCAGAAGAAGTTAACTCCTGCTGGACAGGACTGTCAGTGCCACAAGCATGAGGTGAGTCAATAATTAGAACCTTCCAAAAAGAAGACCTAGCAGTTTTTTCGGGGGTGAAAAGAAAATAAGACCTGGGTTTTTTTTGGAGAAACACGGTATCAAGTATGGTTCTGTATTAGTTTCAACTGAAAAAATATGATACTACTCTGATAGTATTTATACTATTAAATGATAAGATCAAGAAACAATCTGATATTATTGTTACTATTAAATATCCCAGGATAAAATTGATAATATTTTGACTGAGTAAGTCAACATTAAAAATATTTTTATTATGTAATATTGAATCAAATGTATATTTTTATATAATACAGCCCTTCCTAAGATTACATATTTTCACTGGCTATATATCCATACTTTTCTTTTCCAAAAAAATTATAGCTTATTAAATATATTGAAACACGAAAAGAAATTAGTTTACATACCTAGTTCAATTGGAGGCTTATTATAAAATATCATTTTAAATATTGTAAAATTTCTTCTACAGCTTCACTATAGTTTCATTTAGTAAAGTTTACATAACTAATTTTGAAGGCTTGAAAGATCCTGTTGATTATGCAAGTTACTCTCTGATTTTCTAATAAATTTTTCTGCAAAAATATTCATAATAATTCTGGCATGTAAATTACAGCTGGCATTACCTTTGATTACTCATCTTCTGATTTTATAAAAAGCCATCAAACTGATATTAGATTACTAATTAACACTCTAAATCAGATGTGTTCAACCTTGCAACTTTAAGACTCCTAGAATTATTTATCCAGCATCAATTAGTAATTGAATATCAGCCCTTGATATATTTAGAAAACTGAAATCAATCATTTTTGCTGGATGTGGAAATGGATTTTGCTATAATAGCCCTGGAAATTTCTGAAATAAATTTTACTCAAAGGTTTTCACTTTTATACCAAATAGATTAAAGTGGTATTCTATTAGCTTCAATTATATTATTATATATTAATCATACTTTCATGTGAAACTGATAAAGGATATCCCAAAGGTGCTTTTTTTTTTCAAAAGGCAACTGGACTATGTTTTTTCTTGAAGACATTTCGCTTCTCATCCAAGAAGTTTTTTCAGTTCTGACTGAATGGTGGAGGAGGAAGGATTTATATTCATTGCAGTCATCTGGTTGTTAACTCTCTTTCTGAGAGTCGTTGAGGCCACTTAGAGGTTTGTTTTGGGTTCCCAGGGACACCTGAATAGTGCAAATGGGTGTGAAACCTTCTTGGAAATGCTGAAAGGACTGTGTTGTAAACAGGAGATAGGTGGTGTCATATATTTCCCCCTCTGTTGAGAGAGGACTGTTCAGTCTTAATGTAGATGGTCTCTTTGACCCCTCTTTCAAACCAATGGTTCTCTCTGTCCAGAATATGAACTTTGCTGTCTTCAAAAGAGTGACCTCTTTTGAGATGCAGATGGACTGCTGGATCTTATCCTGGTGGATTTGTTTTTCTATGTGTGCCGTATGTTTATTGAGTGGTTGTGTTGTTTTTCCAATGTACAGATCTGTATATATTTGTATATATCACTGCATTGTACTGCATATATCACATTGTTCAGTTTGTGTTTGGATGATTTATCCTTGGGGTGGCCAAGCTTCTGCCTTAGTATATTTTTTGGTTTAGAGCATGTATGTATATTGTATTGGTTGAAAATGCTCCTGACCGTTTCAGATATTTCTGCAGCGAATGGAATGACAACATTGCTTCATTTGTTGTTCTCTTCTTTGTCTGTTATGGAGGAGTTCCTGCTGGGTCTTTTTTTTTTTATTATTTGATGAAGGTCCAGTTGGGTTAGTCACAAATTCTGAGAACTTCCTCGACATGTTTTAATTCTTTTTCTTTTCCATCTTTACTGGTTGACAAACTTTAAGTCCAGTGTTGTAGGGTTCTGATCATTTTGTGCTCTAGTGGGTGCTGAAAATCAAAATGTATATACTGATCTCTGTGTATGGATTTTCTGTAAACTTCGATGTTAAAGCTTCTGTCTTCCTTAATGTGTAATGCACAGTCCAGGAAGGTGAAACTATTATCCTTAACATCTTCCAAAGTGAACTTAATGTATCTGTCCACAGAATGGTTGTGTTTGATGAAGGCTTCTAATTCCTGTGTTTTAATCTTGACTCAAGTATTGTCTACCTACCTATACTGCCAGTGAGTGGATAGAATTCCTGTGAAGGAGTTAGGGCTTTAATTTCTACCTCTTCTGGGTAGAGATTGGCCACAATGGGGACACAGATGAACCCATGGCATAGCCATGTTTTTGTCTGTAGAAACCTTCATTGTATTTAAAATAGGTAGCGATCAGGCAAAGGTCCAGCAAGTATTCTGGGCATATGTACCTTGCTGGACCTCTGATCACTCCAAGCCCAGCAATGCAAAGACAAAACCGCTCCAAGCCCAAAGTGTGGTATGAACACCCAGCCATCCAACAAGTTCTGTAATAAAAGCCACCCTTGTGGCCCTGTGCTCCACCTTATTCAGTTGACCTTCCGCTGTTTCAGATGATATATGCCTCTCCGTGAGGCATCTGCTGCCTTCATGAAGCCTTCTTTCCACAAAGAGATTGCCACACTGAACAAGAATACAGTCTTGAGTTCCCAGCAGCTGCTTCACAAAGACTAGGCCAGGCATGCTTGTCAGTAGTGAGAGCAAGAAGACAGTAAATATTAATAATTCCACTTATAAACACTTTCAGATTTTGGGAAATCAGTTTTGGGACTGATTAATCATCCAAGAAAATCTAGATATAAACCTATTGTGATTCATTTATTTTTTCTGTGTGATAACTTACCACTGCTATTGCAGTAGGTTGCGTTAGATACATACCTTACTTGAGCATCTTTAACTACAAATTTAATTTGTAACATTAAATAGACACTTTTGAATAAAATATCTGTTATTTCATGATAGTAAATTCCTTCGAATGAAATTAAAAAATTACGAATAGCAGAATATTCAAGTTGCTTCAGAATTTCATGTATCCCTTTTTAAAATACATTCTAAGAATTCACTCAAATGATGAAATGTGAATATATTATTTCTTTAGAATATTCTATTCTGTAATAGAATTTGTATCTTTTCCAAAATAAGGTATAAGAGAATTATTGAACCCTATCCCACAATTATTTGATAGCTGATATTTTAATTTTGTTTTTTAGAAAAGGAGTTTAGCCTAAAAAACCTTTTAGTACATATTTCTGTCTGTAGTGGTTGTTTACTAGATGCCCTTTGGAAGCTTGTTATTAGGACATGAAGAACAATGGCCATCCTTTGCTAGTATTCAGAGCTATATTGCCTGCCATTTTGTGGCTAACTGGAACTGAGATGTTTTATTTTCCATGTATTTTAAAATATTTTAGAACATTGGTTCTCAACTTTCCTAATGCCGCGACCCTTTAATACAGTTCCTCATGTTGTGGTGACCCCCAACCAGGGGTGGGTTCTAAATTTTTTTACTACCGGTTCTGTGGGCGTGGCTTATTTTGTGGGCATGGCTTGGAGGTTATGTGACTGGCTGGGTGTGGCTAGCTGGTCATGTGACCGGGTGGCCATGGCTATGTATCTAGGGACTACTCAGAGGGCTGAAAAAAGTCATTTCTGACAGGTCCTCACACTTTTGACTGGTCCTCACACTTATGACCATCCTCACATTTATGCCCGTGCAGCATTCTTAACAACCATGTCACTCATTTCACAACTGCTTCTCTTCACCATGGTGACAAGATAGGGCAAAAACGTAAAATGTGAGGACAGTCGTAAGTTCAAGGACTGGTCAAAAGTGCGAGGACCAGTCAGAAATAACTTTTTCAGCCCTCTGAGTAATCCATATGCACAAAAGGACTACCCAGAGGGCTGAAAAAGTGATTTCTGACAGGTCCTCGCACTTTTGACCGGTCTTCGCACTTAAGACTGGTCATCATTTATGCCCATTGTAGCATTCTTAACAATGTGTCACTCATTTCACAACTGCTTCTCTTCACCATGGTGACAAGATAGGGCAAAAACGTAAAATGTGAGGACAGTCGTAAGTTCGAAGACTGGTCAAAAGTGCGAGGACCAGTTAGAAATAACTTTCAGCCCTCTGAGTAGTCCATATGCATAAAAGGATACAGCAATAGAGAGGGATGAAGGAAGGGAAGGGAAATTAGAGTAGGAGTGAGGGTAAGAGAGGGAGGAAGAGAGGAGGAGAAGGAGAAAGGAAGAGGAAGTAGGGAGGAGAAGAAGAGGGTGAGGAAGAGAAAGTAAGAAGGAAAGAAAAGAGAGAAGTGGTAGGTTTGAGGAGAAAGATTGCTGTACAATAAAAAAGATGAAAGGGAAGAAAGCCAACCCCAAACAAATATAAAGATATTAAGATAAAGAATGAATTGTTAAACTTTAAAGAATAAAAGAGAACAAATATGAATAAATAGCAATAATTAGAAACACACATACAAACATACAATGTATTTTCTTTGAACAGAGTATTTGGCCGGTTCACAAATTTAAACAGTGTTTAGTCATTTCAATTAAATTTACAATTTCTATATTTCCTTTTTGCCATATTTATTCCTCATCTATTTTTGTAAAAAACCAATATTACCCTTCATCCTCATCTCTAATCTTAATCAAATTCAATTTTTCCCTTCTATTCTATATTATACCCCTTCCCATTGTCATCTATTTTTATATCCATCCTCACATTGGTTAATTATGTAATATTACAGTTGTTTAATATGAATTCAACATTTTAATATAAATCTATTAGTTATATAACTACCTTTTTTGTATATTAATCAATATGAACATGAATACCAATTATTTCCATGCAATCTAATTTCTTACAAATCAATTAATTATATTTACCAATAATAATAAACCAAATAATTTCCCCCATATATTCCTCCAAACCCAACTTAACCATTTCTGCTTTCAACACAATATACAATTAATAATATCTCAATTATTACAATTCCCTAGTTAAATAGAGCTTTTTTTCTTTTGTGTTTTAAAATCTCCTCTTTTTCCCTAAATTTCCTGTTGTTTGCACCTACCTTTTTTGGTGAGGAAAAAGAAGAGAAATCTGCCTGCCTAATTTTCCAACGTGCAAAGCCAACAGCCTGCTTTACTTTCTCTTTCGTTTTTCAGTATAGCTAGGGGGGAAAAAATCTGTACTCTTTCCAAGCAAGCAAGAGCCCTGAGCAAAACAGCTGAGAGCAAATCAGCTGGGGGTCGGGAGCCGATCTAAGCAAGGGCTAATTAGCCTATGCTGAAGCTCCGGGGGCCAATAAAATTACAAAAAAACACCAAACCATTTGTTAAATTGCTGGCTCCCCCGCCCCTCGCCCACCACTATTTATTGGCAATAAATAGTGGTGCGGAGGGGCGGGGCAAGCCAGCAATTTAACAAACGGTTCGCCTGCACCACTGGCTATAGGGCGGCCCTTTGAAGCCCCGCGGCAAGAATTTAAACAGTCTTTTTTCCTCTAGCCATCGGAGGCAGCAATAGATTGGGAGTGGGTGGGGTAAACGAACGGCCGGCGATCCAACAGAGCAGAGAGTGAGGGTGAGTGAAGGTGTGGGGGGGGGCGAGAGAGGGCTTTGGCAACCCCTGTGAAATGGCCATTTGACCCCCAAAGGGGTCGGGACCCCCAGGTTGAGAACCGCTGTTTTAGAATAACAAAGCAAGTGACTATGACAACATCTTGCAGTGGTAGTAAGTGACAAATCATTTGAAATTACACCAAGTTTTGTTTGAACTCACCAGTTAATGATCATACAAATTGTCTGTATCGTGTGTGTGTGTGTGTGTGAGAGAGAGAGTATTTTTTTGAATATGTGAAAATTACATTTTATTATTAAAATGTAGAGACTTTAAAATGATTCATATTTCCAAATCTAAACCATTCCTATTGACTTTCAGCTTGCTTTGATATCCCAGAGAATTGACAGAAAATGCAAAACAGTGAAGTAATAAAGCCTGCCAAATACTTTTCTGAAGTGGAGAAGAGTGTGCTGCTGGCATTAGTTGAGAAATATAAGTATGTACTTGAGTGTAAAAAGAGTGATGCAAGGACTATTGCATTGAAACAACGGACCTGGCAGGCCCTTGCTCATGAATATAATTCCCAACCAAATGTATCACTCCGAGATTTCAAGCAGTTGAAAAAATGTTGGGAGAACATAAAGGCTCGGACAAAGAAAATAATGGCACATGAAAGACGAGATAAGGTAAAAAGATGCATTAGTCCACTTATAAGTAATCACATCCTAGGAAAAGAGAAGATTACCAACATGATACCAGACCAAGTATATTTTTTACAGACTCCACCAGAAGAAGATTCTGAGTATCAGCCTGAAACTTCCAATCAAGGTACAGTCATAATCTAATGACCTGCATTAATCTTTTTTTTTTCTATTTCAAAAATAGATAGGATATTTCCACTACATTTATCCACTGGTATCTGTCTAATGACATCAGTTTCAAAGTGTAAACAAATCACATGTACAATTCACTGAATAATTAGTGACCCATAATTCACTGCTTGTAGCAGTGAAAACAGCAAGATTGGTCCTGAACTGTGTCTTAGCTAAAGCATCATCACCATGTTTTTATCTCAAAGTAGGCGAGAGAGAAAATCTTTCACAGTGGAGTCAAAAGTTCTTGCAAAGTATTTTTTTTACTAATTTTTTAAAATTTTGGTTTTAAAAATTTAACTTGCCTTTTGATGTCATATATTTAATTCCCAGTTAGTTAGATTTTTAAATTATTAATAATAATCTTCTGTACAAAGGTACTATTTTAAATATGACTATGTACAAATTTGTATAATGTTTTAGCAGTATTTTTTTTATTAAAAAGTTATAGAAAGCATGCTGCAATTGGACAATTTAGAATGGTAAAAAGGCCTCTCTTTTTTTCAAAAACACAGCTTTGAAAATCATAGTAATCACTTAATGTAAATGCATCTTATAAACAATTGATGAAACATACAGTTTTTAACTGTTTCTTGTATTTTCCCAGAATCTTTCAGTGTTATTAACAAAGAATCATGTGATGAAGAGAAAGGACTTGTACATTTTCAGGTATGTGAAGGTACCTCACAGTCTGAGCCTTCCTGTTCAGCAGTCAGAGTAACTGGAAATAAAAACTTCAGAAATAAAGCTGCTCAAGAAAGTGATTTGAAAAAGATGCATGAAGAGGAACACCATCAGCAAATGTCTATTTTACAATTGCAACTGATCCAAATGAATGAAGTGCATGTGGCAAAAATTCAACAGATAGAAAGGGAATGTGAAATGGCGGAAGAAGAACACAGAATCAAGATGGAAGTGTTAAACAAAAAAAAAATGTACTGGGAAAGGAAACTTCAGACTGTTACAAAAGAATGGCCTGTATCATCTTTTAACAGGCCATTCCCTAATTCACCCTAGTACATGCAGAAGCTGGTGGTTCATTAGACTGACGTAACTTGATCATCAGAAAATAGTTTGAGAATTAGGTTCAGTTCCTGTATTTAGAACGACAGTATAATTGTTGGCTATGAACAAATATCACTAAATACCTAAAGTAGAGTTTAGGTAGGTTTTCATTTAATAAAACAACAAAGAAATCTCCATATTTTTGGAGGCAAAATGTTCATCTAACTTTTTAATGGAATTGCCAGGTATGCCCAATAAACCTACTCTTTTCCATGGTAGCCAGCTCAATCCAATTGGGCATTTTATGTTATTTTATTTTTGTAGCTGAATTTTTCAATTAATTATTTAATGATGAATGTATCTTAAGGTACAGTTACTAAGACTTGAAGAGTGACTCAGTTGAATTATCAAGCAAGGTAAAAAGGGTGATAATACAGCAATTGCTGTACAAGAAAAGGAATTCAGATTTCCAACAGCTGTCTGATTAGCCGTCTGTTCAGTCATAGTTATAATTGTGGAATACTAGAAATGTGTGTTCCCCCCTTTCTGCCTTCACTTCTGTCCTGATAGATCATCTAGTCTATTGCCCTTGATTTGCACTGCATGGCACAATCAGCCCACTAGCTGGTAAAACTCACCCTGGCATCTGGCCTGCAGTAAAAAGAAATAGCCACTTCTATTTGCAGCCTAGTTCTATGAATGTTTTATCCAAAGTAAATGCATATAGAGTTTGCAATTTATTAATTTTATGCAAGTACTGTTTGTGAATGTTTGTGGCTTCCTGCTACTATGTACACAGATATTACTGGACACAGGTTTAGAGGCACATAATGTTTGAAGCAAGCCTTGTAGAGCTTTTACCTTTGAAAAGATTAAAAAGAGTTGAAGGAAACAAATATAATATGAAATAGAAAGAAAACTATTCTAACTTTAAAATAGCTAGTAGCCTAGAATGTCCACAATTCATATGTAGCATTATTTCAGATTAATCAGCAGAGATGGTAGGGACTAGCATTTTTTCAGAGTAGGAATTCTGTTGTGTTCATTGGATTTCCAATAAATCCGAAATAATTTCCTTCTGGAAATTTCTAGAAACATTTTTTTCACTCCGTGCATTTCTGCTGGTCACTGGCTTGAAGTTTATTAAGAACATTACCAAATTTTTTAAATATCTGAATAGTAGGGTAAAGTTATTATTCATAGAAAGCTACCAGTAAAACAAAAGGGAGGCACAGTTCATTTCTGAAGGAACAACCTCATAGCTATACAACCACCCTAACATATTTTTAATTACTTATTCTGTTCTCCTTTTGGGTAATTCTAAATTAACAAAAGGACGCTGCTTTCTTATCCAGGTTTATAGGTGAGGTTGTACTGAATGTTGTGAACAACCTGAATCCAGAATTTAAACATTTATTTGTTGACTAGCTTGTGTGTTGAATTTAGTTAAAGCAGTGGAGTCTCATCCTTTATAGAACAAAATGGGCAAAACCAAAACAATTTATTTTTTGTATTTTTTGGTTTTGGCTTAGACTAAAAGGCAAAAAACCATTGGAGTTTTTAAAGCAACTAACTTCATTTTAATATAAAACTATTATCAAAAAAATCAGTGCAAACTATAGTTCAAATTTTGCACTAAGTAAATTAAATTTTGTTACTGGTATGAATATACTATATATTTCCATAGCATACATTTATTTTTTTTCTAATCATTGGACATTATGCCACTGATAGTAGAAAATTCTGGATAAGAGATTTCACCATGCATTCAGCACATGCATTGAAGTTATATTTACATCTTCTATGACTTGGATTATGTTTTAGATATCATATTTGTTACTTTTCTTGAGTATACAAAATACTAAGACCCGATTATTATTTCCAGTATTATAAAGAAAAAGAAATTAATTTTTATATATTCTAAGTTTACCTTTACCTACAAAAAAAGCAAGCTAAAAGTTAATGAAATCATAATTTTACACAACAAATTAGTGTCATTTAATTATTTATATATTTCCAAATAATTGTGTGATTTTTCCAGTCAGTTTAGTAGCATTTTTCAATGGCCTAATTTGATAAAAACAATCATGTCTTTGAATTTATTTTGTTCCAAACTTGCATTTGTTTATTTTTAATAATTTAATATTGGAAAAAAGTCTTTTCCAAGCTATCTACAGACTGTTCTTATTGAATGGGATTATGATTGGGGTTTTTTTTTAATTACTATTTTTAAATAAACCAAACTAAATAAAAATAAGGGAATTATTTTAAAAAACCAAATAATTGGGAAAAGACCCAAAGAATCATTAATATTAAGACATGGCTGAAAATGAAAGAGCAAGTAAGGCATGCAATTATTTAATTCTATCATATCTGGAATTAATATGATAAAGACAAAATCCAAAGAGATACCATTAAGCATACTCAGGGGGATGAGCAAATTGGAACTTTTCAAAGGTTATGTCAACCACTGTTTAATACAAGCAATGAAATGTAATTTTTTATTTTGAGTGAGTGTTGTTGAAGTTAACAATCTTCCTTTTTGTGATTCCATTGGAAATATGCTAAATATCTTAGTATAATGGCTAAATATCTGGCTCAATTTGTTCTACCCAATTTCATTCATGAAGGTAAAGTTGTATGGATATTTGTTTAATAACTGTATGTTTAACAGTTTTTAAACTTCTAAGAGGTCTCTTTGCACTACTGATATTTAATCTCTATAGATGTTCTGATTCATCGTTTCAGTTCAAGCCTCTCCATATTTCAGAGCAGGCTAACATTATAGATGAGTTGCATCTCAGACTGCACAAGTTAAGAACGACCAAGCTAAATGCAATGACTAGCATTCTCGAAGTATGTTTAGCTAAATGGGTCACCAGTTGTTCAGATCTTTGTTCATTTTATATTTAATTTCTAGTGAATGTCCCATAATTTATAGCATATTATTGTCATTATGCTATGTCTTGATTTCTGTCACTAGTTATCATTAAAGTTTATAAGTGTCAAATATTAGCATGGGCAAAGAGAACCTTGAAGTAGCAATATCGTGAAGATAAGACATATAAATAACAATTTGTTGAGTATCTGTTTCTGCTACCATATTCACCAAGTTCTGGTTGTGTAGGTTTATGGCTGGTGGCGTATACCATGCTAGCTTAAAATGTGGTTTGTTCAGTTTGGCTTAGCCATTGTCTTATACATCAGAATTTATGGTTTAGCACTATATATGATATAACATTTAACCAAGACGTTTGTGTAGCTTCAGTATTGGTGCAAATAGGACCGCTCCATCATTTGTTTCCTGGGTATGAAAAAAACTAACTGGCTTGGATCAAATCCTTCTAAATTTAGCCATTTTCTTACAAATTTGAGAATGAGTTGACACTACCAATCAATCTGTCTACTTCATTCAAATAATTCTAACTTGCATTGGATCTATCCATTTGACAATGCATACTGTGTTTCCCCGAAAATAAGACTCTGTCTTATTTTTTTTGAACCCTGAAATAAGCGCTTGGCCTTATTGCCATGCACTCAAAAGCCCGATTGGGCTTATTATCAGGGGATGTCTTATTTTGGGAGAAACAGGATATTACAGAGCCTTTTTGAAATCTCTTCAAATTGCAAGAAACCATCTCAAATATCCTCAAATAAGTACCTCTTCAAATTAGTACCAAAGCTGTTTCTGCTTTTTACAGAATTCTTTTCAAAAATACATAATGGAAAATATGGGAAATTGCTATTATGTCCAAATATTAATTGTTGCCCTATTTGGTCTCTAGAACCAGAACCTTATGCTTTATATATAAATATTTAAAGAATAAGGGGAACTTTGTTATGTATCTTGGCTTCATGATAACATTTTTTGATGAAGGATTTGTTCAGTAATATTTATTTTTTCATCAAAAGAGACTCCAAAAAACCATAATGAAAATTAATAGTAGGTGTACATTTTAGTGCCTTGTCTATTGTACAATGTGTAATCAAATTATGGATTTCTTATTAAAAATGTATCTAAATATTGCTAGTAGAAAAATTCCATATGCCTATAGTTGCTCCCAATAAATCATGATGTATTAATTAATCTTGAATTTTTCTTTCAATGTAAAATAATACCTTGCTTGGTATTCACTATAAACAGTAATAGTTCTAAGTACATCGAGAAAAAAAAAGAGGATGGCATGTTGATTACAATTAAGAAAAATATGAGAAAATAATTTAAACAAGGCATCAGCATATACAGCATGTTCTGTAAATGCTATCTAATATAAAATAGTGACTAGAACAATAGTGATGGTAAAAGTTTCAATTATATAGACAATGAATAGAGTCCAAAACACATTTGCAATACAGTCACATTCTCCCTAATGAAAGCAAACTTTCACGAATGTTTCTATAAAGATTAAACTACAATTAATTGAATTACTACTTGCCTGAACTTCACAACACATGGAAACAAAATTTAATACCTAGTTAGATAAAGATGCTGAGTCAGACTTATCGTGCTTACATCTGAGAAAGTAACTTGGAGTAGTTACTCAACACACACTTACAGTAGCAAAGTTACACAGATTAAGTAGGTATTGATAAAAAATGTACAGGTAGTCCTTGACTTACAGTTAATTTAGTGACCATTCAAAGTAACTGTTTTTCATTGCACCGTCCCCATATAATAGAATATATAAAATAGAATATGGTAGAGAAAACTGTTCCATGTAGGATCGTGGGTGGTTGAAGAGGTGGGAATGAAGGAAAACAGACATTTCTAAAAAAATGGATTTTATATTTTTATGAACAGAATTCTGAATTGGAAAAGCTGTGCTTTTAGTCCTGAAATTTTACGTAAAGCCCATAAGAGGCTCTGTTATCCTTGTAGAAATGTCTATGACTTTGTCTTCTCAACAGGAAGTTGTTGAGTCAAATGAATGAAGTAAAATAGGTGAGCCAGGTGCTGGTTTTATGGTAACCTAAGATAATACATCCACTTGTTTTAAATCACCAGAAACTGAATTCTCAGTTTTCTGCTCATGTTGATTCCTAATCAGTGTACAGTCTATACCCGTGATGGTGAACCTATGGCACATGTGCCACAGGTGGCATGCGTAGCCATATCAGTGGGCACACCAGCTCAGCTCTGGCGCACATGCGCGTGCCGGCCAGCTGAGTTTCAGGCCTTCTGGACCACCAGAAATAGGGAAACAGGCTTTTTCCTGCCTCCAGAGGGCCTGGGTTGAGTGGGGAAGGCCCGTTTTTCTTTCTCACCTGGCTCCAGATCCTCTCTATGCATCTGGGGAGGGCGAAAACAGCTTTCCCTACCACGGAGGCCCTCCAGAGGCCTGAAAGGGCCCATTTCCCAACTCCCGGTTGGACAGGAAGTGACATTTTTTGATGTCTCCAGCCTCCAGAGACTCCTAGAGAGGCCTCCGAGGGGTGGGGAAGGCTGTTTTCGCCCTCCCCAGATGCATAGAGAGGATCTGGAGCCAGGTGAGAAAGAAAAACGGACCTACTGGGCCATTGCGTGCCAGGAGCAGGGGGAGAGGGGTTGCGCACCCATGCGCAGGGCGGGGCGCATAGAATTATGGGTGTGGGCACGCACGTGCGAACCTCCGCCACCCACCCCTTTCCTGCCACGCAATGCAAAAAGATTAGCCATCACTGGTCTATACATTCCTGACATTTATTACACCAAATAGCATTTAAGGGAAACACCATGCATTTTAACAGTCTCTGTTGAATGGCCTCTTGTCCCATTCACCTCAGCTATATAGGATTAATATTCAGGAAACTGTTTTTCTATTAAGATTTCTGGAAAGTGTCCTCATTGTTTATTTCTTGCCCTGGAATTGATTTCAGTTGTTCTAAAGCTCTGTAGTGGTCAGCAGATAACAACAACAACAAAATATACTGTGCTCTGGAATATTTCTGCCCAACATTTCATGATTTGCAATTTTAGCAAACATGAGCCAGCAGTGACACTGCAGAAAATATTATACATTGATTAATATTTTATTATATCTTGCTAAATATTACGATTTAATGTTTGCTTCAAGAAATAAATTCAACATGTACACTTCCAGTTGTCTATCCCCAAAATGATTTTTTGTAATAATTCAATTTTACAAATGCTGTTTTTCTTTCTTATAAATATTCCATATAATCCTAAATTAGAAATTTGAATTTGTTTTACACTATTATTTAGTTAAATAATGAAGAGGATCTTTGGAACTTAGTTATATGCATCTCTGCTTTTGAGGAATGGTAACGTTAACTAAATAATTGGAAATGACTTGCAGCTTCCATGGCAGGATAATGATATAGAACAGTGATGGCTAACCTTTTTGCCATCGCGTGCCAGGAGAGGGCGGTAGGGGAGGTTCGTGCACACTTGTGCCCACACTGGTAATTCTATGCGTCCTGCCCTGCGCATGCGCATGCAACATACACACACACATCCCGGTCCTGGCACGCGATGGCTCGGTAGGCCCATTTTTCTTTCTCATCTGGCTCCAGATCCTCTCTATGCATCTGGGAAGGGCAAAAATAGCCTTTCCCACTCCCTCGGAGGCCCTCTGGAGGCCTGAAATGGCCCATTTCCCAACTCCCGGTGGGACAGGAAGTGACGTTTTTTGCTGTCCCCAGCCTCCAGACACTCCTAGAGAGGCTGTTTTCGCCCTTCCCAGATGCATAGAGAGGATCTGGAACCAGGTGAGAAAGAAAAACGGGCCTTCCCAACTCCCACACCCTCAGGCCTTCCAGAGGCAGGAAAAAGCCTGTTTCCCTACTTCTGGTGGGCCCTGAAGGCCTGAAAATCAGCTGGATGCGCGCTCATGAGCGCCAGAGCTAAGCTGGCATGCCCACTGATATGGCTAAACATGCCACCTGTGGCACGCATGCCATAGGTTCGCCATCACAGATATAGAATGTCTATATGCAGGGAAGAAAAGACAGAAATCCACTCAAAACCAGCTAAGTATTTATCAGATTTCATCATCTCTTTTTTTCTTCTTAAAACAATCCATTCCCTTGTTTCTATTTTCATTTATATAACCCATTTTGACTTTTTCTTCCTATTTTATTCTCAAAAGCTCTAAACTAGATTGGGTTAAGGAACAAGTTATCCTAAACCATGACTGAGTAAGAATTTAAGATAGCTTGTATCTTATTAATGAACAGAACTATCATTAGCTTCATTGATGTGTTTTACTGACTGCATCGTAGCCTGTTTTTTGTTCTTTGAACTCTCTCAGCCATGCCCTCCTTATTCCTTCAGTTTGGGAAAACCTTGGAATTAAATGTTTCTGTGCAGCAAACTGCCTGTAATAGAAGCTTCAACACTTAACCTATTGCAGTTTTCAGAATTCTTGGGATAAAACGTATCCTGGTTCTTCTGTCCTATCCTACCCTTTCCCAATATTTGGAAAATAATATATTTCTTTCTTCCCACACAAATCAAAAACAGCTTATCACATTGACCTAATTCCCTCCCACAACAGTTTGTCTTTTTTGCTTCTAAATAAAATATACACTTGCATTCTTATTCTTCCCCCCAATGGTAACTGTTCATCTTTATTGCACATGAAACACCACATTATAGCAACAGCAATAGCGCATAGACTTATATACTGCTTTACAGTGCTCTACATCCCTCTCTAAGCAGTTTAGAGTCAGCATATTGCCACCAACAATTTGGGTCTTTTACCGACCTCGGAAGGATGGAAGGCTGAATCAAACTTAAACCTGGTGAGATTTGAGGAGCCAAATTGCAGTCAGCCGGCTGTCAGCAGACGTAGCCTGCAGTACTGCACTTTAATCACTGCACCACCATGTCTCATATATAAGAGATGAAACAATTCAAATGTAACAAAATTAATTTTAAAAGTGCAGGTATTCCATTGGTTATGAGGGTTCCTGTGACGAACATTAGAAGTTACTCAATTAGCGTCCCCTAGCATTTGCGAACAAGTCCCAAAACTATGAATCTTGCAGCACCACAGCAGTTCTCCCTTATGAACAACTGTAGAGACTGCAACATTCGTCCTGAACGTTGCTGGCCAAAATGGAGTTTTCGAGGGGAGGATCCGGCCCTATGATTCTCCATTTGGACCTCCAAAGGCCTTGGCCGGCCCATTGTAGGCCAAAATGGAGCGGATCCACTCTATATCGACCTGCAATGGGCTGGTGGAGGCCGACAGAGACTTGAACAGAGCGTCGGAGGGGGTGGATCCGCCACTCAGAAACTCCATTTTGGCTTGCAACGGGCAGGGGGAAGCCCCTGCGGAAGCCTGAACCAGGGGTGAAATGCTCCGAATTCTGCTACTGGTTTGCTTTGCTACCAGTTTGCTACCAGTGCATGCCAAACATGTGTTTCATGTGTGCATGTGCAGTGCATGCCAAATGTGCACTTTGTGTGCATGAGCACCACAGGCACTACCATGCAGTGCTGAAAAAGGAGAATTAAGAAGCTTTTTTTGAGTCTTCAAAGTAGAACAGCAAGAAGGGGAAACAGCTGTGCCGAACGATTTATATTTGCTAGAAAGCAGGATTTCCTGCTTTCTAGTGAATATAAATCGCGTGGCACAGCTGATCATCTGAAATACCAGTTCGCCCGAATCGGGAGCATTATTTTTACTACTGGTTCACCTGAACCAACAGCATTTATTACTACCGCTGCAGGGAAACCGGTCCGAACTGGTAGCATTTCACCCCTGGCCTGAACGTAGCAGCGGTGGGATGGATTCACCCTTCAGAAGCTCCATTTCGGCTAGCAATATGGCAGGCGAGGCCTGCAGAGGCCCGGACAGGACTGCAGAAGGGCGTATGTTGCTGAGAGACTGGAGAAGATCTTTGCTAGATCTTCAAAAGGTAAGTGACCTGGCGCGCCAGGTTGGGTGAGAGGGGAAGAATATGTGGGAAGAATGAGGTATTTTAGTGGGTTGGGGAGGCCTTAGATAGCTTGTTCCATCATTAGGCCCCCCCATGGCTTTCCCCACCCTGAAATACCTCATGTGCACTTAACGAGCCTTGCATCAATACTTGTGAAAATCCTGGAAAAGATAATCAAGAAAAAGATCTGTAAATACCTAGAGGTAAACAAAGTTTTAACCTGTTGGAATACAAGTTAGAATGTATTGTATTGCAACAACTACAGAATTGATCAGCCGGTAGATGGCAGTGTTTAGTTAGCATCTATGGTTATAATCTATGGTTCCTTTGTTCTGAGGAGAGTTTCCTGTGACAGGACTTGACTACTTAAAAGTCAAGTAGTAAGGCTCATGGTGACTGTACATTGTACATTTTATTTAATCTTCATGGCTTTATAATAATCCTCTGCTACTACTTCTATAGAATAAAACAGAACTTCTATAGAGTAAAACAGGATTATCTAACAGGTTATGGGCCCAGCTTCAATCTAGAGACTGCATCCAAGCATGCAAACAGCATAAATCCACTACCTAGAGATAAACCAGTACAAACCCGGTACCCAAAGGTGAACCCAGTATAAACACACTAGTAAGCCAAGATTAAATATAAAGTTCAGCACAGAACAGATCAAACCAGTCATAGTCAGCTACAGCAAATAAGTGCAAGATACAGCAACAGAAAAAAAGATTAAAAATATAGCCAATAACGCAGCTGCAACAAAGATTTCATTTGCAAATCTGACAAACCAGAACTACCAGTCTTGGAAATTCAAGATGAAAATGCTTCCAATAAGGGAAAGTGCCAGAGGTGGGTTTCAGCAGGTTTTGACCAGTTCTGGAAAATTGGTAGCAGAAATTTTGAGTAGTTAACCGGTAGTAAAAATTCTGACTGGCCCCACCCCCATCTATTCTGGGCCTCCCAAGTCCCAGCTGATTGGAAAGAAATGGAGATTTTACAATATCTTTCCCCTGCCACACCCACCAAGCCATGCCCGCCATGCCATGCCCACTAAGCTACGCCCACAGAACCGGTAGTAAAAAAATTTGAAACGCACTACGGAAAGTACATGGAAATGTATAAATGAAGCTATGCCATTTGAGATGAATGGATAGAGAAAGATCAGAAAATTCAAGAGCAAAATTTCTCTTAGCATAGAAGATGATAAAACCATACATGTAGGTAAATGTGAAACTGCTAAAAAAATGTGGGAAGGATTATAAAAGGTGCATGAAAGAGCTAATCTCAGCAATAAACTGTATTTGATTAGAAACCTATACCAAACCAAGCTGATGAAAGGCATGGATATGTAGGTTTACATAAGGCACACCTTGGAAATGGCTGAGAGATATAGGACAAGAAATAGAAGATTTTCATGTCTGTATGGCTATAAAATAATCCTCTGCTACCATTTCTATGAAATAAAACAGAATTTCTATAGAATAAAACAGGATTTTCTATCGTACTATAGCCAACAAGGGTTTGTCAAAAACAGATCATGCCAAACAAACTTTATTTCATTATTTGACAATGTGACTAAATTAGTGGACCAGCAAAATGCTTTCGATATAGTATACTTGAATTTTAGTACACATTTGACAAAGTAGGCTACAGTTTACTACTACTTTCTGACAAACTGTACTTAATGTATAGCCCTTAATGGAACTATATTTACCTGAAGAAAAGTAAGCAGTGGGGTACCCCAAGATTCTATTTTAGGCACTGTACTCTTCAATATATTCGTAAACAATTTAAATAGAAGGGGAACTCATCAAATTTGCAGACTACACCAAGCTGGCAGGAATTGCCAATACCCCAGGAGATAAGCTCAACATCCAGATGGATCTCAACAGACCTTGTACACTGGGTTCTGTGTAACAAAATGAAATTCAATGGATAGAAAAGTTTTACACTGATTGTCTACTATGACTCCAAGACTCATCTCACAGTTACTGCTATTGAGCAAGTTTCACCTAATTTGTAGTTTTACATATGTTTTTTGTTGCCTAACAAAATGTTTTTGTTGTTAGGCAACAAAAAACATATGTAAAACTACAAATTAGGTGAAACTTGCTCAATAGCAGTAACTGTGAGATGAGTCTTGGAGTCATAGTAGACAATCACATACAGTATGAACCAGGACTGTGCTGCACATATATCCTGTTGATCAGAGCCCTTAAGGCTAATAAAACCTGGTACTGATAATGTCCTCCCAGAATTAATCAAAGAGAACACCAGTTGGCAGGCTACCCTTTTAACATCTCTGTTTACATTTATAGATAAAATGGGCCATATGCCAAGAGATTGGGGATTAGCAATTTTTATACTAATCTATAAAAAGGGTAATAGAAATAACCGAGGCAATTATAGACCCATTAGTCTTCTGAGTGTTATTAGTAAATTGTATGCCAAACACCTAAATTATAAACTTAAAGACTGCTTAATTTACAATTTACGTACAAAAAAAAAATCCTCTTTTTATGTGGCCTTCCTTGATTTTAAGCAGGCCTTTGATTCAATATCCAGGAACATCTTATGGGAGAAATTAAAATGCACTACAATCGATAAATGCCTCCTTTTCTCATACAAAAATTGTATGCCAATTTCACCTTGAAAGTGAGGTGTAATCCTCAAGGGACTTTAACCGGCCCAGTAAGGGTTCAAAAAGGGGTACGGCAGTGTCGCATCATGTCCCCTCCCTTTTTAACTTCTATATTAACCCCTGATCGATCTCTTACAGAACCTTGATCTACCCTGTTTCCCCCAAAATAAGACACCTCCTGATAATAAGCCCAATCAGGCTTTTGAGCGCATGTGCTAAAATAAGGCTCCCCCTGAAAATAAGCTCTCCCCAAAAATATTTAAATGCAGAGCTGGAAATCAGATGGCAAGAGGAGCCCCATCTTGCTCCACACACCCCAAAATAATAAGACCTCTCCAAAAATAAGGGCAAGCACTTATTTCAGGGTTCAAAAAAATATAAGACAGGGTCTTATTTTCTGGGAAACATGGTACATCCTCCTAACCTAGCACAACGCAAAATCCCGATTCTCCTATATGACTACAATGCAGCTATTATTTCACAAACTCCCATTGGACTGAAGAGAGCAATCAGGGCTATTGTAGACAGAACAAGTTGGTCCTTAACTTTTATAAATCAAAAAGTTTAGTTTTTGCTAAAAGACCCAGCCAATACATCTGGAAAATTGAAGGACATAGATTGGAACAGGTTAGGACATTTAGATACCTTGGAGTGGTCTTCCACTCACAAGGGACATGGAAGGCACACCTGGAGTATACATTGCAAGCAGCCAATAGGTCCTCAAACGCAATTAAACACTTCTTTTATACAGGTGGAGGTCAATTAGTACCTGCTGCCTTAAAACCTTTTGAGGCCAAAACATTGGCGCAGATTCTTTATGGGGCACAAACAGGAATCCTTGCAAAGAAAAACTTGCTAGAAACCATACAAACCAAATTCCTGCGAGCCATCTTAGCTGCACCCAAAGGAACTTCAAATGCCCAGTTAAGAATTGAGACAGGTATGCCTCAAATTCAGGTATGAGACTGGAAGATGATAATCATTTTTTGGCTAAAAATGCATTTCTTTCCAGAGGGACTGTCCCTGCTAGTGTTGACTGACAACTTCCCCTCCCCCTGGAAACAGGCGATAGACCATAAGCTGGGCTCTTATGGGCTCTCATCGGTATTCTTAATGTCCCTAGGCTTTGATAAAGCAAAGCAAGTGGTAATTGATAGAATGAAGGACATGGAGTTCCAAGATGCCTCTCCACAGTAGAGAGAGAATCTAACAGGATGTGTGTGAATCAGCAATATATCTAAATGATCTGATCTTCCCGAAACAAAGAATAGTTTTTTTCAGAGCCAGATTTAATATTCTCCCCTCAGCACATCTCCAGGGTAGGTATAAGAGAACACCAATAGCAGAACGGGTATGTATAAGTGGTAAAGGAGAAGTCGAAGATATCTCACATGTTTTATTGTACTGTCAGTTATATAGAGTTTATAGGTCAGTATCAGTGGTGGGTTGCCCCCCGTTCAGACCGGTTCTATAGATCCCAACATCATCAGAATGCTTCTACACATCTGCAGAATAGTGCATGCGGCCCCATGCGAACCAGTAGTAAAGGTAAGTAGAACCCACCCCTGGTCAGTATATATTCTCCCCTTATTAGAGAGATTGCCAGGAAGGGCAGACGACTTTTATATAGGCTTTCTCCTCCAAGACTCAAATCCGGCTACCACACATGCAGTGGCAAAATTCTGTATTGCTGCAATATCCACAAGAAAAAAATTGGTTACAGAATTATAGCTGTCAACTTGTGCCAATTTTTGGAGGTATCTATAACAATTTTTGGAAAATTATATCATTCACATACTTATTGGCTCTCCACTCATGTAAATTAGGGAGTGACCCTAATTTTGAGGGTTTGAGATCATGTATTTTCTTAATGGGGATGTTATTATCCAATATTAATGTCAATATTATTATTATTATTATTATTATTATTATTATTATTATTATTATTATTATTATTATTTTAATATATTGTATGTCTATTGCTGGTCGATGACCATAATAAAGTTTTATTCTTCTATTCTATTCTAGAATTGTGCTGCAGCCACCAAAAAAGTCAATGAGTCCTAGGCTCAATGGTGGGATTCAACAGGTGTAACAACTGGTTCACTGAGTGCACGCTTTGCTCCACGCACGCATGGTTCATTTCCAAACCGGTCTAAAGCTTACCTTCAACTGCAGCCCCGGTGAGTAAAACAGCTGAGGCATGGCAATCCGCTCTGCCGCACCTATCAGCTGGGCTTCAAAAAAAAGAAAAAAGAAAATAAAAGTCAGTATAGCGCGGGGGCGGCTGGGCAGGCCCACATGATCATTAGAGAGAACCGGTTCGCTCTCAGCTAATCGTCAGAGCAACCAGCTCGCCCGAACCTGTCCGAATAGGTTGAATCCCACCCCTGGCTAGGCTGCGTTAACAGAGTGATAGCATCAAAATCATAGAAGTGTTAGTACATTTTATAATGCCTTGGTAAGATGACACTTGGAACTGAAATACTGCATCCAGTTTTGGTCACGATGATAAAAAATATATGTTGAGATTCTAGAAAGAATGCAAAGAAGAGCAACAAAGATTATTAAGGGGCTGGTGGTTAAAACATATGAAGAATAGTTGCAAGAATTGGGTATGACTAGTCTAGTAAAAAGAAGGGCAGTGTTCCAATATTTGAGGGGCTGCCACAAAGAAAAGGGGGTCAACATATTTTCAAAACATCAGAAGGCAAGACAAGAAGCAATGGATGTAAACTAACCAAGGATGGAAGCAACCTAGAACTAAGGAGAAACTTCCTGACGGTGAAAACCATCAACCAGTGGAACAGCTTGCCTTCAAAAGTTGTGGATGTTCCATCACTGGATGCTTTTAAGAAGAGATTGTACAGTCATTTGTCTGAAATGGTATGGAGTCTCCTGCTTGAGCATGGGGTTGGACTAGAAGACCTCCAAAGTCCCTTCCAACTCTGATGTTCTATGTTCTAAGTACTATTGCTAATATGCCTTTCATGGTACTGTTTTAAAAGGTTGTACTATTTTTTCTTTTGCGTTAAGACAGATGCATAGAATGAGTTAAGCAATTCCACTTTTGCCCTGATGCCTATCACCTCTTTGCATCTTTTCCCATTAGGGGACCAATTTTTTCTTTAATTTTTTTCTTCTTATTTTTATATGTTGAAAGAAGCTTTTTTTTTTTTTTTTTTACATTTTTGTTGCAAGTCTTATTTTAATCTGAGCCTTAGCTTTCCTGACTTCATCTTTGCAGGTTCAGACTATATGCTGCTATTCTGGCTTAGTTATGTGCTCCTTTTTCCACTTTTTATACTTGTTCTTTTGATTTAGCAGAGAGTTCTTTGTGCAGCCATGCTGATTTATTCTGGGATCTCTTTATTTTCTTCTTCAATGCTATTGTGCTAGAGTAGTAACCTCACTTTTCAAAGTATCCCAAGTTTCTCGGGTTGTTTTCCCCTTGAGGATTTCATCCGTGGGATCCTTCTCAAGCACTCTCTAAATTTGTTGAAATCAGGTCTCTTAAAGTCCAAGACTCAAGTTTGACTTTGTGCATTGCTTGAGGTGGAATTATGTTGAATTCCAATGTTGCATGGTAACTTTCTCCTAAGGCTTCGTCTATCGTTTCATCTTTGTTAATGAAAATAAAAGTCCAGTATAGCTGACTTTCTAATTCCCTTTCTACAGTTTGGGAGACAAAGTGGTCTGCTAGGTTCGTCAGAAACCTGTTTGATCTTCTACTAACTGCAATGTTTGTCTCAATGTCAGGATAGTTAAACTGTCCCATTATTGTGGTATGCACACAGCAACTAATTAGCAAATAGTTCACCTATTTTGTGTTTGTTGAATAATATGTAGTATACACCTATGATAATTTCTTTCCTTTTTCCTATTCATACTATCCCCTGCAAAAATCTCTATCAACTAATTAATAACATGCAGAGTGATGTCCTTTCAGATAATAATGGGGGACAACATAAGTAAGGTTAGAAGAGTAAACAATGGCCTCCCACAAGGCTCTGTAATGGCAAATACGCTATTCAACTTATACATATCAATTTTTTTAAAAAAAATTGATTTATATGCCGCCCTTCTCTGGAGACTCAGGGCGGCTTACAATGCGTTAAGCAATAGCCTTCATACTTTTGTATATTTATACTAAGTCAGCTTATTGCCCCCACAAACTGGGTCCTCAATTTACCTACCTTAGAAAGGATGGAAGACTGACTCAACCTTGAGCCTGGTGAGATTCGAACTTACAGTAATTGCAGACAGCTGGTGTTAATCACAATGCTATCAGTCTGCTGAGCCACCAACAACAGCCTGCCAACAACAAGGGGACACAAATTTGGATATGATGATGATTTGGCCATAATAGTACAAGAAAAATACATGGAAGTACCTGGCAGCCTCCTGACCAAAGATCTTAAAATCTTGGGAAAAAAATTTCCTGATTGGAGGCTCATTCCTAGCACCAGCAAAACAGAATTACATACTTCCACTTTAACAACAAACTAGCACATGAAGTCCTAAAAGTCTACTTAAACAACAACTTACTCCCTTATGATCCCCTCCAAAATAACTTAGAATAACATTGGACCAGACTCTCTCTTACAAGAAACACTTAGAGAACAGAGTGGCAAAAATCAATATTAGGAACAACATACTCCACTCCATAGTTATGTGAAACTAAATAGGAAGCTCCAGCTGCCAACCTCAGATCATCAGCCCCACTCCACAGCAGAATACTGTGCCCCTGTATGATTTAACAGTTGCCATACTAGTAAGTTAAACACCAGACTCAACAACACCATGAGGATTATAAGCGGATGTATTAAAACCACTCCTATTGGTTTTAATACATCCCCTTATTTGCTAGCTTCTTATTCTGAACCATTTTTTTAGCACCATCAGCTTTATGAAGAAAAATTATGAACAACTCACTTCTGCTGCTGCATGTAGACCTTCCTCATTTATCAGCAGGAAGACTCAAATCCAGGAAGCTCCCACTGACACTTGTACAATATCTGCCCAACAACTTTAACACTGATTTCTAATGGAAAGCCAAATAGGTCACTGAATGTCCAATTATATGAAGACATATAAATGATCTCCCCAGAAAAGATGCCAGGCTTTGAACTACCATGTCAGAAAATATGACTTCAGTAACAGAGTTGTTAATGCCTGGAATGCATTACCAGACTCTATGGTCTCATCCCAAAATCCCCAAAACTTTAACCTAAGACTGTCTACTGTTGACCTCACCCCATTCCTAAGAGGTCTATAAGGGGCGTGCATACTGTAAGAGCACCAGTGTTCTACCATCTCTGTCCTAATGTTCCCTTTAATTGTATTCATTTTATGTATTAAATTCATGTTTATACTTATATATATTATCTAATATGTACTCGACAAAATAAATAAATAAAAATAAATAAAATGTCAGTAATGAACAAATCTAAATAGGATTTGCACCTTACATAGCATCTGCCAAGACTCTCTGTTATAAATGGGGCATAGTATCCTTCTGTTAGCTTGACTGCAAGGTCCCATGTCAAACTGTTGATCAATCATGACCAGCTGTAAGCTGAGAACATCTAGTATCTGATTTTTTAAAAACATAAATAATGCTGCATTTCAATGGTTAGATGGCATAGATATTGATATTTGAACATATATCATTTTGACATTTATATGTTATTGGATTCTACAAAACTACTTGAAATGTTAATTTATACTGCTAGTCCATGTATGATGTGATATCCGTTAAATAAATAAATAAATAATTTATCCTTTTATATTAACTCAAATGCATTTTAGATTGTTTTCATCGTTGTTCTTTGCATTTCTGTAGAAGTGTAGATATTTCTTACATGTAGGATAACTCTATCTTCTCTTTTATTAGGTTTGTTTCTTTTGAACAGTTCAAATCCCTCTAGCTGCATATTCCATTCATGGGTTTCATCTCATAAATGGAATGAAGTTTCAGTAATGACAATATCACATCTGCTGTTGTGTATTTACATTTCATCTAAGTCTTTTTTGACTAACTCTGTGTTTGGTTTCTACTTCTTCTGCTTTGTGCCTGAGTTCCCCTTCCTTTTTACCTTTTGGTTGATTGCCCTAAATCTATGTGTTTGGAATTAGCTTCTAAAAATTTGTCTCCCTCCAGTTTTAATTTAAAGCTCTACAGATAAGGCAGAATGTATCTGCCCTCAGTGTGGAAGGGATTGCCACTCTCGAATTGGCCTTCTTTGAGTGAGGGTGCCTTTCCTGCTGCCTTGAAAGAGGCAGTGGTGAGGCCTCTCCTCAAGAAGCCTTCCCTTGACCTGGCTGTATTAGCTAATTATCGTCCGATCTCCAACCTTCGTTTTGTGGCGAAGGTTGTTGAGAGTGTGGTGGCACGACAGCTCTCCTGGTACCTGGATGAAGCTGTCTATCTAGACCCATACCAGTCGGGCTTCAGGCAGGGGTACAGCACGGAAACGTCATTGGTCGCATTAGTTGATGATCTCTGGAGGGCTCGGGACAGGGGTTGTTCCTCTGTCCTGGTCCTATTAGATCTCTCAGCGGCTTTCGATACCATCGACCATGGTATCATGCTGCAGCGGTTGAGGGGGTTAGGAATAGGGGGCACCATGTTGTGGTGGTTCTCCTCCTTCCTCTCCGACCGCTCACAGTTTGTGTTGGCAGGGGGGCAGAGGTCGACCTCGAGACGCCTCACTTGGGGGGTGCCGCAAGGGTCGGTCCTCTTGCCCCTTCTGTTCAACATTTATGTGATTATGGGTACAACCCGTTGTGCTCATGTAACACCTCTCCTGCACAAGCTGCACTGGCTCCCAGTGGTCTTCCGGGTGCGATTCAAGGTGTTGGTTACCATCTTTACAGCGCTCCATGGCTCAGGACCTGGGTATCTACGAGACCGCCTTCTGCCACCGATAGCCTCCCACCGACCAGTTCGCTCCCACAGGGAGGGACTCCTCAGGGTGCCATTGGCTAAATTATGTCGGCTGGCGACACCCAGGGGGAGAGCCTTCTCTGTGGGAGCCTCTGCCCTTTGGAACAAACTGCCCCTGGAAATACACACAATCTCTGACCTCCGAGTTTTTCGTTGTGCCCTCAAGACCCTGCTCTTCTGACAGGCAGGGCTATCTTTGTAATGGAGTTTTAAATTTGGAGTTTTAAAATTTTTGGATTCTTAACGAATTTCGGCCGCAAATGTAAGAATTTTAATAATTTTTAAATTTAATTATGATGTTTTTATTGTGTTTTTATTTGGCTGTGTACCGCCCCGAGTCCTTCAAGAGAGGGGCGGTATAGAAATAAAATTATCTATCTGTCTGTCTGTCTATCTATCTATCTATCTATCTATCTATCTATCTATCTATCTTTTTAGTCACACTGGATACTGTTTTAGGACCTCTTTCCAGAGCACAATACCATAGTCTTTGGAGACTGAAGGATGCCAATGCCAATGACAGATAAGGCAAGCTGCTTGGTTTCCAAAGACTTTCTTCCTGGCTCTTGTTAGATGTAGCCCATCCCTTCCTATAGGGATTGTCGTGGCGGCACAGTGGTTAGAATGCAGTACTGCAGGCTACTTCTGCTGCCTGCTGGCTGCCTGAAATTTGGCAGTTCAAATCTCACTAGACTCAAGGTTGATTCAGCCTTTCATCCTTCTGAGGTGGGTAAAATGAGGACCCAGATTGTTGGGGGCAATCTGCTGACTCTGTAAACCGCTTAAAGGGGGCTATAAAGTGGTATATAAGTCTAAGTGCTATTGCTATTGCTACTGTAGTCCATGGTTTAAGAATCCAAAATTCGGTGGACAGCACTATCTCCTGAGTCAGTGTTTACTTCAACAGTTCTGTGTTCCCTCATTGGGTGCCTATTTTTTGTTGGGAGTATAGAAGAAAACACTAAATAGGTGGGCACCTATTTCTTTGGCTTTCATGCCTAGCTGCTCATAGTCTCTTGATATTGTTCCCAGGGTCTATGTGGTGTCATATGTCCTCACATGGAAGAGAAGAAACAGATAATAATCTCTTGGTTTAATTACCTTAGTAAGCCTTTCAATCACATCTTTAATAGTTGCTCCTGGGAAATAGCTAACTTCCCTAGACTGACTGTTCTGTCTACAAATTGCTGGCTGAGATTCTTTGAGAAATGAATCTCCTATCACCAACCCACACTTTTTTTTTCCTTAGGAAAGACTAGGTTACTTTTTTTTCTAATTGATACACTTGGTGATGTCCCTTCTCCAGTTGTCTTCGTGCTTTCTTCCAAGAATAAGTTATGAAATTGATTGTTTAGCTCCAACTAAATTTTAATATTTATAGAAAATATAATAAAATCATAAAGTTTATATATTTTATATTTATAAAAATTTTACAATTTGAAAAACCAATACAAATTTTAAAAATTATAAAATTTAAAAATCTAACCCTTTTTTATGAAATTCAAAAACTATTTTTCTTTCCTTTCTTTTTTTTCAGTTGAATGAAAATTAATTAATTTATGGAGGATTTTAACCTTCTGTGTTAATGCTGGGGTCATACTTATTTTAGCTGATGACATGGCTTCTTCTACACTGCTGCTATACTCAATTGTTGCTATTGCTATGTACATCTGCCTGCCCTCCGTCAACCATCTGCTGCCTGGTTGCCTGGATTTGCCTGCCTGCCTTCCACTGCTACCTAATTGCCTGGGTCTGCTGCTGCTTGAGTCTGCTGCTGCTCATCACCTGGGTCTGCCAGGTTGCACTCAGCCTGCTTGCCTTCACCACTGCCTGGTCACCTGGGCCTGCCATTGCCTGGATCTGGCTGGGTGTGTTGCTGCCTGGTTGTGGCGCTGCCTGGTCACCAAAGTCTGCCAGACTGTGTTTAGCCTGGACCTGCCTCTGTCTGCTTCTGTTCTTACTCTGACTGTTCAGTTGCTCTGCCTGGCCTCTGGTCACTTGGGTTCTCACATGCTCTTTGGAGAACTGCTCTGCTCTGCATCACCCTGGGTGTTGGGTATTCTTGGAACTCTTAACTCTCAGGTTTTTCTGTGCTCTGCTGCACCTTCTGGTGCTTACCTCCAGTTGCTCATTTCCAATTGGGTTGTTCCGGGTGCTGTCACTCCAGGCGCTCACTGCAACATTTTGGTTGCTTTGTGCTGCTCTTGCTCTACTGCAGATTCAGATTCTTTCATTGTCCCATTCAGTCTCTCAGATCTCAGATTCTCGCCACTCATCTCTAACCTTTGTCCATGTTTGTGGGGCATTTGACTTCCCACCACTTGTCCCTCTCATTACTTGCTTTTTTTCCCATCCTTCTCAATTTTCTCATGTTTCCTTTCCCTCTCCTTCTGCTTTCTCTTATTCTCTTCCACTCCTTCTATTCCTTCTTTACATAGTTGATATCCTTTTGTCCCTGTGATTCAGTTCTGCCTTCACTACTGTCACTGTCTTTGAAGAACAGAACCCAATGATGATAGAACTTGATGGCTATCAAAAACTAAGCTTAGAAGGAAAGAAAACATCTAGTTGTTCTCTTGATCATTCACCTTCCCTGTTATTCAATTTTACTTGCATATAAATCAGAAAAAGCTCTCACTTGGGCAACTACCAAAGACCAAACTGTACTCAATAACATCCCAGGAGCTAGAGGAACTCAGAGCATTTGTGGACAAAAATCTGGCAGGAGCTTCATCCAACCAGCCAATGGTCGTGAATGGTCGCCCTGTATTATTCCGGGAGAAAAAAGATGGTTCACTCAAATTATGCATGGACTATGGGGGACTCAATGCAATTGCAATTAGTGGAACTTCTTTCCACTAATGAAGAATATGTTGGGCCACTTGGCAAAAAAGAATGTTTTCACAAAATTGGACTTAAGGAACACCTGCTATAGAGTGTGAATTAGAATGGGAGATGAGTGGAAGACAGCATTTAATTACTCACTGGAGTGCTTCCAATTTTGGTTGCTCCCTTTTGGCCTACAAGGAGCCCTTGCAGTATTCATGCAATTAATAAATGAAGTGCTCCATGAGCATCTCTATAAAGATACTTAGATGATATTTTGATTTACACTGAAATTATGGAGGAACATGTGAAGTTAGTGCAAGCAGTGCTGGAGAAACTCTGAAAGGCCCACCTATACGCCAAACTGTCCTAGTGCAAGTTCCACAAAACTAAACTGGATTATTTGGGATATTAGATCTCTCAGGATGGCATAGAAATGGACCCAGAAAAGTACGCAGAACTGGAGTGACAAGCTCCGTGCACAAGGAAGCAATTGCAAAGCTTCCTTGGATTTGCGAACTTCTATAGGCAATTCATCCCTGGTTTTACCCAGATTGCATTGCTGATTACGAACATATTAAAAACAAAAGGGGGCTCCAAGCCCATACTCAATCAACTTCTTAAGTGCACCATTGAGTGCTAAGCTGTTTTCATAAAGCTAAAACACTTATTTGCAGCAGAGCCAATGTCAAAACTTCCCAACCTGGATAAACTTTTCATAATTCAGGTTGATGCCAGTGATATGATGGTGAGGGAGGTACTCCTACAGAAGAACTTGAAGGGGACATACAACTATTTGCCTACACCTCAAGGAATCTACCCAAGGCAGAGAGACATTAGACAATAGGGGAGAAGGAGGCAATCGCAGTTCAGTGGGTGCTCCTCACCTGGAGGCAATTCTTTGAAAGCAGCAAAATCCCTTTCGAGGTATGGACTGATCATAAGAATCTAGAAGCACTGAAAACACCCAGGAGGCTATCTCCCAAACAAGTTCTCTGGACTCAATATTTCAACCAATTTCATGCTTCGCTACCTGCCCAGAGGAAAAAACTTCCTGGCAGACACCCTATCCAGAATGCCCCAGTACTGTGCAAAGGAAGAAGCAGTCACCTCCATTATTCTTTCCAAGCAGATAGTGGCCCCAGCTCTCACTCAGCATCAGAAAGCCCCAAAAGAGAAAATGGCCAATGATTTAACCCAGGTGCTAAAAACTGACTTAGTGAATATGACTGGTTCCAACAACACAAGGAGGACCTGTCCTCCTGAGATGGGTTGGCTTGGATGGGGAGCTGGTTCTTCAGCAAAGTCACGACACCAAAACTGCAGGACACTGTGGGCTTTGTGAAGATGCTCTATCTGGTGAAGTGGCAATTCTGGTGGCCACCCATAAAAAAGGACATTGAACATTATGTGGCCAGTTGCCCAGGATACACCTGGGGAAAATCCCAAGTCTGTTGCAACCTGTAGCCAGCCCGAATGCCCCTTGAAAAATTTCTATGGACTTTATTGTGGAGTTACCTGACAGTGCTGGAAATAGTGATTTGGGTGGTTATGGACATTATGGGGGATATGCCCACTTTGTGGCCTATTCCAAAATTCTGTTAGCTCAAACCCTGGTGAAGATGTTCATTCAACACATCTACCAACTGCATGGACCACCTGAGTGCATTATCTCAGACCATGACGTCCAATGTACTTCTAGTTTTCGGAAGGAGTTTCTGAAAGTTTTGATACTGCTCAGGGGTTAAATTCCTCCCACTACCCTCAGACCAATGGAGGCTGTGATAGGACTATTAGCATGTTGGTGCAGTGCCTCCATTGTTTTGTTAATTACCAGCAACACAATTGAGCCAAACTCCTGCCCTTTGCTGAAGTTGCCTACAATAATTCAATACACAGTAGTACTGGTTTCCCCACTTTCCAGGTGGCCACAGGCCTTGACTTTGTCCCTATGCTAGAACTGTCCCAGCACAGCCCTGCATGTCATTAGCTGAGTGGATCAAGATCCTGCAGAATATTTGGATTGTGGACTGCAAAGCTCTAGATGAAATGAGGGAAACATATAAAAAACAAGCTGATAAGAAGAGGAGACCTCAGAAGTTTAGAATAGGAGATAAAATTTACCTTTCCACTAGGTTCCTGAAGTCATGACAACCCTGTAGAAAACTAGGTCCAAAATATGTAGGGCCTTTTCCCATCACCAAGATCATATACCCAGTGACGGTTGAGTTAAAACTGACAAAAACGAGTCCATCCTGTGTTTCACTGTAGTCTACTGAAGCCCGTCTCTAGTTCACCTTTGCAGCCCAACTCAAAACCACCTCCTCCCTCAATTCTGATAGAAAGGGAACAACAGTTTGAAACTAAAGAAATCTTAAGTCTAGAATCCATAAGAAGAGATTGCAGTACTTTATTCTGTGGAAAGATTTCCTTCCCTGAGAGGTTGAATGGGTTTAGGCTAGCCATGTTCACTCCCCCTGTTTAGCCTGCCAATTTCATGTCAAATAAATCAATAAACCTAAATGAAACCTGGTAATCTATATTGTAACTACTATGTTTTCTATTTTTTTATAGGCATAGCCTTTTTTCTGGATGACAGCATGTCATAGCTGTCATTCTGCTGTTAGGGGGGATTGGATTTGAACAAACACAAGGTCAGCAAAAAGAATGTGGAGATGGGAGAGGTATGAATGCAGAGAAACACAAATATTTTTCATGCCCTTATTTGGCTCATTTCCTTTTGCCCTTGATTTCTAATCTTTAACTTTGATCACTATTGTTTCTGTGGCTACAAAGCTAGAAATATAACTTTCTTATAGTGGAAAATGTGCAGGTTTAAGATTTAAAAGAGCCAATGGACATCACTCTTCACATTCTAGGATGCTGACATTTTCCCCATTGTCTTTTGCCCACTGAATTCAATGTCTAATAAATGGGGAAAATCAGCAAGAAAATCTAAAATATTAAATAATTCCTCATTATATTTAGCATTAACTTGAATGATGTAAATGAAAATTATTGACCCCTCAGTTTCTAAATCCTGAACAAAGGATGTGTCTCTTCCTTGGGTGTGGACTGGAGCAACTGCCCCCAAATGTTATGTATGCTTTAATTACTTCTAAATATCAGCAACTTGTACATAAAAATGGGATTCTAAAGGCACATTTGGACATCAACTCTTTAACCTGCCATTTAAATCCTACTTATCCGAAGGCTAGGAAAAGAAACTACAGGTGTCCTGGTTGATTTTGTGTGGACTGATGAAAGTCAAACATCTGTATCATTGTACAATCCCATTAAGCTATACTATAGAGGGATTGTGGCCAAACAATACATTACACCACTTTGAGAGGTAGGTATCTCCTACAAAATGACTGTTATGATAAACACAGGATGGCTAATATATCAAATGGAAGATCATGTGGGTAAAGGCCTCTTGGTGAAATTGAATTTGATCAGATGATATTATCTGGGTGGAGACCATAGCACATCCCCAGCACTGAGTGGCTCATCATTGTTAAGTTTCACATGTCTACAAAGGCTCCTTACTGTGAATTTACAACGTGGAGAGGAGAAACACTGCCTATTAGTGTTCTGATGGTCCATTCCATACATGAACACATCATCTGAACAGGCATGACTCTTACATCACCCAACTAAAAATGAAAAGCCGCCTTACAAAAAGCACCAACCAAGTTCTGTCTTCATCAGCCGAAAACTAGATACAAAGATGAGGTTTTATTAGAATGTCTTTTGTTAAGTACATCATCTGCATCTCATCCTTTGAGATGGAAAAGCAGTGGAAAACCAAAAATGTAAAGAAAAACTGCCAACGTTGTGTCTAAGGGAACCAGAAGTGGAACTCAAATCGTATTTCCAATAACTTTATAGTTATGATAAGTGATGGATGAGGAGAGCATAGATCTGTGATGGTGAATTTATGGCATGCATGCCAGAGGTGGCACACAGAGCCCTCTCTGCTGGCACACACACCATCATCCCAGGTCAAATCTCCATAGTATTTCTTTCTTGAGCTTCTGTTTCCCTGCAAACAACAAAACAGAAGCTCACAACAGAAAAAGATCTTACCACTCTGCGCTGCCAGTGTTGGGATGCCCCGCCTCCCGCCAGCCAGCCAGCTGGTCTTCGGGTCTCTGCTGCACGTGTGTGCACATCTGCTCATGCACATGTGCATGCCTGCACATGCACGCACATTTGCGCGTGCACATCTTTCAGTTTGGGCACTTGGTGTCTAAATGGTTCGGCATCACTGGCATTGGCTGCAGAACCAATGCCCCTGTTTTCAGATGGCCACCAAAATCAGCCACTTGTATTGCTTTATTGGGTAAAACTAAAAAGTACATTGAAATAATTCTTGTGCAGCTTCAGATATAATCACCCAATATTATGAGTACACTCTAGAGAGTGTATTAGAAAGCATACATTTTAGATAAGAACTTGATCCCTCAATTTGGAAGAGACACATTAACTCTGAAAAATAGCTTTTTGACACAACCACATACAACATGAATCACAAGTACTTTAGGTGAAGTGAAAGTTATTTATTAAGGGAAGAGTCAAGTCTTAATGTAGATACAGAAACAAATGATACATTGGTATACTTGGGGTGTATTAAAAACAAATAAAGACATTGATTGATTTTTCTCAAGTGAGTTTCTTACTTAATACTTGCAAGTGTATTTAGACTTCCAGAATTCCCCAGTATTCAGTTTCTGAAGAGGCTAGTTTTTGCATGTTAAAAATTAAAAAAATGGCATTTTCTAAAGACAAAGCATTTAACCTAAATTTCAAAAGGAGGCATGGATACCATACCAAATTCAATCAGAGTAGAGCTAAAAGGGACCTAAGAGGTCTTCTAATCCAATCCCCTGCTCAAGCAGGAGACCCTATACAATTTGAGACAAGTGGCTGTTCAATCTCTTCTTAAAAACTTCCAGTGATGGAACACTAACAGTTTCTGAAGGCAAGCTATTCTAATAGTTAATTGTCCTCACTGTTAGGAAGTTTCTCCTTAATTCCAAGTTGCTTTTCTCCTCGAGTAGTTTCTATCCATTGTTTCTTGTTTTGCCTTCTGGTGCTTTGAAAAATAAGTTGATCCCCTCTTCTTTGTTGCATCCCCTCAAATACTGGAATACTACTATTATTCATAATCAGGCTGTCCTTTACTCTACACTGGCCATAAGCAATTTCTTCATTCTTTATCTTTTTGTTCCGACACCCTTAATCATCTTGTTTACTCTTCTTTGCACTTTTTTCAAAATCTAAATATCTTTTTTGTAATGGGATGACCAAATCTGATGCAGTATTCCAGGTATGATCTTACTAAGGATTCATAAAGTGTTACTAATATTTTACAATTTTGATCCTATAGTTTTGTTTACTAAGGATTGTATTAGCTTTTTTGGCTACTGCTGCACACTGCTGGCTCATGTTTAAGTGATTGTTCACTAGGACTCCAAGGTCCCTCTCAGTTACTGTTTTTGAGCTAGGTTTCACCTAATCTGTATTTGTACCTTTGGTTTTTCCTGCCTAGGTGTAAAACCTTGCTTTTCTCCACATTAAATTTCATGTTGTTGGATGGGGTCCATTGTTCAAGTCTGTCAAGATCTTTTTGGATTCTGGGGTATTGGCTATTCCTCCTAGCTTAGTGTCATCTGTAAATTTGATGAGTTCCCCTTCTATTCCCTCATCCAAGTCATTTATGAAGATATTGAAGAGTACTGGGCCTAAAACGGAACCTTGTGGTAACCCCCGCTTACTTCCCTCCATGTAGATGTAGTACCATTAAGGACTACTTATTGAATATGGTTTGTTAGCCAGTCAGAAATTCATCTGGTAGTGAAGCTGTCTATCTCATATTTTTCTAGTTTACTAAGAAGTAGATTGTGGTCTACTTTGTTGAATGCCTTACTGAAGTCTAAGTATACTATGTCCAGAGCACTTTGCTGGTCTACTAATTTAGTCACTTTGTCAAAGAATGAAATAAGATTGGTTGGACATTTGTTTTTAACAAACCAGTGCTGGCTAATTATAACTTTGTTTCTAGATGTTTACTGATCTGTTTTTTGATTATTTTTTACAGCATCTTCCCAGGTATTGATGCTAGGCTGATTGGTCTTTAGTTTCCTGGGTTTGTTCCCCCCCTCCCCACTTTTTTTTGAAGACAAGAACTTCATCAGCTCTTTTCCAATGATCTAGCAGTTCTGTGGTGCTCTAGGATTTTTTAAAGATATAATGGTTTTGAGATAACATCTGCCAGCACTTCAGAATTCTGGGATGTAATCCATTAGGATTAAATTTTCAATGTCAGACATCTGTTTTCTTATTTGTTTTGCTTATTTCAGTTTTTATTTCTAGTCTGTCTTTAGAGTTATGTTTTTGGTAGGTTGGGCCATAGTTTCTTTTTGCATGAAAACTGATGCAAAGAATGAGTTAAGCAGCTCTGCTTTCTCTCTACTGCCTGTTACTTCTTTGTCGTCTTCTCTTTAGTTGACTGTTTCCTTTACTTTTTTCTTGTTATTTATATGTTGAAAGAAATTTTTAAATTATCTTTGACTTTTTGTTGCAAGTCTTTGTTCATTCTGAGGCTTTGCTTTCCTGACTTCATCTTTGCAGATTTGGGCTATCTGCTGATATTCTGTCTGTTACATGTTCCTCTTTCCATTTTTTGTTCTTATCCTTTTTGTCTTTCAGTTTATCAGAGAGATATTTGTGCAACCATGCTGGTTATCAGTGGTAGTGTGTTGGACTGGATTTTTATGATCATATTTTTCAGTTTCTCATGTTTCTTGTTTTCTGCTTTAGAATTTTTGTCCATGGATTTTTTCTTACGGACTTTGAATTCGTTAAAATCTCCCTATGAGTTTGTTAAAAATAAAAAAAATGCCATACTTATTTATTAAGAAGCTAATAATGAAGCCTAGAATTCCAGGTACAATGCCACTAGGAGGCCAGAAGCAGTAAATCTAAATCAATGCTAAAACCCTAAGTCAGGCCTTAATAGGTATTTTTGCCCGGATCATTACAGACTTGCCATACAGTTCATCTCTAGGCTCATAGAAATCCTTTGGGCTATGCATGATGTAGAACATCTCATTTCTGTACCTTATTGTCAGTCAAATAGAGGCAGTAATTAAGGTGATGGACAAAAGACTGGGGAGATATAGGTATCAGTCTACCTGTTAACTGTCCAGTTCGTGAATCCAGAAAAAGAAACTCCCAAGGCATTATTTTGCCAAGAATATAAACTTTACTGAATAAATCTACATTGGCACAGAAGAAGTGAAACCAGCTCTGGCTTCCCGCGCAAAAGCATGCCTAGTTCATTCTCTTTTTCCCCACGGGGCACCCACAGTCCATTATATCCACTAATCACTTCTGTTCATTTTGTTAAAAGAACCACCGGCAATGCTGTGACATCTGCTCTGGGTGTCCTTGGGGTGGGGGGAGCAACGTCTCATGGGAACCGAGGATGCTTGGATGCCATTCTCCCCATCCTTGCATTCCAATCCACCACTACCCTACTCTTTCACAAGCTTCAAGCAAAGTGGAAAATAGGTGAAATTTTGAGTGAGTCTTGACACCATCCTCAATTATGAAAACTCAGTGGATGACTTTGGATTAATCTCTCAGCTCAATTTATCTGAGGTTTGTTGATTGGGGAAAAATTGGAGGATGAAGTGCTACATATAACACCTTGAGTTTCTGGAGAAATGCGGAATATAAATTCCAATAGTAGTGATGATTCCTTGCCACTTTTGATCTGTATTACCCAGCAATTCTAGACAAATAACATTTGAAATTCATAACACTATAATTCTTGGAAATGTTTAAATTGTCTCTTTTATTACTGTACATATTGTACATCTACAGGGCTTAGATTCTGGTAATGTGAAAAATAACATGGACATCATCCAAATAGTTTATCTGTCAAAAGTGTTCTAGAATAAGAGTTGCTTTTTATTTACAATGTCCCCTTTATCCATTCTTTTTGGTATAACAAACCAAATATATACAATTTGTAATGTTCATTCAAGATGCTTTCTTCAGTTGTTTGCTGGTGAGAAACCTGTAATCGCTATTTTAAAAAATCCATATACAGGTAGCCCTCGGCTTACAGTGGTTCATTTAGTGACTGCTCAAAGTTACAATGGCACTATCTGATTTGCTATCTTCAGTTTACCGCTTTGCTGGCAACCTGTCATAAATTGTAGGGGCGGTGGGGGGGGAGGGGAGAAGGAAGTAGGCAATTAGCATGTTGTACAGGGTAGAGATGAGCAAAGGGGAAAGAGGAGTGACAGGCTTGATGGAAGCTAGAGGTATGAGAACTGGTCTATTCCAGTCTTCAAGGTTGTGGAGCCTGAGAAAACAATGCAAACTGCATCACGTGGCATCAAGCATCTGAGCATGCCATTTGACAAAGACAGATCCGTCAAGTGGGGAGGGCCAGTGAGAAGGGGAAATACTGTAATGCTTTGTGCGAGAATTTCATTTCTAGCCTTGTTTTTGCTGAAACCATTAACTCTTAGTAAAAGAACCTATCACTTCAACCAAATGGAATTGGGGATCTTTCCTAGGGACCTAGTAGGAACAGATCTGACAGGCACTGAAAAAAGTGACATGACAATTTTTCACAGTTATGACCTTTGTAGCTTCCTGATAATCATGTGGTCGAAATTCAGATGTTTGGCAACTGGTTCAGACTTATGACTATTGCTGTGTCTCAAGGTAGTATGATTCACTTAACAACTGGGTAATTAACTTATCATTTGCAGTGATTCACCTAACAACTGTGGTAAGAAAGATCATAAAATGGTGCAAAACTCAACAAATGTCTCACTTAAAAAAGAGAAATTTTGGGTTCAATTGTGATCAAAAGTTGAGGACTACCTGTATAGTTGTTGCATTTGTCTACATTTTTTTAAAATTTAAGGTGAACAATTTTTTTCTAAACAAGAAATTATTGACTATTTATCTACCAAGTACTTCATGCATAATGTTTTGCCAAAGAGAAGATTTGTATCCTGAAACAGAGGGACTGTTTAACAAACTCTTTATCTTTCTTGTATGAAAAACAAACGATGCTTTCCTTTCAAACCCTGTGATCTTGAGTTGAAACAAGAATCTTAAATAGAATAAAATTCTGAACACCAAATCATTCTGAGCTTTAACATATATATACTATCCTAGATACATTAGAATGCATCAATCAGTCAATGCAAAAATTCTATCTTAGGCTGAATACTCTTCAACATCTTCATAAATTATTTAGATAAATGGGTGGAAGGGAATTCATCAAATTTGCAGACAATATCAAGCAGGGAGGGACAGACCCCAGGGACAGAAGGATCTTGACAGACTTGAATGCTGGGTCTTATTTAACAAAATGCAATTCAGTGGGGAGAAAAATAGGATCTTACAGTTAGACAAGAAAAAATAAATGCACAGGTATAGAACAGGTGGTATCTGGCTCAACAGCAGTAACTGTGAGAAGGATCTAGGGTGCCCTAGAGAACAAAATAACTACAAGTATGAACCAGCAGACTTCTGCAGTTGCCAAAAAACCCCCAATGCAATCCAATACTGCATCAAAGAGGGATTGTCTCAAGATCACGTGAAGTAATAATAGCATTATACTGCACTGGTAAGGCACACTTGGAATACAGCATCCAGTTCTGGTCACCATGATATAAAAGGATATTGATACTCTAGAGACAGTGCAAACAGCAAGAAAGATGATAAAGGATCTGAAGGATAAACTGTATAATGAACAGTTATGGGAACTAGGTATGTCTAGCCTAACAAAAAGAAGGACTAGGGATAATATGATATCAGACTTCAAATATTTGAGGAGATGTCACAGAAAAGAGGGGACCGACATACTTTCCAAAGCATCTAAGGGTAGGACAAGAAATGTCAGATGGAAGGCTGTTAAAAGATCTAATCTAGAATTAAGGAGAAATTTTCTGACAATGAGAACAATTAACAGAATATCTTGCCTCCAGAAGTTGTGGGTGTTCCATCGCTGAAGGTTTTCAAAAATAGACTCAAACAGGAGATTTTACTAGAAAACTACTAAACCGAATTAACCTTCTGCTCTTAAATGTCCTTCAATTTGCAGGATTAGGGTATTCTCATACTCAACGAGAAAATAAAACAGAATTCATATGGAAGTAAAGAATGCCACTTAAAGAGGCAATTCAAAGGGAAAAAGTTGGGAACAGAATTGACTTCCTTATTAAGAAGTACCATGCAGAAAGAAGAGACTGTTTAGGAATTGACACTGTTAATATTACCTGAAACTTCTTAATGTAAGATAATAAAAGCTATTCTCAGTGTATTCTATTTGCATTAAGATTGATGGTGGGGTTGTTTCCCCCTAGAAATTAATACCCAGTCATTATTGGATCCACCCAAATTCTGAGTGAAATCAATTAAGACATAATGGAAGCAGATTGGTGGATTATTTTTTTCAGTACAGGTGGCCTTCACTTAATGATCACTCATTCGGCAACCATTCAAATTTATAACAGTGCTGAACAAGTAGTAATTACGATTGATCCTATTTACAGCCATTATAGTATCTCTGCAATCATATGATTGTGATTTGTGACCTTTCCTGTCAGGTTTCAACAAGCAATGTCAGTGGGAAACTGGCATCAAGTGCAGTCATGAGGTCCTCATTTTATGACCCATGTAGTTTTCACTTAATGATATTGACTGCTGCGGTTTGCTGCTGGCCGCCACCAGACGTTCCTTTGGGATCGTCAGCTTCCATTCCCTGTCAGAGCCGCCGTTACAGCGGATGGCGGCTCGAAAAAACTCCGTTTCCAAGAGGAAATGGAGATAGAGCCAGCAGGGGTGGGTAGAACTCTCCGCAGAGTCCCAAAAGTTTTTTTTTTAACTTTTGGGACGGAGCGGATGAGAAGCCCCATATCCCCTGCCGCTGCTCCGGGCTTTGGGAGACCTCTGCTTATGCAGAGCCAGGCGTCAAGAGCAAGCCTGCGAATTCAACAGAATAATTAAAGAAATGACGAGCTGGACCCTTAATACTGAACCGCAAGTATTTCACCTTTCCAAAATCTATCTAAGAGAAAAGAGGAGAGGAAAAGAGGGAAAAAGAACCTTTTAAAATGGCGTCTGCTCTGGCTGGAGAAGGGCTAAAAGGGAAAGTCCTTCCGTTTCTTCTTACTACAATGTAGCGGAATAAATATCATTGGCTACATTTGTAGATAAAACCTCGCTCCTGTGCTGCTGATTGAAAAGAAGTTTTTTTTTTTCCTTTTTTAAGGGAAAGTTCTTTTGTTTTCTATTTCTTCTCTCTTTTTTGCTAAATCTTGTCTGTGTGGGAAATGGCATCGGGACTTACACAGCTGGACAAATGGGGGGGGAACTTCCCCTCTCAAGAAATTGCGCCAACAAATTTCAACTCTCCAGCGTCAGAAACCCGATTTTAATATATTAGAATTTATCCTTGAAGAGATTGTAAGAAGGGATGAGATTGTGAACCAGCAACTTGAAAAATTTAAGCAGGAAATTAAAGAAATTGGTGAATTGGTCAAATCAAAGTTTGACTTTTTGAATCAAAAGATTTTAAAAGCTGCTAATGGTTTATCAGGCTTTCTGATTCGGGTGGATGCAAAGACTAAATTATTAGAGTCTAAAATGAAGGAAATTGAGGAGAATTTGGATGACATGACTCAAAAAATTAAAAAGGATTTGATAAACACTCAGGATAATAGCTCGGAAGACAAATCTAAAATGGAGACTGACCAAAAGATTGGTAATGAAGAAAATGTACAACAGAGGATTGAAAGAGAAGTTTTAATGATTCAATATAATTTTACAGAATATGCAATTAGACTGAGAGGTTTGCAGGAAAATAATAGAGATGATCTAAGGAAAATATCTTCTGAAATTCTGGCTGGGATCTTAAAGGTTCAACCTGATGAAGTGTATTGTAGGATTGATAGAATTTACAGAATAAACTCCTGGTTGGCAAAGCAAAGGCAATTGCCCAGAGATGTGGTGATCTATTTTACAGATAAAGAAATTAGGAATAATATTGTGCAGAACTCTTTTAATTCTACCTTGCAATTTCATGGAAGAAAGATTTGGATTTTTAAGGAGCTCCCGCCCAAGATGTTAATGGAGAGGAAGAAATTTGGCTTTCTAGTGACTGAATTAAAAAAAAGAAATATCCTATTCAGGTGGGACACCCCAGTTGGCCTAATATTGAGATATCAAGGAATAAGATATCAATTGCATACTGTTGAAAAAGCGGAAGATTTCTATCAAAAAATTTTAAAAATGAATTTAACACCTTTAGGCATAATACAGGATAAGCAAAAGGAGTTGGAAACAAAAGGAAAACATCAAATTACAGAGGCTGTGATGGATAAATTGTCTTTGGACTCCCTGGATACCCCAGCTGGACTGTCTATAAATAAGAGAGCAGTGTCATCCGACTCCAATGTGATGAACCATCAAGTCACAGACAAGTGCGCAAATCAATCAGTTGATATACAAGTGATGGAGAAGAAAGATGAGATGATAAAACTAACCCAACAACAACAATACATAAAGCAGAATGAAAATCAACTAGCAGACACACAATTGGTAGGCAAGAAACGAGGATGGAAATTCAACCCGGAAAAGAAAAAGAAAAGAAATAGATCGCATAGAAACAGCAATTTCTAAACTATGCAACAGTGATGCCAGGGACTTTAAAAAATGAATGAATATTTGAAAAGATAGTGGAGGCGAACAATTGTCTGATACTATCCTGAGGATTGTGGCAGATCTCTGCAAGGCCATGATTTTGGGATGTGAAAAGCGCCTCACTTTGTTGGATTTGAATCACCTAAAAAAAAATTTTTTTTTTTTTTTTGGTAAATATATTATAATCATTTTGAGTTATAAGGCAGGAGAGTCTCGCCGGGGCATGCAGAAGATCTGGATGTTACTCAGTAGGATGATGGGAATTAATAATCCTGATGAATACCACAACTATAACCATACGGATATAATTATAATTATAATGTCACTCGGGTGGTTGTTTTTGCTTTTATACAGATGCGAGGATATCTACTACTGATGGGGGCAGAAGATGACTGGAGATTTTGAACAAACTGTTGCACCAGCATGTTATTTTACCCTATTATGGGTGATGGATCTAACAATCCAGAGGAAAGACATCAAAGAAGATACTATATGGATTATAAATTTAAAGTTATTGTTTTTTCCTTTTTTACAAAATGGAATGCATATATAGATATGTGTATATCTTAGTAATGTGGGCAGTGGATTATATCTAGAATTGTACTGCATGATTTTGTAGGAATTGAAGGGTTGAAATAGGTTAGTTTACTGATTGATTAGTTTAAGAAAAAGGATTCTTAAGTCATATATTTAGGGGAGTGGAGGACTTAACAATTCAGTGGAAAGATACTAAAGAAGCTATATTTTTTTCTCTTCTTTTTTTTTTCTTCTTTTTATAAAATGGGATGCATATATAGATATGTGTATATTTTAGTAAAGTGGGTAGTGGATTATATCTAGAATTGTACTGTATGATTTTAAGTCATATATTTAGAGGAGTGGAGGAATTGGACAGAATTGAATAAATGTTAAATTTGGATGCAGGGAGAAGGTCGATTTAAAATGTTATATTAATATATATAAAAGATTAAAGGTTAAATTGTAATAATACTCAATAAGCTTAACATGTTAAGGGTCAGTATTTCGAGAAGAGATTAAGGGAAAGGAAAGATATTATGTAGGTAACTAGTTATGAAATAGCCTATTGTTGTGAAGAAGTCACAAGGGGGGTTGGGTGGAAAGGGTGGGTTAGGGAAGAGGGGGGGGGAAAAAAGGGGGAAAAACTTGTATTTGAAAACTTTTTCAATAAAAAAAAAATGATATTGACTGCTGTCACTATCATTAGTTGGTGTAGTCAAATGGTTTTTCAATCAAGCTGATTAACAACAGTTTCCAGTCCCAATTAGAATTCTTAAACAAGGACTACTTAGTTTGTTCAGCATTTGAAACCAATTTAAAGTTATATATTACAGTACTAAGGATTTCTGAAATTTACCATTAACATGATAATTGGGAAGGGAGGGAAGACACATTTTTAACTCTGTTCTAGTTACTTTTACTTGTAATTTTGATTTAATGGCATTAAGTCAACACCATTGGAAATTATATATATATATATCAGTATATAGTAAACAAGGCTATCAGTTCTATTTAAGGTTTTAATTTGCCATGTAAATCAAAACTAATACTCTTCCATGAAATTTCAAAGAATAAAATTTGTTTCAGTAAGTTTTCTGTTTTGTGGTCTAAGATAGAGGAAGTAAATAGTTGCTTGCCATACAAAAGATAGGTTCCTGATTCAGAAACTCCATGCACTTAGTAAATTAGACATGGTTGAAATGCAGTCTTTACGTGGCCGTGTATCATCCAGAGTAGAGTATATCTAGGTGCATGTAGAATGGTATTATTTAGGCTAGTACCACATCCTAAGCACAGTAACTACTGAAGATAAAACTCCACTCAAAATTGCAACATGCTTAGTTATAAAACATTTCACATACAGAACAACTGCAGGCATGTATTTATATCCAGCTATATCTCCAAGCCAGAGAGCAAGGGCAGAAAATCTTTTTATTGCACCAAAAGATAAAGGAAAAAGAAGAAATATTCAGCTTTAGTAATAAATCTCTTTGTTACCCAGAATGAAAAAATCTCAGGAAGAAGAGTAACACTAATTTCTTTTTTTAAAAAATGATAAATGATACAAGCAGATGAAACCTAATCTAAAGGGGAGAAAAATACAAATTAGTTATTTTGACATCTGGCATATTTAAGATCATTATTTCTGTGAAGACACAGGATAAATGTTTCATTTATTTTCTGTTTTATATGTTAAAAAGATACATGCAATAGTGTGCATATCTGAATAAGAATTCTACTGTTTGGCATTTAAAGATAACTTCCAGCAATAAAATATACATCATACAATGCAGAATCTGGTAGCTATAGCACCTTTTGCAATGAGAAACAGAATCTTTAAGCAATGTGTTTCTAAACTTATTGTGTTGTATGGAGGAAAGTAATCTATTTTTCTTGTACAGGTGGTCCTTGACCTACAACCATTTGTTTAGTGACTATTCGTTACAGCTGCACAGAAAAAAGTGACTTACGTCCATTTTTCAAACTTACAACTTTGCAGCATCTTCATGGTCACTTGGCAACTGGCATGTATTTAAGACAGTTTCATTTTCCTGGGGTCATATGATGACCGTTTGTAACCTTCCCAGCTAATTTCCAACAAGAAAAGTCAATGAGGGGGCAAATTCACTTAATGACTGCAAGATTCACTTAGTAAGCGCAGTGATTGCAAAAAAGTCAAAAATAGGGAACAACTCACTTAATAACTGCCTTGCCTAGCAACAGAAATTTTGGCTCAATTGTGGTTGTAAGTCGAGACTACCTGTATGCAAGTTCTATTCCTCAATCACACACAATATTTACTGTCATACAACAGTGAAAACCATAGAAAGATATTGTTCATAAGACACTTGTATCCAGCCATCCTGATCAGTATCATAGCGTCTGAAGACATCTGTCCATTTCTGGAAGAAAAAGGTTAATGTCAAATTGTCTGCAGATAAAATACCTGTGTTCTATTATATAAAATGCATACAACAACCATGAGACAGATATGATGCACATACTGAAATCTAAATTGGGGAGGGAAATATTTTTTCTACAGTTTTTGATAATGAAAGTAGGAGTCAGGATCCAGATAAAGAGCTGGCCGGACAAAACCACAAGGTCAGTGGTTCATAATATAAAGCTGTGTTCGAATTCAAACTTTTATATCCTTGTTTTCATGTTGCATACTTGAAACAATCTGTCTTCATCTGGCCTCTCTATATCCCCCAGTCTATGATTACCTGCAGCACAACACAGCACTGAATGAAGTCATCAAATGCCACTTGCCCTCTTCTTTGCCTATCAAATTTTTGAATCAAGAGATCGTAGAACTGGTCAGTCAGCCGGTATCCTTAACAGAATTGGAAATATTAATGAGCAAAATTTAAAATAATTACATTCTATAATTGCAGCCACCTACATAAATGATATTCACATAAGCAAATAAATCCCAGGAGGTTTCACATATGAGAGAAGAATGGAACCAAACTGGTTTAATCAGATCATTTAGAGCTAGTGGGCACCTTTTTACTTTATGAAAAAATCAAGTCTATTCAATAAAGCATACTGTGATTTGTCACAGATAAGAGTCGTGCTGGCCCAGTGGTTGGAATGCAGTACTGCAGACTAAGTCACTGCTCACTCCAGGAATTCAATTCTGAGCGGCTCACGGTTTACGCAGCCTTCCATCCTTCCGAGGTCAATAAAATGATTGTTGGGGACAATATGCTTTGTAAACTGCTTAGAGAGGGCTGTAAAGCCCTATGAAGCAGTATATAAGTCTAAGTGCTATTGCTAAATGCTATTACTATTGTAACAAAAGTTATGGCTGAAAACATAAACAATATTGTTTACTGGATTGATAAATTAACTAAAGTTAAATCTTGGTATACTATCTGTTTTTAAATAGTGCTGTGTTGTTCGAATATCCAATCAGTTTTTAAAATAATTATTCAGAAGAATATGCAAGAATGAAAATAATGCTTTATTTAAATAGGAAGAAATAATAACCCAGAGCATCAAATAATATGTACTCAGGAAGCCATTCTACTGTATTATGAAATGCATTTAAACAGAGTAATGTTTGCACCAAAGGGGAAATGCATTCAACAACCTCATTACACATGCTGTGGGGAGTTTACAGATTTCTGTAAGCTTATGTAATATATTGCTAAATCTCTATGGAGATTCTCAGTCATCCAGGTCATGGTTGTCCCAAAGGTGCTTTTTTAAGAGGCAACTGGACTTTCTAGTTTTTTCCCAGGCCAGGCTGAAGAAGTTTCTTGCACGAGAAGCAAAATGTATTCAAAGAAAAACCAGAAAGTCCAGTTTCCTCTTGAAAAAGCACATTTGGGACCCTTGTGTAGTATACTTTACTGAAAATTATACTCAAATTTATTCCTTTTATCCCTCAGAGGAATGTAAGCTCTTCACAATAAATGACTGGAAAATGTTTACAGTCAAGACAGTTTCATTCATATGAGAAGCAAACATCAGGCCCACATACCTCACCATAAAACTTGGTTCTGAAGTGTGAGAGGCTATACTTCAGAAAAGATTCCATGTACCCAATCATACTATTCTACTGGATTAAAAGCAATGCTCTTTTAAATCTAAATATTTGGGCATAAAATGTACCTTTAAAAATGGATATGCTTTTTCCTCTTCCCTACTTTTTATTATGTGTCATGCTTTTGAAATTATACCTTTACAAACTTTCAGGTTTCTCTTTCTCTCTCTCTCTCCTCTCTCTCTATGTCTGTGTATCTCTCTGTGTGTATGTAAAATCTTCAAATATTTTGTAAAATTAGTGAACAAGCATCCATATCCTTAACATTTTCTACCAAGTATCATTCACATTTATAGTAATACTTTTAAAATGAATTTTGGATCCAATTCTAAATCCAAAATGAATGGTAGAGCATACTTTAAATAACAATCTTCAAAACTTGTTCATTTTAAATCATCCACCCCCAAATCTTCAATAAACTGATTTATAGTCAGTTAATTTAATATGTAATATCTTATAAATTACAGCAGAAAACTAAAGAAATGTATCATCTTTTCAGTCGTTTGGCACTTTGATGACATTCAAGTTATCAAGCTCTTCTTGACATTTGCCTATTGATTCCCCTCAGGGATATATTATGTGATTCTCTTTCCAGTACTCAGAGAGATGCACTCTTTTTCCCATAACTTGGCTATAGAGCTGAGGTGGCGCAGTGGTTAGAGTGCAGTACTGCAGCTACTTCACCTGACTGCTAGTTCAGCAGATCAGCAGATCAAATCTCACCGGCTCAAGGTTGACTCATCCTTCCATCCTTCCGAGATGGGTAAAATGAGGACCCAGATTGTTGGGGGCAATATGCTAATGCTAATGCAATTTGCTATTATGCAATATGCTATATACTAACTTTGTAAACTGCTTAGAGAGGGCTGTAAAGCACTATGAAGCGGTATAGAAATCTAACTAATAAATAATTCTCTCTTAACTACAGTAGTGGCCAAAATTGTGGAAACCTTTTGGGAAAAGGATATTTTTGAGGTTTGATGGCTAATAACATCACTTTTTTTTGGAGTAGTAACATAAAATAATATATCAATGGAAAGATAATGTAATGTAGTGTAATGCGTATTCTACTAGAAACACTTAAAATTGCTCATGCTGTTGCATTTTGTTGCAACTGAAGTTTCTGGATACCTTTCAAGGGAAGCATCATAACAACCCCATATTGCAACTATGATCCCACAATCACAATTTTTTGTGAAGTAAGTTCTAAGAACTTGTGACTAATGTACTATTAAATATACTGATTAAAAGTATTAATTAATTTAAATGCCTAATGGCAACCTATTCCAAGCTGGGTATCATCCAGTGTGTGGCATTCAACTCCTAGAATTCTTCGATCTGATTGACAATTACTGAAAATTCTGAAAGTTGAAGTCTATACATCTGGAAAGGCTACATAAAGCTATTTGCCAAAATTACATATTATAATAATTACAATGAATTACCAAAACCTGTTAGGGCTTGCTTTAATTCATGTTTGTCAATCATTCCAGAGTTGTCTCTATCATATCTGCGAAAAACATTCTGCCAGTCAGAGATATATTTCCAGACTCCTGTGAATTCATTGAAGTTTACACCACCTTTGTTTTCTCTGTCAAACATAGCTGAAAAAATAATCAATCTTAATTAATCTAAATATTAGATTAATCTAAATATTAATGTATTTGTAATTTACCATTTCTTAATTTATTAAGTTTAACTTAAATTTAAATTAGGAGAAAGTAAAAGTAAATAAATAAATAAAGTATTTCAACGAAAAAGCCAATTATTTCCCATTTTTATGTCAAAACAAAACTCCAAAAGCAGCTCCTATGCAGGTCCAAATATAGATTCCCTAGAACTCAAGAAAAAAAGTTTGGTTTCAACAATTTTAAAGAGCAATTCAAACTAATGGGGGTCTTTCATTGTAAGGATCTCCATTAGTTACCATAGTTTAAGAACAGATGAGTATAGGAGAAATACACAGTACAATTTTTGTATATTACATCTTTTCCTGAAATTGTAAGCATTGGTTATATCTTTTATGAAATATTGTAATTTAGCAGAATCTGCAGGGTATGTGTGTCAAAATTTGCACAATTTACAATCCTGACACATTTTACATGCGACATTGGCAACATAGGTTGAAAAAAAGTAACATTTGCAATGTTGCAATTACCATCATATTGATTTTGACAGATATGCCCTACAGATGCCATTGGCAATACTACTAATTGGGTTGTGATATAAGTGGCAGTATCTTACTTCAGCCAATCTATAGTCCAGCCTATCTGATAATTATGCAGAACCTTAATATGGAAGGATGGAAAAGTTTTACTAATTTTAATGGAGGGGGAAATCAAGGTTTCTATATATGCTCCCTTTAAAAGATATTCAAGGGGACAAATGATGAAAGCAACAGTATGCAAAACAAGCTCCATTACCTTTTTTTTGTCTTTATTTAATAAAGCAGAACAAAGAAAATATATATTAAACAATAACAAAAGAAAAGAGAAAAGCAGTTGTTGTACACACACATAAAAGGGACAGAGCTTCTATTGTGACTGTATAATGCTGCTTTCATTTTGATGAAAGGACTGGATCTGTAGAGGCTCCTTTGTATCAATTAATACTCAATATTTCAAACATTCAGAATCATGAATCGGAAAAAGATGAATAAACCAAAGTTTCAAAAATGGCTTTCTGAGAAGCAGAAAAACGTGATTGCACAAGAAACTACCTGAAGGATCCCAATACCAATTAATAAAGTTGCTATGACCTTGGTTACAACAGTAAAGTTACAGATAGTCCTCAATTTACAACCACAATGGAACCTGAAAATTTGATTGCAAGCCAATGCAATTGTAAGTTGAGGCATCATGTGACCAAACTCAATGTTACACATTTTTATGACTGTAAAAAAATCACTGTGGTCATAAAGTAAATAACATGATCATTAACTGAACCACATTGTCATGAAGAAAATCCATTCTCTTGAATGAGTGTGGGGTTTTTTTCCCCTAGAAACTATTTATTATTTATTTATTTATTTATTTATTTATTTATTTACTTACTTACTTACTTACTTACTTACTTACTTACTTACTATTTATTTATTTATTTATTTATTTATTTATTTATTTATTTATTTATTTATTTATTTATTTAATTTCTATACTGCCCTTCTCCCGAAGGACTCAGGGCGGTGTACAGCCTGATTAAAAGCACAAAGACAGACAAAATTTAAAAATAATTAAAATTATTAAATGATAGGCCCAATTATAAAACCCCAAATTTAAAATCCCATATTTAAACCAATTAAAATCTTTACATTGATAGCCCAGTCTGGCGGAACAACAAGGTTTTGAGGGCACAGCGAAATACACGGAGATCAGAGATTTTACGAATTTCTGGGGGCAGCTCATTCCAAAGGGCAGGGGCTCCCCCAGAGAAGGCCCTCCCCCTGGGTGTCGCCAGCCGACATAATTTGGCCGATGGCACCCTGAGGAGACCCTCTCTGTGGGAGCGAACTGGCCAGTGGGAAGCTACTGGTGGCAGAAGATGGTCTCGAAGGTATCCAGGTCCAATGCCATGGAGTGCTTTAAAGGTGGTAACCAACACCTTTAAAGGTGTTGCGCCCATAACCACCCACGCGGCCGCATTCTGGATCAGTTGGAGCCTCCGGGTGCTTTTCAAGTGGAGCCCCATGTAGAGAGCATTGCAGTAGTCCAGTCAGGAGGTGACAAGGGCGTGAGTGACTGTGCGTCTGTGCGTCAACTAGCATACAAGTTGGTTGTCAAGTGCCCAAAATGCCGATTATAACTTTGAGGACAGGGCTAAATAGTTCTTTTCAAGCCTGACATAACTTTGATCAACCATTAAACATCCAGTTGTAAGTTTAAGATTTCCTGTATTTATTTAAATTAATAAAGCTGAAAAGGCTAGTATTTTGGTTCTGTCAGTCAAGTGCAACCTTAAGTATAAAACAAATGGATTTCAAATATCACTTACATAAAATAGATCTTACAGTTGCTGGATTAAATGGAGTCCATGTTCCTAAAAGAAAAAGAAAACATTACATGGTACACATAGAAACAAGAACATCTCTAAATGATAAATGAGTAGCAATTTAAACAATTAAAGCTTATTAAAATAGTAGTACTAAAAAATCCTACCTGTCAATTATGTTCATAAGTTAGGTAATCATTTACTTTTACATAAATTATCTTCACTTACTGAGCTGTTTTACCCACTGTTCAATATTTTATTACAGTTCTGTCACTAATAAAGTAAATATGAAATTAAATATATAAATATAGAATATTTTTCCTCATGTAATAATGATATATATTTATATGTTAAATATATTTTCCTCCTATATATTGATTGTGTATAAGTTGGGTGGATACACATACACACACACATACACAATCTTTATAAAATCCTTTCTCCATTAAAAGCCATTTTAATAAGTTATTTTCCAAAGTTTCTTTGCTCATTTTAGTCGTTATTTTTTTTCTCTATAGAAAACAACAAATAAGCAAACAACTCCCTTCATTATCTATTCTCAGACAGGAAAAAAGCAATAGATGAATATACTGTATATAGGCCTTGTCAAGATTACAAATACCAAAGAACATTAAAATTAATAGATTTCATGACACCTAAAGTATGTTTTCCCTAATTTAACACAATGAAAGCCGTCTTCTACTTCCTTATAATTTGTTGCTCAGTCACTAAGCCATGTGTGAGCCCTCATGACCCCGTTGACCAGGCGTGTGCCAGGCGTCACCCCCCCCATTGTCTCCCAAATGCCCCTGAACCAATGCCCACTGTGTTGATGACACTATCTAACCATCTCATCCTCTTCTCCTTTTGTCTTCAATACTTCCTTATAGGCTTCCACATACATTCCATAGCCTATAAACAAAGAAATCATTTTCTATGTCTTCTCTCCATATGCTTGTAAGGAGCCTATTCTTTTTTTTTAAATTCATGTTTTATTTACTTACTTTATTTATTTACTTTCACACCATACATATTTTGTGGACAATGAATTGACTGGGTCAATATCTTTTTTCAACAGTGTTAACAATAATAATACAAATAAGTATACATAATCCTAATCTTCCAATGTCACCAATACCATTCTCTCTTTATAATTCTTTATCACTTTTTTTCATAAATACATTTAAACCAAAATAACATTTCTTTGCACCATTTATTTGTTATCCCCTACTAAGTCACTAATATTTAATATTTAAAAATTACTCATTATTTCACCATAATTTTGATATCCCAAATGTCTCGGACTACTAATAAGACCAAATATTAACAAAATTTAATCAATCCTAGGATTATATTTTAAAATCCCCACAATTTCTAATCCTTAAAAGTTTGAATTCACAATATATTTTAACACTATTAATTATAAATGTCCATCTTAGCTTATTTTTAATTGTAATAAATTATATTATCTATTAGTATATATACTACAATTTTCCCTATTTGTATTTTCTACTTTTTCATTTTATTAATATATTTTATCACTATCCCACATCTCTTAACCTTTTTGGAGTCCTGTCATTTATTGACTTTTTAATCACCCTTTTATTCCTCTCTCTTGGAATCTTATAACTTTTTTTGATATTTTTATACCCACAGGGTATTCCCTTTGGATTGCTCTTTATCTATTTCTGCTGTATCATTTGAGCACCCATCCATAAATCTTTCCTTTTTTTTGAAGATATTTTTCTTTTTTTTTCTCTAAACCTTTTTCTTTTTTTGAGGAGATTTCTCTTTTTTTTCTCTGTTCTATTATAAACTTTTAAGGAATTATCTATTTGATTCCTACTTATCAATCCTTCCCCTTCATTATCTTTGTCTTCTTGCATCTCATTTTGATTTTTCTCTTCCACTGCCTGTTCTAATTTCTCATCTATTTTCTGAATGTCATATTCATCTTTTCCCCCCAGTTGCTGAGAAGCTTCTATACTCATTTCTTTATCTTTAGACAATCCCCTTGTTCTTTATAGTTTCATGCATGCTTTTGAGCATCAAAATTATTTCTTCATATCCCTCTATTATCTTCTGATGGTCCATTTTGTAACAATTTAATAAAAATTACCCAATATCCCTCTAGGTCTTAAGTGTTTAAAAACTCCAACAGAGCCAAATATTAATAAGATTTAGTCAATCCCATAGTTATTCCTCCAAATCCCCTAAATTTATCATCTTTAAAGTTCTTTAATATTTTACAGCCTTTTGATTTTCCAATTATTTATCTTCCCAATTATACAGATTCTGAAGTCTTATTTAACTTTTCTTCTTTTCTCTTTTCTTCTAACACCTTTCTTCTTTTGCCTCATAGACTGTTCTATCAAATAGCATTAATAATCTAAGTCCAAGTTAATCCACTAGGTTTCCTCCAATCTTTCAAATCCACAATTCAATAACCAGTTTCAACAGAATTTAATCATTTGCAGTTTAAATTTGCAATTTAGTTCATCTTAAAAATCTTCAAGAGAAAAAAAAGAAGCTCACTGAGCATTTCAAATTATCCAAATCATCTTCTAAAATAGAATCAAGGTCAGGCCACCTTCCAAGTCCCGATTACTTTCTTAATAGTAATCGGGACTACTACAAAGAGTATCATTGAAAATTCTCCCACTGTAATGCCCCTCTTCATTCAGTAGATGGCTCTCCTACTCCCAATTCCAACATTAAACAGTATGTCAAAAACAGCTGATTCCCTAATAAATTCAGGGGGTTTAAAGATACAAATAAAAAAGGCAGTTTCTCCCAAAAATCACCTTTCAATTGTTTAAGCTTTTTTTTCCAGTTTTCTATATTTTAAAACTTCCCTTGGGCATTTCTTTTGCCTCTTAATTTTCAGTTTTTAATCTTCTCCATGTGTCTAATCACTGCTTCCTTAACACTTGGGAGTATTTTTTGAAATTCTTGTACTTAAGTCTTCAAAGTAAGAGTTGGAAGTTATCTCACCCAGCTTCAATGTTCTGGACCCAGGGGTGGGTTCCACTTATCTTTACTACCGGTTCGCAACAGGAAGCTTCTGCGCATGTGCAGATCATCCATGATGACGTTCGGGTGGTGGGTCAAGCCTCCTGCCACTTTTACTACCAGTTCGCAAGAACCGGGAGTAACCCACCACTGTCTGGACCACTCCAGCACAAATCTTGTGGTCCTGGTTGTCTCAGCTTGTGACTAGCCAAAAATGGCCATCGTCCCTGCTGCTGCTCTGGAGAGCTTGCTTCGGACCTAACGAGGAAATTGCAAGTTCCTCGTGGTCTGTGAAGTGCCTCTCCTTTCTTCGCCACCCCTACAAGGCAGCTTGGATCCTGTAGGGTCTCCTGACAGCAGTTGCCGGCTGGATTTCGCAGGGCTCGGCAGAGCCTGCTATTTTCCAAGCCGTTCTTGCAGCGACAACAACCGGATGTCCGTAGGATGTCCTGACCCTTTTCACAGTAATTAAAAGTTTTTTAAGATGAAGCTACCATTATTTCTGGTTGTCTTTATTGAGTTTCAGATTAAAATGGCCAACATAATTCAGTTAAAGATCTGATAGCATTCAATGCTTGATTTACTCTTCATGTTAGTTGCTATTGTGAGCTATATTGAATTGACAATGTAGGGCATCCTTGGGCAAGTTTAAATTCCCATTAAACTATGAAGTTTAAGGGCTATGGATTATTTAAATTGCCCAACAAGAGAATTATGGCATCTAGAATTATTTGGTAAAAGGAAGTGCCATGAATAAAATAAAATACTATTAGCTTGTAATTGTACTCACTGAAAAAAAATCTACATAAGTGGTCACTAAGGATCGGCAACAACTATATTGTACATAATTACTTGTACAGGGATGAATAAAATTGAACAAATATCAAATTTGATAAAGCATATCGAAAGAAATCAGATTATCAGCATAGTTGGCCAAAATATATTTTTAAAAAGAAAATGATTATTATTGTCACTTAATATGATTTCAAATTACATTTTTTATGTAACAAATGTATATGGTGCACAACTCACACACTGGTGACCCAGGTACTCACAACATTAAAAATTTAAGAAAATACAACCTCCCATGGCAGCACAACACAATCAGATCAACCATCAGAATTACATTTGAGGTTCAACAATACCCATTTTTTTTCCTTTTTGTTCATTGTTGTATAAAGCAGAAACATTAAGTAAAATTAAAGAGGAATTAACATTTCTAGATTCCATGTTTAAATAAAGTAGATTCTAACAAATGGTCTCAGTTATAAGAAAACATTTAGAAGTGGGTTGTTTGCAGTTGAAGGCAATAGAGTTAAAACAGGGGTCAACAACCCATGGCTCCGGAGCCGCATGTGGCTCTTTTAACCCTTTGCTATATCTCCCTCTTTTCATACCTCTGCTGGAGGGAGAAGCAGCTGCTGTTGTGGCTGCCTTCATGGGCTGCCCGCGGCTCTCACAGTGTCTTGCACAGCATAATGAAATTTAGCGCGCTTCACAATGGGGCAGACGGAATGTCCTCCTCCTTCTGGAACCCATTATGACACGAAGCCACAATGCGACTCTGCCCCATTCGTCCCTGGCAACAGCAGCGGTATTGGCCACGGGCTGGGCCAGTATCTCAGGGCGGAGAGCAGATAGTGCGTCCAGCATCAACAAAGGCTGGAAGTAGCTGCCCCCTATTTCCTGAAGTGTTAGGCAGCGAGAGAGAGAGAGACAGAGAGACAGATTTGGCTCGATTCAGCTCAGTCTGTTCTCCTCTCTACTTTTGCCCAATTTTGAAAGGATTCAGCGGATGCTGCCTTGGTGATTGGGGGGGGGGGGGGTTGCGTTCTGTACTTTGCCTGCCAAGCATCTTCAGGGACACCTGGGGACTATATTTTCTGGCCACTTTGGACTGAGTTGCAGGATGTGTATGCATGCCTGTGCAAGTGTGCTGCTGCTTGGGATGATGCATCTCTACTGTGTGTGCGGCAATCTGAGGCAGCAACCTCATGCTGCTGTGATGTAACATCCTGACAATCATTCCTTTTGCAATGCAAGGTTTATTTTTGTATTTTTCTAGAGACAGAGAACGTGGCCAGTTCATTTATTTATTGTTGAATAAATATTGTTGGGAATATTTCCCTGGGTACATGAGTTGGGAAGTGAGGGTGGGGAGTGGGGGAGAGGAACGGAGGGAGGGAGAGGGGGAAAGGAAGGGAGGGAGAGAGGTAGGTGTGAACAACACACCCAAGGCCGGGTGTGGCAAGAATGGCTGTGAGGGAAGGGGTGAGGTGGGCCAGATGGAGCCAATAATTTAACAACCGGTTCTCTGCCTTAATGACTGGCTGGGTAGCTGTATGGGGGTGTCATGTGACTGGGTGTTGGGGTGTCATGTGACTGGGTGGGAGTGAGTGACATCGAGGTGGCCACACCCACCATCATCAGTTGTTAAATTATTGGCTCCTGGTGTTTTCTTTTCTGTGGGAAACTGGTCCAAATGGTTCTTTTAAGTGTTTAAGGTTGCAGACCCCTGAATTAAAGGAAGGTATATTCCCAAAAGATCAGAGCTTTCAAAATATTTTTTTTAAATAGATTAAATTCTAAGTTATTAGTTATGAGGATGGGTTGCACCTCACAAGAAAAGGAAAGAATATATTTGGAAAATGACTGCCTTATCTTATCAGAAAGGCTTTAAACTAAAATGGAGGGGAGGAAGACCAATCTTCACAACTTTTAGAACCTAATTCCAAGCCAAAACCACTATATAACCAATCATATAAAGAGGTAGGAGTAAAGTGAAAGAAGAATAACTCAAATACAAAGTAGGAGATGTAGGAAGCATACTCAGGCTCAGCCACAAAGAACTCATTCGATTTGAACTCATCTTACTTCATGAACAAGCATTCTCTTACTATTTTCTTGTTATTTTAATTTATATTCCTAGTGTTTTTATGGTTCTGTTTTTGATAGGTTGAACTATTTTTTTCTTTTTGTGTGAAGACAGATACAAAACAAGATGCTTTCTCCCTGCTGCCCATTACTTCCTTGCCATCTTCTCCCATTAATGCTCCGGTTGTTGCCTTGCCTTTTTGTTTTTATATCTTGAAAGAAACATAAGTCAACTGATTAGTAAAAACTTCATTTATTTCTTTGGCTTGGTTGCGTGGCAATGTCATCCTATTTTCCTTTTATTTTAACCCATGCATTGAAGGAGGCTTTCATCCTTGATTTTATGCATTTCTGTAGAGGGTAGTGATTTTTTACATATAATGTAACTACACCTGCTCTTTTGCTAGGTTTGTTTCTTTTGAACAGTTTTTATCCTTCCAGCAGTACATTCCCATCATGAGTTTCATCCCATTAAGTTTCGGTAATGGCAACTACAGTATATCATATCTGCCCTCATATACTAGTACTTGAAGTTTACCCTGTATATTCCCCAAACTTTGAGCGTTAGTGTTTATGCATCTGAGTCCATTACGGCTGATCTAGGTTCTTTATATCTGAGTTTTTCTTCCTTTCTACCATTCCCTACCTTCTTGTTTTATTTATTATATGGAGTTTATGCTTGGGGATAGGTCCTAAAGATTCTAAAGATTGGTAACCCTTTACTCTTAGTTTTAATTTAAAGTTCTTTGGATAAGCTAAGCCAGTTGTTTTCCAAATACATTCTTCCCGGTTTATGTGAGGTGCAGCTGATTTCTGAAGGCAGAAAGCCTTCATGTCATTATTGCAGACTGTGGTCCATATTGCAGACTCTGGTCTAGGAATTCAAAGTTCTCTGGATGGCACCATCCCTTAATCCAGTGGTTTCTTTCTATAATCCTTTGTTCCCTTGCTGGATGTCGACCTTTTGTTGGAAGTACAAATGAAAACACTACCTATGCTCCTATCTCAACTTTCATGCTAAATTACTTACAGTCCTTTGATATTGTTTTCAGGTTCATTGTTGTATCATTTGTCCCCACATGAATGAGAAGAAAGGGATATTTATACTTGGGCTTGGTTATTTTTGTAAGGCTTTCAGTCTCATCTGTTTTTTGCCCAGAGGGGAAAAATGCCTCCCTAGATTGATTCTCCGGTCTGCAGGCTGCTGATTTTATTCCCGAGAAGTGGATCTCCTATCACCAACACTTACTTTCTTTTTCCTTGGGAAGGTCTGGCCTACTTTCCTTCCTGTCCCAGGAATACTTAACATGTTCCTTCTCCAGTGTCTGCATGCTTTCTTCAAGAGGAAGTATATGAAATTGATTGCTCAGCTCCAGTGGGCTGGGCTGGACTGGCAGCACTAGGCACCAAGGCAATTGTCTTGGCTGTTGTTTCCTTCTATGAGTGACATTTTTGTCATCAGTCTGTCTTTACTTATTCAGCTCCTCCTTCATGAGCCTGTTGCCAGGTAAAGGTCCCACATAAGTTGAATAATGTGAGTAGCACTGCATAGCCCTGTGGGAGGCCATTGTTTAATCTTCTTACCTTACTTATCCCCCATTATTATCTGAAAAGGTCTATTGATTGCTCAGCGTGTTATTAATTAATTAATTAATTAAAAAAGAGTTTTACAGGAGGCAATATGGCAGAGTTTGTATAATAATCCATTCCATCCATCCATTCCAGACTCTGTTGTATGCCCCATTTAGGTCTATGAACATATAGCAGTGATTTTTAGAAATTGTTGGAATCCAGCTTCAATATGGTCTGTTAAATGTAACACATGATCTACACAGTTTCATTAACATTGGAACCTGGTTTGCTTCACGGATATATGTTCATCTTATAGTACCTATTCTGTTTATAATTAATCTCTACAGGAGTTTGTAGGTGGAACTAAAAGGGTGATTGGGAGCAGTAGCTTTCTACTATGTTGTGGTTTTCCAGGTTTTTGAAGTAATATTACTTTAGGATTTTTTTAAAAAAAATCTGTTAAGAGGCAGCCATTGGAAACCACATCTGAAAAGAATTTATCAATCCAATTCCATGTGTACCTCTAGAATGTTTTCAGGAATTCTGGATGAATGCCATTGAAACTAAGTGCTTTACCATATTTCTGGCTACTGATAGCAGTGTTGATTTCTTCTGTGGAGAAGGGACAAGAATACAATAATGAGTCCAAAATTTTTGTTGCTCAACAAAACAGTTTTAAGTGAATTTTGTTCCATTTTACAATCTTTCTTGCCACAGTTATTAAGTGAATCCCTGCAGTTGTTAAGTTAGTAACATATTTTGAAAGAGGTGAGATATCTGCCAGGTGCCTACTGCCAGCAGACACAAAAGGTGTATTTTTAAGATAGTCAAGAATGCCAGTAAGGATTGTGATATTGATGCCATTATACATCTTGGCACAAATGATCTGTCCCAAAAAGATGTACTCTCTGTGTAGAATGATTTCTAGTGCTTGGGGCAGGAACCTAGGAGGATAGGCTGTAGGCTTACCTTTTCAGAGGTTTCACCTATATATAAAGAACAAAAAGAAAAGGCCAGCATATAGCAGAGTTCAATGTGTGGCTAAAGAAGTGGTGTAAAGGGAAAGGCTTTGGTTATATTCTGAAGCTAATCCAGTGAAAAACTGTACAAAAGAGATGGCTTGCATCCATCTAATAAGGATGGATCTGATAAGGAAGTAGAGGAACTCAAGTATAACACAGGTTATGTAGAAAGAATACACAGGGTCAGTTAAAAAGGACTCAAATGTATGTACACTAATGCATAGAGTATGAGGAATAAACAGGGTGAATTAGAAATTTATGTAAATGAGGGCAGGTATGATATTCTTGGAATTAGGGAAACTTGGTGGGATGAAACCCATACATGGAATATGTATCTTTTATTTGGTCTGTTAAAATAATTAAAATCCCTCTAGAGGAGGTTGAGTTGCACTGTACATAAGAAATAACTACAACTCTACAGAAATAGAGCACAACAATGACGAAAACTGTCTTGAATGCATTTGGGTCAATTTAAAGGGGGGGGGGGATTACATTGCCATAGGTGTATACTGTAGGCCACCCAACCAAACAGAGGAAATAGATGAACTTTTTGGGGATCAGCCATTTTGTACTTAATTCTTACTAACAGAGATGAAATGGTAGAAGGTATTGCAGCTACAGGAACTTTGGGGGTGGGGTAGGGAAGTGATCACTCAATATTGGAATTCAACATTATGTAACTAACAAGCAACAGAACAAAATCAAACTAGAGTCTTGGACCTTAAGAGAGCTAATTTCAATAAACTTAGAGAGACTTTGGGAAATTTTTGAAAAGTGAGATTATAAAAGTCCAGTCTAACACAATACCAATGAAGAAGAAAAATAACAGCCCTGAAAAGAAGCCAGCATGGCTGCATAAAGAACTCTCCGATAAATTGAAAGACAAAAATGACAAGTATAAAAAAATGGAAAGAGGGGCACATAATTAGGGCAGAATATCAGCATATAGCCAGAGCCTGCAAAGATGAAGTGAGGAAAGCTAAGGCTCAAAACGAACTAAGGCTTGTGGCAAAAGTCAAAAATAACCAAAAAAAAGCTGCTTTCAACATGAGAAAAAAAAAAGTCAAGGAAACGATTAGTCCGTTAGTGGGAGAAAGTGGCAAGAAGGTGACAAGCAACAAGCAGAAAGCAGAACTACTTAACTTTTGCATCTCTCTTTACAAAAGGAAAAAAAACAGTCCAATCTATGAAAAACAATACCATGAAAAACAAATTAGGAATACAAGTTAAAATAGGCAAGAAAATAGTGACACCTGTCCACCCTAGATGAGGTCAAGTCACCAGGACCAGATGGATTACATTCCAAGGTTTGGAAGAAACTGGCAGACATGAGAACCACTGAACTATATCTTTCAAAGATCCTGGAGAGACCGTGTCAAGCTATACTGGGAAAGCTGGCTGCGAGAGGAAGAGAAACTGGGTAAGCTGGATCCAGATGTTTCCCAGGTCCCCTCATTCCAGAAGCAGCAACCTCGCACTCTTCCATCTCTGCTAGCCTCCTTCTTCATATGGGATCGCCTAGCAGCAAAGAGGGAAAAGAGGCAGTGGCGGCCGCTAGCATTGAAGGGAGAGTGCCACACAGAAATGGGAGCACACAGAAATACCACCCCCTTCTCCCTCTGTGTTGCTGAGTGATCCCGTATGAACAAGGGAGCTAGCAGAGAGGGAAAGAGTGCAAGGTTGCTGCTTCTGGGACAAGGTGACCTGGAACACTTCTAAGTCTGGCTCACCCGGCTTCTTTTTCTCTTGCAGCCAGCTTTATTGGGCTGTTTTCAAGCCATTTTGGGGGGCGTTTTCAGATAGTTTTTCACCTGAAAAATGGACAAAAACAACCTGAAAATAGCCCAAAACCGGTCTGTTTTTTGGGCCGTTTTCAGGCCGTTTTTGGCCCAAAAAACAGGTGGGGGCAGGACCTGCCGATGATTCAATTTGCTGATTCTCCGAATGGCACAGAATTGGAACAACCAACAAAAATGTTTAAAGATAAATCAGCTAAATGCTGTAAATGTCATCAGATACCAGGATCGTATTATCATATGTGGTGGACGTATACAGAAGCAAGGAATTACTGGATTAAAATTAGAACATGGCTAGAGGAAATGATAAAACAACGTATTGATTTAAAATCTGAACTCTTCCTATTGGGCATCTTACCAGAGAAATATAGTAAAGAGAATACTTATCTGATTATACATATTGTAACTGCAGCGAGAATTGTATTTGCGCAAAATTGGAAAGCAGAGAAAATCCCTTTAGAGGGAGAAGTAATTAAGAAAATATTGGAATTTGCAGAAATGAATAGATCATCATTGGTAATTAAAGAAAAGGAAAAATTGGAATATTTTAAAGTATGGGGACAATTATATCAATGGTTAGAGAAGATATTATAGATAGATAGATAGATAGATAGATAGATAGATAGATAGATAGATAGATAATTGATGAATTAATATAAACATAAGAAATTTGTGAAGAATGATGTAACAATCTAAATGAAAATATAAAGGTATGATAGAAATATGATATGAAAATGATGGAGGAGGGAGGAGAAGACACAAAATATGCACCCAGATGAAACACTGAATGATTAAGAATATATTGTTTTGTTTGAATGTTTGTTTGTTTTAAAAAAAAACTTTTATTAAAAAAAAAAAGAATCAGAACCACCAGTTCGGGCGAACCAGTCCAAACTGACAGCAGCCCACCTTTGATCTTCACAGAATTGAACACTGGGTGCTATCTAACAAAATGAAGTTTAATAGTGAAAAAAGTAAGTTTCTACATTTAGGCAAGAAAAAACAAATGTACAGGTACATTAAAGGTAGAACCTCACTCAATAGTAGTAACTGTGAGAGGGACCTTGGAGTCCTAGTGGACAATCACTTAAATATGAGCTAGCAGTGTGCTGCAGCTGCCAAAAAAGCCAACACAGTTCTAGACTGCATTAACCGAGGGATAGAATCAAGATCATGTGAAGTGTTAATACCACTTTATAATGCCTTGATAAGACCACACTTGGAATACTGCATCCAGTTTTGGTCACCACAATGTAAAAAAGATGTTGAAACTCTAGGAATAGAATAGGGATAGAGGTAGAGGTAGAGGTAGGGGTAGGATAGGATAGGATAGGATAAAATAGAATAGAACAGAACAGAACAGAACAGAACAGAACAGAACAGAATAGAATTTTTATTGGCCAAGTGTGATTGGACACACAAGGAATTTGACTTGGTGTATATGCTCTCATTGTACATAAAATAAAAGTTACGTTCATCAAGAATCATAAGGTACAAGACTTAATGATAGTCATAGATTACAAATAAGTAATCAGGAAACAATATAAATCGTAAGGATACCAGCAACAAGGTTACAGCCATACAGTCATTAGTTGAGAGGAGATGGGTGATGGGAACGATGAGAAGATTAATAGTAGTGCAGACTTAGTAAATAGTTTGACATTGTTGAGGGAATTATTTGTTTAGCAGAGTGATGGCGTTCAGGAAAAAACTGTTCTTGTGTCCTCTGTAGAATTCTTGTAATTCCTCTGTAGAACTGTATCAGCTGCTCCTTTGGCAGTTTGAGCTTTCTGACTTGGCGCAGAAAGAACATTCTGTTTTGTGCTTTTTTGATGATGTTTTTGATGTTAGCTGTCCATTTTAGATCTTGCAATATGGTAGAACCTAGAAATTTGAAGGTCTCTACTGTTGATACTGTGTTGTCTAGTATTGTGAGAGGTGGAAGTATGGAAGGGTTTCTCCTAAAGTCTACCACGATTTCTACGGTTCTGAGTGTGTTTAGTTCCAGATTGTTCCGGTCGCACCAGCTAGTGCAGATAAGAGCAACAAAGATGATTAGGGGACTGAAGGCTAAAACATATAAAGACCGATTGCTGGAATTGGGTATGTTTAGTTTAATGAAAAGGACTAGGGGGTGGCATGATAGCAGTGTTCCAATATCTCAGGGGTTGCCAGAAAGAAGAGGAAGTCAAGCTATTCTCCAAAGCACCTGAGCGCAGGACAAGAAACTAATGGAAACTAATCAAGGAGAGAAACAACCTAGAACTAAAAAGAAATTTCCTGACAGTTAGAATTTACCTCCAGAAGTTGTGAATGCTCCAACACTGGAAGTTTTTAGAAGAGATTGGACAACCATTTATCTGAAATGGTATTGAGTTTCTTGCCTGAGCCGGGGATTGGACTAGAAGACCTCCAAGGTTTCTTCCAACTCTGTTGCTCTATTCTATATAGTTGTTAAGTGAATCTGACTTCCCCATTGACTTTGCTTGGCACAAGTTTGCAAAACGTTATCACATGATCCCAGAGCACTGCAACTGTCATAAATGAGTCAGTTGCCAAGTGTCTGAATTTTGAACATGTGACCAATGGAAATATTGCAATGATTGTATAAGTGTGAAAAATGGTCTTACTTTTTTCCAGTGCTGTTGTAACTTTGAATGGTCACTAAATGAACTGTTCTATCCAGTCGAGTAGAACAGCTCTACGTAGAGCAGCCGCGCGAGCTGTCATGGGTGCACCTAGGTACACCAACATTACACCAATTCTTCGCGAGCTGCACTGGCTCCCTATTGGTCTCCGGTCACAATTCAAGGTGTTGGTTATTACCTTTAAAGCCCTACATGGCTCAGGTCAGGTTATCTTCAAGACCGCCTTCTGCCGCATAGTCTCCCAGAGACCAACAGAGTTGGTCTCCTCCGGGTCCCATCAGCTAAACAATGTCAGCTGGCAGGCCCGCGGGGAGGGCCTTCTCTGTGGCTGCCCCAGCTCTCTGGAACCAGTTAGTTCCTGAGGTCCAGACCATCCCCACCCTATTGGCCTTCCGAAAAGTGAAGACCTGGCTTTTCCGGCAGGGCTGGGGCCGTTGATCTTGCTCTTGTGATCTGGTAAGATCCGGCCATGAATGGTGTGAATGAGTTTTTAATGTTTTTAATTTTTCAATGTCTTTTTTTATAATGATTTTTTAAATATATTGTGAGCCGCCCTGAGTCTTCGGAGAGGGGTGGCATATAAATTTAATTAATTAAATTAATTAAATTAAATTCTAAGTCAAGGACTGCCTGTACTTAGAATGTGTTTGGCCCAACTGCAGAAAAGTTGAGAACACTTTCTTAATAACAACTGAGTATTCTTTCTCCTTGGTGCTTTGGAGAGAGATACAACTTGAAAGGCTATTTTGTATAACATATTTAAAGTTTTGAAGAAATGATAAAGTAAATTGATTTCAGTATCAACTCCTTTTTATTCCAATACTATTTTCTATAAATATTATGTTAAGAGATGGAACAGAAAGAATTGATGAAGCCTTTGAGATCTTGTTTTAGACCTCACTCTTCTATCAGGAAAACACTAGAAGGGTATTTATTTTCTTGGATGCAAATACATTAGATTTTATGTTTTGTAATGACATCCTTTAATACCTCTACTACAATTTTGATTTTCCCACTACTTATTTTTCCTTTGCCTTGTAATATACATGAATCTCCTTCCTGCTAATTGCTGTATGTCTTTTAGCAGCTTGACCATATTACCTGATTTGGCTTCAAGAATCAAGTTATTCAGGTAATGGCAGTGGAGAAGATTATTTTTTTTTCAAGAGTACAACATCAGGTCAGTAAGCCATGTCTGTGAAATTTCTTATATACATTGTTTTAGAGGTGGGAAATAAATCATATGGTTTACATTACGAGAACATTATTGTCTCAATGCTCGTTGTGGGGTGAGATAAGTGACTTAAAAAGGGAAATTAAATTTAAGTCTTGGGAAGGAAGAAGAACTCTGTATTACATTTTTATTAGTATTAATTATATCAATTTTGTCCTTGCAGCATAGCCCTCAGACCCCACATTCAAAGGCAAAAATAGTTTCGGCCTGAAAAAGGTTGTGCAGCCTGAATTTAGATTACAAGCATATAGTTTTCCCAAATCAAAGATCAAACTTGAGTGGAATGCTGATGGCCAAACTCCAAAAATGTGTAGAAAGGTCCTAAGAAATAATCATTTCATTTCATTTATTTTTAAATAAGTAATTCAATATTAAAATAATTCAAACTAAATATAATTAATACAATTATATTCTTGTGATATTTTGAATAATTTCTCTTTTCTATTATATTCTAAATTATACTTTGGTAAAACTTTGTAGTAGAGGATTTGAGGGACTGTATACAGCCTCAGGGCTTCAAACTGCATCTGTAAATCAATATTATTTCTTAGTTAAGAATTTCAAACCAATTCCCCAAAACGAGAAAAAGGGAAAGAAACAGATGTGTTTTTCATAGGCTTTCCCTGAGATTTAATGTTATTCTTTGTGATAGAAAAATCCACAATTTGGCTTCATTTTTCAGGAAGGACCATTAGAACAAGGTGTGCTCTATAGAAACCTGGATAGAATATACATAATTTCCATTCCACAATTTGTATTAAAGGATCCCTGTTTTAGGAGGATTTAGGAGGACTTGAAAACGTCTAGTATCCTTCATTCTGTTCTTTAGCTACACTATTTGCATAAATAACAAAAAGTAGCACAGAAAACTGTTAGATGCTTGGCAATTCACAAGGATCTACAGTAAATCCTAGCCTTTCTAGCTGTAAGTTATTTTCTAAACCAAGTGTTGGCAACCCGCGGCTCCCAAGCCACATGTGGCTCTTTCATCCCTCTGCTGTAGTTCCCTGTTGCCCTATCGCGGCAGATGGATGAAAGAGCTGTTGCCCTGTCGCCTTAGTGCGGGAGTGAAGAACCCCTGTATTTACCTTTGTGTGGCAACAGGATTCGACCTTCATTGTGGTACATTTGCTGCTGCCGCCAGCAAAGAGAGCTGGAAGAGAATGGCGGGGGCAGATCTTGCATGGTGGGGGCCATCCTCCAAGCTTGGCCTTCTTCCTCCCTCGTTGGCGGGGCCAAGAGAAAGGGGGCAGTGTGGGGAAGCACTCCCCTCCCCCAGCTGAGCGCTGAGCACAAAAGCCCAGAGGGAGGGGGGCAGCTGGCCCAGCAGATGCACCCCCATTGGCGAGTCGGATGGTGGAGAGGCCTGGCCCGGGTCTCACAGCAGGACACTGTTCGGCACCTCCAGACATGAGCTGCTACCTTTGAAATGTGCCATGCCTTTGAGAAACCTGAGTAGTGATGGCTGGGGCTGTGGAGACATCAGGGCGTGGAGAGTTGCGGGCCAAGCACTAGAGGCCAGAAAGCATGCTCCGATGTCGCCCCAACACGCATTTCCAGTGCGTTCTCCTCTGTCCCGAAGTGAGATTGACAGGGAGGAAGGGAGCAGGGAGCAGGGGAAGGGTAGGGGGGCTTCTAAGAGGAGAAACCCCCCAGCTGGATTTCCTGTTAGCATGGGGAAGACCCAATAAAAATCCAATTTTCCCCAATAAATGGAAAATAAAGGCCTGATGGTCCAGAGACCAAAAAGCAGGTGGGGTCTGTTTGTCGGAGGATCAGAGATAAAATCAGTTGAAATCTGGGTGGGAGCCTATTCAGAGAGGGATCTGCCTGGGTCTCTTCTTCCCTCCCCCTTAGATTCCCCCCTCCCACTTTCTTCCCTAGCCTCGTTTTAAGGGGAGGGGGAAGCAAGGTGAGACAACAGTATCTAAAAGGCTGTGAGAGGGGAGTGGACAGAGAACCCCCTCCATGGTATCAACCAGTTCTTTGCCTCCCCACCAGCTTCGGAGCATTTTCTGTGGGAAAGCGAAGGGTCTTGGTTGGCGGCAATGGGCATAAAACACAGTAGCTCCAGACCTCACCAAGTTCTCAGACTGGTAGCCCCCTGATTTTCTGCCTTTCTCTCTCTGCTCCCCCAAGTCCAGAGGGGACTCCCCTCTGGATTTCCTGGTTCATGTTTCTGAATCCTTTTTTTCAGGGTGGAGAGAGGAGAGACACTCTGCAAAATGTGTGTTTAAATCTCATGCCGGTGCAAAGTCCTGATTAGTAAAGACGGGGATGGGGAAAAGATGCTATTCCTTTCCCAGGGAAAATGAAATAAAAACAGGTGTATGTGTGTAAGTAACAGCCCAGGATAGCTTCAGCCACAAACAACAGCTGCCGTTATTTTTGCTAAGAGCCTCTAAGCTACACAGCATTATTTAATAAATACTAATAATAACAAACCATAATATATAGGATTAAAGAAAGGAAGATGAAATCAGAGAGGGGGGAAGGGATGGAGGGATGGAGGAAGGGTGGGAGAGAGGAAGGTGAAATCAGGACCTCATCTCCGCCCTGAGACAGTGGCCCATTCCACACTCTGGACAACACAGCTACTGTTACCAGGTTCGAGTGGGGCAGGTTTGCATTGTGTCATAATGGGCTCCAGGAGGAGGAAGGAACCCCTCTCTCCCATTGTGAAGCGTGCTAAATTTCACTGTGCTGTGCAAGGTGCTGAGAGAGCCGTGGGCAGGCCATAGAGGTGACTACAGCAGCAGCCGCTTCTCTCCCCAGCAGAGGGATGAATGGAGTGAGCCATAGCAGAGGGTTAAAAGAGCTATATGCGGCTCCGGAGCCATTGGTTGCTGACCCCTGCCTTTGTTCATACAACACATAAAACTCCAAAGTAGCTCACCAGTGCACTTCCATGTACAAACCCAGTATATACACATTTCAGAACATTTTACTGCATGTAAACAACTTGATGAACATGTACATGATGTTCTACAAACAATTAACTCTTCATTATATGCCCAAAAGCAGACCAGAAGTCAACATGGGTAGGTAATCAAATCCAACTTGGATTTGTCAAAAACAGATCATGCCAAACCAATCTTATTTCATTATTTGATAAAATGATTAAATTAGTGGATCAGTGAAATGCTGTTAGATATAGTATACTTAGATTTCAGTAAGGCATTTGACAAAGACGACCATAACCTACTTCTTGGTAAGCTAGAAAAATGTAGGATAGACAATATCACTACCCGATGGGATTTGTAAGTGGCTGACAAACCATAGTCAGCATGTAGCCCTCAACAGAACTACATCCACAAAGAGGGAAGTAGATAGTGAGGTACCCCAAGATTCTGTTTTAAACCCAATACTCTTCAATAAATGATCTAGATGAGGAAATAGAAGGGAAACTTGCAAATTTGCAAGTGATGCTAACTTAGCAGGAATAGCCAACACCCAAAAGATACAGAAGGATCTTGACGCTATCTAACAAAATGAAATTCAATGTCGGTAAAAGTAAGGTTCTACACTTAAGCAAGAAAAACCAAGTAACAGACTAGGCCAAGCTTGGGTCAATGCCAGTAATTGAGAGAGGGATCTTGGAAACCAAGTGGACAATCACTTAAATATGAGCCAACCATTTGCAGCAGCAGCCAAAAAAGCCAATGCAATCCTAGGCTGCATTCATAGAGGGATAGAATCAAGATCACATGAAGTATTAGTATTGCTTTATGACCATACTTGGAATATTGCATCTGGTTTTGATCACAATACAAAAAAGATGTTGAGACTCTGGAAAGAGTACAGAGAAGAGCAACAAAGATTCAGGAGCCAGAGACTAAAACATATAAAGAACGGTTGCAGGAATTGGGTATGTCACGGAACTAAATATTTTTTTTAAATTTCATCTGATCAATTTACAAATATTCTCCCTTTTATCAAAAGATATATTACTATTGTGGAAATAAAAATTATTTTTCAGATCCTGAAATTCTAATAGATTAGATTCCTAATGAAACAAATTCAACATTATTTACTTTCTGAACATCAGGAAAAACTGGATCTGTGATTTGTAATTTGGCTTCAACTTAGCAATTCCTCTTTCCTTTTTAGCACAACTTCAATGTGTAAATATTATTTAATATTGTCAAAGAAGAAATAAATTAAGAAAACATGCATATTCAACATTCCAAATATTTTTTTTAACACAGAGATCTTCCTTTCCTATTCTTTAGGCTCAATTGTGCATTATCTGAATCCTGTGACTTCACATTTGCTGTGATTCTAAACCATGTGGGGGTGTTTTTCTTTGTTGTGAGCATAATGTATACTATAGCAATGGAATCCAAAGGTGGTTCCCTCTATGATTCAAAAAGCAGTAGCAGTGAGTATTTTTGTTATCTCCTAGACCAGTGCTGGCTAACCTTTTTGACACCGAGTGCTGAAACGGGAGCGCGCAAACATTTTCGGCAGAGTACTGAAGTGCGCGTGTGCAAGCGCCGGAAACGAGAAAAGCAGGGGATCTTCTGGTTTCTGGTGCACACATGCATACAAAGACCAGCTGTCCAGCGGGCATGTGCCAGCCTCACTTGGCTTTTTGGGGTACTCACCCCCATGCCCGCCCCCCCGGTCCACCTCGGGTTGGCAGAACATCCCCACCGATAACCCAGTTCTACAGCCCCAGACAAGGAGAGGAAGCCAGAGCCCCTTCCTGGCCTTGGAGGTAAGGGGCATTGGCGTTCCTGGGACTTGGGTTGGGAGACCAGCAGGTGGGAGAGCTTCACTCCAACTCTGGCTGGGATGAAGTGCCTCCCCAGCCCACCACCGAGAACAAACCAGTGCAGTCCCCCATCCTTCCCGATCGCTTCCCGGCCGGCGCGCCTCTTAGCCCGTGGCAGCATCTCCATGCTGCGCTCTCCTCTGGCCCACCTGGGGCAGTGTGGCTCCTCTGTTTCCTCTATCCCGGCCGGAAATGGCAGCGTGAGAACCGCTGCCCCTTTTGCAGCGGCAGGAGCAGAAACCAGGGTGGCTGGCCACCCATGCCCCACTGCCCGGGTAGATGTGCGGCAGTATTGCGGGCTGGAGGGTTGGTGCCACGCAAGAAGCCCGCTTGGTCGGGGAGGAAGGGAAGCCCCAGTCCGCCTGTCCTGGTTGGCAGCTCTGCTCCCCTTGTTCTTGGTGCCCTTGTGGATTCCGGCACCCGCATGTGCACTGGCCACCTGGTCTTCACGCACACATACCAGAAACTGAAAGAGCAGCCGCCCAGTGCTCATGCACGTGCTGGGAAGATGATCTTCCGGTTTCTGGTGCTCCCACACGCATGAAGACCAGCTGGCCAACACGCCAGAACCCGGAAAAGCAACGGGTGATAGCTCCATGTGCCTGGAGAAATGGCTCTGTGTTCCACTTCCGGCACGTGTGCCATAGTTTCACCATCAGTCCTAGACCTAGGCTGTAGAAGCAGTTAAGTCAGATTTCAAATTTCAAATTTCTTTGAAGATATTTTGTATTGAACTGAGTATTTATTTTATTTTTATTAAATTTGTATACCGCCCTACTCCCGAAGGACTCAGTAGCCAAACTACTTACTGGTAACCTGTCTCATCAGTACCTGTTCAAGTTACACTCCACAATATGTATCCTGAGGTAACAGGAGCAAAATTATATGAAGAAAAAATATTTTAATGGAAAGCACAGTCTTCATTTTCCTTACAGCCTACTGTTCCCCCACTTCAACTTTCCAGGAATGGTTTCCTCACAATCATGCAAATCATGGTATAACATGATGATGTAGTCCTCCCACTCCCACTAGATGGGGAATTCTCTTTCTTTTGGTTTTACACACTTCAATTAAATCAGATGTAGGAAATCCCCTAAATCTGATTTTTTAAAAATATACCCTTATTTTCCAAGTATTTATCCAATTTCATAAATAAAATAATTCCTTTTGAATGTTTTAATATTTCTATTATTCATTTTTCCTCATATACCTGTAGTTTTTTAATAAGTTTAATCGTTGCTTTATATCCTCTAAATTATAGATGTTGATGTTGATTTATATATATGCATCAATAGAAAACAACATATTCAATGGAGATCAGCAAAATGGACCCCAATATTTTTAATAATCAACTGAACTCTGTCTTCCTGTTACTTAAGCCCATATTCCTTGACCTGTCCTTTGTAATGACAAAGGGCTGGTCATGGAATAATGTAGTTTCCTTTCATGTTACTGCAGAATACTACCCATTCTGTCCATGCATGGTTCTGTCTTCACAAAATTAAATATTCCTGATTACTTCCATCTTCCTCTATAATTTCTAGTCATCAATCAATCACTTTTAATTTTTCTGCACTGATTTGTTCCAGATTACCCTAATTATTCACATATGGTTAGTATGTTGGATACAATGCTGAAAGTAATGTTGGCCAACAAAAAAGAAATTAGAACTGTTGCTTTTTTTGTAGTCATGTTACATACTGAATATTAATTAGTCTACAGTATTCTAAATGGAGATGAATAATGATATTTCCATTAATCACATGAGACACTACGTATGAGCATGACAAGACATTTCATCAGCATTTATGGAAGGTATGAATATCCAAAATTGGCAATAGGTTGGACAGAGCACTGCAATACAAGCTTCATCCCATATATAAAAGGACATTGAATGACAGTTTCCATTTCTGACACAAAATTAAAAAGAATTGCAATTTTTAGATATAATAGAATAAACAAGTATATCCTTTTCCTAAACCTCAATGTAGACCAGGGATGTCAAACTCAAGGCCCAGGGGCCGGGTCTGGCCCACAGGATGCTTAGATCTGGCCGCGGGATCACCCTGGAAACAGTAAAGGACCAGCCCATGGTGCCTCTGCCTCTGGATCTCCATTTTCGTTGGCAAGGGTTGTAAGAGGCTGTCACAGCCGAAAACGGAGCTCAGGAACCCGTTACCTCTGGCAGAGCACTCAGGCTACCACAGGCGCCCTTGACATGATGTCGAGCTGGCCACACTCACCACGGCCCCCTGAGGTCAAACACAACTCTGATGCGGCCCTCAATGAAATCGAATTTAACACCCCTGGTGTACACAAATATATTGCAATTACAGTTGCAAGAAAAAGTATGTGAACCCCTTGGGATTATGTGGAGTTTTGCATGAATTGGTCATAAAATGTGCTCTGTACTTCATCTAAGTCACAAAAATAGAAAAACACAATCTGCTTAAAATAATACTACACAAACATTAGATGTTGCCATGGTTTAATTGAACATAACATGTAAACATTCACAGTGCAGGGAGGAAAAAGTATGTGAGCCCCTAGCCTAATGACTTCTCCAAGAGCTAATTGGAGGCAGGAGTGACCCAACCTTGACTCCAATCAGTGTGATGATATTGGATGTGTTGCTGATAGCTGTCCTGCCCTTTAAAAACACACACCTGTTTTGGATTTACTGGTTTCAAGAAGCACTGTCTGATGTGAACCATGCCTCGCAGAAAAGAGCTCTCAGAAGACCTACGATCAAGAATTGTTGACTTGCATGAAGCTGGAAAGGGTTACAAAAGTATCTCCAAAAGCCTTGATGTTCATGTGTCCACGATAAGACAGACTGTTTACAAATGGAGAAAGTTTAGCACTATTGCTATTCTCCCTAGGCTTGGTCGTCCTGTAAAAATGACTGCAAGAGCACAGCGCAGAATGCTTCATGAGGTAAAGAAGAATCCTAGAGTGTCAGATCATCCTACAGAAATCTCTGGCACATGCTAACATTTTTGTTGACACATCTACAATAAGCAAAACATTAAACAAGAATGAAGTACATGGGAGGACACCACGGAGGAAGCCATTGCTGTCCCAAAAAAATATTGTAACACGTTTGAAGTTTGCAAACGAGCACCTGGATGTTCCACAGCACTACTGGCAAAATATACTGTGGACAGATGAAACCAAAATTGAGTTTTTTGGGAAGAACACAAAACACTATGTGTGGAGAAAAAAAGGCACAGCACACCAACATCAAAACCTCATCCCCACTGTAAAACATGGCGGAGGGAGAATCATAGTTTGGGGCTGCTTTGCTGCCTCAGGGCCTGGACGGATTGTGGTCATTGATGGGAAAATGAATTCCAGAGTTTATCAAGACATTTTGCAGGAAAATGTACGGCCATCTGTCCGCCAACTGAAGCTCCGCAGGGGATGGGCGATGCAACAGGACAATGACCCAAAGCATACAAGTAATTCAACAAAAAAATGGCTTCAACAGCACAGAATACGCCTTCTGGAGTGGCCCAGTCAGAGTCCTGACCTCAACCCAATTGAAATGCTGTGGCATGACCTTAAGAGAGCGATTCACACCAGACATTCCAAGAATATTGCTACACTGAAACAGTTTTGTGAAGAAGAGTGGTCCAAAATTACTCAGATCATTGTGCAGGTCTGATCTGCAACTACAGGAAACGTTTGGTTGAGGTTATTGCTGCCAAAGGAGGGTCAACCAGTTATTAAGTCCAAAGGTTCACATACTTTTTCCTCCCTGCACTGTGAATGTTTATATGTTATGCTCAATTAAACCATAGCAACATCTAATATTTGTGTAGTATTATTTTAAGCAGACTGTGTTTTTCTATTGTTGTGATTTAGATGAAGTTCAGAGCACATTTTATGACCAATTCATGCAAAATTCCACATAATCCCAAGGGGTTCACATACTTTTTCTTGCAACTGTATATCTCAAGTTTGTTGATTGTATGGAAACAGAAACCTGGACAATAAAAAAATTCTCTTAAGACATTGGGAACTAAACAAAAAAAAAAGGATTAATAAACTTAAAATTTAATAATTCTGGCAGAAAAATCTCATTGCCCAAGTCCATGACCTTTTCAACAGTACTTTATGATGTCAGTCATAATAAATACTGTTATAACTTTCAAGATGCTATACTAATTCTTAAAATTCTTATATTGTGAAACATGATTTGAGCAAACACAAAGTAAAGCTGTTTCATGATTCACCACAAACTAAAAACTACATTATTTCAAAATTGTCTTCATGCTGTATTATTGGAATACAACAAAGAAAATATTTCTGCATTTGTTATATATAACTGGAAAATAATATTCAGGTATTTTTTTATAATAAATCTCTTTTTTAATCAAATTATCAAAGAATGTCATAGTAAAATCCTTCAGCAGTTAAAACAAATTTTAAAAACCCTCCTATAAAACTTTCACAAGTTTGTATATTTCTTTATACTCAATTGCTTCACTGTTCTTTAAAATTAATCAATCACTAGGATTTCCATCCTTTTTGTGATTAACTATTAACTGTTTTGTTTTAACTAAATATTCTGAATTGTCTTAGTTGTCACACATATCTCCATTTGAAGGCTACCATAGGCAAAAAGTCTTTTAATTTAAAAAGGTAAACTCTCCCAGAAGCTGAATGATGCCTGGTGACTACTTGGACATGCTCATAAAATTTTCTTAGCTGCAACAAGAAAATTGCCATTGCCTTCCTATGGAATGTTCTTTTGAAGTTTTTATTTAATCTTTGGAATTTCTGGTGACTCCTCTTTAGGAAATAACCAAACCTGCCCTCTTTAGCTATTTGAGAGCAGCAGGTTGTGCTCTTTCCTCTCAAAAATCTCTAGACAATTTGCAATAGAAATAATAAAAGATTGAATTTTGTCTCCATATTTTCCTAGAAAAATAATTTAGCGTGATATCATTCTAATCAAAATTTATAACTATAAGTAGAAAACCAAAAGGGTGTAATTAATTTATAAATGAGCTATACTGAATTTTAGTTTTAGAATCCCAGTGTCATTACATAAAGGGTATTTTTCTAGGAATTGATTAATCAGGTTCCAGTTGCTATCACTGAATTTAATTAATTTATATTCCCGGGTTTTGCTTATTCATATTGGAATAAGAAAATATTCCTGTTATACAACATCACAGAGGAGAGGGAGAGATAATGTGCTCTCCAGAAAACACCGAGTAACAAACTACGTTTGAATTTAGCAAGGTACACGAATTCAACAAACTGGGTTAACCAAACGCAGTATAGTTAAATGGAACATTAAAAAACGGAGTTGTGTAAACGCAACCGGCGTTCTTATCACCAGAGCAGCACTTCTAGGGAGTAAAGAGGACATCCTACCATTTGAAAGTGCTTGTTGGAGCTCGGTGTCGGAGATGATACCGCTACGGTCTTTATCAACCCTGAAATTAAGCACAAGAAAATATTCCAATTACGACGCGGGCCAAGAACAGGAGCAAAGAAGACTCAAATCAAGAATTCCCGGCGCAAAAGGAGGGAGGCGAGAGCGCATTCCACGATCCAGCTTTATCGCTCCTCTTCCTGAGAGAAAGAGAGAAACTTCACACGACTCACCTTTGGAAGACTCCCCACAAGAAGCTCGGGTCAGGCATGCCTGTAGACGCCATGCCGCATCAGACTAGCTGCGAAAAAAAGAAAACCAACCCCACCCCTTCTCGTTAAGGAAGAGGCCTTCTCAAAACCAGTTCCGGGTTTCAGTCCGAGCTTCGGTGGGAAAAGAGGAACCAGCCACCTCTGCTTCTCTGACACAAATTATGACGCACCCAATTCGGCAGGCGGAATTCTGAGAAGGGGCTGGACTAAAAGGTTTTGAAGCCGATTTCTTCTGCGTTTTTTGTGCTTGAAGGTGTTGTCTAAATCCATCCAAGCGTGACTGGAAAAAAACATGGGCTTGGCCTAAGTATGTTTGTGTGAGCCAATTCCCCTAACATATGGTTACTACCCAGTTAAATCTAACTATGCACACACTGGAATATTTGTCAAACGGTGCGATTACTTCAGCATTTCGGGCAGTGACTCAAACTTGACAGCTTTAAGATGTGTGGACTTCAAACTCCCAGATTTCCCCAGCCAATCAGTTTAATTTTGCCAAGCTTGAGACACAGTGCTTGAGACGCGGGGTTATGGAAGTCCTCGGAGGTATTAGAGCTGGTTTATAGATACCAGGACCACCAGTAGAAGGCAATAAAGGATTTTTCTGCTTTGCTGCCAAGTGGTGTTACCTGGATTGCAGCCCAAATTTGGGGGCCCAAGCAAAGACTCATTGCTGCCTTTGATGAATTAAATCATATGGTTTGATTTGGCTTAATAAGATAGGCAAATAGTTTTGATGAATCATATTCATTTTCACTGGCTGTGTAAGCATGACACTCAAGATTAAAATATAGTTGGCAAATTCACTATTTGCATGAATGTAGCCAGTGATATATGCAAACCTAACCATTGATTCGAGGAATGAAGGAATCCTACAAAGCACATATGAAGACACAACACACTAAACTGGTATATGATTTTTTTTTTGTATGATCTAGCATAGGTGTATGCTAAGGTGACCAGATTTTAACATTGGTAAAGAGGGACATTGTGGGCGTGGCTTATTTTGTGGGCGTGGCTAGCTGGTCATGTGACTGGGTGGGCGTGGCTAGCTGGTCATGTGACCGGGTGGCCATGGCTATGTGTATAGGGTAAGGTGAACAGATTTTAACATTGGTAAGAGGGACACCATTGTGGGCGTGGCTTATTGTGTGGGTGTGGCTTGGAGGCCATGTGACTGGGTGGGCGTGGCTAGCTGGTCATGTGACCGGGTGGCCATGGCTGTGTGTATAGGGACTACTCAGAGGGCTGAAAAGTCATTTCTGACAGGTCCTCGCACTTTTGACTGGTCCTCACACTTATGACCATCCTCACATTTATGCCCGTGCAGCATTCTTAACAACCATGTCACTCATTTCACAACTGCTTCTCTTCACCATGGTGACAAGATAGGGCAAAAAACGTAAAATGTGAGGACAGTCGTAAGTTCGAAGACTGGTCAAAAGTGTGAGGACCAGTCAGAAATAACTTTTTCAGCCCTCTGAGTAGTCCATATGCACAAAAGGATACAGCAATAGAGAGGGATGAAGGAAGGGAAGGGAAATTAGAGTAGGAGTGAGGGTAAGAGAGGGAGGAAGAGAGGAGGAGAAGGAGAAAGGAAGAGGAAGTAGGGAGGAGAAGAAGAGGGTGAGGAAGAGAAAGTAAGAAGGAAAGAAAAGAGAGAGGTGGTAGGTTTGAGGAGAAAGATTGCTGTACAATAAAAAAGATGAAAGGGAACCCCAAACAAATATAAAGATATTAAGATAAAGAATGAATTGTTAAACTTTAAAGAATAAAAGAGAACAAATATGAATAAATAACAATAATTAGAAACACACATACAAACATACAATGTATTTTCTTTAAACAGAGTATTTGGCTGGTTCATAAATTCAAACAGTGTTTAGTCATTTCAATTAAATTTACAATTTCTATATTTCCTTTTTGCCATATTTATTCCTCATCTATTTTTTTAAAAAAACAATTTTACCCTTCATCCTCATCTCTAATCTTAATCAAATTCAATTTTTCCCTTCTATTCTATTTTATACCCCTTCCCATTGTCATCTATTTTTATATCCATCCTCACATTGGTTAATTATGTAATTATGTAATACAGTTGTTTAATACAAATTCAACATTTTAATATAAATCAATTAGTTATATAACTATCTTTTTTGTATATTAATCAATATGAACATGAATATTCCAATTATTTCCATGCAATCCAATTTCTTACAAATCAATTAATTATACTTACCAATAATAATAAACCAAATAAGTTCCCCCATATATTCCTCCAAACCACAACTTAACCATTTCTGCTTTCAACACAGTATACAATTAATAATATCTCAATTATTACAATTCCCTAGTTAAAAAGAGCTTTTTTTTCTTTTGTGTTTTAAAATCTTGAACTCTCCTCTTTTGCCCTAAATAATTTTCCATTGTTTGCACTTACCTTTTTTGGTGAGGAAAAGGAAAATAAATCTGCTGCCTAATTTTCCAACGTTGCAAGCAAACCGCAAAGCCAACAGCCTGTTTTACTTTCAGTTTCGTTTTGAGCTTGGTTTGCACAAAGAGGAAAAAAAAACTGAGCAATTTAGCAAGAGCAGAGCCCTGTGCAAATCAGCTGAGAGGGGGAAGCCGAGCTAATTAACGTAGGGCGGCCCTTTGAAGCCCCGCGGCAAGAGTTTAAACAGGTTTTTTCCCTCTAGCCATCAGCGGGGATTCAGGAGGCAGCCGGGAACCAGGAGGCAGAATGAAAAATCGGGACTTTTTTAAAACGCCGCGGGACGCAGGACAAATTGCTCAAAAGCGGGACTGTCCCGCCAAAAGCGGGACGTCTGGTCACCTTAGTGTATGCAGCCTTTTTCGCTTGCCTTGGCCACACTGAGTAAAGAGGAATTGTTGCATATAAAATATATAGTTAATGTATACAAATAACAAATTTTATTTTTTAATATTTTTTATTAGAGTTTTGTGGAGCCACAGAACTAGCTGCCCAGGGCCACATTTGGCCTTGGATTGGACATGGCTGATTTAGACGGTACAGTTTATTCACTTAACTATTCAACAAACCATGCCTCCGCATGTTATGTACATTTAGCCATCACTATTAACATTTTGATAGGAACCCTTGCTATGTGAACTGTGTCAGGTTTCGGTGCTATCTTGAAAAAACTTCATTCTCAAGCGCAAGCTCTCTAATGAATCACTTTTATTTTAAGAATAGCAAAGTCCGACATTTCTGATTCATTTTGCAGCCAAACTGGCCCCTCCTTCCAACCCCCTCCTCTTCCGCACTCCAACCCCAATGTCTCATTGGCCATCATGCAAATCCATCTCTACATCCCAGTACATTCTTTTCACAGGAATGTGCCCCCCCCTCGTCTCCCAGGAAACCCTATCTGTAATATACAAAGACTAGGTAAAAGTTCATCTCAGCAATAAATCAAGCTACTGTTCTTTCTATGTCAGCGCTGGAAGAGAGCCTAATTTGGAACGCTGACATCCGGCCCCTCTCCCTTCACTTCTGCGACATCACCTATCCTATAGGGAAAACACAACAAGATTAGTCTCATCAGCCCCTCCCTGGCTGTGCACCCCCCCTCCCGGCTTTCCCGGGTGGTCTGCATGGAATTTTGCTATAAGGCGATCAGCTTGAATGTTTGCGCTCTTCACCCAGGAAGCCTCTGACACTGGGTAACCTTTCCATTTAATTAAGTACTGGAGGCGCCCCCTGTGCCATCTTGAATCAAGAATCCGCTGCACTTCGTAGTGCGTTTGGCCCCCAACAACCAGGGGCCCAGGGGGTTCACGTGGCGTTGGCCTTAAAGTAGACCCCACTACAGGTTTTAAAAGGCTACTGTAAAAAACGGGGTGAATTTTCCCCAAAAGCCGTGGCAACTGCAATTGAACTGTAACGGGGTTGATTATTTTTATTATAGGAAATGGTCCTATAAATTTTGGACCCAATTTCCTGCTCGGGAGTCTAAGTCTCAAGTACTTGGTGGAGAGGTAAACTTTCTCTCCCAGTTGAAATGGTCTTTGGGGAGTTCGGTGCTTGTCTGCTTGTTCCTTATAAGATTGAGCTGCCTTTGCCAGCGCCCTCTTAACATTTTCCCAAGTTTGTCTCAACATTGCCATCCAGTCGGTCAAACTGACTGAGGAAGGGGGCTCCCTCGGGTATTCTGGCATGGGAACAAAATCCATGCCACTCACTATTTTGAACGGGGTTAGCCCCGTGCTGCTGTGAACAGCATTATTATATGCAACCTCCGCAAAAGATAGGAGGTCTGCCCAATTGGACTGCTGGTAGTCGACGTAGCATCTTAAATACTGTTCTATCATAGCGTTCAGTCTTTCTGCCCCCCCATTGGTGCTCGGGTGAAATGCTGAGCTGAGCCCTTGGGATGAACCTATGGATCGTAGAAACTCCCTCCAGAACTTTGCTGTGAACTGGACCCCTCTGTCGGAAATGATTCTCCTGGGGACTCCATGTAGGCGGTAAATGTGTTTCAGGAACAGTTTGGATAACTGACGAGCTGAAGGCAGTCCACTACAAGGAATGAAGTGTGCCTGTTTGGAGAATAAGTCTATTACAGTCCAGATCACTGTATTTCCACTGCTCCTCGGTAAGTCTACTATAAAGTCCATTGCAATCTCCTCCCATGGTCTTGTTGGTTCAGCTACTGGTTGCAACAATCCAGGCGGGCACCCTGGCCTTGTCTTCATCGTGGCACAAATGGTGCAGCTTTTTACATAACTGTCTACGTCCTTTCTCATGTGTGCCACCAGAACTGCCTTCGTACTAGGTGCAGAGTCTTTAGGAATCCGAAGTGTCCTGCTGGTTTAATGTCGTGGCTCCTCTTGAGAATCAGGATGCGTAAACTCTGTGGGACATAGAGCTTTGTCCCCCTCCATGCTAGTTCATCTCTTTTTGTCAAGAGATGTTGATTGTCCCGATACCAGGGGTCTGTCAGGGTTTCATTTTTTAATTTTGCAGTTAAGTCACTTGCAAGTTGGCCTTGCTGATCACGTCGTTGCCATCTGGTGATCACTTGGGCCGCAGCTTGGGTGGAGGGGATGATGGCATTCACTACCTGCTCCCGCTCACTATTGTATTGGGGCATCCGGGAGAGGGCATCAGCCAGGAAATTTCTCCCTCCTGGGATGTGCTTAAGGTCGAAATTGAAACGATTGAAGTATTGTGCCCACCGCACTTGCCTGGGCGACAGTTTTCGTGGGGTTTTTAGGGCCTCTAGGTTTTTATGATCAGTCCAGACTTCAAATGGTTTCTGGCCTCCCTCTAGAAGGTGCCGCCAGGTCAACAAGGCCCACCTTACTGCAAACGCTTCCTTCTCCCACGCCGCCCATCGTCTCTCCGTATCGGTGAGTTTGCGGGAGGTGTAGGCGCAGGGTTGTAGATCACCTTGGTTGTTCTTTTGGAGTAACACGGCTCCTACTGCCACATCACTTGCGTCTGCTTGGATGACAAAAGGCTGTTCCGGATCCGGGTGTTTTAAGACAAGTTCTTTCGCGAACAGTCCTTTTAGTGTCTCAAATGCCTGTTGGCAGGTCAGGTCCCACTGTAGGGGTTGTCCCGGGCGAGGTTTCATCGCTGGGCTTCCTGTCTTTAGGAGATCCGTCAAAGGTTTGGCAATCTTCGCGAACGAGGGGATGAATTGTCTGTAGAAATTCGCAAAGCCTAGAAAACTTTGCAGTTGTCTGCGGGTGCGAGGAGGCTGCCATTGTAGAACTGATTGGACCTTGGCTGGGTCCATCTCTATCCCCTCATTTGATACTTGGTAGCCCAGGTAGTCTAGCCGTGATTGGTGGAAATCGCATTTTGGCAGTTTGACATATAGGTTTGCCCGTAGCAGTTTTTCCAGTACTTGGCGGACGAGGGGTATATGTTCGTCTATGGTCTCTGTGTAGATAAGAATATCATCCAGGTAGACGAGGACCCCTTTGTAAAGGTGTTCATGTAAGACTTCGTTTATTAACTGCATGAATACTGCCGGGGCTCCTTGCAATCCAAAAGGCATTACTTTAAACTGGAAACTACCCAGGGGGCAGTTGAATGCTGTTTTCCATTCATCTCCTGCCTTTATGCGTACTCGGTAATAAGCTTCTCGAAGGTCTAATTTGGTGAAAACCTTCCCTTTAGCTAGGTGGGCTAACATGTCTTTCATGAGGGGGAGGGGGTACAAGTTGTGTACGCAAACAGCGTTGATACTTCGAAAGTCGACCACCAGTCTCATGGAGCCGTCCTTTTTCTCTTTAAACATGACCGGCGCCGCTACCCTTGGTTTTACTGGCTCAATAAATCCCCTTTGTAAGTTTTTGTCTATGTAGTCTCGCATTTCCTGCATTTCTCGGGGCGTCATGGCATACATTTTAGGTTTGGGTAGTTTCGCTCCGGGGATAATTTCGATGGCACAATCGGTCTCGCGGTGGGGGGGCAGAATGTCACACTCGGCCTCGCTGAATACCCCTGCCAGGTCTTGGTACTCCCTTGGGATCTGGTTTGCGTTACAAGCGGTGGTGGGTACGGCTGCCAATTGCTTTGCTGCACCTTCTGGGAGGGACCCTTGTGTTTGTGGTGTTTTCTTCTGTAGTGGAGGGCTGCTTTGGGGTTTCAGCGTGGGAGGGAATTCTTCTGGTCGGGGCGGCAGGGGTTGGGGCCCCTTTGCAATTCTCAGCCTGCGGGTTCCCTCTTGCCACCAAATGATTGGGTCCCATTTGTCGAGCCACGAGAGCCCCAATATGACTGGTTCTGTCATCTTGGGGGCTATTATGAAGCGGATCGTCTCCCAGTGATCTGCAAGTTCTAGTCTCACGGGTTCAGTCAAGTGTGTGGCGTACGCTCCTCTCACTAGGGACCCATCAACTTGCTCGAAGCGAATTGGTTGTTTGAGCTGTTTAGCTCGGATTCCCAATTTTAGAACTGTGGGTAGGTTGATTAGGCACCGTGTGCTACCCGAGTCTATTAGGGCTTGGAAAGTCTCTTGGGCCCCTGTTTTGGGGGCTGTTAGGTGTATGGGGAAAAGAAAAGGATGGACGGGTCCACTCACCATCGGGTCATCCTCGCCTTCGTCCTCTGTGTCATAGGGTTCGGGGGACTGATCTCCCTCATCTGGGATTCCTCTGGTTTCGGTCAGATGAGCGAAAAACTCCGGGATTTGGGGAGCTTCCCGCGGTACGTGGGTGATGCGCTTGGGCCCTCGTTCCGGTCGTGCTTTGGGTGGTGGAGCTGGTCCCGGTCTAGGCGTTCCACATCTTGCTGCTATGTGGCCGCTTCCTCCACATCTGTAGCATTTCAGTGGGCTCCGTGGGGCAGTTGGTCTGTAGGAGGGCTGTGATGTTGGGGTTTCTCGTCTGTTGAGTGGCCCCTGGTCTGGTCGGCCTCTCTCCTTTCCCTCTGGTGGTTCTGACATGTCACTCGCCCGCAGCCCTCTGTCGACTTTTATCGCTACCTGGAACCATTCAGCGAGTCGGTTTGGGATGTCACGATAGGCAGTCACTTGGGAAATTCTTTTATCTAGGCTTGTTCTAAAAAAATACACCAGCAATCGCTCTGGTAGGGGAGGCAGTGTCCCAATGACTCTCCTGAATTCACGGATATGCTCTCTGATAGGCTTCCCCCTCTGCATTAGGTTTCTGAGCTCGTCTTCCACATAGGGGTCCTCCTCCTCCTCCTCATAACGTGCTCTCAATAGTTGCAAGAACCCATCTGCATCTCGTAGCTGGGGGGCCCTGTATTTGTAGAGTGATGCTGACCACCTCTTTGCTTCTACCTCCACCCCTTCCGAGATAGCATTCACTAGGGCTCTGGGGAAAGGGTAGCGGTGTCCGAACCACTCTATGTATATCTCAGCTGAATCGAGGAATTGGGCGAGGTTGTCTGGGTCACCATCGAACTTCCCTCTGAACTGGGGTGGCTCCTCCCTCTCTGCCCTCTCCTCTCTGTGCTGAGGTCTGGAGGGCCAGCCTTGGTGTTGATAGTCCTCTGCCTCGTCTCTCATCCTGGGGTGGGGAGGTGCTGCCTTGTCTGGGCTTCGCTGCCATTCCCATCCCCAGCTCGCCCTTCTCAATTCACTTAGGGGTTTTTCCTTATCTTTTACATTTGCAAAAGAAAATACTGCCTCTAAAGCTTTTGGCACAGTCCCCAGGTACTTATCTGCCTGACGTTTCTTTGCTTGAAGTTCTGCGGGGAGGGAAGGCGGAGAAAGTTGAACCTTTGTATTTTCCAAGTTGGCTGGAATCACGACCGCTTCTGCTCCTCCAGTCTCTTGAAGCAGGCTTTCCTCCGAGAGCTTGGCTTCAGCCATAGTCCGTCCGACCAGATGTCTGGGAGGGAACGGGATGATTTAAACTCAGCCAGCCTGGATTTGGGGGAGAGTTTGGCTGTCTGTCAGGTTTCGGTGCTATCTTGAAAAAACTTCATTCTCAAGCGCAAGCTCTCTAATGAATCACTTTTATTTTAAGAATAGCAAAGTCCGACATTTCTGATTCATTTTGCAGCCAAACTGGCCCCTCCTTCCAACCCCCTCCTCTTCCGCACTCCAACCCCAATGTCTCATTGGCCATCATGCAAATCCATCTCTACATCCCAGTACATTCTTTTCACAGGAATGTGCCCCCCGCCCTCGTCTCCCAGGAAACCCTATCTGTAATATACAAAGACTAGGTAAAAGTTCATCTCAGCAATAAATCAAGCTACTGTTCTTTCTATGTCAGCGCTGGAAGAGAGCCTAATTTGGAACGCTGACAAACTGATTGAAACACCTACACTCATGCACTCCAAGTTTAAATTCATACACTAGTCCACAGTTCACTTAACAAACCACTTGTGGGTTTTGCATAACACACCATCATACATGTATTCTCTGACTAGTTTTGCACTAACAATAAACTACAAACAAGTCAAACACATTTTAATTTAGCATGTTGTGGGAGTGCAGACACATCTACCATAATTTCTTTTCCTTGTTTCTGCCTCTGTCTCTTCCTACATTCTCCATGAAATTGTTCTTCATTCAAGAAGTTAACAATACTTTTTCTTTCTCAGCGTGCTTCTAAAAAAAATAAGGTGTGCTGTCATACAGCTTGAATGTATATGAAGGATTTAGGCGGGATAGTCTGTTTTCCATCTTTTCATGTTTTTTTCTTTACCATATACACAAGATGAAATATTCATCCAATGAGTGTTTACACAACTTGCTAATCATAATTTATCAATAAGCAAACCAGTTTCATATGCTTTTCTGACTCCAGTTAATGCTTATTCTTTAGAAATATTTTTGATTCTCCTCACTGAAACTAACAAAATACGTCTAGTAGAAAATGTTTTAATGTATTAGTAATGTTAATATTATATTAATATATAATTATATATAATTATATTAATATGATACAATATTAATGATAATAATGTGGGCATTCTTTATGTGAATTAGTGAGCTCCTACATTAGGCTAAATATTGCTTTTTTATTGTTTCTTGAAAAATTAATTGACTATGCTCTTGCTAAGCCAAAATAATAAACCGTATTATGATTTAATATGCTAAATTCTGTTTACTTTCACTGAAAAGAAAATTTTGTGAAACTTCAAAAAATTATGTTGTATAACCATTATATGTATCATATAAGCATAACCAAGTCCTATTCAGTTGAATCAGAAAATTATGGGTTAAGATTCATTAATGCTTTTGTGTAGCGATAAACTTTCAACAGCTGAAGACAGCACCTTTAATTTTTTAAAATGCTTAATCACTGGATAAAGCATTGATCTCATCAGAATGTGTGTGTTTTTAGGGGCACTCTGAAGTATTTTAAATTAGTTTTGGTACATTAATTCAACTATTAATTTCATTTCTTGGTAAAAATGAGGGTGAAGAGAGAGAAATTATACCGATTGTCCAGATTGCTGCTCAATTTTATTACACAAGTTATGAGGATTTGGGATTTAGGATTTATTAGATTTCTATACCGCCCTTCTCCCGAAGGACTCAGGGAGGTGTACAGCCATATTAAAATACATATAAATATACAAAATTTAAAACAATTTAAAATTGAATATATACAAATTTGGCCCATAGATTAAAACACACATACACCCATTCTAAAATTCGTATTAGGCCAGGCCGGCTTGTTGGAACAAGAGGGTCTTCAAGGCGCAGCGAAAGGTACACAGGTCGGGGATGAGACGAATCTCAAGGGCCATCTCATTCCAGAGGGCTGGTGTCCCCACAGAGAAGGCTCTCCCCCTGGGTGTCGCCAGTCAGCATTGTCTGGCCGATGGCACCCTGAGGTGCCCTCTCTGTGGGAGCGTATTGGCTGGTGGGAGGCTATTGCTGGCAGCAGGCGGTCTCGTATATACCCCGGTCCTAAGCCATGGAGCACTTTAAAGATGGTGACCAACACCTTGAATCGCACTCGGAAGACCACTGGGAGCCAGTGCAGCTCGTGCAGGAGGGGTGTTACGTGGGTGCGCCGAGTTGCCCCCATAACCACCTGTGTGGCCGGAGCCTCCAAGCGCTCTTCAAGGGGAGCCCCATGTAGAGAGGGTTACAGTAGTCCAGGCGGGACCGGACGAGGGCATCCCGGTCCAGAAAGGGACGCAACTGGTGTATCAGGCGAACCTGATAAAAAGCTCTCCTGGCCACAGCCGTCATATGATCTTCCAAGGACAGCTGTGCATCCAGAAGAACACCCAAGTTGCAAACCCTCTCTGAGGGGACAAGATCTCACCCCCAATAGCCAGCGATGGAGCCAGCTGACTATATTGGGATGCCGGAAACCACAGCCACTCGGTCTTGGAAAGGTTGAGTCTGAGCTTGTTCCTCCCCATTCAGATCCGCACGGCCTCCAGGCACCGGGACATCACATCAAGGGCTTCATTGGGGTGGTCTGGGATGGAGATGTACAGCTGAGTATCATCAGCGTACTGATGGTAGTTCACCCCAAACCATGGATGATCTCATCCAGTGGCTTCACATAAATGTTGAGCAGAAGGGGCAAGAGGACTGACCCTTGTGGCACCCCACATATAAGGCGCCTCGGGATCGACCTCTGCCCCCCTGCCAACACAGATTGCGACCGGTTGGAGAGAAAGGAGGAGAACCACCGCAACACAGTGCCCCCCACCCCCAACTCTTCCAACCGGTGCAGCATGATACCATGGTTGATGGTATCAAAAGCCGCTGGGAGGTCTAATAGGACCAGGACAGAGGAACAACCCCTGTCCTGATCCCTCCAGAGATCATCCACCAACGCAACCAATGCCGTTTCCGTGCTGTACCCAGGCCTGAAGCCCGACTGGAACATATTTTATTTATTTATTTATTTATTTATTTAATTTGTATACCGCCCTTCTCCCAGAGGGACTCAGGGCAGTGAACAGCCAAAATTAAAAAACATACGAATACAAAATTAAGATAATTAAAAGAATTAAATCATTGGCTACCCAATTTAAAACCCCAAATCCATAAAATTTAAAATCCCAATTAAAAACCATTTAGGCTAGGCCGGCTTGATGAAATAAAAATGTCTTCAGGGCTTTATGGAAGGTCCGGAGGTCCGGGATCAATCGTATTCCAGGAGGCAGCTCATTCCACAGGGCGGTTGCCCCCACAGAGAAGGCTCACCCCCTGGGGGCCGCCAGCCGACATTGCCTGACCGACGGCACCCCGAGGAGGCCCTCTCTGTGAGAGCGTATTGGCCGGTGGGAGGTTATCCAGATAAATTATCCAGTTATCCAGATCCAGATAAACCGTTATAGTGTCCCAATTTCCATAGTTTATATGTAATCTGGAATTTGGGGACTGGCTATCCCCACAATGAGTGTCATTTGGTAAGAGAAGTTTGTCCATTACAAACTATCTAGACAGATAGTATGCTTCCCTTTGCTGGGTATGTTGAAGCAGAAACTGAGTGGAAATTTATTGGGGAAATAAATTGAGCAAGATTTTGGATTCATTTACTAAATTGTCCCCTCTAACTCTAAATGATAGCACAGTATTTATAATTATAGGTAGTCTTCACTTAGTGATTTGCTTCATTTAGTATTTGAAGTTACAATAGTAAAAAGGCAATTTAGGGACCAACAGTTGCATTTACAGCCTTTTGCAGTTATCTCTCTCCCCTTATTTTTACTTGCTTATTTACCTCATACCAGGATCTCAAATAGAAAGTACCTCTGTTCAATTGAAGGAAGTATCAAGCAAAGGAAAACTGAAGTAAAATAGTAAGTACAGTCATGGTAATGGTGTACTTAGTAAATACTTACATGGTAATGTAGTTTTCACTTAGCAACTGTTATGCCTGATTACTGAATTTCTGGACCAAATTGTGATTGCTAAACAAGGATTACCTGTAATACAATTTTGCACTCTTTTCTTCATTTCTCCTTTTTTTACATAAATTTTTGTAATAAGTATTTAAATAAATGTTTCATAAAAGGACAGCCAAATAATCTGCACACAATTCAAAAATGCAACACCAGTGCTATTCATTTATTAAGCAAATACCTAACACAAGTATCTTTAAGTCGACTCTCTTTATTTTTCCTGAAATACACACAAAAATGCAAGTGAGGGGGGATTCACTAATAATAGTAAAGATGCAATTCTAAAGCACTCTTGGACATCATATTATATTTTTTAAGTGACTGAATTAGGTATTCTTATATCTTATTACAAGCGTTAACATAGGTTAAAAAAGCTTTGCAAGAAATTCATATTTCTCTATATGCATTGTAAGCTAAAACATTGTAAATTTGACATGAACTACTGTTATTACTTAAGAAGCTTTGGCACAGTTAATGTTGGAACTATAATTTCTTTAAAAAGTGGCACATAGTTTGGATTTGGTTGGCTTGGGCCTTTATCCAAAGTTTCAATGATCGTCTGCTTCATCTCTCTGCTGGCATCTCCTCTCATTGTTAATAAAGCTGCAATATGGTCATCTCTGCCAATCAGAATAAAGTAGTGTTAGTAAAAATCCTAGTTATGGAAACCAGCAATTGGCATCTTTTCATACCACACATGCTATATTAAAGAATTCTTGCCATGTCATAAAATGAACTCACTGGTCAACTTTTTAAATCACTTGTACTTAACAAAGCCTTCATTGAGATACAGTGATTAGACTTTTATTTATTACTCAGCAGTTAATCTGTTCATTTCTATACTTATCTTGTACTTCAGGCCTATTGGGATAATGAAGAATTTCAATCACAGCCACTTAATTTTTATTAAATTTTTACAGTTATTCCTCAACCTATGACCATTCATTCAATGACAACTTAAAAGTTATGACAGGGATGAAGAAATGATGGCTACAACTTCAGAGTTTCGGATATCAAAGCACTTCTGTCATCAGATTGCGAGCTGGGCATTTGGCAAATGGTTTGTACTTTAACACCATGATTCCTGTTAAGGAGTTGCACAATCATGTCATTGCTGGTTTTGCCCTCCAATCAACCTCCTCTGGCCCAATCTTTCCTGACCCAATTAGCTTTGCTTTTATGTGCCCATTTTCAGCAATGGAAGATTAAATGGCAATGTTCCAAAGTTCTTTTTCAAGAGGCAACTGGACTTCCTTGTTTTTCTTTGAATAAATTTCACTTCTCATCCAAAAAGCTTCATCTCTGACTGCATGGTGTGGAATGGAAGGATTTATATTCCTTGCAGACAGCTGGTCATTTGCATTCTTTTTAGATAGTCATTGAGTCCGTTTGGAGGTTCGTCTATGTCTTCAGGGTCATCTGAATAGTGCAAATGGGTGTGGAACCTTCTTGGAACTGTTGAAGGTACTGTGTGGTAGACTGGAAATGGATGTCATATCCCCCCCCTCCCCCTCTGTTGAGAGACGTCTGTTCAGTTTTAACATAAATAGCCTCTGACTCCTCTTTCAAACCAGTGATCCAAAATATGGACTTTGCTGTCTTCAAAAGAGTGGCCTTTGTCTTTTAAATGCAGATGGACTGCTGAATCTTGTCCTGATGGTTTTATTCTTCTGTTGCACCCTGTGTTTATGAATGACCAGCTTCCCCACTGAAGAAACGTCTTGGATGAGAAGCAAAAGGTCTTCAAAGAAAAACCAGAAAGTCTAGTTGCCTCTTGAAAAACATCTTTGGGACAACCATGACCTGGATGACTAAGAATCTCATAGACATTTAAATGGCAGTGAAGCACATTCCACAGAGAAGAATCAATATTGTTTATAGGGAAATAATAAGCCATTCAACTACCCACCATACATCTTTCTAAATTTAAATATAAAAGCCTATATATATATATATATATATATATATATATATATATATATATATATATATATATATATATATATATATCCTATGCTTATTTTATAAAAAAAATAACCAGTTTTTTGGATTGAACTAAAAATATTTTTAAAACAAATATTATTTACATGTGGTTACATATTATATTATCCAGAATTTGAAATAATGAAGAACTGTATAATATCTCTTTTAATTGGGACCTCTTTTAGTTAAAAACTTTTATGTAGGAAGAAAAAAAAAACAAAGCTAAAGATTTTGTTCAAGTTTTTGTAAAGTGTTTTTACGACTGTGAAATAATGCAGAAATTTCAATTCTAGAAATGTATAATATTACCTGATATCAGGATGTTTACTAACTAAAGTTGAGATTTCTAAATAAAGCAGTGAAGGATCAGTTAGCTTGAAAACTTCTGCAATAGCTTCAATGACATCACAAAGCCCCTCTGTGTCTTCTCCAGATCCCTATTAATCAATAAATTATTGTTTCCAGCTGTTTCATCAAGACTGTAATGATTTTATTCCAGCACACTAAATATACTTGATTACTATATGGCTATCTTAATGACAATGAATGACAATAAATATTTTTAAGAAAATATGTTTATATTAAATGAACAATCAAATATCAGTATTCATCCTGGTTTTCAAGGAAGGAAGGAAGGAAAGGAAGGAAGGAAGGAAGGAAGATTCCAGTGAAAGAATAATTCCTTTTCATTTATTTCAATTCATATTATGCACTTTTATTAAGGGTTATAAGATATATCTGAATGTAATGACACAACTTTTAAGCTAAAAAACTTAAAATTACTATAACAACATATTTTCAAATTCATTATTTGGCAAAGTTACATTCCAGATTTGAGAAAATATTTAATATATGAATAAATATAATTGTTTTATCATCTTTTTAGAACAAGGTGTTTATCTAGAGAAACAAATGATTAAACGTCATTGTGAACCATAATGAAATACTGAATTCTAGGGCTTAACATGCTTTGAAAATGTTTTCAAAAAATTCTTATTTTTAAGGCAGTTGTGATGTTTTTTCAGATCCATGTACAAAACTGAAAAGACACATAAACTACAGAGAATAACACATGCTTTACTTACATAAAATCCAAAGCTTCTTCAAATCTTTCTTCAAATCATATTTGAATTGTGCATAGCCCCTATTAGTTTGTTTTAATTACATGAAATTGAATTACATTGAAAATAAACAGAAATTGATAAATTACAATCTGTAGTACATGAATTAGTATTGCAATAGTTCAGAAGGCTAGAAAGTAGCCTCCCGAAGAATTGCCTTTGCTAGATTTCTGTGTTTTCTAGACTAGAAAGAACTAGACTAAAGAACTAATAAAGGTGATTGTTCAGGGGGATACAGAGACTCTATAGCCTTCTGAATGATCAGAAGGGTTGCCACCATTCTTGAGATTTCACAGCCTTCATATAAAGACCACCTCTCTTCATTCTGCAAGCTGCAAGCTAATGTTCATTTGGAAAGCTGCTTTTCCAAATCATGCAATGGTTTGAAAGGAGCCTTCCAAACAATGCCAAAAATGATGCAAGGCAGACTTTGTAGGAAGACAGTGCTTTGCATCAGATGAGTGCAACTGTCAGCAGTGCAGAAAATATGAAAGTAAGTGGAACAATTTATATGCACTGCTGGATCTGTAACCAGCTGAGGCGTTCTGGGAATGTTGGAGTGGGAAGAATGTCCAAGTCCTCTGGCCTCTGATAGGCTTTTGCCCAACAGAGGATCCTGTAGCTTGTACCAGACCTCCCCAAACCCCTTAATCACTCCTTGTGCTTCCCTTAACAAGCTGCACAATTGTTTAGCACAGCTACTGGGAGAGCTGGGATTGCAGTTGTTAAACAAAGTGGTCATATAATGTCTCACTTAATAACGACTTAACTCAGCAACTGAAAATTCCAGGCTAAATTTTGGTTGTAATCAAACATTACCTATAATGAATTTATAGAAATCACACTATTTGTCAACCAATAAAAAAATAAAATATTGACATCTATGTATAATTATATTGATGCTGGAGAATAATATTTTAAAATGCCAATTATATACATTTCCTTTTTTAGCATTCTACTGATGGTACTTACTGCTGCGAGTTTTTTAAATAGAAACCTGAACTGTTTGGCTTCCCTGTTCATCCTTTCAGCACCTTCTTTTCTTTCTTCTGCATTTTTAAAAGTAATACGCTTTAACATTACAGCCTTGATATATTCCATAACAACTCTACGATGGCACTCAACAGTCATTTTCTGAAAAAAAATTCAAAAGACATCTAGTTATCTAGAAAGGATGATTGTATTAAATAACAGAAGTAACAGAAACAATCAAAAATTACCAAAACATCCACATTGGGGAGGGAAAAATAAACATTAATTTAATGACATAAATTAGAAAGATGAAGCTTGCAGACATGTGGCCCCCTAGATAGATAAACCAGATAAAATCACTGACAGTCATTTGATGGGATGAAATTCAACTAACTAAATATTGATGGGCCAACATTATAGGTACCACTGCCATTATTTAATTTAGCACAAAGGACTAGAAAAGAGCAGAGATGGTTTCAATAGACAAAAAGAGAAAACATGGATCCAGGAAATTATAAGCCAACTAGTTTGACAGCAACACCTGAAAAAAATCCTGGAAAAAGTAATCAAGCAGGTTTGTGAGCACCTAGAAGCAAACTAGGCAATTACTAGCAGCCAGGATTTGTCAAAAACAGATTCACTCCAGACAAATATTACCTTCTTTAATAAAGTAACTAAATTAGTGGATCAGGAAAATGCTGTGGACATAGTATACTTGGACTTTAGTAAAACATTTGACAAAGTAGAGCACAGTCTAATCTTGATAAGATAGAGCAATATGGGATAGACAATACCACAACCAGATGGGATTCACAGTTGCTGACAAACCACACACAGCACATAGTCCTCAATGATACTATATCAACCTAGGGGGAAACATGCAGTGGGTTACCTCAAACTTCTGTCTTAGGCCCAGTACTCTTTAACACTTCATTAATGACCAAGATGAAGGAACTGAAGGAGCATTAATTAAATTTCAGATGATATCAAGCTGGGGGAATTGCTAATATTGTGGAAGATAGATTTAGAAGGATCTTGACAGACTTGAACACGGGTTGTAGCAAAAGAAGAAGTTTAAGGAACGCAAAGTCCTGCACTTAGGCAGGAAAAACCAAATGTGTAGATACAGGTGGTACCTGGCTCAGCAATAGTAACTATGAGAGGGATCTGGGTATCCTAGTAGACTACCACTTAAGTATGAGTCAACAGTGTGCAGTGGCTACCAAAAAACGTGATGCAGTTATAGGCTGCATCAACAGATTAATATCAAGATCACAAGAAGTGATAAGTGAGCCAACATTTGGAATACTAAGTCTAGTTCTGGCCATCATGAAACAAAAAATGCTGAGATCCTAAAAAGTGTGAAGAGAAGACAAAGATGATAAGAGGTCTGGACGTCCGGTGGTTCCGCGTTTCCCGTTTGGATGCTCCTTTAGGAGCTCCAGCCCCGTGATTCCGTTTGCCGCTAGAACAGCGAAAATCAGCTGTTCTAGCGGCTCAAAACTCTCCCCCAGGGAAAAAGGGGGAGAGAAGAGCAGAAGGATCTGGGTAGAGCTCCCCTAGACCCCCAGGCTTTTTTTTTAAGCCTGGGGTTTGCAAGGTGAGAGCTCCCTGAAAGCCCTTCAGTGCTCCGGATCCGGGACGATTCTGCTTTATGCAGAACAAGGGGTCGCGACCACACCAGCAGAGCAATTTTAAAGATTATGAGAAAATTTGAACCTGGACGCTGGCAGAGCAAAATCAGGAGAACAGAAAATGCAAGTATTAAACTTTAACTCCGTTTAAAAGAAAAAGAAAAAAGATGGCGCTTAAGGGCGTTAAAACGAAATTAGTGAAAGTGATAGTTAAAGCTGCAACATTGTAAAAGCTACTGGATTACGCGGCAAGAAAAAGATTTAAAGTGTTAGTGAAATGAAAAAGACTAGGTGCTGACCCCAACTACTTTATACTTTTAAATTGTGTGGAAAACTATTGGACTTATTGACCTGACAGCTGAATAAATTTAAAGTGGAAATCGAAATATGGCTGACATCGAGGATGGAGGATCATTATTATATGAGCCAGCAAATTCACAAGTTGTGACTGTAAAGGTTTTACAAGAAATCTTAAATTTTTATACTTCTGTTATATTGGAATCAGTTGAAAGAATTATTCAAAATTATAATCTGGAGAACAACAATGATTTGCTGGCTGGAAAAGAGGAAGACAATCAAGTTATTTCGACTTTGGAGCAGGAAAAAGAGGCTGTCAGGATCACGATGGAAGTTAGCACACTGAAAACAGAGGTTTTGGCAGAAGCTTCTATGCAGTTAACTGAAAAGCAGCAAATAGACTCTTTCCTGCAGACTGATAAACTTTATTGTGACAATTTTTGGCTTGATAGACAGAATCAATTTTCAAGGAAGGAAGTGACTGATTATATAAGCAGGAAGAATCGAAATGGAGGTTTCAAATTGAAGGAGATAACTTTTAGAAGAGAACGATTTCCAAAGAAGCATCAGCCTCAAATCTATATTCAAAATTTTTTGAAAATAAAAGCAGGGGGAGGAGTAATGTTGAAGAAGAAAGTACTATTGAAGAAGAAGGACTGGAAAAAAATATAGAAAGAAAGGAAGAATTGAAGATTAGTTTCTTTTGGGGAGGATTTTAATAATAAATTTGAAAAGTTTACTGAAATTAGTATTTTTTAAGTTTAAGTAAAAATGTTTAACTAAAAATGGATAGCTTTTTAAAAAAAATTATCAAAGTATTAAAATGCTTAACTTTAAACTTAATTGATAACTTTCTGAAAGTTTTGAAATTGATATTTTGAAGAATGAACTCAAGAAGTTTACTGAAATTAGTATTTTTTTTAAGTTTAAGTAGAAATGTTTAACTAAAAATGGATAGCTTTTTAAAAATTACAGAGGTATTAAAATGGTTAACTTTAAACTTAATGGATAGCTTTCTGAAAGTTTCAAAAATTGATATTTCGAAGAATGAACTCAAGAGTTAGAAATAATTTAACTCAATGGATTAATAGTATCTTTAAGGTTATATTCTGAAGAATATTCTATTGAAGTGTCTTTTTAAAAACTTACTGAAGTATTAAAATGGTTAATTTAAAATTGAATGGATATAAAAATATTTTTTCTTCTTCTAAAAAGATATGCTTTAAAGAAAGTTTTATAATGTTTAAATTAGAACTTCAAAAGGGGAGGCTGATGAACAATTTTTAAAAGAGGAGTTAAAGAGTATGAGGGAGTTTTGAATCTTGTAGTAAGTTAGTATATTTTAGCTTATGTTTGAAGGTTGTGTGGGGATCAAATGGTTGTCTAATTTTCAATAAAATTAAAAGATAGATAAATGTATTAATAAAGAAGTAAGGAAAGTGGGGGAAATGTCACAATAAAGGAAATGATAATATTAAGATATGATAAATATTGGGGGAGCAAAAAGAAGATACAAAAGATATATTCAGAAGATATAGTGACTGATTGATTATGTATTGTTTGTTTGTTTATAAAATAAAAAAAACTTTTTGAATAAAAAAAAAGATGATAAGAGGTCTGGATGCTAAATCATATGATGAAGTGTTGAGGGAGCTAGGTATGTCTAGCCTATCAAAGAGAAGAATTAGGGGTGACATATCTGTCTTCTGGGACCTGAGGGGATGCCAAGAGGGGATCAACTTATTTTCCAAAGTAGATAGGACAAAAAATAATGGGTGGAAGTTTGTTGAAGAGAAACCTAACTAGAAGTAAGGAGAAAATTTGTGACGAGAACAATTAATTAATGGAATAGCTTGCCTCTAGGAGTTGTGAGTACTCCATCCTGGAGATTTTCAAGAATAAACCGGACAACCACTTGACTGGGGTGGTCATCTGCCTTGAGCAAGAAGTTTGGTAGAAGACTTTTGAGGTCCCTTCCTGCTCTATGATTCTATGTTCTATAGCAATTAAATGTCTATCTCATCAATATGTGTCATTTGCACATCTAATAAGCATTCTTTCTACCTCCTTATACAAGTCATTAAAAAAATGTCTGTGAATCAGGAATGGTTCTTGTGACATCTCCTTGTGGCATTTATCACTTCAATGTGATAAAAATGATTAATAAGCATTTTTAATTGTTTTGATTCTGCTTTGTAGCCATGTAAAGCTAATGCCATCTTGTTCATTAATCAACTATTAATCAAGTTCTGATTGATGTTCTATCAAATGCTTTACTAAAATTGATTCATTATAAAAATAGTATTCCTACAATCAGCTAAGGTAGTTGCTCATAAAAAATGATGAGATAGTGAATTTGGCAAGAATGGTCCCTGACAAAATTATACTTCCAGTAATTATAGCATTGTTTTGAAGGTGCTTATATTTAAACTGTAGTTTAACCTGCCCACTAAACAGGAAGTATGGTATGTTATAGGTGCCAAGAAGTACCTCTGGTGGGACCTCTGTCATGGCTCCATCCATTTGGAGCATCATTCCATTAGAGAAAAGACTAGTCTCCATTGTATTCTTCTTCCGCAAGGTTTTGAAAACATAGTTTTGTCAGCATGTTTGGGGAGTTTAGTCTGATTCTGTTGTCACAGATAAGGATGTGGGAGGGGTATACATTGGATTTTTAATGTTGTATGTGTGTGAATTGGGCAGCTATATAAATTTGTTAAACAAACAAACATTATTTATGTTCTGCTCTAGAACTCTCTTCCAGGTGACCGGATTCTATGGATCCCCTCTTTTTGAAAATAGGGACAAATTTGGGTTGTTTTAATATCAGTCATATGTTTAATATCACATATGTTGGTTAAACTATCAGGAAGTTCCTTCACTATCCTAGAATCAATAGACTTAGTGGGATACACATTTCAGTTCTTTCAAAATAAACAGGTACCTGCTTTTCTATGAACATAGGACTTTCTCAGGGAAGACTGAGCTAAAATAGGAGCTAAGTAGTTCTGATTTTTCTCTACTGTATATACACATTCTGATATTTTCATTGAGCAAAAAGTACTATACTATAGATAGTACTTTTTGAACTATAAAATGCACTCCCCCCACCCCTCAAAGTGGGTGGAAATGTCTGTGCATCTTATAGAGTGAACATTGTGGCAGGGTGAAGGAGGTTGGTTCGGCAGCGGCATTCGCTGCCGCTGCCTGTCACTGCTGCTCACCAGCGCCGGGGAACACTGGAGCCTTCACTGCTGAGTAGCTGATCAGTTGGATTGGCCTCCCGGAATACTCCCAATCAGCTGTTCTAGGTGGCGGGAATCGCTGCTGCTGATTGCTGCTGCCAATTGCTGCCGAAGGATATAAGGCAGTAGCAGGATGATGGGAATGGTTTGCAGTGCATTTTAGGAAAGCATGTAATTTCTGGTAATTATTTTGCTAATTTTAGGGACTCTTTATTACAAGATAGAAATTACACAGTTTTATTATTTTATTTGAACTTAAAGTTAAAGCAATAATAATGTTTACACATTATGCTACAATATTTAAATATTCTACATTAGACTTAATAAATACCTTCTTACAGGGCTTCTTTATTCTTGCAAAATCATTAAAATAATCTTCAACAGTTACACAGATTGTATCCACAGCATTGGATGCACCGAGCCATTTTTTTGTCATCAATTCACTAAGATGGGGCTTTAAAAAAATAAGAAAACATAAATGTCAATCAGAATAATTTTTAACAATATTATTCAGCATCGTATCATTTTATACCATCTCAGCAAAGCTGAAATTGTATACTTTATTTTTTTTTAAAAAAAACTGCATTAAGTACAAAAGTCTTTATATTTACACTTGGTAAACTTGTAAAGGAATGTACCAAAATGATGGAGGAAGATCAGTAAATATTCACAGCCAACATGAGCTGATGATTTAGTATTTAGTCTCGATCTCATCTTGTAACTCAAGTCACTACATTCTTCTTGACCTAACTGAAGAGCAAGAATGGTATATAATTTTAAATATCTTCAGAATCCAAGCAGAGTAGTTTTTCAGGATCCAATCTAAGTCAGTTATAGGGACCAGAGATTTAGTCTTCCAAGTTTTCAGATTCATGCTGGAGCCCATTCTCAAGAAAATTCTTTCTCTCCAGTTCCCTGAGAATAGGCTCAGGGACAGGCTCAGCACAAATCCGAAAACTTGAAAGACTAAACTTCTAGTTCCAACGGGCAACTCAAATTGGATCCTGCAACATTATCCTGCGACACATATTGCCTTCATTCATGAGTACTTTTGGTAAAGGTCTTCTAGTTCCTTCTTTAACACATTTCTTACTTAAAGTGACATTACGCACCTATCACAACTTGGGTGATTTAATCAGCTTTGAAGACTAAGGATGAAACAAACTAGTAATGGTCTTTATTATTCTGCCTACCTCCCTAGGATTAGCTTTGAACACAGTCCATGGTGTCGTAAATCTAATGCTCTCATCTACAAATTGCAAGGAAAATTATTCAACACAAACCCCCAACCATTAAGTTTCTTCTCTCCCAGTTCTCTGAGGAAGAACAAACTGCATGGGTTAGAAAACTGTTGTCAGGATGAATGGTATATTAAAATATCCCTATGTTCTCCTGGGTACTGAAACAATATACACTCAAAATTATTGTACTGCGTGATAAGGTTTTTGCTCAAAGGGATGCAATTTCTATAGAACATTATCTGTTCTGAATATGCTGTAATTTATATAAATCAGATATATCCAATCTCACATATGATTAGATGGACACCGGATCTCTGTTAAATCAAGGCATTTGTCTCTTATCCCATTACAGATAGGCCCCCAACCCAAAGCTTTAATCTGAAAAGCAGAAGGGGGGGAAGGAAAGCATGTTATGTGATTTAGAAGGGGGAAATAGTTTTAAGATGTCTATAAGTGCTGTGAAAATTGGAATTTGCTTCTTTAATATTCTTTTTCCTCCCCTACTGTTTTTAATTCTTATATTATCTTTTTTACTTTTTCAGTATTTTTTCATAATTATCTTTTAACTTGTAAAAACATATTTAATAAAAAAAAATAAAAAGGAAAGTGAGGGAGTGGAGAAGGGAAAAAAATAACCTCTAAATCAATGAAGACTTCATCTAGCAGGCTTGAGCATCCTTCTTTTGCAATATCATCTAAAACAGCATCGATGCATGCATGACTGCTTATCAGCATCTCTTCCATCATAGGGGGCAAATATTTCTTCTTCAAACTGATGATCGACTCCCTTGGGTAATCAAGAAAAAAATATTTCAGAATCTTGTTAAATGTATATTAAAGTATTCTGTGATACTGTCCAATGATAACCTCATTGAAGTATTATTGTCATCCTTATGACAAAGCTTCACTAAACTATTAATATTAGTTTCTCAAGGATCAAACTAATGTTACAATATGTAAAACATGATTGTTCAATTCAGCAGCATATATGAGGATCTTGTGGTCTTCAAATTGTGTAACAAGGCATCTTCAATTATTCTTGAAGTTTTTCAATAAATCTTCACCAAGAAAATTAGTAATGATTTTATTGAAATGGAAAATGCAGAGCAAATCTGCTCATCACTCCCAGTCTAATGACATAGGACACTATTTGTTTAATTCTATTTTTGGTTGATTTTAATGTCTTTTAACTCTTAATGTTGAAAGTTTTAATCTTTTAAACAGTTCTATTGTTTTATATTATATTTTTATATTGTTGAAAGTGGCTCAGAATCAGTTCACAATGAGATGGGTAGAATATAAATGTAATACATAAAATTTAAAGAATAAAACAAAAACTAGGAGTTACTCTCAGTCAATTACAGCAGGCAAAGTTACCTCATAACTTTGATTTCAAAAAGGATAAGAAATCATAAGACTGTAGAGGATACAGTCATACAATCATCATGATAGTTTAAAGTCATGATGGCCTTTGGAAAAGTGATTTACAATAAGTGTAGGTGTACAATAAGAGCCCTCACACTGACAACATTCACACTACATACAAGTATCTTACAATTTAGATACTTGGCAACACGCTCAAATTTATAACTAATTGCAGTGACCTACAGTCATATGATCACGATTGTGAAATTGGTTTCTAACAATAAAAGTCAATTGGGGAAGCTGGATTCACTTAATCACATGTGATTTATTTAATGACCATGTGATTTGCTTAACAATAATAGTAAAAAGCCGTAAAATTAGGTCCAGTCACATGATGACTTGTTTTACCACCACACTGCTTTATGATAAGAATTCTGAATCCTGTGGTCATAAGTCAAGAACTATCTGTACTGTACTGTGTTTGGTTCATTGGTTTTCTTCCAGAAGATAGTGACAAACTATTTCCATACTGTTGCCAAGAAAATAACATTGATGTGTACATGAAATCATAAAAATCAGATTTGATTCCAGGAAGACTTTTCTTTAGTATACTCTTCGTATGTTCCTACCAGGGCTGTACTGAAATTCAACAGGCCACGTCATTGTCTTCAAAAAATAAAGGCTATTCCAGATGGAGGACTTCACAACAGTAATCATAGGACTTTAAGCAGCTAAACAAACACCCTCTTCCTCTTCAAAGCATTTTCATGATTAGAAAAGCTTAAAGCTGAGAACAGTCAAACGAATTTTGAGATGAAGTATGATGAATACTTTGCAAAGTTCTATTAAGGAGGAAGGGCAATGGAAAATTCATGTGGAAGTAGTGAAATACATGCATTAAAATATGATCCAAAAGGCTTTGGAATGTGTTTTATAGACATTTTATTGGCGGGGGGGGTTTCTACATAATATACTAAAAAGTTATAGAAGCTGTTATAGGTATAGCTTAATATGTTGTTCAATATTTAATAAATATTCCAATAGATATTATAAAAATTAACCACATAATTGAAAGTTTGAAAACCACTTGTTTAAATAAATTTTGCATTTTGGGAAGTTCAAGATCTGCTACCTGCAGTTAGTTGCTTTCATCATTGCCCCAATTTGTTTTTCCTTTTGTGTAGTACATTTATTTGTTTGCTTTTGTCAAATTTAGGTACCATATCTCACTCTCAGAGTGACTGAGATAAGTATTAGATTATTTCCGAACAGCTTTAATATGTTATTAGCACAGCAACGAAATTATCTAGTATTATCAAAACATATTTGTCTACTTCATATATTTGTCTACTATCTTATTTTATTATATTAAATGTGGATTTTTTCATTTAAAAAAAATTCAGTTAGCAAAACTTACTTAAAAGTCTGACAGTTGTTGATGATGGCAACCATGTACTGAACATAGCATGGATGATACTGACGATTTCTTAAATGTTCTTCTTTATATAAATGTGCTTCCTCTTTATACCTGAATAAGGGAAGGGGAACAAACTCAATGAGAAAAGAAAGTGAAATCTTCAAACTGCTCTTGTAGGAACAACCATTACCCAGAACAGGTAGATTAAGCTTTAGAGATCTCCAGAGAGATAGTTTCTACTGTATAGTTTCTGTAAAATTATTTAAAAGATTAAAAGTAAGCACATTCAGCGGGTTCAGTCATAATTCACAATGAGCTGACAAACTGTAAGACTGCATTACCATTTGCAGAAAAATCTATACAGGTAGTCCTTGACTTTTGACTTGTCTTAGTGACTGTTTATAGTGTTATGATGGACTAACCCAGGGTTACTTACAACAAGTTTCTGAAGTTCTACTGGCCACCCCTGGCCACACTGTTATATGACTGCATGTCAGATGCTCAGCAACCAACCCATATTTACAGCTGTTTGCAGTGTCTGTGGCCATGTCACTATGTTTTTACAATGTTTCTGCAAAAACTTCTGGTAATAATAATTTTACCTGTTAAGAAAGGAACTCATTTGCTGAAGGCACAAATGCAGGACTTTTATTTTCAAATCTTCACTTATCTGAGTAGCCACCTGAAGATTCTGTTCAAACATCTAAAATCAGAAAAAACAGTTAGCTAACATTTCAATCAGAATTAAGCATATTTCCTGGACATTCAGATGAACAATACATTTTTCTCCTGCCACTATAATTTGAGTTACAAAATTTTGTTTGTGCTACATGAATACATTATCTCCATGTATTAGTTGAATATGCTGGGATATGAACAATGAAATAGCAATAGCATTTAGACTTATACACCACTTCATAAGGTTTTATAGCTCTCTGTAAGAATCTCTCCAAGAATCTTTAGTAAAACAAATTCAAAAGTTCCAATATATTTTATGATATTTTATATCAGAATATAACTCGCATCAATATCATGTATTTTTTTAAAAAATTTAAACATAACTTGAATTATTTATATGAAAATATTGTTATACCTGAAATACAATAGCTGGGAGGGTTGTTTGATAATATCCATCCTGGTCTGCTTCTGGTTCATTTTCTTTTAGCCAGTCTTTTTTATCTGTCTCCAGTGCTTTTCTTAGCCAGCCTATAATGTTGGACTAGAGAATCAAGAGAATGTTAAATCAAGAGAAAATAAAATTTTGTTATTACTGAGTTGATGCTAGAAGTGGTCCTTCTGGAAGTTCCCCAGTCCCTATGGAGCACAATTCTAATTTTCTGTATCTTCATTTATCTTGTCACCATTTTTACTTTTTAAATAGTTTTTATCTGCTACTGAAGGTTATTTTGTTTGAAAGCCCTAATCAAGCCTATTTTTCTGAGATTTTTTTTCTGTACAGCCCTAGCTGAAGCCAGTCCTCTTTCCAATTGTGTATTTGACTTATTCCCAATCTAATTTAGCCTCTTTCTGTCCATTTTTAGAGAAATATCATGTTGACAAAAAGAAGACAAATTCTAATGGACCTGAAAAAAAACAGATTTATCTAAAAGGCAAGACAACAGGTTAGGGAGCTATATTTCCTGAGCAGAGTAGGACACTGCCAAAGAAATCCTGCTCCTGATCATCTGCAGTATGAGCCAATTTCATTGGACAGATCATGAGCAAGTGATCTAGAGTTCACCAACACAAAACAACAATCACTCATGATTGGAAAGGATGTCAGAGTCACCCAAAAAACCTTTTTCTTGGTCTAAATTCTGATGATCTGTCAAGCTGACTCAAAAGAAGCCTTCATCAACATTTGCAGAATCACTATTAAGTCTGATAAGACAAAATAATGGACTAATAGCAGACCAAAATGCTTAGATATTTTGAGGAATCCAAGTGTAACTGGCAAGTGACTAGAAATATATATCACTTATCAAAACCAGAGCTTTTTACTACTATACAACATTACAATGCAAGCCAAAATGGGCCAACATTTGCACTGTGACAAATATTTTATCATTCACCCAACCATCCCAAATGCCCATGCTTATTATTTCTTTTTACTTTTATTTACTGCTGCAGAAGCCTAGTCTTTCTCCAGAAGGCAGAGCCAATACTAAAAACTAGTTCTCTTCTCAGAGAATAGGAAATCTATAATAAATCTTGCCTTCAAACGACAGACAAGAATTAACCTATTCGTATTGGTTCACTCCTTTGTTGAATAAAAACAGAATTTAATTTTTGTTTGATGTGGAAAAATGTACTTAAGTTATAATTGGTCTTATAATATTAGTCTTCCAGTCAATCAGGATTTCTTTTTATTTGTATTTATATGCACTTTTCTCTTTTTGTCTGTAAATTGCCAAAATGTCAGGCTGGATGGCACTGAAATTAGTTGAATAAATTACCGTAAGAGTTGACATATATGTGCTGAGAAGTTCATTCACGACATCCTGAGAAAGAAGAGGTTGCAGGAAATTCACCTCCAGTTCTGGTGCCAGTTCCAAATTTCCCATCATTTCTTCACTAAAGAGAACAGATAAATGACAAGTAAAATTCTAGGATCAATTTTTCTTTAGTTGCAAAAAATGCAACACACACACATGACCAAGCAAATAATGAAATACTTTTAAAAAGATCAAAATAGCAAACCTTAAATACAGATAGTCTAACAAAGCAATTTAATAATAGTTTTTTTTAAGTGGAAGAGTTAAATAGACAATTGATGCTTATTTTTAGTATTTGCATTTTTAATTCTTCAAAGTAAAAGGGGACTTTCCTAAACAATTATTTGTGTATGTGTTTGGGATACCTAATTACATAAATGGAAATTCACAGTTAAGATCTCCTTAACTATAGTCCTAGGTTTAAGTGTGCATATTTGTGTGCATATTAGCAATAAAATGCAAGTTAAATTTGGAAGATATATTAGAATCTTCTAGATGTGGATTGCAAATAATTTGTATATTAGGGAGATGAAGAAATAGGAGAGGAGATTAAAAGGGGTTAGGAGGTGGCTGAGGAGAAAAAAGCAGGAATAGAAGAGACTCAATACAGTTTTATTTCTTTTTGTTTATTCTGGATGCTTTAGTTTTAGTTTTTGAACCATTTTGAACCATAGAAAAAAAAATACTAGAATCCCTTTTTTATTTAACAGATAAATTACCAATTCTTTGAACACTTGTAATATTCTATCCAATGGAAAGAAAAATTAAAGAGCATCCAATTTTCAAGATCTTATTATGCAGGATTTTTGCATTCTCCAACCCACTGCTTTTTAACACTTGAATATCTAAAAAAAGAAAACTCATTTTTTCTTCTTACCAAAAGTGTAAATTCCTTAGAAACAAAATAAAGCAAGTACAGATAGTTCTCAACTTGCAAAGTTCATTTAGTAAATGTTCAAAATTACAATTGTGCTGAAAAATGTGACCTTTTACCAGTTTTCACACAATCATTGCAGCATCCCCATGGCCACATGATTAAAATTTGATTGCTTGGCAACTGGATCATAGTTTTGACTGTTGCAGTGTCCTAGGGTCATGTGGCCACCTTTTGTGACCTCCTGACAAGCAAAGTCAATGGGGAAACCAGATTCACTTAATAACTTAACTCCATGGCATCAGGCCTAGCTATCTTCGAGACCGCCTGCTGCTACCGACGACCTCCCATCGTCCCGTGCGCTCCCACAGAGAGGACCTCCTCAGGGTGCCATCAGCCAATCAATGTAGGCTGGTGACACTCAGGGGGAGGGCCTTCTCTGTGGGGGCACCTACCCTCTGGAATCAGTTGCCCCCAGAGATAAGGAGAATCCAAGACCTTAGTGCCTTCCACCGTGCCCTTAAAACCCACTTTTTCCAGCAAGCCGGGCTGGCTTAAGAAGAAATTTTAAATGTTTTAATTGGTTTGTATTTTTAATTTTGGGCCAAATTTATATATATTTTAATTGTTTTTAATATTTGTATTTTATGTTTTTTAATTCTGGCTGTACACCGCCCTGAGTCCTCAGGGAGAAGGGTGGTATATAAATTTAAAATACAATAAAAAATATAAAAAAATAAACTTAATAAAGGCAGTGATTCCCTTAACAACTGTGGCAAGCAAGGTCGTAAAATGGGGTAAAACTCACCTAACAATTGACCTACTTAGCAATGGAAATTTTGGGCTTTGGTTGTATAAGATACAATGTATCATTACATTAATGTTCCATAAACAGTGAAACATAACGAAATGATTCTGATGCATGACTTTATGACTAAACTTTAAAAAATCTGTTTACGAGAATTATCTTTATTCTCTCAAAATGGGTAAAAAACAATTATTATTTTCATTTTACTCATTTAAGATAGGCAAGAAGATTTGTACTTTACAAAGTATCTTTCTATGGTATAGTGATTGCTTTGCATGCAAAGATCACTTCTTCAGTTCTTAACATCTTTAACTAAAGAACTATTTATTTAATTATTACATTTGTTTGCCACCCATCTAGCTTCGAAGCAACCCTGGGCAGCTTACAACATTAAAAGCAATAAAATCATAAAAGAAATGTCTAAAATAATAATAAAATTACAAACTAAAATAAATTTACAGTTAAAAGATGGGGAGGGAATGATCAGGATGCAGGGTGAGGGGAAGGTAGGATTTTCTCTTAATTCCTCAATTATCTCCAGTATGGTACTCCTCCATTGGGGCCCCAAACCATCTGGCAGAGCCATGTTTTAAGACCCTTATGGAAAGCGTAAGGGTGGGAAACAATCCTACTTGGATAAGATGTTCCAAAGGGCAGGAGTCATGGCAGAGGTGGTTCTTCTCCTGGAACCCACCAGCCAAAATTCGCTTACGGATAGGGCCCATTGCATGCCGTCTCTACCGGTGTAGCTGGGCTAGGCCAGTCCCATTGGGATGAGACTTATGAAATATAGGGGTTTAAAAATATTAGCCAACGTCTTGAATTGTACCCAGAAGCAAACCGGCAGCCATTGAAACTTGCAGAGCAGTGGTATAACATGGGCCATCCTAGGGCCCCCAGAACTTCTTGCACTGCTGCATTTTGCACCAGCTGTAGCTTCTGAATGCTCTTCAAAGGTAGCCCCAATTTAGTCACTACAAAACATTTTAGTCTCTAGGCTAAAACAAGATTTTTTTTTTCATGAATGCTGCCTAGAATAACTCTTCTACATTTTAATGATATTCAATTGTATCCATATCTGGCTGTTATTTTATATCAATATGTTTCTCTGTCTTTAGCAGATGGAGCACACTTGGCTGATTTTGGTTTTAAAAAAATAAGGAGTCTCAGACTTGGTTAATATTCAGATAAAAGAACAACAGAGAATCTTAAGGTAGAGGTTAGATTGAAAAATTAAAAATAACTAATCCTAATGCTAATCTTAACCTGGTGGAAGGCAGTGATTAAGTATTTTCATGTAATATCAAGAAAATGATATAAAAGTGTAGGGTTAGCTATTAGAAACTGAAATTGAATTAATCTTTATGCATTTGAAAAAAACTATGGGAAAGTGTGGCAGATTGGTGTTTGACTGCTTATTTCAGAAGAGGCATCTCTATCCTGATGGGGAACAAGAGTGCTTCAAAGTAATTCTCGTTTAATGTAAACACAGTATAACCAAAGAAAGAACTTTCTTACTTTTTAAAAGATTCTGTACTGACCTCAACCTATCATTAAAGATAGTTTTTTTGAAAGTCTTGTCATTCTTGCTACCTTTGAGTTTGCCAGATATATGGGGCTTGACAAAATTTATTAAAATCGCGTAGATCTTACTAGTACTAACTTCCTTACCTTCTTACTTTCCTAATAACATCCTTACCTTTTATATGTATTTAAAACCCAAGTCAAAAGGCTAACAATTTCGTTTGCCTCTAAATCTTCTGAAGCCAGATCCTGCATGCGTAAAGACAATGCCTGGTGATACATACATAGCAATCTCTTGAAAATTTCATAATGTGGGGGAAAACACTGATCCATGAGATTTTTAGCCACCAACAGATCATCAAGAACGTATTTACGAATTATTTCCAGATGGCGAACAAGCCACATTTTGTCAGACTCTCGAGTGTCTGCTTGAGTGCCTTCAATCCTGGTAATAACAGTTCGATGCAGGACATCAAACATTTTTTCTTTCCACTTTTTAGGTCTCCCAGGGGGGATGAATCCAGTTTGCTTTTTCCGATCTAACATACGTCGATCTATCTTTTCTTCTCTCTCAATTATTCTCACAACTGAAACAAGCAAGGTTGGATCTCTACGGACAGTGACTAGAGACCTTTGAATGACCATCCAGAGTTGCTTGGCCAGTTCTTCAGAAAGTTTCTGCATATCTCCAAAATAAGTATCAATTAGGTTCATATCATGGGTATTCTTGCTATCCATGCGGTATTGTTCATACATAAGATCATCTCGGGAGCACTCCAAATCCATCAACTTTCGATGAGCTTGCAGTAACTGTCCTTGGTCAATCAAGTCTTGAGTCTCCTGGACTATCTCTGGGACTGAAAAGAAAAAGAGAAACCATAGATTTAAGTTACGTTATATCTCACAAACTTCAGAATTGTAGCTGTATGACAATAGCTGCATTATTACTGTACATAAAAACTTAACATTATTTATATAAATTCATACTACTACTGCACAACTCTTTTGTACTTTCAGAATATGAGATATTTTAGAAGTCCTACCTGAGAATATATTTTTGAGGTTTTCTACAGCAGCTGCCAGTTGACTATGTTGAACTACAGCATCTTTAACATCTTTGAGATTTTCTATGGTGTTGATACTCTGCCGCCAATCTTTATTGACATCAACTAAGGAGTGCTGTATGTCCTTGACATCATGCAATGCAGTGTGCAGCTGGCTTAAACCAGTTCGAACTCCATCAAGTTGTGACTGAATTGCAGCCTAAATAAACCAAGCTTGATAGTTAATTTATTCCATAATAGCAATAAATACCTAACATGCTGTCTAATTATCTTTAAAAAATATTTGTATGTAGATAAAATTCAATTTTATTAATAAAACACTGTTTAATAAAACTGAGGCCGGTTCTATTTAAATATAGAAACATGGTAATCAATGAACTTGGTTTTTTGCTTGCAAACATTTCATTACCCAACTAGCTAGTAGTATTAGTGCAGTTGAAGTTGGGTAATGAAATGTCTGCAGAAAAGCAACCAAGCCCAGAGAGCACCAAGGATTCCACAGTTCAATCTGAGCTATGTATATTTTTTTTTCTGCTGAAATATAAAATGTCTCAATGTCCAACACAAATACCATTACCATTTTAATGGATTAATATTGAAGGAGAAATTGTTATAAAAAATTATTTGATTTTTTCTTTCTAGGGAAGATTGTTGAGAAGTTGGTTGCAAAGCAGCCCCAGGAGTTCCTGAAAGAAATAGATTATCTTTCCAGGTAGAGGCCTGGTTATGGGACAGAAACAGCATTAGTGGCATTTTTTGATCATCTCTGGCAGGAGTGGGTTAGTCCATGCATCCTCACTCTACTTGACCTCTCAACAGCCTTCAATATCGTTGATCATGGTATCCTTCTGGAGCCACTTTGAGGGTTGGAAGTGGGGCCTCTGGGTTGTCCTGGGTCATTTCCGTCCTCTGTGGTCTCTCTCAGTTGGTGTTGATAGGAAGCCACCATGAGCTGAGATATCATCAATACACTGATGACACCCAGCTATATGTCTTGACCCATGGGAGTTAAGTGACACTGGGACCTCCCTCTTGCAGTGCTTGGAGGTGGTTAAGGGCTGGATTGGGCTGAAACTGAATCCTGGCAAGACTCAATGTCTTTGGGTTTTTTGGTCCTTGGAGAATTGCCATATCTGGTGTTGAATAGTTTATACACTGGCACTGCCCCAGACAGACCCAGTGTATAAACTGGGAGTTCTCCTGGATTCAAGACTCCTGCTCAAAGCCTTTGCGTAAGAGCAGGTTGTGCACCAGTTATGCCCTTTCTTGGCTCAACAATTCCTGTTCACAGTTGCGCACACACTTTTGTGAAACGGTAGGGAAAGTAAGTGAACTTCACTCCTATTGAACACCCATGTCTTAAACTATTATAATATTTAATACATCTAATAAAGTTGGTTTATAGTCTACAAAAAAGTTTTTGCTGTAATATGTTCAAAGCTTTAAGCTAAAGATACTCTTGAATCAAAATAAATTATTGTAACTACTATATTACAACATTACTATTGCAATTAATAGGAAATAATGCTAGAACTGAAGTTTGGAATAAAATGAAAGTACTCAAAAAGAAAATTATCAAATTAAAGTGACTTTATAACAGAATGCTTTTGATTGTGAGATTTGGGGGCTAGGATGCAGAATTCAGATCATTCCAGTGATATTTCTGAAACAGATTGTATAATATGCTTTTTATTTGAAATAGGATCCAACATACCAAATCACTCCTATGAGCATTTACAGATGTTTTTTTCCTTCATGCATAGTCACAGTCACAACATGCACTATATGTTGCTAGTGATTCCTACATAAATATATCCCAGTGTTCATTCTAAAGTAAAATGTTTTCTTACGCATTGTATAGAGAATCAGTTTATTTCAATTAAATCTATGTTTAAGTACCAGCTTTTTTTTTTTAGATTAGGAATTACATGAAGGTATTACATGGAAACCCATGCAGGCGACTGAGTGGGTTGGCAGAATAAAAATGCTCAGCTCTTCTCTAAATAAAAGAATTGCTGAGAAGAGTGCTTCCAACATAAAATATAGCTCTATTCTCCCATGAATAAAATTCCCCAATGCCTAGGAAAACAATATAAAAATATATGCAGGTAGTTGCAGCGTTTATTAAGAAGCCTGATTTAAACGGCCATCTGCTCTGTCATTCGTTTTAGTACATTTCTTTCTCTAATACATGGGGATGCAAATTTATTCCTTGCTTCCTTTTATTGAGATTTACTCAGAAATCCAACTATTTTCCACAGCATTTACTTTCAATTACTGTAAGGATATAGGTTTGCTGTATAATGAGAGCAACCATTCCGGTGCGTCCCCTGACCCAAGGCAAAGAGTGAGTGGGTGGCAGGCAGGCGGAGGCCCCAGGGAAGGTCAGAGCCAGGGACCGGCGCGTCCCCTGACCTGAGGCAGAAGGCAAGCGGGCGGGTGGCATGCGGGTGGAAGGATGGCAAAGCCAGGTCCAAAAGGTGTCCAAGCCTCACCATGTCCATCCTGAGGCAGCAGCCTAGACTGGCCCGGGAATCAGCACTTGACTGGGGCTTGCAGTGGCAGGTAGGCTGGCCTGGGAGTTGACTCAACTGGGGCTTGTGGTGGCCTAGGCCGGCCCGGGAGTCAACTCGACCGGGGCTTGCTTGCAGGCTCACTCACCCAGGGAGATCAGGACCATGGCAGAAGGCAGGAAGCAATGGCAGGTGAAGGCAGGCTAGCAATGGCAGGCGAGATGAGGAATGACTGGGCATGGGGGTGTGGGGTGAGCAGAGCCAGCCAGAATTTTTACTACCAGTTCATCTAAACCGGACCGAACCGACTGAATCCCACCACTGGATAGGAGTATCTTGCATTGCTTCAGAGTAGCCAAGGCACATGATTGCTTACTGATAGTAAGATTAAAAAAAATAAGAGATAAAGATGTGGATCCTCCCTCAATTCATTTTAGTTTTCTCTCATGATAACAAGGCTTAGTAACATGGCACCAGGCTTAAAGTTTATTTAGATATCTGTGGCATGTACTAATTTTATTGTGATTCTGACAAGTTTGGGAGGGCAGAGACTTGAACTTGATTCCCCTATATACTTCATTAATTTATCTCTTTAGCTCGGCATTTTGTACCCCAAATATGCCTACTCATTTTCTGGACAGCTTAAATGACCTCTCTACTAAAGGGTTTCATTTTATGAGCAAGAGTTGGCTGCTGATAGCTATCATTGCATTTTAACTATTTTAATTCCTCAAGGTGCTCTGGCACCTGCCTGATTTGTAACTCCGGGTTGCAGGTATTGCCTATGAGAAGAAAAGTATTCAGACAGAATGGTTTAGGTTTCCATGATGGCAGTGACTTATTGATCTTCAGTGTGTATTCCCCTTTTTCTAATCTAATGATTGGTATTTAGGGCAGCTTTTTGCAAGCAAAGAAGCTATTTGCATTTTTGTACAGGTAATCCTTGACTTACAACAGTTCATTTAGTGACCATTCAAAGTTACAATGGCACTGAAAAAAGTGAGTTATGACCGTTTTTCACACTTACAACATCCCCATTGTCATGTGATAAAATTCAGATGGTTGACAACTATCTCACATTTATGATGGTTTTAGTTTCCCAGTGTCATGTTTAGTTTCCTTTTTCAACCTTCTGACAAGCAAAGTCAATGGGGAAGCCAGATTCATTTAACAGCCGTATTACTAACTTAACACCTGTAGTGATTCACTTAACAAATGTGGCAAGAAAAGTCATGAAATGGGGCAAAATTCACTTAATAAATTTCTCAGCAACATAAATTTTGGGCTCAATTGTGTGGTCGTAAGTTGAGAGGTGAGGCCAGGTGTGACAAGGAGTGGCTGGGAAGGGGGGAGGGCGGGTGAGGAGAGGAGCAAAGAGGCTGGGCGAAGCACCTCTCAATGTGAGTGACGTTGACTTGGCCATGCCCACACAGTCACATGACCACCCAACCATGCCTATACAGCCAGTCATTAGGGCAGAAAACCATTTGTTAAATTATCCACCATGACTGGAAATAGGTTATTTGAAGGCCCATCTTTTCCTGGTCACATCTATCTGACCCAGCAGAGCAGGGAGACAGGGTTCCCTGTAACGAGATACTTCTATCGAGACTAAGATAAACGGCTTTCCCCATGGTGGCTGCCTCCATACAGAACAATAGACATTGTCATGGTGGTACAGTGGTTAGAGTGCAGTACTGCAGGCTACTTCTGCTGACTGCCGGCTGCTTGCAAATTGGCAATTCAAATCTCACCAGGCTCAAGGTTGACTCAGCCTTCCATCCTTCCGAGGTCAGTAAAATGAGGACCAAGATTGTTGGGGGCAATATGCTGACTCTGTAAACCACTTAGAAAGGGTTGTAAAGCACTGCGAAGCGTTATATAAGTCTAAATACTATTACTAAGTGCTATTTGATTCTCTGATTGTTGTCACCAGGTCTGTGGGCAATTATTGCTTTTATTATTTTTTATATTAGGATTTTGTCTTTGTAAGCCACCCAGAGTCTGAATGAGTTGGCAGCCATATAAATTTTCATTCATTTATTCATAAATATATTCAATATTATATTTAAGGATTATCATTAAAATGTGAAATAAAATATCACACATTACTGATGAACTAGAAGATTTTTAGTTCAGGATTGAATTGTGGCATCCTTGATGGTATGTATGTTTTGTGATTTTCTTGCAGACATTTCATTACCAAACTAAGTAATATCATCAGTGCTAGAAGGAAGTGGGGTTTGCTCTTATTTTTATATAGTATTGGCTTACTCCATCAGTGTTGGTGGGAGTATTAATCAGTATTCAATTAGGGGGATATGTGTATAGGTATTGGCATTTTTTTTCTTTTCTTTTTGATGTACTTTTTAATGTCTTGATTGTTTGTTTGTGTGTGTGTGTGTATTTTGCTTTACGCTCTTTTTTGGAGTCTTGTATTTTATCTTTCTTTTCAATAAAATAAAAAATAGAATAAAATAAAAGAAATCTGCTAATCACTAACAGGAAGTAAATACACAAATAGGAACTTTTTCATGTAGAAAAATAAATCCCATATAAATGCTACCCCTATAGGTTTATTAAAATGTATGTGAATACACATGTAAGATTTTCTACCATTCTGCATATGAAATTGGCAACACAAATTAAATGTAAATTTACATTTTTGTACATTTTGTTTTATATTTAATTTGCACTTCAGTTAATATCTGAATACTTTTTTCCCTAAAATGAAAAGATACATAAGTATGAGAGAGATCAGTGTGAATGCTATGTGATTAGAAAAAGACTTGAAGCACGATACTCTATGGGGAGAGCAGGAATTGATTAAACGAATTCGAAGTTATACAAAATCAGAAATAGTAAAGAATTGCAAAAAGAAATGGAATTATAATATCTTAAATAATAATTTACTATGGCTTAATAAACTAGAATCAATTTGTATCTAGACATATTTTAAAATTATAATCTTATTCTCATTAACCTAAGCTAAATTTCTTTTAATTTCAATTATTAGATTTTCCCCATCTTTTAAAATTATTTTTATTTCATTTAAATAAATCAATTATTAAATAAACAATTAATATTACCTGAATTTGCAATTTCATTATTTCTTTTATTTTTAATTATTTAATTTTAATTATAATAATTTCTGCCATAACTTTTGTAATTCTAATTGTGCCTTTCTAAATTTATTCTGATATATAACATAACATTTAACCAGGCATTTGAACGGCATTTGAAACTCAGTTAGAAAACATTAAGAGCACTATATACATAGAAATTCAAGACTATCAATAATATGATTCTATACCTTCAGTCGTGCTTCTACTGAAGCTTTCTTACGGCCTTCTCTTCTGCGATATTGTTCTACTTTATCTAACTGGTCTGGTCGCTGAAGCATCCCAGCTACCCTTTGTACAGCTGTTGCAACTGCTTCCCTGTCAGTCTCCTCCATCTTACAGCAAAGCCTGAAAATGCAGATTAAGTTATGCATACATAACTTAAAAATAATGGACAATGTATTCATAAAATCTTTACAAATAATTATATACAGTACCAACATACAGGAAATGAAATAATAAAATTAAAATATGGATTTCAAAACATTTTAATATTTAAGGTGAATTGCAGGAGTATTTTATTTCATTGCCAACCAGTGGCAATTCCAAAACAGGTTCTAAAACATTGTCAAAAAAGAAAAAGAAAAAGAAAGAAAAGAAAAGAAAAAGAAAGGCTCTTCTTTCAAGTAAAAAAACTGAGAATAAACAAAACAACTTTATATAGAGAGAGATCTCAGAAACAGAGAGACTGGGGATGCCCAATTTATCAATATAATCAAGCAGCACAATTAGGGCATATGATTTCATTTATTATGAAGACTCTTCTAAAATAATGGATTCAAACTGAACCTATGTCAGAGTCGAATAAAGTTATAAATCAATGGTTTTTACATCCAAAACATTTTTTTAGAATAAAACAGCCTGAAAATATTTTTACAAAAGCAATGCTTCGAATTTGAAAGAAAAAAAAAATAACAATTCTAATAAGGGATAATTCTCCTTTAACTCCTTTGATAACATGTTTTGATCAGGATAATTATAATGATTTGGCTAAAATGTTGAGAGCATATAATCTTTATAGACTAAAATATTTTTATAGCAATAGTGAACTTCTCAATAAAGATCAAATAGAGCAACAGATATGTGATAGGATACCATGGCTTTTTGGTGTCAACATAAATCTCTCTGGGCCATAGAAATATTACAGCTCTCCAGAGTTAGGATTATTGCATTTATTTATATGATCAAGTTTCAATTTTAAAGATTAAAAATAGATTATCTACTTAATTATAGCAGCAGAAACAATTACTGCAATATAACAAAAAAAGTCAGTTATTAATGAGATTTCAGAAACAGGAACCATAATTTTATCAAACATGGCTGGATGTTATTTATTTATTTATTTATTTATTTATTTATTTATTTATTTATTTATTTTTCATATTTGTATACCGCCCTACTTCTGAAGGACTCAGGGCGGTGAACAGCCATAATAAATACAAATACATATAGAAGTTAAAAACTATTAAAAAACAGATTAAGTAATTTGGCTCAAAGATTAAAACATCCAAATTTATCTAAAAGAGGTCTAAAACCCGATTTAAAAGCCAATTTAAAAGCCAATTAAAAAGGGAGAGTTAGGCCAGACCAGCTTGTTGGAATAGAAACGTTTTCAGGGCACGGCGGAATATGCGTAAGTCTTGGATGTTTCGTAACTCCGGGGGAAGCCCCATGTAGAGAGCATTACAGTAATCCAGGCATGAGGTGACAAGGGCGTGAGTGACCATGCGTAATGAGTCCCGATCCAGAAAGGGACGCAACTGGCGAATCAGGCGAACCTGATAAAAAGTCCTCCTGGCCACGGCCATCATATGCTCTTCTAAAGACAGCTGCGAGTCCAGGAGGATGCCCAAGTTGTGAACCCCATCTGTGGGGGCCAACGACTCGCCCCCAATAGTCAGAGATGGCGCCAACTGACTATATCGGGACGACGGAAATCACAGCCACTCGGTCTTGGAGGGGTTGAGTCTGAGTTTGTTCCTCCCCATCCAGATCCGTACGGCCTCCAGGCACTGGGACATCACCTCGAGGGCATCATTGGGGTGGTCTGGGGTGGAGATGTACAGCTGGGTGTCATCAGCGTACTGATGGTACTTCACCCCAAAACCACGGATGATCTCACCCAGCGGCTTCACATAAATGTTGAATAGAAGGGGCGAGAGGACCGATCCTTGTGGCACCCCACATATAAGGGGCCTCGGGGTCGACCTCTGCCCCCCTGTCAACACAGACTGCGACCGGTCAGAGAGAAAGGAGGAGAACCACTGTAGAACAGTGCCCCCAACCCTTCCAACCGGTGCAGCATGATATCATGATCGATAGTATCAAAAGCCGCTGAGAGGTCTAATAGGACCAGGACAGAGGAGCAACCCCTGTCCCGAGCCCTCCAGAGATCATCAACCAATGCGACCAATGCTGTCTCTGTGCTGTACCCGGGCCTGAAGCCCGACTGGAACGGATCCAGATAATTCGATTCATCCAGGTACTGAGGCAGTTGTCGTGCAACCACACTCTCAACAACCTTCGCAACAAAGCGAAGGTTGGAGACAGGACGATAATTTGCTAACTCCAGGGAGGGCTTCTTGAGGAGGGGCCTCACCACCGCTTCTTTCAAGATGGTGGGAAAGACACCCTCACTCAAAGAAGCATTTATAATCTCCTGGAGCCAGCCTCGCGCCACCTCCCGGGAGGCCAGTACTAACCAGGAGGGACACGGGTCCAATAAACATGTGGTCGCATTTAGTCTGTTCAGTATCCTGTCCACGCTTTCGGGAGTCACAGGATCAAACTCTTCCCAAATAATATTCTCAGGACCTGCCCCTGTCATCTCCTCTGGATCAATCCAGTCAGAGTCCAGCTGTTCCCGAATCTGAGCAATTTTGTCATACAGATATTGTACAAAATCCTCAGCTCTACCCTCCAAGGGGTCTTCCCGCGTCTCTTGATGGAGCAGAGAGCGGGTCACCCTAAACAGGGCGGCTGGGCGATTATCTGATGACGCAATAAGAGTAAAAAAGTAGTTACTCTTCTCTACTCTTATCGCCACTAGGTAATTCTTAATATGAGATCTTACCAGTGTTCGGTTGGATTCAGAACGACTAGCCCTCCAACTGCTCTCTAGGCGTCTTTTCCGGCGCTTCATCTCCCTCAGCTCCTCAGTATACCAAGGAGCCAGGTGAGACCGGCGCCGGGTCAGAGGCCGCAAAGGCACGACTCGGTCTAAAGCCTCAGCCGCCGCCCTATCCCAGGCAGCCACTAAGTCCTCAGCCGAGTCGTGTGCCAGAACCTCAGGAAATGGCCCAAGCTCCATATTTTATTACAGATTATTCTGACAACAGAGATAAAAATGAAACCAGAATTTTTCCTTTTGGATCTAATGGAAAGAGAACTGGAGAAAAAATTTTGGAACTTTAATACTATATATGTTGACAGCAGCAAGACTATTGTATATACAAAAATGGAAGATCACTTTGATTCCTACCATGGAAGAATGGTTGCAGAAGTTGATGGAATTGGCTGGAATGGCAAAACTGACTACTCTGATTAAAGAAAAGTACATAAATACTTTTGTTTCCACATGGAAACCGCTTCTGAACTTCGTGCTAGATGTGGGAAAGAATGAAACTCTGACTTTGGATTTTACAGATTAGATTGCTAGATCTTTATAGAAATGACTTGTTCTGTCAGATAATTATCTTAAACAGTGCCACTGAACCACACTGTCTATACTGGAAGGATGGTTTTGTGTTTATACTTTCTCTCCATTTTATCTAAGAGACTGAAGGGGGAGTGGCTTAGCCACCCTATAAATATGACCCCCTTTACCCACACACACATGGGAGACAAAGAGGAGACACACAGGAGAAAAGAGAGAAGAAAGGATTATGCTCTAGGCACATTTACCTCAGAAATAAATAAAGACCAAGATACAATGTTCTGTGATTTAAAATGTAAATAGTTTATTGATTTTAAATAAACAAAGTTTTTCTTGATAAAAGAAATCTGGCTTAATTGTAGCTACTGGGACATTCTATGATTTTATTGACCTCTACAACCTAAACTAAAAACTTTTCTAACATGTTCATACTGTTATGGAACAAAAAGCTGTGATTTGATGTGAATGCCTTATTTTATTGTAACAGAGAGTGTCGGAAGTCAATGCTTCTTTTTCTTTTGTTTTCCCTATCTTTCCTCACTTCTCTTCCACCTTCCCCTTCCCCCCTCCCCCCTCATTTTTCTTCTATTTACTTTTGTATTTTGTATTTTATAATGCTCTATAACTTAATTAAAATATTTTTTTAAAGAAAAGCTCCCAGGAAATTCTTCACTGTAGAAATTCTTCTTACAGTAAATAATTTATTACTGCCTGAACTCATCTGACAGTCACCATCCAGAAGGCTTTCACTAACCAGGAGGGACAAGGATCTAATTGACTGGTGGTTACACTGACAGTACTGAAGAACCTGTCTACTTCCTTGGGACCAAAAGAACCAAATTATTCCCAGATGGACCTGCACCATACATGGGTTCCAACTGAATGACTTTGTCTGTAATTTGCTATATTTCTAATATTCTCAAGCAAAACAGTCATAAATGTGCTACTGTGGCATTTTAAATAGAAGAATTAACATGCATGGTACTGATAGAAAAGCACCAGAACAAATATGTTAATGAAAACTCAATCATCCAGACCAAAGGTGTCTAAAAGTTGAATCATGGCAATAGGACCAAACTTCAGACAGAATTAGAGAGCTGACTTGGTATAACAAGAGTTGGTACATTGTCTGACTCTCTTCCTAATTAATTTTGCTCTGACTGCTCTGAAGTTGCTTGGATGAGCAACGAAATATCTCAAATTTAACCAAGATTGTTCCAGTTGCCATGATTCATCCTTTACACACCTTTGGCCTGGATAATTGAGTCTTAATTGTCATATTGCAATGCATTCTGGGGAGAAACCCCTGAAATTGGTATGGAAAGAGTTGGTACATTCCAGCAACTCCCTGACTCTCTGCCTAACTAATTTTGCTCTGACTGATGAAATTGCTTAGTTGAGCAACAAAACATCTCAGATTAACAAAGTTTGGATCAGTTGCCATGATTCATTCAACCTTTATATACCAGAACAAATAGACAACCAGACAGTTTTGAAAGAAAGATTTGGGAAAAACAGGATAACAAGAGAAAATTACTCCAGTATTCTCATAATGAAGACTGATGAACCTAAATGGCTTCCAGAGGGAACTGGGAGATGTCACAAAAGATTTACTGCATAGTTCTACCAATGCCTTAGTAATGAATAGCCTGGAATCAAAGGGTGGCCAAGGCTCTGGACAGGTTGTGTCTATATAGCCTAGCTTGATCCATCAATCCCAATGCTTCCTATGGTTCACTGAGGAGCTGTCAGGTTTGAAAAGGATTAAGAGATACCTACAGCACTGCTGGACAAAACATAGAACTGCTATTAAGGCCTAACTCATAGTGGTAAGTGCAGCAAAATAGCATTATTTCTTCAAAGTAAATGAACAGAATCTTCAGTGCTATCAATGCAACCACCTGTCAATTAGACCTTTGTCCCACTAGCTTATAAAAGCTTTCAGAACAATGACCAGCAGGTGGGTTCAGGCAGTGATAAATTCCTAACTACAAGAAGAGACCTTCCCAGAATTTTTTAAGGAGGCCCTGATTTGCTCTCCTAAAATAACCTTCACTCCATACCAACTGCCTTGACAATTTTCATTCAGTTTCCCTTCTCCCCTTTTTAGGGGAAGTGATAGATAAGGTGGTTATTTGGCAACTTCAGAGGATGTAACTAATTTATTAGACCTCTTTCAGTGAGGTTTCAGGCCAGGCTATGAGACAGAGGACCACACACTAATGGATGATCTCTGGTAGAGTGGAATGGAAACAGTGCAACCAACTTGGCTCTTCTTCACCTCTCAGCCTCCTTTAATAACATGGTATCCTTTTGGGCCGGCTACAGAGTTTAGAACTGAACAGCACAGTTCTATGCTGGTTTAGCTCTTTTCTTCAAGGCCATTCCCAATCAGTGTTGATAGGAAGTAAGATATCAGCCTCTGCCCACTCTTTTATGGCATATTGCAGGGCTCAGTACTTTCTCCACTCCCATGAAGCTACTGAATGAGATCATGGGTTGAAATATCATCAAAATGCTGCTGAAACTCAACTTTATATATCCACATCTGAGTGACCTGAGTGATGGTGTTGCTACCCTTTCACAATGCCTAGAGGCTGTAGAGGCTTGGATGTGGGACAACGGGCTATGACTAAACCCTGGTAAGACCAAGTTGCTTTGGGTTCATGGAGCTTCAAAATCTGGGTCTTTGACACCTTTAGTTCTATTGCACTACCCTGTTCAGAACCACTTTGCAACTTGGGAGTTCTCCTGGACTTATGATTTTTGCATTAAAATTAGATTGCAGTCACGTCTTGGAAAGCCTTTGCATAACTTCAGTTATGCACCATCTGTGGCTTTTCCTGGATCGGGACCCCTGCACTTAGTCACACATATCCTAGTTATCACTCATTTGGATTACTGCAATGTGCTTTATGTGGGATTACCCTTGAAGTGTGTTTATCAGCTTTAACTGGTACAAGCAGCATGAGCAGTCTTGGGGGCCTATAGAATGGCACATGTTATACCACTGCTTTTGAGCTGCACTGGCTACTGATGCAGTTCAAGCTATTGGTTATGACCTTTAAAGTCCTCCATGGCATAGGTTCAAACTACTTGATGAACCATCTCATCCCGCTTAAAATAAGTCTGCCCTGCTCATGCCAGCAAACAAGCCTGCTGAGGATCCCATTTGTCAAGGAATTCTGACTGAGCCTTCTCTATTGTAGTATCAACTCTGCAACATCCTGCTCCCTGGTGAGGTTTGCCTCCACCTTCCTCTCTTTCCATGAGGGCATGAAAACCTGGCTCTGCCATCTGGACAGAGGGAGTCAATGGGGGAGTACATCACTAGAGGTGGCTGCCAGACTAATTAGCTGACACCATCTCTCCCCCTGTGCTTTCTGTTCCCTCTCTGATCATCTTTTTAATTTCGTATTATTGTACTTCCATTGTTTATTTATATGGTTTTATTTTTTTATATTTTTATATTTTATCTCTCTCTCCCCGCCCCCCATTTTATTGCTGTAAGCTGCCCAGAGTATCCCACAGCAAGATGGGCAGCAAATAAATTTACAGGAAAAAAAAACAATGGCAATTAACATAAAGTAACATCCTTTAGACATCTTACCAATTTGATACAGTATTGTACAATATATAAAGTATCAGCTTTAAAATATATTAATTTGTAAACTGTAGTAACATGTATTATAACAGGTCAAATCCTCTTCCTTCTGCAATCATTTTTCAATATTTTCCCTTATTTGGAAATCATACATTACAAAATGAATTACAATAAATGTGAATGGAACAAGGATAAAATAGCATAAAATAGAACATGTGCAGGAAAAAGTACTGAGGACCAAATTTCAATTGTTCAGTAAGTTGTACAGGAGCACAGAAAAGGAAATGTAATGCCTTTTAAATTACTGTACGTTCAACAATATTTGTATACAACCATATATTTTAAATGTTAATTGGGTCTTCCAAATGATTGAAATCTGGTAATTTCTAAATATAAAAACCTATTGAGAGATCCAGAAAAATTAAAGAGGAACCTGATGCTGTAAGTGGATAGCTTTTATTATTTTTTTTTCAAATATTGCACAACCTATTATCTATGGTTTGCATAAACGCTGTTACTCAATCTAATTTTTTGGGTTTGCACATACTGAATGATAAACTCACCATACTGGCAAAACTGCCGTAGCATGCTAAGCTAAAGGATGGTTGGCTTGTTTATGATTCCATGAACATAGCAGCATCCTAAGACCACAAAAAATAAACAAATAAATAAAATCATAAAAATCCCACGGTCAATTATACGTGGAATATGCATGCCAGTAATTATTATTTTCGCTGCTGATGGATTCTCCACACCCATCTTCTAGCCACTGAGCCAAAAAAAAAAAAAAAAAAATCGGGCCACATCCCACGCATCGACTTATAACTATTAAAGCAGCAAAGAAAGAGCTATCGTAAATAGAATATTCGTTTTCTCCCCTTTTTGTATGCAAAAATTGATTTCGGCTCTAATCATTGCATTTTGATATAACCTTGAGAACGTTTCACTATCAAGACCTCAAACAATCCAGGTCCTGAACTTTCAAAGGCCAAGATCCATCTCCCTCTCGGTATTACGAGATCAAATCGTAAATGCACTTACCCTTGTCAAATAAAGACAGCGAGAATCAAATGAAAGCAACCCCCGAAATATCGTCTTGCCGTGGCTCACCCGGATCACTGTTAACTCCCGGAACCCTCTGAAAGACAATAGAAGTGCGCTTGCGCCTCAGTCCTTCAAAATACTAAAAAAAAAAAAAAAAAACCCCACCAACCAGAGGCACATACGCATGCGTAGGCAAATAGGCAAGTTCAGTACTTAAATACGACTGCGCAGAGTGTTTCAAGCGGCTGTCAAAATTTTGTAATTCTTGGTATTGGAGTGGCAATCTGCAAAGCGGACATTACATGGATGGAAGCAGTAAATGAGTTGGGAGCGCGTTAAGGTCGACTATAGTGGTCACTGCTGAAAGTTTGCAAAGGTGCAAAGCGTTTAAAGGAGGATGGTAGCAGACGCTGCGCGCGTGATTTCCTCTTGAATTTTTTTTAGCAAAAGTCTCTTGAATGGCAAGAAATCTCCAACCATGATTCAAGAGAAATAAAACACCAAAGCGGAAGGGTATTTGTAGGTCATGAATGCTTATGTTCTATATCGTTACCTGGAAGATATATAACCTCCCTCTTTTATGTCTAAGCACTGATATATATAGTGCATAGCCTGGGTGCTATTTGTTTTTAAGATGTGGGTGTTAGCAAATTGCAAAAACAATAAATGCTAACACAAATTACAAGACATGAAATATGAAAAGACAATATGCCTAAAACTAGCTTGTTCATAATTTTCTATCTTTTAAAAAGATTTTTATCTCATATATAGGCTAATGTAGATTCCTTCATTGCCTTTTAAATGTTTGATGTTTTTGAACATCCCACTTCTCATCACATACTTTTGTGATTTGATCCTCTTTCATCTTCCCTGTACCATCAAACACCTCAGGTTCCTTATATTGCTGATAATTAACTTTTGAATTTTATTCACCATTATCTTTCTGCCTTTCTAGGAATATTCATTTTTTAAAATCTGCACACAAGAGTTGTGATAAGAATGAGTAAATAAGGATTATAAAGACTTAAAATATTTATTAGTGATCTGCATACATGCATTCCAATTACTTTGAACAGAGACTGAAAAAGCTAAACTGGTTTAAAATCACCCAAATCTGAATTCTACTAACAAGACTGTTGATTAAATTGATCTCTCACTCCAAATATTTAAGTTAAATTCCATTGCTCACCTTCAAAAAGCAAATCAACAAATAGATATGTCTCAATGCATTGTGCTTTGCTTTGAAATTTATTACTGATGGTATTTTAGAAGAATGATTGGTGGAATGTAATTCCACAGCCAATTTTCAGCAGTTAAAGGTTGACCCTGAGACTGAGTAATGTGAATATTGACAAGAAAATGAACAAGAGATACTGGTTGTTTGTGTCCATAGTTTAATGTGGACTTTGCCTATTTCTTTTTATAATTCCACACTCTATCAAACAGCAATTATGTCAGAAATAAAACTTATTTCTCTGCACTGTATACAACATATTGAAGGCAGAATCACAAAGCAGAGAGATGAAAGACACTGTATTTCCCAAGCTTTTAGGATCTGGGAGAAGAGAGTAGGTGATTTGGTGTACCCCTGTGGGAGTTGTGTCTTCCACATATGTTGTTAGTCCTCCAATGTGAAGGCAAAGAAATATTGCAAAGTGGGATTCACTGGAATACCAGAGATGGTGCATAGCTCAAGGATGATAAGTGGCAGAGGCAGGAATCACAGTGATAATGGTGGCTGGATATGGCATGATCAGGGTTCTGGGAATGACATATACAGTACGTTCAAAAAGTATTCAGACCTCCTTCACTTCTTTCAATTTTGTTATGCTGCAGCCTGATTCTACAGTTGTTGGAATTCATTTTTTTCCTAATTAATCTACACTCAGTACCCATAATGACAAAGTAAAAACAGAATTTTAGAAATGTCTGTAAATGTATTAAAAAGAGGCAATTGCATGTTCCTGAATTGATGCAGCAGTTCAACTAGTGATTCCCAGACAAACTGCAGCCTTCTAAATTCCTAACACCCAGCTCCACCCCAGAGCCTGAGAAAGACCCAGTATGTGAAGAGGTTAGCCAGGCAGAAGAAGCCCCTCCAGAGGGAAATGAGATGGGGCTCAACGAAAGAAAATGGGGAGGAATGTGTAATCATCTAGATGTTTTGCAGGATGCACCACCCAGCATGGCAGATTCTTTTGAACTGGCATCACTCCCTCCCAAGTTCCTATGAGAATACAGATAATGAAGATGACATGAAAGGAGGAGGAGACTACTATGGGGAAGGAGTGAAGTTGAGAAACACCCAACCAGGCAGGAGGAAGACCTCAAATGTGGAATTAGTTCTGAGTCATTGTGCAGCCAACAAGTCCAGAACTGATCTCCCCCTTAAGTTCCATAGAATCTGATCTTACTGTTCCCTGGCTAAGGTTGACAGTCTGGAAAAAAATCCTATATAATAGGCAGAATATAATAAAATTATATATAGTCCCCCTCGTAGAAATGTGCCCACCGGGTTTCCGCGCATTTCATCAGCCGAGGGCCCAGGGTAGGGGTGGGGGGGGTGGCGGTTATTGTAAAGGAAGGTCTTGATCCTAGGGAGGCCACTGTACCTCAGATAGCCGGTTGTGAGTCTCTCCTTGTGAAGTGGGGCCATAGGAGGCAGATGGGCCTGCTGGTTACGTACCTGGCTCCTTGCTATGTGGCAGCGACCCTGCCCGAGCTCCTCAATGTTATAGCCGGGGTGGTGGTTGATACCCCCAGGCTTTTATTCATGGGGGATTTCAACCTGCCGTCCATCGGTGAAACATCTGAGGTGGCTCGGGAGTTCATGGCTTCCATGACGGCTATGGACCTGACCCAGTTAATTCAGGGCCCCACTCACACAGGAGGAAACACGCTGGACTTGGTTTTCGTCTCTGGTCAGTGGTTGAATGGCTTAGATACAGGGGATATAGTTATTGAACCCTTGTCATGGTCGGATCATTCTCTCCTCAGACTTGACTTCTTGAGCGCTACGCCCCACCGCAGGGAGGCCCCTCCTGGTTGGTGCTGGCTACCCGGGAGGTTACACGAGGCTGGCTCCAGAGGATTATAAATGCTTCCTTGAGTGAGAGGTTCTTGCCTCCCGCCTTGAAAGAGGTGGTGGTGAGGCCCCTCCTCAAGAAGCCCTCTCTGGACCCAGCTGTTTTAGCAAACTATCGTCCAGTTTCCAACCTTCGCTTTTTGGCGAAGGTTGTTGAGAGTGTGGTTGCGCGACAGCTCCTGCAGTACCTGGATGAAACCGTCTATCTAGATCCATTCCAGTCCGGCTTCAGGCCCGGGTACAGCACGGAAACGGCATTGGTCGCGTTGGTTGATGATCTCTGGAGGGCTCGGGACAGAGGTTGCTCCTCTGTTCTGGTCCTATTAGACCTCTCAGCGGCTTTTGATACCATCGACCATGGTATCATGCTGCGCCGGTTGGAGGGGTTGGGAGTGGGAGGCACTGTTTTACGGTGGTTCTCCTATCTCTCCGACCGGTCGCAGTCTGTGTTGGCTGGAGGGCAGAGGTCGACCTCAAGGCACTTGGTTTGTGGGGTGCCACAAGGGTCGGTCCTCTCGCCTCTCCTGTTCAACATTTATGTGAAGCCGCTGGGCAAGATCATCCGTAGTTTTGGGGTGCAGTGCCATCTGTACGCTGATGACACCCAGCTGTACATCTCCACCCCAGACCACCCCAACGATGCCCTTGAAGTGATGTCCCGGTGCCTGGAGGCCGTGCGGGTCTGGATGGGGAGGAACAGGCTCCAACTCAATCCCTCCAAGACTGAGTGGCTGTGGCTGCCGGCGTCCCGATATAGTCAGCTGGTGCCATCGCTGACTATTGGGGGCGAGACATTGGCCCCCACAGAGAGGGCGCGTAACTTGGGTGTCCTTCTGGATGCACGGCTGTCTTTAGAAGAGCATATGACGGCCGTGGCCAGGGGGGCTTTCTATCAGGTTCGCCTGATACGCCAGTTGCGCCCCTTTCTGGATTGGGACTCCCTATGCACGGTCACTCATGCCCTCGTTACTTCCCACCTCGACTACTGCAACACTCTCTACATGGGGCTCCCCTTGAGGAGCACTCGGAGGCTCCAACTGGTGCAGAATGCGGCCGCGCGGGTACTTATGGGGGCGACATGGCGCTCCCACGTGATACCTCTCCTGCGCGAGCTGCATTGGCTTCCAGTGGTCTTCCGAGTGCGCTTCAAGGTGTTGGTTCTTATCTTCAAAGCGCTCCATGGCCTAGGACCCGGTTACTTACGAGACCACCTTCTGCCTCCGATAACCTCCCACCGGCCAACACGCTCCCACAGAGAGGGCCTCCTCAGGGTGCCGTCTGTCAGGCAATGTTGGCTGGCGACCCCCCGGGGAAGAGCCTTCTCTGTGGGGGCACCCGCCCTCTGGAATGAGCTACCCCCAGGGATACGACTAATCCCGGACCTCCGGACCTTCCGCCGGGCCCTGAAGACTTTTTTATTTCAGCAAGCCAGGCTGGGTTAAATTTTTAATTGGGTAAATTTTATGGGTAAGGGGTTTTAAATTGGAGAAGCCAAAGATAGTTTAATTTTGTTTTAATGTATTTTAATATTTGTATTGTGTGTTTTTAATTCTGGCTGTTCACCGCCCCGAGTCCTTCGGCAGAGGGGGCGGTATAAAAATTTAATAAATACTAAATACTACTAATACTAAATTGGAAGCTTTAACCTTATGCATGTAGGTCTGGTTATTTATGCCTGACAACATTCAAAAGCTACATCATTGTCACAGCGTTTTTTTTTATTTCCCAGCTGAGCTTCATTATTTTTGGACTAATAGACTTACTGTAGTTTGCCAAGTTCCTTATCAGTGTTTTACTACGCATGTCCGCATTCCTTCACTTGCTTCACACATTTTTTCTTTTGTTCTCTTGCCAGAGGTCCGGCTGGACCGGCAGGAGATCTCGCTTGCCAAAATGTAACAATTACTTTTCTTAGTTAGTGAGGTGTTTTATTTTCTTTATAACAAATAAATGAGTTTTATTAGAAACTTTCCTTCGCGTTTTCTTTATCAGAATATTGCAACTTGAAATAAGCCACGATCCATCTCCTCTAAACCAGGGTCATTAGTCCCAGAGCCAAACATGGGATTAATTGATGCCCTGACATCTGGTAGCAGAGGATGGTTGATTTATGGCTTTTTTCCTTGTTTTGTTATTTCTGATAAGAGCACATAGGCAATTAGTTTTTAGCTACTGAGGTACGCTAATTATTTTGCTAAGATGCCGAAACAGAAGAAAAAAGGCAAAATGAAACTAAGACCACTCTTCGTAAATGATTTGATTGATTTTTCCAACGAAGAGGTGGCAGACAGGAGATTTTCAGATTTCCAGCCCCTTGCTAAAGCCACACGCCTGGAACAAGAAAAAGCCGTGGGAACAGAAATGGAGGGAGATAAGACAGAAGCTGCTTTTGAAGATAACGTACTGGAACTGAGGTCAGTGACGTCTTCTTCTGATTATGCCAGCTCTCAACCTGTCTCCCCAGAACCTTCTGAATTTGTAACGCTCGATGCAAGGCCAAAGCACACTGCCGAGCAAAATTACTCCTACGCAGAGAGAGAAACAATTCATTATTCTCCTCGAAGCTCTAAGCTCACCCTGGATGAGCTGGCTATGAAAGCCTATCGTGACCATATAAAACTCTATGAACAGCAGCTATCCCAGGCAAAAATGGCTATATCTATGTTTGAGCAAGATAAGGGAGACAACTTAAGATTTTCAAAAAGCGCCATATTGCCTTCTTCTCCGGAGCCAAAGACACTCCCCCTGGTGGATTCTGTGTCAGGCCAATTAAGACAAAGGGCACTGCATACGTCATATGAAAGTCTCCCTGATCAAGTTACATATAAACCTGCCACGCAATCATTCCTTGTAACTGCAAAGCTGCCCGAAGCTAAAGGTGCAGCACCATCTGCTGGCAAAAGTAATTTACTACAGGAAGCTGAAATGCCACAAGTGTCTCCACGGGCTCAAACTCCAACACCCCCTGGTGGTGATGGTGCCTTTTTAGATGGAACACAGGCACGCTTTATGAAGCAAAGGCAAATGACTGCATCTCCAGCAGGTCATGCCAATATTGCAGCTCAAGCACAAATGGCAACTGGAATACAGCAGATTCCAGTGCATCAGCCACAGCAGCCACAAATGCCTGCAAATGTGCCCCAGCCACAAGTGCAAATAGGGCCACCTCCTGGCCCACCTCCAATGGCACAACCAAGACCATTTTTAGGTCCACAACAGGCACAGCAAATACCACAGGCATTTCTGCCAGCACAGCCAGCATATCAAATGCGGGCTCCTTACCAGGCATTTCTGTCTCTCCACTAACTGGTGAGTCAAAACTAAAAATGTCTGAACTCCACGGTTTGAGATTGAAACCTGGTGAACAAATTGGAGGACATTTGACCAAACTGAAAGGTCTGAGAACAGAATTGAGAGAAAGAGGCCATAACATTGAAGATATTCAAATGATCAGCATCATTATTAACTCTTTGAATTATGAATGGAAAGATGCTGTTACAAAGATTAACCAAGTCCCAATTGCTCAACGCACAGTGGACAATGTCTGTAGACTTTTAATTGAAGAAGAGGCATTCATGTTGGCCACGCCATACTTGAGAGGACCACCCGCATCAAGAGCTCCAGCTAGGCGCCCCTTCCGAGGAAGGACCTACGCTCCAAGGATGCCAAGATGCAACACCTGCAACCGTGTGGGACATGCCACCTGGGATTGTCCCCAACAAGTTCCAGCTCCCGTCACGTACCAGCCCAGAGGAACAGATTCCAGAGGCAGAGGCAGAGGCGGAAGACAAGGTCGTCGTGGTCCCCGGCGTGATCCACAAACTCCACTCACCACATTGGCTTTAACCAATGATCCACAACCTCAACCAGAGTACGACAGACGACTCCTGTGGACTTTGGACAGTGGTGCAGCATTGCAGGTTACCTACAGAAAGGAACTTTTCACAGAAATGCACGAGCCTGAACCAGAACTACATGAACTTTATTCTTTTTCCAATCATCCTTGTCAGGTCAAAGGAAAAGGAACTGTTTATGTTGAAGAGCTCGATGCATTCATTCCTGATGTTTATTACATACCAACAGCAACCTGTAACTTGCTTAGCCAGAGTCACTTGTCTAGAGCATTAAAATTCCAGGTTCACCACCTTGAAAATGCAAGTTACATAGTTAAAGATGGAGATATTGTTGCTGAAACCATATTAATTGGTGGTGTTTATTACTTAAAACCAAAGCCTAAACCACAAACACAGGCAAGTATGCAAACTCCAAAAAGGGAAAGCACAGGCCCAGATAGAGATGCTCCAGAGAGAGATCCTGTTGCTACCCCTAAGGCTCCTAAAGCCAACAAAAATAGAATTGGTAAACAGGTTGCTCAGAGCAAGCCTGAGGTTCCACATAAAAATGTTAATGTTGAGAATTCACTAACTGGTAAACCTTTGCATTCCAGGTGTATCCATAAATGGCATAGAAGATTGGGGCATGCCAATTTCCGTGTTCTTAGGAAGATGCCGGGGTTCGCAAAAGGTTTGGATCTAAAGGGGTGTAAGGTGTTTTTGGATTGTGCTGTATGCAAGAAGGCCAAATCCAAAGCAGCAGCCATTCCCAAACACGCTACACGCCTGTCAACACGCATTTTTGATTTGGTTCACATTGACATAGTTGGTCCATTCCCACCATCATTTGGTGGTAGAAAATATTTTCTAACAATTGTTGATAATTACTCTAGATATGGATATGTATATCCTATGAAAGAAAAATCAGAGACTTTTCAGATCTTTAAAGACTTTGCAACCCTTGTTTCTACCCAACACCACGTTCGCATCGCCAGAATCCAGAGTGATCCTGGTGCCGAGTTCATGTCTCAGCGTTTCCAGGACTGGATGCGTAAGAATAGAATTATTCATCAGACTTCACCCCCTGACATACCGGCTCACAACGGAGAGGTACTGCAAACCATGATGCGTTATCTCCTAGAAGACGCCAACCTTGATATGATATACTGGGGTGAAGCTATCAAGTATGCAAATTACATTGTAAACCGTACTTGGAGCAGTGTAATAAATCAGACTCCTTTCTTCATGTTGTATGGCTACAAACCCGATCTTAAAAACATCCATGTTTTTGGTTCATACACTATGGTGAACATTCCCTTAGCTCAAAGAAGAAAAGGAGGTCCAACAGCAAAGAGACTGAGATTTATGGGTATTGATGATAACTCAAAATGGAGCAAATTTATTGACTCTAAACATGCAATTGTGATTTCCCAATCTGCTAATTTTGAGGAAGATATTGACTGGTCCAGGATTCATTCCAATGATCCTGGAGTTTATTTTCCCAGAGATGATACTGCTGATGCTACGTAGATTGATGATCAAGATACCACTGATTCTTCTCAACCCGATGTTCCGTCTTCGCAAGCCGCGGATGCTGACGCTAGCGACGAAAGTGAGGACGAGGACGAAGCAGAAGAAGACTGGACAGTTGTTCCGAGACATTCCAAGAGGGTCACAAAAGGAATCCCTCCACAATGATATTCTTGGCAACTGACAAAAGCACCCTTGCCTTTGATTTGCAATGTTACACTTCCACCTGATAATTTCACGCAAATCAAGCAGCTCCCTGATTCAGAGCAAGACAAATGTTATGAAGCAATGCAGGTGGACAGTCTGAAGAAACTTAAAGTATTTACACCTGCAAAACCTCCAGCAAACAAAAGGGTCATTGGCACTCGATGGGTCTACAGAATCAAAAAGAAACCAAATGGTGAGTCATTGTACAAAGCCAGACTTGTAGCTCAGGGTTTCGCTCAACGTTATCCTGAGGACTACACAAATACTTACTCACCGACAGTCTGAACTGAAGTGTAAAAATTGCTTTAGCAACTGCAACTATCCTTGGTTTAGAAGTTTTTCCAGTTTGATGTTGACACGGCTTATCTGCATGCAGACCTAGATGAAGAGATCTACGTGAAAAGTCCTCCAGGATTCCGACAGCAAGAAGGGAATACCTGGTTCCTAAACAAAAGTCTTTATGGTCTGAAACAATCTGGTTTAATGTGGTACTTATGTGTTACTGACAAACTAAATTCAATGGGCTTTATTAAGTCCGAAACTGATGAGTGCGTGTTTACAAAAAGATCTAACAATGCATATGAGATAGTTCTTGTTTATGTTGATGATATTGTTTATATTGGTCCAAATAAGCAAATGAGTGAAATTTTTGCCAAAGCTTTGCAGAGATACTTCACATTGAAATCATTAGGTCATATTAGCACTTATTTAGGTGTTCAGATTGAAAAAACACAGAAGGGGTTTAGTCTTTCACAAGAAGATAAAATTGAACAAATTTTGCATCATTGTAACATGAAAGATGCTAACACAACAAAGACACCCATGCAAACAGATTTTCACAACTTGACACAAGAAGCAACTTGACACACCCATGCAAACAGATTTTCACAACTTGACACAAGACTTGCTTCTTGTGTCAAGAGTTTGAGGATCAAACACTTTATCGTTCAGTCATTGGGTCACTATTGTACATTAGTAGTTGGACCAGACCCGACATTGCACTTAGTGTTAATCTCTTATCTCGACACATAGGTAAGGCAAAACAGTTTCATTGGACATGTATTAAGAAGTTATTGAGATACCTAAAATACACTAAACATTTGAAGTTATTGTTAGAACCAACACATACTGATTATGCAGAATTATGTTGTTATGCAGATTCTGATTGGGCAAGTGATAAGAAATCACGTAAAAGTACTTCAGGTTATATGATATTCTTAAATGGATGTCCTGTTTATTGGCAAGTACGTAAACAGAATTTTGTTTCTTGTTCATCTACTGAAGCTGAATATGCTTGTGTTTCAGATGCATGTAATTCTCTAACTTGGTTTGATGCTTTAGTCACAGATATCTGGACACACCCGATCCGACCGATCACCGTGATGGAAGACAATGAATCGGTGGTTTATATTTCTGAATCTCATTTTACATGTTCTAGGTCCAGACACATTGACATCCGTTATCAAAACATAAAGCATTTAGTGAAAAAAGGTTTTGTCAAAATGCAATATGTATCTACACATGATCAAATTGCTGATATGCTCAACAAACCACTTCCAGCAGCTCAACACGAGTATCTGCGTAAGAAGATGTGCCTTATTTGATGATGTACTGATATTCGCTCAACTGGCAAAAGAAGGGGAATGTCACAGCGTTTTTTTTTATTTCCCAGCTGAGCTTCATTATTTTTGGACTAATAGACTTACTGTAGTTTGCCAAGTTCCTTATCAGTGTTTTACTACGCATGTCTGCATTCCTTCACTTGCTTCACACATTTTTTCTTTTGTTCTCTTGCCAGAGGTCCGGCTGGACCGGCAGGAGATCTCGCTTGCCAAAATGTAACAATTACTTTTCTTAGTTAGTGAGGTGTTTTATTTTCTTTATAACAAATAAATGAGTTTTATTAGAAACTTTCCTTCGCGTTTTCTTTATCAGAATATTGCAACTTGAAATAAGCCACGATCCATCTCCTCTAAACCAGGGTCATTAGTCCCAGAGCCAAACATGGGATTAATTGATGCCCTGACAATCATATCTCCTCACAAAGGATAAGGCTCTCTATCATGGTTTGCCAGGTTCTTATAATTGTCTAGGATCTAACTGGAAGGCGGGGTTGTCCTTTTTTTTCAAATTACTGAATTGGACAGTGAGAAGGGGGTGTGGGTGATGATGTCTTTCATTCATCCTCAGGCCCTGACAAATCTAGGTTTCTGAAGGAGAGGTGCCATTATTTTTCCATTATTCTTCTATTCCAACCACTTGATTCTGGGCAAGTGGGAGGGGCTCTGAGTTGGCTCTGCAGTCCAGGCTGTAGTAATGTGAGTGTCTAGTTTGAGAACTGTGGTGACTGGATCAGAGAGCTCGATCCGCAACCCCAATATGGAAGGTGAGATGGTTTGAGTTTTGCCCTATTTTTAATGCATTATAGTTGAAAGTACTTTTAATCAAATTTTATTACTAGCTGTCTCGAGTTTTGACTACTCACTCCACAACCATCATGCTTTTCTTCATTTCTGCTTGGGCAGCAATTTTCCATTGTCTCAGGCAAACAGGAAAATGGAAAAACGAGGGATTTCCCATTGACTCTATCTGACATGCCTATCCCAACTGTTTGAGATATCATGCACACCTGGAAAGATTCCCTAGTAGAGGAATTTATATTTAGCCTACCTACAATGCTCAAAAGTCCAGCACTCGGGATGGGGAGGAACTCTCTCAGTAGATTATGGGTATCTCGTTCCTTTCTACTTACCAGGTTTTGAGTGTCAGGCATTCGGAGGAGTCTTTAACAGTCAGAAACTAGGCTGGCAACTCCCCAGGTAACACAATTCCTTTCTCAATCTGCTGGAGCCTTCAAAACTCCTGTAAAACTCCTTTGTTTTTCAACATCTCTGGGTTATGGCCTGACACAAGTTTGCAAGACTTCAGGTACAACTGAGAATGAGCTGGGGTGGAAGTTATGGGCAGCAGTGGGAAAAACATAAAAGGTTTTTATGTTTTTATGATATGTGCACACACAATCATTAAACACAAGTAATGAATTTTGTGAGGAACTTCCAACTTAGGAATCTCTGGTTCAAGCAGCTGTTTGGTAAAAGCCAAAACTCCCTTTACTACCTATACTGGGGCAGGTAAAGCCATGGGTAGGACTTTCCAGGCAAAGAGTCTGGTGCCAGCTAGGTGATGTTTACCCATGCTAGGTCTACTTGCCAGTTTAGTGTCAGAATCCCTTCATGGTCTCTAAATTATAAGAATTTTTTGGGTTCATTCAAAGCTGGTCATGAATGGGCACATAGGACAATTACATTAAGTGAAGGATAAGTTTATTTGACAGAACAACACTGACATACCGTAATCAAAGGTAATTACAATTTGAAATGCCAAAGACAGTAATATTTACTGGGAAGTTGGTTCTTTGTTTAGTGAAATATATGAAAGTGTCAGCTAGTGAGTTTGCATTGGGGGAATGTGCGAAATCCATAAGAAGGAAATGTCATTTTTTCACCTTGCGGAATGTGGTGATTTTTGTCCTCTTTGTGCATCTAGGTGAACTTTGGATGAGGGGTTTGTGTTGGGGAATTGTACTGTGTGACTGAGATTTCCAGGTCTCAAGAGGATTTGCTATAATTATGATTAAGTTGCTGGTACAGGTAGTCCTTTAGTTAAGATTGGAGCCTGCTCATTCCATTCATAACCCTAGGATTTGTGGCACTGAATCTCGTACTTTGAACAAGATCACTCTCTGCTTTTGCCCATGCATTCAATAATCAAATGCACGGCTCGTTAAGTGGACATGAGGTAGCTTGGGGCAGAGAAAGCTATTGGGGGGGAGGGGGGCTAGTGATGGAACAGGCCACCTACTTCAGACCACCCAAGACCTCCTCCAACCCACATATACCTCATTCTCCCTCCCCTGGAGTCCCCATTATTGCTTCTCCCCCATCCTGCCATGCTGGGTGACTTACCTTATGAAGTTGTCTCCTCTCCAGCCTGTTTCTTTGCCTATTTCCTCCTTTCTCATCAGCAAAGGGCTTGACGAGGCTTCCAGTGATGAAAAAAGGAAGCCTGGAGGGTCACGTGCAGTGTTCCAGGCCTCCTTTCTCACTGGAGTTCCACACGAGGCTTCCAACCTTCTGGGCCTCATTTTTCATTGCCATAGGCCTCATAAAGCAGATCACCAGTGAGAAAGGATGCCCAAAAGGCTGCACGTGGCCCACTGGGCCTCCTTTCTTGTCGGCAAAGTACTTAAAGATTGTGTTCCTTTAGGCAGCCCTTTTAAAAAGCCTTTGCTGATAGGAACAGAGCTTCGGAGGGACACTCCTCCCAAGCTTTGCTGGTGCAAAGGGCTGCCAAACCCTACAGGAATCCAATCTCCCTGCAGGATTCAGCAAGAAAATAGCAAATGGAGGGAAGGCCTAAACGACCGTAGCCTTTCTTCCATTTGCAAACATCCAAGCCAGTGGTGGGTTGCTACCAATTCACTCCGGATTGGGCGAACTGGTGGTGGTGGCGGTGGGAGGCTCTGCCCACCCACCCAGATGCTTCTGCGCATGCACAGAACCATCGCACACCACACGAGCGTGCATGCATGAGCGAATCGGTAGCAAACTAAATTGAAACCCACTATTGGTCCAGGCCTCAATTTGCAGACAATAGAGGCCTAAAGTGCGAGATCACACAAGATCAGTAGCACAAGATCTCATGCTACTCTGTTCTCTGCGAATGCACCGAAAGCCTGAAGCAATGAAGCAGGCAAAGAATGCACAACAGAGAGAAGATCTTCGCAAGGTAAGTGAAGTGCCTTTAAAGACCCAACCAGAGGGTGAGGGGGAATAGGTGGGGTGACTGTTGCATAGCCTCTGCGGTTATTCATATAACTGCTGTGGTGCTGCGATATTCATAATTTCAAGACTTGTTCGTAAATCTAGGGGGCACTTATCACGTAACTTCGAACATTTGCTAAGGAAATACTCATAACCTGGGAATTACCTGTATTCACCAAATTCCTAAGGGGAAGATGCACTTTGTCAGAATATGTAACCCCAGCTGGCTTTCATGGCCAAGGTGGGACTTGAATTGATGATCTCCCACTTTCTAACCTCATGCCTTCTAATAAGGACATACTATAACTCATATCTATAAAGGAACACAGAGATTAACTTGGAAGGAATAGTTAAAAGAGGTTTACTGGTAACTTCTTTGTTCAGGACCGTATGAACACAAGGCATATGTGGTAAGGCATCCTGGCCAGTATAGACTATAAGGTGGCTACATCGTGTTGTAAGGGCGAAACAGACTTTTTAAATGAGCTGAACACATTTTTTGAAAGATTTGAGGCATCAAATAGCACTTCTGTGAGGAAAGCTGTGTCCCATCCTGACAAGCAAGTGCTTAACTTTGATGTTATCTCTGTCTGGAGGACACTGCTGAAAGTTACCATTTGGAAAACAGCAGGCCTGGATAATATCCCTGGGTATGTTCTTGGGGAAAATGCATATGAGTTGGCTTGTGTTCTTACAGATATTTCAATCTTTCATTGTAGCAGGTAGTGGTTCCATCACGTTTAAGACTGCCATCATTTGGTCAATGACATAAAAGTCTACAATTATGTCTGATGATTATTGTCTGTTGCACTTATATCCATCATGATGAAATGTTCTGAAAAGCTGAAAAAGGACCTTATTATATCCAGCCTTGCTCCAGCATTTGACTCATTTCAGTTTGCTTACCATGAGAATTGCTCTACAGAGGATGCTATTTGTTCTGTTCTCCATCTGAGATTGGCACACTTTAAGGAAAGCAATGTGTGAATATTCTTTATCTACTTCAGTTCAGCATTTAATACAATAATTCATCACCATTTAGTAGACCAACTGGGTATTTTAGGCTTTACCACTGCTTTGTGCAACTGGATTCTTGATTTTCTTACTGATAGGCCCCAGTTTGTGTAAATTGGGACTAATATTTCTAACACCATTTTCTTGATACAGATTCTCCTCAGGGCTGTGTCCCAAGTCCACAATTGTTCATCCTGTTGACCCATGATTGTTGTGCAAGATTTGCCACCAGTACTGCCAACAGTACTGTTGTACTGTAGTGGGTCTTATTCAGGAAGACAGCGAGGGGCTTGCCACGAGGAGGTAGAGGGTTTGGTGAACTGGTGTAATTAAAACAGTATCATTTTAATCATAGGAAAAACAAAAAAGATCATTGTCGATATCAGAAAAGGCAGGTACAGCCATACACCCAGGGGTGAAATGCTCCCGGTTCGGACCGGATCACCTGATCCAGTAGTGATGGCGGCGGGTGGTTCGGAGAACAGGTAGCAAACATCCCTGCCCCCCCATGCCTAGCTGAGCACCCCCCATGCCCAGCTGAGCTGATAAGCAATCATCGGAAGCTCTTTTTTTATTTTTAAAAGCATTTTTTCTACCACCTCTTCAGCTGAAAAAATGCTTTTAAAAGATTTTTAAATAGCTTCTGATGATTCCGTGGCTCAGCTGGGATCGTCAGAGGCTTTTAAAAGCATTTTTTTTACAATCTCTTCAGCCAGAGGTTGTAGAAAAAATGTTTTTAAAAGAAAAAAAAAGCCTCTGCTGATCAGGCAACTCAGCTGGGATCGTCAGAGACTTTTAAAAGAAAAAAAGCCTCTGCCGATTAGGCAACTCAGCTGGGATTGTCAGAGGCTTTTAAAAGCATTTTTTTTACAACTCTTCAGCCAGAGGTTGTAGAAAAAATGTTTTTAAAAGAAAAAAAAAGCCTTTGCTGATCAGGCAACTCAGCTGGGATCGTCAGAGACTTTTAAAAGAAAAAAAGCCTCTGCCGATTAGGCAACTCAGCTGGGATTGTCAGAGGCTTTTAAAAGCATTTTTTTTACAACTCTTCAGCCAGAGGTTGTAGAAAAAATGTTTTTAAAAGAAAAAAAAAGCCTCTGCTGATCAGGCAACTCAGCTGGGATCGTCAGAGGCTTTTAAAAGCATTTTTTCTACAACATCTTCAGCTGAAGAGGTTGTAGAAAAAATGGTTAAAAAAAAAAGTTGGCTATGCCCACCCAGTCACATTACCCCTCACCAAGCCACACCCACCCAGTCACATTACCCCCCACAAGCCACGCCCACAGAACCGGTTGTAACAAATTTTACATTTCACCACTTCATACACCTCTGTGTTTTAATGATTCAACTGTGGAGGTAGTTTCTACCCTGTTTCCCCCAAAATAAGACATGCCCTGATAATAAGCCAAATCGGGCTTTTGAGCGCATGGCAATAAGGCCAAGTGCTTATTTCAGGGTTCCAAAAAATATAAGACAGGGTCTTATTTTTGGGGGAAACACGGTAGCATCACGTTTCCTAAGTATGTAACTAACGAGCAGGTTAGCTTGGTCACTCAACTGTGAGATACTGGTGAAGTTTCGTCACTCACTGTTGAAGGGGGCACAGTAGTGTTTGCATTTTCTGCATCGCATGAGAAGAATACACTTCCTTCCCCTGTCCTTACCACTTTCTATAGAGGGATGATTGAGAGCATCTTGTTGGATTGCATTACTGTCTGGAAGCATACTGCTTTGGGCAGGAAGGCAGTGCAGAGAGTGGCGAGGATGGGAGAAAAGATGATTGGAAGTTCACTTTTTTCTATCCAGAACATAGCATATAAGCACTGCTTGATCAGGGTCCACAGTATTGTCAGGGACTCTACACACCCTCTTCACAACCTGTTTTCCTTATTACCTTCTTGGGAGGAAGCTTTGTGGTTTCCAAAGTAGAACATCTAGATTCAGTCACAGCTTTGTGACTGAATATAATTTCATTTCATATATGTATGTATGTGTGTGTGTGTGTGTATGTATGTATGTATGTATGTATGTATGTATGTATGTCTATAATTTCATTTTTAATGTTTACTGTGTTCACAGTAAAAAAATGATAACATGGGCATATCTCATCAAATGAGTCCTGGGACTGTGGAAAGCTTGAGACAAAAGCTCAAAAAAAAAATCGTGCCTTGGATTTAAGAGAGAAATTCTGGCTTTCAAGACTCTTGTTATTCTGCATAACAATAAAGCAGCATTCCCACAATCCTGGTAGTCTGTTTCCTAATCAAGTCAGCCTTGAAGGACTCAGAGTTTCTAAAGAGAAGTTATTCTACACAAGTTCAGTATATTATTCCGGAAAATATATAGAACTCACTTATATTTCTTACCAAAAAAAAATCTTATAGTATTTTATATATCACTGAAATTAAACATATCATTAATAAAAAAAAGTTTTCTAAAAGGCAAATCAAAGAATCTATCAAAATCTGTATTTTATTAACTGTGTGCCAAACTTTAAAGTCTCATGCTGGTGTTTTAATAAATCCACAGGCTGAAAAAAGTACAGCTACTTAAAAAGTTATATTGAGTTTAATTAGTTAACTTCTCCAAACATTTGTGTGTATTTTCAGGATCATGTAGAAGATTTAAAACAGAGGCTGCTTTAATTAATATTAGGCCAAGAAGAAAGAAGAAACAAAGAATGTATGTTTACTAACCTGAATATCCTGCATGTTGAGGCAATGCTCTCTTTTATTTTTCCTTTGAAGATGCTGTTCTCATAAGCAACCTTTTTTTTCATGCATAATTTTGTAGCCTGTCCTGTCTGACTGGCAAATTCAGAAACTTCTTTAGAACATTTGCAATTAAGTTTCTTTTCACCTGTTTTGATGCGTAAAAGGTTTATTTCAAAAACATAATTGTCCTCTTTGGTCTATGTTCTAATCACTGGCTAGAAACCAGGAGACCGTGAATTCTAGTCCCACCTTAGCCATGAAAGTGAGTTGAGTGACCTTGTGTCAGTCAGTCTCTTTCAGTCCAACTCACTTCACAGGTTGTTGTTGTGGGGAAAATAAGAGGAGGAAGGGGTGTTGGATATGTTCTACCCAGAGTTATAAGAAAGATGGGTGGCATAAAAATTATTAATAAAATTTAAAAATAAATGTTTGCTACCTTGAGTTATTTGAAAAAACAAAAAAAAGTTGGATGCAAACAAAATTTAAATGTTTGCCCCAGATCTTACCTCAAATTAAGGTAATTAAATTAAGAGCTGAGGATTTTGTACAGTTTCTGCATGATAAAATCACTCAGATCCGGATCGGATTGGACTCTGGACAGAATCCAATCGGGAGACTAGGGTGGGTCTTGAGAATAATATCTGGATTGAGTTTGACCCTGTTTCTGTCAAGGAAATGGACAGGATTATGGGTAAACTTAGTTCCTCCACTTGCTTATTGGGCCCTTGTCCCTCCTGGTTGGTTTCGGCTGCCAGGGAGGTGACTAGAGACTGGATCCAGGCAATTGTCAACGTTTCGTTGAGAGAGGGGAACTTCCCCGCCTCTCTTAAGGAGGCAGTGGTTCGACATCTTCTCAAGAAGCCTTCTCTGGGTCCAGACTCACTTAATAACTATCGTCCCGTCTCCAACCTTCGCTTCATCGCGAAGATTGTTGAGATTGTAATGGTGCAACAGCTCCCACAATTCCTGGAGGAAACGGAATACCTTGACCCGTACCAATCGGGCTTCCGACATGGACACAGCACGGAAACGGCATTGGTCGCTCTGGTGAATGACCTCTGGCGGGCTCGGAGTGGTGGTTGTTCCTCCATCCTGGTCCTACTTGACCTCTCAGCAGCTTTTGATACCATCGACCATGGTATCCTATTGCAGCGACTTGCGGGGTTGGGGGTGGGAGGCACTGTCTTACAGTGGTTCTCCTCCTACCACTCTGGTCGCTTTCAGTTTGTATGGGCGGGAGGGCAGAGATCCACCCCGAGGCTCCTAAATTGTGGGGTGCCTCAGGGGTCGGTTCTCTCCGCCCTACTTTTTAACATCTATATGAAGCCACTGGGTGAGATCATTCGTGGCTTTGGGGTGAGATATCATCAATATGCTGATGATATCCAATTATACATCTCCAACCCAGACCACCCCAGAGATGCCCTTTCCGTGATGTCCCATTGCCTGGAGGCGGTAGAAACAGACTCAAACTCAATCCCTCCAAGACTAAGTGGCTGTGGATGCCGGCATCTCGGGTTTCAGAGGCCCCATCACTTTTGATAGATGGCGAAAAACTTGCCCCCGTTGATAGGGCTTGCAACTTGGGTGTCCTCCTGGATGCTCGGCTGTCCCTAGAAGACCATCTAACGGCCGTGACCAGAGGGGCCTTCGCACAGGTTCACCTGGTGCACCAGTTGCGCCCTTTCCTCGACCGAGATGACCTTCGCATACTCACTCATGCCCTGGTTACTTCCCGCTTGGATTACTGCAATTCCCTCTACATGGGCCTGCCCCTGAGATGCACCCGGAGACTCCAGCTGATCCAGAATGCAGCCGCACGCCCCTCGTTACTCCCATATAACACCCCTCCTGTGTGAGCTGCACTGGTTACCAGTGGTTCTCTGAGTCTGCTTCAACATGCTAGTTCTCATCTATAAGGCCCTACATGACTTAGGTCCGGGATATTTGCAGGACCTTCTCCTGCCTCACCGTCCTGTTCGCTCACATAGGGCCGCTCTCCTCAGAGTTCCAATGGCGAGCCAATGTCGTCTTGCTGTGCCCAGGGATAGGGCATTCTCTGTGGGTGCTCCCACCCTCTGGAATGAATTACCTACCGAGCTCCAGATGGCTTCTGATCTCCGTTCCTTCCGTCGGGACCTGAAGACTTGGCTGTTCAAACAAATAGGCTGACTCTGATTCTGGGTTTTATTATTTACTATTAATTAGTTATTTGGTTTAAAATGGGATTTTATTGTACTTGTTTCTTAACTTGTGTTTGCCGCCCTGAGTCCTTCGGGAGAATGGCGGCATATAAATACATGTCATAAATAAATAATAAATAAATAATTCTTAATAGATGGAATTCTGTTGTACTTTTAAAGGGTGATACAATATTTTGCCAAGTATAGTATTTATCATCTTTGCATCAGCATATAGAATAAAACACATAGGCCAAACATATAACTTTTTGAATAATTTTCATGTTTTACAAAAGATTTAAACAACAACAAAAAATCAGATTTAAAATTTAAAAAATCAATTTAAATAAAAATTATCTTAAAACAATTGTTCAATGTATGCACAAATGACTATACTATTCCTTTTTGAGTAAACAGCATTATGCTGGGTGCAGAAATACTAAAATTAAAGGAGTGAAATAATAAAAAGGAAAGGCAATGTAGGTAAAATGAAATCATCTCCATACTATTTAGTCTTTTCCATATTTTCCATTCAATGTTTGCCCTTGAAACTATTCTGACTTCTAGGATGTTCATAGTATATTGTCCTTTGCTTTTCTTATGTGGCTTTCTTGTCTTGAGGATCTCATTCACTCCATCCAATCACAAAATCATTGGCCTTCTCTTCCAAGATAATTCTTCTGTAATATGCTGTCTCTGTTTTATAGATTAATTCCTCACTTATTCTCTTTGACCAAATCATCTCAATGTTCTTCTTTATGGTAACCTCTAACTGGTATTTAATCCATTTTAATTCAGGAACCATTCATTTTTTAAACACTTTAATTTACACACACACAAAGCGAAAATGAAGGCTCAACGAGTGATGTTGAGCTGGCCACATACCCCTACCCCCCCTCCGAGATCAAACAAAACCCTGATGTGACCCTTAATAAAATCGAGTTTGACACCCCTGCATTAAAGCAACTGCATTCAATTTATTTTTATTTTTTTCCTGATATAGTCAGTTCTCACTTCTAATAGAATAAGCGCACTCTTATTTCTATTGTGTACCCTGCATACCCTTCCAGACCCAAGCAATACCTCTTGCACACCCTGGCTATTTCTTTATTATTTGTATACTCGTTTTAATTATTAAGATATTAGCCAGTTTCATTGAATATTCAATGAAGCACTTTTTCTGTATGATTCTTACTACCAATTATTTTAAAATCTACTTCCAGATCAAACTAAATCTTGTCCTGTAATATTTGTTTCTCTTTAATAATATTTATACGCAGTCTAATACAGCAAAATAGTTTTGCTCCATTCTGTATTAGTAGTTCAGTTTAAGTGTTCTTCCCTTTATAATTCAGTTTCTTTTGGTCCTCTGTGTCCAGTCTTCAAAATCTTGAAGTATCCTTTTTAAAGAATTCAAAACAAAAGCATTTTCCCATAGGAAGAATTCTTATAATTAATACAAAAAGCTTATTTCAAATCCATTCTGAACCCTTAAGTCAGTTTTGTAATTTTCCAAAATAAATGATCTAATCACTCTTTTGCTGTTTATTCCCTCCCCTCACCCCCAGTTTTAAGTCTTTAAACTTGTATTTAAAATTTATTTTGCTAAGGATTAATGGACACTTTCTTGGTACCATGAAACTTGTTGATCCAAAGGTTCCTTATAGCTGAAAATCAGTTAATTTCAAAAACTATTGGAAAAAGAAATATACAAATGTGGTGCCCTTTTAAAAGTTTGAACGATGGCTTTCTCTCATTTTCCAGGGCTCTAATCCAGATGACACTGTTTTACAGTTTACTCACAAGAAACACCTTTTTGAAGTACTTGAGGGCAATCTTAATTGTCCTCTTGTTTAGAGAGGAAGTACAAAGAGCTGGTCTACTTGCCAGCTCTTCATTCTGCTGCAGTGATTGCCATTTGTACACAAAGACATTATGAAGGCAATATCAGATACATCACTACAAATGGGACATTCCTTTATATTGAAAGATAGCCTTGTTTTTCTTAAATATTGGTTTAACTTTATTTATAGATACCCATTCTTAAATGCTAGAGGCTCAAGAGATAAAATATGACCATTTAACTTTACACAGAATTAAATAATAAACTGATTGAGAGATTTGCAAAAGATGAAAATTATGAAAATATGAAAATATAAGCAATTTTAATGGGGCTACTACCTCTGAGAGTCTCTTATAGCAGTGTAGTAACCCCAAAACACCATCACATTTGTTTGTAAAATTATTTTGAAACAAAGACTGTGGCTATTTAAAGACAAGCTCTGATCTTGTTTACATGACAGGAGGACTCTGAATTTATATATTCATCCCTCAAAAAAAGAAAACTCCCCTTCCCCCAAGCTTTCATTACAGTATTTCACAACAGTCCCGGGAAATTGAAAACTGGGATTCAGCATTTACGAAAGGAATGGGGCTTCTTTTTAGAAACACGTTCGAGGCAGAAATCGACTTTTCGGATTCTTGATTATGTAAACAAAATTCTTTCTCTGACGGTGGCAGGTATGCGGTCTGCGTTTGCCGATAACCACTGACAAAAATGTGGTGCGGCGCCGCTTCCCTTCCTCACTCGACTTTGTAGTCATTCTTCGGTTGCTGCATTCGCTCCGGGCAGTCACTTAATACACTGCTCGCTCCACCTCCCCAGCCTTCGTCTAAATTTTCTATATTATAGCACGGTGAGGAACCTGCCCTTTGCACGAGCCAAAGCGGTATTGGAGCTTGAAGTGAGCTTTGGAGGACAGTATTGTCGGCGAGTAACTGTAACCATTTTACTACAGCTTGTATTATTCCCAAAGTTTAGCTTCTCTAACAGGTGCTACAGCTCAGCTCTCCATTTCAGATCCAAGATTATGAATGCCGGTTCGGCATTATTTAACAGCTCTGTCTTTAGAAAAGAATTCCTACCCAGCGGAATGGGAGAATATGTTACACTAGTGCAGCCGAAGAGCTATCATACAAACCATTTGTGTACGTTTTAATATCACGCACCCAGTCTTGTGCTTACTCTATCTGTAACAATTTTACAAATAATTTGGTCGATACCTACATACGGGGGTATGTTCTAGTGCCTTAATAATCAGCAGTTGCTCCTGATACGCTAATTTGTTGAGACAACACATCCGGTTCGTTGGGCCTCCGAAAGAAAACACCTGCCTATAAATATTGCATAGCTTCCCTGCCTCGCAAACGCAACAATAAAAAGTCGTTGTTATCCTGCAAGACATTCAGCTCCCCAACGGGACGAAGAGATTGCCCTTGTTTGTGCCTCTCTATCTTGGCCTCGGGGACGGAAGTTGCCTTTCTAGTTGCTGCTCCCTGAATGCCAGGCGAGAGCCAGCAATAACTTTCCACTCCGCGCTTATCCTCTTTTTAGACGCCCCGCGCTCTCACACAGGAGAAGGCAGGAAGCTTGGGACTCAGCTAGAGTGGGAGTCCGGCGTGAATGAAACACCGCGCGCCAACCAATTGGCCCAGCAGAGTAGACGCCCGCCATCTGCCCCACCGCCAGCTGCAATTTAATTGAGTTGAGCAGTTTCATTCAAGGCAGCGCAAGAGCCGCTTTTCAAACTAACTATGGCTACTCAGTCCGGGGACTACAAACCCACCAGCGGGTAAGGCTACTCGAAGGGGGAGCATTTTAGACGTACTTTTAAATAGGAGAATAGTTGGAGATAATGAGAAAGAGCAACGGGGAGAGGCTTGTCCCGGTTTTTATTCCTCTCGGCTGCAAGTTTCTCAGGGCGGGGTAGAACAAGCTGTGTATATCAGGGACATTTCCCAGACGGCGTTTTGACGAAGAAAAGCCGCCTTCGGGTCTTGCATTTTCAACAGACAGTACCATTTTAAGGGTTAGCAGATTTAGGTTAATAGTGTTCTTAATGGCTCGGCACGCGAGCTCTTTCCTGGCCACAGTACTTCCAACCCGTTCTGGGTTTGTACTACCTAAACTAAGTAGAGATTAACAAAACTAGCAATAGGCGACGTTCTCCAAAACGAAGGGCCAGCGCTCCTTAGCACAGTCAAATCTGGACTCGGGAGGGTCTCTCCCCGTTTCTCTTCTGCGTTCCTTCACCCCGCCTCTTCAGCTGTTGACAGTTGAGGGTGGAGTTGGAGCCTGGCTGGCAACTGGAAGGGAGCAAGTGGGAGGCGAGTCTTTTGCTTAGTTAAGGCGGCAGGAGGCAGTGAAGGGTAGGTCCTTCGGGGCAACGGCTGAGCCCCGGCAAGCGGCTGGGTTTCGCATGCCAGGGGAAGCAGGAGGAGCTTTTATGGCCCAGAAGCCGTCTAGGCTCGCTCCTGTGTCGCACAGACTAACCAGTGATTGGGGAATTATTCCAAGTTTAGTGTTACCATGACACCATAGTTTAAAGGATCCCAAGAGTTGCAGTGTAGCTGCAATGTATTATATTAGTTATTGGTGGACTAGGATGAAGGGAGACTAGTGCTTCAATTCATTCTTAACCATGGAAACTCACTAGGTGATTCTAGATTAGTCACTTACTTTGCCTAATTAACTTTAGGGGGTTGTTTTGGTGGGAATAACATGTTAGAGATTTCCATGCCAAGCTACCTTGACCTCTAAGAGGACAGTTGGAATATAAATATAAAAAATAAATACTGTAGAGTAGTAGTGTTGGATTGGGTTGATATAGGCAACTGGAGAAGAGTGTAGTAATTATGTTCCTCTGGTGTTTCATAGTTGGAAACATTCCTAAAACCATTAACTCTGTTTAACTATAAAAATAGACCTGCTCCATATATTTGGTTTATTCTCTTGAAAGGAACTCTGATACTTAAGTAATACAACTATGAGAGAACAGTTGACTCATCTATTGTTTTATGACAGTAGGATAACAAAAATATATAATTTGATATTGAACAAATGTTAACTATATTGTTTAAATTGTTAGAGGAGAGCATAAACTTAAAATAGAAAATTTAAAAAGTGTGCACTATTTTTAATAAACAGAAAAAATTTAGTCAAGCTGAAAGCTGTCTTCCTTGTCCCTATATTGGTTTAGTAATTGAAAGAAGTGTTTATTCATGGTTTAAAGAAGACATGCCTTTTAATAACCAAATGTTTAAATGTTAATAGTATTTATTGCCTTCCGTGTAAAAGTACAAATATGTGATAACATATTTTGAGAACAGCTTTGGAATGATTACAGTACTGATTTATTTATTTTTAAAACTATAGACAAAATTTTTCAACACGGTGTAGGTTTCCAATCTCTCTGATTTGACTGAACTAAATATTTTTAGCATAAAATTCTACATTAAGCTTAAGTTTTCCAAATATTGCCTGAAATAGTAATTTTGAAAAAGTGATTTTATTTCAAAAAGCTTTAATGACTCAGACTTTTTATGATTTAATCAATTGAACATTTATGTGCTACTTTATAATTCTAATTAGAATTATAAATTCTAATTCACAGTTCCTAATTCATAGTGAAATAAAGTATTTCTCCATTTCAGTCTGGTTTACATATTGTAAAGGAAACTCAAGAAGGAACACTAATTTATAATGTTTGTAAATGAATTTTAAACGTGTTGATTATGAGACTTATCTTAGTTAGTTATCTAAGTTAGCTTGCTTAACTGAGTTTCTGAAATAATCACAGTGCCTCAATTCATATATAATATTAGGCTATGAGCCACAGTTTGCAAAATATTTTGACAAGGTTTACAAACCAGGTTATTGCCTACTGTGTCATGTCCTAGGCTTCTTTTTCTATTGCTATAGTTGAATGACTGTTCTAGCTCAATTTATGTATTCTGTTGTGTACACATAGATCTTTAAATACACTTGTAAATATATAATGGTATATAAAGATCTATGTGTACACAACAGCAGAACAAAAAGTTAATTCAGAATAAAAAAAGATAGTTTTTAAACAGTTGAAAATTTAAATGAAATAAGATAATCTGTACATTTAGCCAAGATCTGCACTAGACACTTAAAGGTTTTTTATTGGAAATGAGTAGAGCCTGAGGGTTTGTTTTTGTGATTTAAACCTCTGACCTGTATGTTTAGAGTGTCACCTAACAAGACATTTGCAATATTTTGAGACCCAGCACCTGGTTTTTATCCAACACTCATTGTGAAATCTGTAACAGAGTTGTGGATTATGGAAGTTAAATTGTATGTAAATTAAATATAGCTCTTTTTGAATGTTCAGACCAAAAAATGTTTGTTTTATAGATCTGTTAGAGATTTATGACAGCTAAAACTATGAGTTAGATAGTTTTAAAGATGTCTATGAACAATGTTACTATTCTTCTTTCCTGATGATAAATAATCCCATCCAGTTTTGTTTCTGCATTATAAAATGTTCTGAAATTAGATGTGCAATTTGAAAACAGTTGCACTCCTTACCCTATAGTGACCAGGGGATGCATTTTTAGAAACAGAAGTTATGTGTTAAAAGAAGTTAGTGTTAAAAGAAGATACATTGTTTTAGAAAGTTGTTTATATGCAGAATGTACTTGCATATAACTTTTTTTAGCTTTTTTTCATAGGGTTTGTCAGGTTATTAGAATGGTTGATTATTAGGGCTCTGCAGATTTTTAGAGAGATGTTTCATAAGGTGTATTTTTGTAAACAGAAGCATCTCTGAATTTTTAAAGCAGTTGCATCTTTTACAAAGTTGGGATGGCTGTCCAGTTCATGCAACATTTGTGTCAGTATCAGCAGAAAACCAGCTTTGCATGCACACAGATACATAGTTGCTCTCAACAACAGTTCATTTAGTATATGGCAAGGGTAAAAACCCAAGAGTTAGAGACAAATTACTTCAAGATGCTAAGGAAAGAAGAGGTTTGGATTTACCAGACTTGAAATTGTATTTTGATGCTTGCTGTTTGGTTGGCTAAAAGAGTAGATTAATCTTTAGAATAAGAGGTTACTCAATTTAGAGGGCCACAAATTAAGATTTGGATGGCATGACTATGGTAGGATAAGGTTAAAGTAAATATTGATTTTTATAACCATTTTGTTAGATGTGCCATCCTAAGAGTCTAGAATAAATATAAAACAAGGGGTTTTTTTTATAACATGCCTCTCTGGGTAAAGTTTCCCCCAGGAAGCTTTTTTAAAGAAAGGAAATGGTGGCAAAGCCAGATTGGTGGATTTATGGTCAACTAATATTTTTTAATTTTGGTAATCCTATCCTCAAACCCAAAGAAGAACTGGAATCAGAAGGATGCATCTGCCATTGGTTTACATATTTACAATTGAAAGAAAGGTTCAAGTACATAAGAGTTATGGATTTGACTTTGTGAAAAATGAATTGGAAATCCTACTGCACAGTAGTGATTAACATATTATTGCTAAGATTTATAAATTGTTATTGAATTTGAATTTGGAAAATGAGTAGGTAAAGCATTGTATGATTCAATGGGCAAGAGACTTTGGGAAGAGCAGTGTAATGCTAAAACAATGGAAGAATATGTGGAAGAAAGGTCTAAAATTTACACTAAATTATAATCTAAAAGAAAATTTCTGTAAAATGATGTATCATTGATATTTAACACCATATAAGTTGTCAAGAATGTATAAAGATGTTTCAAATGAATATGGGAAATATAAATGTAAAGAAGGGATCTTTTATCATTTATGGTGGTGTCAGTCCTGGAAGCCATCTTTTACTTTGGATATTACTTTGTGATAAAGCAAAGAAATGTTGGAGTAGGATTCACATCTTAATACAGAAAATTCTTGAAGTGAATATAAAGATAAAACCAGAAACTTTTCTTCTGGGTCTTAACGAAAAAAGACTTCGGAAATTTTTTTTGGAACTTTGATGTTATATATGTTGACTGCAGCAAGATTACTTTATGCACAAAAATGGAAGGACACTTGGATTCCTACAATGAATGAATTGTTCCAAAAGCTGATGGAGTTAGCAAAGATGGCGAAATTGACTGCTTTGATTAAAGTAAAAAAATGCAATTGCTTGGAATTAACTACTTGGAAACCACTTTAGGACTTTGTGCTTGAGGTGGAAAAAATTTGATTTTTATCGATTAATAATTTGTTATAGAAGTGACTAGTTTATATTATGTAAAAGTAAAACGTTGAGGTTTGATGTTATTAACTTATTCTACTGCACTAAAGGAAGTCAAAAGTCAATGCTTTTTATTTCTTTTTTTCCTGTTGCTCCATACTTTTCCTCTCCCTTTTTTCTTCCCTATTTTCCTCCTATTTACTTTTGAATTTTCGTATTATGTATTATAAACTAGTAATAATCATAATCATACATTTTATCATATATTTTAATCATATATTTTAAGAAGATACTTAGTTGATACCTAGGATGCTGGCAGCAATCCGTATCAACCATTGGCATCAGTCAGTGGTATTTGTGACACATTTTTAAATGTTCAGTTGGCTTGAGTTTCATGTTTAATGAATAAAAGATAATAATAATAATAATAATAATAATAATAATAATAATAATAGAAAACTTATCAAACATAACCACCAGGTAGACAAACAGACAGCTTATAAGAAATCAGAAAACAAAAGTTTCAGTTTTCTGAAAGGAGAAAAGTTGTTAATTGTTTGTGCCTACAACAGGAATTAGTCATTCTTTCTTAGAAATTTTTACTTGATTATTCTGTTGTATGCACAAATACCCTTACCTTATTGAAATCTTAAGAGGGCATTTTTAAATCACTACAAATGTATTTTTAAACAAAGTGTGTGTCCTTTAACAAAGAGATTGTTTAAATAAAGAAAGCACTGAATCCTAACAATTCATTTAGTGATGTTCAAATTACAACTGCACTGAAAAAAGTGACTTATGACAGTTTTTCAGAGATACAACTTTTGCAGCATCCCCACAATCATGTGATCAAAATTTGGATGCTTGGCAACTGGTTCATATTTATTGCAGTGTTCCAGGGTCATATGATCACTTTTTGCGACCTTCTGATAAGTGAATTTGGCTATCCCATTGACTTTGCTTAACAACTGGGTTAGTAACTTATCAACTGCAATGATTCACTTAACAACTATGACAAGAAAGGTCATAAAATGGGTCAAAAATAACATAACTCACAAAAGGTCTCACTTAACACCAGAAATTTAGGGCTCAATTGTGGTCTTAAATCAAGGATTACCTGTATTAAGATTGAGTTTGCAGACTAAAAGATTGGAGGTTTCAAACCTCCTCTCCCAAAAGTCTTCTGGGCTTATGTACCCTGGCCTAGGTTCCTTTCTTATTGTAGTTTTCTGGTAATTATTATTGTATTTTTGAAGAGGAATACTTACAGCTGACATTCTGGAAATGATAATCAGAGACAGCTTTCAAAGCAAATCCTTGAATTGGCTGGAGGAAATAAATCGGGAACCAAAGAAAAAAAGTTAGAGGAGTGCTAGATTTCTTGGGAGAGTGTCTTCTGACTATTTGACAATGGACTAAGAAGTTGACTATTACTTTTCAGTAGCTAACTCCATCAATTGGGATCCGTTAAGATGAAGACTGGGAATCTGATTGAGAAAAACATTTCTGACAAACTAAATTCATATCTTAACTCCAAGCCTTGGAGTTCCTGAAACCTATTTTGGCAGAGCAATGTTAACAATTTGCTGCTCAGTCTCCTGAAGTTTTATCCTGTTTCCAGATTCCAGTTTTTGATTGTTCAACATTACAATGGTGTTTATGCCTGGTCCTCCATTTATGGCTGTTGTAATGCCCCACAGTTTATGTAATCAAAATTAGGACACTTGACAACCTGCCTGCTTTTACAGTCAAAGAGTGTGCCCCCCCGCCTATCTCTCTTAAATGTGGTTTTAATATGATTACTAGTTGTGAAATGTAAAATTTGTTACTATCGGTTCTGTGGGCGTGGCTTGATGGTGGGGGGTTTAATGTGACTGGGTGGGCATGGCCAACTTTTTTTTTTTTTACTTTTTTTTTTTTTTTATTGAAAAAGTTTTCAAATACAAGTTTTTCCCCCCTTTTCCCCCCCCCTCTTCCCTAACCCACCCTTTCCACCCAACCCCCCCTGTGACTTCTTCACAACAATAGGCTATTTCATAACTAGTTACATACATAATATCTTCCCTTTCCCTTAATCCCTTCTCGGAATACTGACCCTTAACTTGTTAATCTTATAACTCCCATTTTTACGGTAATCTGCCCTTTTTCTCCTCCCCTAATCTTATTGAGTATTATTACAAATTAACCTTTAATCTTTTATATATATTAATATAACATTTTAAATCAGCCTTCTCCCTGCAACCAAATTTGTTCAATTCTGTCCACTTCCTCCACTCCTCTAAATATATGACTTGAAATCAGACAATACAATTCTAAATATAATCCACTACCCACTTTACTAGAATATACACATATCTATATATGCATCCCATTTTATAACAATCAGTAAACTAACCTATTTCAGCCCTTCAATTCCTACAAAATCATGCAATACGATTCTAAATATAATCAACTGCCCACTTTACTAAGATATACACATATCTATATATGCATTTCATTATGTAAAAAGAGAAAAGACAATAACTTTAAGTTTATGATCCATATAATATCTTCTTTGATGTCTTTCCACTAGATTGTTAAATCCATCACCCATAATAGGGTAAAATAACATGCTGGTGCAACAGTTTGTTCAAAATCTTCAGTCATCTTCTGCCCCCATCAGTAGTAGATATCCTCACACCTGTATAAAAGTAAAAACAACCACCCGAGTGACATTATAATTATAAATATATCCGTATGGTTATAGTTGTGGTATTCATCAGGATTGTTAATTCCCGTCATCCTACTGAGTAACATCCAGATCTTCTGCATGCCCCAGCAAAACTCTCCTGCCTTATAACTCAAAGTAGTTATAGTATATTTCCAAGAGAAAAAAAAAGTAAATAAGAAAAAATTAGATGATTCAAATCCAACAAAGTGAGGCTCTTTCCACTTCCCAAAATCATGGCCTTGCAGAGATCTGCCACAATCCTCAGGATAGTATCAGACAATTGTTCGCCACCACTGTCTTTTCTAATATTCATTCATTTTTTAAAGCGCCTGGCTTCACTGTTGCTTAGTTTGGAAATTGCTGTTTCTATAAGATCTGTTTCTTTTCTTTTTCTTTTTCGGGTTAAATTTCCATCCTCTTTTCTTGCTTACCAATTGTATATCTGCTGGTTGATTTTCATTCTGCTTTGTGGATTGTTCTTGTTGGGTTAATTTTATCATCTCATCTTTCTTCTCCATCACTTGTATATCAACTGATTGATTTGCGCACTTGTCTGTGACTTGATAATTCATCACCTTGGGTTCGGATGACACTGCTCTCTTATTTATAAACAGTCCAGCTGGGGTCTCCAAGGAGTCCAAAGACAATTTATCCATCACAGCCTCTGTAATTTGATGTTTTCCTTTTATTTCCAACTCCTTTTGCTTATCCTGTATTATGCCTAAAGGTGTTAAATTCATTTTTAGAATTTTTTGATAAAAATCTTCCGCTTTTTCAACAGTGTGCAATTGATATCTTACGCCTTGATATCTCAATATTAAACCAGCTGGGATGTCCCACCTGAATAGGATATTTCTTTTTTTTAATTCAGTCACTAAAAAGCCAAATTTCTTCCTCTCCATTAACATCTTGGGCGGGAGCTCCTTGAAAATCCAAATCTTTCTTCCATGAAATTGCAAATTGGAATTAAAAGAGTTCTGCACAATATTATTCCTAATTTCTTTATCTGTAAAATAGATCACCACATCTCTAGGCAGTTGCCTTTGCTTTGCCCACCAGGAGTTTGTTCTATAAATTCTATCAATCCTGCAATACACTTCATCAGGTTGAACCTTTAAGATCCCAGCCAGAATTTCAGAAGATACTTTCCTTAAATCATCTCTATTATTTTCCTGCAGACCTCTCAATCTAATTGCATATTCTGTAAAATTATATTGAATCATTAAAACTTCTCTTTCAATCCTCTGTTGTACATTTTCCTCATTACCAATCTTTTGGTCAATTTCCATTTTAGATTTGTCTTCCAAGCTATTATCCTGAATGTTTATCAAATCCTTTTTAATTTTTTGAGTCATGTCATCCAAATTCTCCTCGACTTCCTTCATTTTAGTCTCTAATAATTCAGTCTTTGCCTCCATCCGAATCAGAAAGCCTGATAAACCATTAGCAACTTTTGAAATCTTTTTATTCAAGAAGTCAGACTCTGATTTCACCAATTCACCAATTTCTTTAATTTCCTGCTTAAATTTTTCAAGTTGCTGATTCACAATCTCATCCCTTCTTACAATCTCTTCAAGGATAAATTCTAATATATTAAAATCGGGTTTCTGACGCTGGAGAGTTGAAATTTGTTGGCGCAATTTCTTAAGGGGGGAAATTCCCCCCCCCCTGTTTGTCCAGCTGTATAAGTCCTGATGCCATTTCCCACACAGACAAGATTTAGCAAAAATAAGAGAAGAAATAGAAAACAAAAAGACTTTCCCTCATTAAAAAAAACTTCTGAGCAGCACAGGAGCGAGGTTTCTCTAGAAATGTAGCCAATGATATTTATTCCGCTACATTGTAATAATGAAAAACGGAAGGACTTTCCCTTTTAGCCCTTCTCCAGCCACAGCAGACGCCATTTTAGAAGGCTCTTTTTCCCTCTTTTCCTCTGCTCTTTTCTTTTAAATAGTTTTTGAAAGGGTGAGATACTTGCGGTTCAGTATTAAGGGTCCAGTTCTTCATTTCTTTAATTATTCTTTTAGATTCACAGGCTTGCTCTTGACGCCTGGCTCTGCATAGGCAGAGGTCTCCCAAAGCCCGGAGCAGCGGCAGGGGATATGGGGCTTCTCCTCCGCTCCGTCCCAAAAGTTAAAAAAAAAACTTTTGGGACTCTGCGGGGAGTTCTACCCACCCCTGCCGGCTCTATCTCCGTTTCCTCTTGGAAACGGAGTTTTTTCGAGCCGCCATCCGCTGTAACGGCGGCTCTATACAGGCAGAGGGAGCTGACGATCCCAGAGGAACGTCTGGCGGCGGCCAGCAGCAAACCGGAAGCCCTTTTTTTTTACTTTTAAAAGCATTTTTTCTACAACTTTAAGAGGTAGAAAAAATGCTTTTAAAAGCCTCTGATGATCGTGTGGCTCAGCTGGGCATGGGGAAGGGTTTGTCAGGGATTTTTGCTACCGGTTCTCCGAACCACCCGCTGCCATCACTACCAGATTGGACAATCCGGTCCAAACCAGGAGCATTTCACACCTGATGAGTACATGTTATTGCTGTGTAATGTTGGTAAGAATAGAAGTTTGGATCACAAGTATTCCTCAACTTAATTCATTTAGCAATTATTTGAAGTTACAACGATGCTGAAAACAGTGATGTGACCAGTCCTTGCACTTACAATTATCACACTGTCTCCATAGTCATGTGATTGTGATTTGGAAGCTTTGCAACTGTTTTACATGTACAACAATTGCAGCATCCTCCAATCATGTGATCACCATTTGCAAACTTCTCGGCCAGATTCCGACAAGCAAAATCAATGGGAAAGCTGCCAGGAGGTTGCAAGTTGTAGTTATCTGATGTCTTGCTTAATGACCATAGGTGATTTGCTTAAGAATTGTGCAAAAATGACATAAAATTGGGTTGTGGTTATATGCTTCCCTTAATGACTGCCTGTTTATTGATGAATTTTCCACTGTGGAAAATAGAAATTACATCCTATTGTGTTCATAAATCAAGAACTCTCTGTATAACACTCCCTTTTCCTATGTTAGCACCTAGCTAAATACAGGTGGTCCTCAACTTATAATCACAATTGGGACCAGAAGTTCTGTTGCTAGGCAAGGCAGTTGTTAAGTGAGTTGTGCCTGAGTTTATTCCCTTTTTTTGCCATGTTTCTTAAGAAATTCACTGTAGTTAAGTGAATCATGTGGTCATTAAGAAAGTCCAGTTTCCATCATTGAGTTTGCTTGTTTAAGGTTGCAAGTGACAATCACATAAGCCACTGCAACCCTTGTTAGTACAGTATATACTGGTTGCCAAGTGCCAGTCATAAGTCACTTTTTTCAATTCCATTGTTACTTTGGATCATCACTAAATGAATAGTTGTAAATTGAAAGATTGCCTGAATATGCTAAATTATTTTTATATTATTCAAGTTTAAACAAATTGTTACTTTATTCATCAGCTGGAAACACCCTGGTTAAATTACTTTCTTTAATTATTTAACAATGTAACTCAATTAGGGAGAATCATTTGTGTGAGAAAGAATGAATGAAAAGGTTTTTATGAAGTGTCTGATGTTTATTTACATTGTTCTTTTTAATTACTTTGTCCTGTCTTTAAGTATTTAATGAAAGATTATCTAATTTGGAAATTAACAGAATAATTCTATAGATGAAAAATGGTTTTATTAGCATATTTGTGTTTTAGCTGCTATTTATTACTTTGAAGCTTTTTAAATGAAGTTTGCTTAATAAGACATTTAAATACATAGAATTGTTTTACTGTGATGATTCTTAATCTAATGATTTCTACAGTATTTGCACTGTTTAAAAATATAAATTCATTATAAAATATCTAATTAAAACACCCTTAAAAAATTCTAAATTATGGCTATTCGGAAACTCATTAGCTCATGAATTAGTTAATTCTCTTTTACACCCAATAGATCATTTTCAAAGTACTAATTGATAGTAATTGGATAGTAGGCAAAATGTTGATAGATTATGCCTCTTGCTTTTGACAGAGATACTTTTTTTTCTTCTGAATATTAAGTGAATATATTAAATTCTATGTAAAATATAAACTACAATGTAAAAATACATTTTGTAAATGGGGATGTTGTAGGATCTCCTGCTTGGGCAGGGGGTTGGACTAGATCAGGGATGGTATTCACTTATCTTCGTTACCGGTTCACAAATATGAGCGTGCGTGCGAGCACCTCCGCACTTGAACAAAGCATCAGAAATGTGGATAAATGGGATGTGATTACGTCCGGGCGGGTGGGCAGAGCCACCCACAACTGCCACTACCGGTTTGCCCAAACCAGATAGAACCGGCTGAACTTAAACCTTAACCTTAAACCTTAAACTTTAAACTTTAGACTGTCTACTGTTGACCTCACTCCATTTCTAAGAGGTCTGTAAGGAGCGTGCATAAGTGCACCAGCGTGCCTAACGTCCCTGTCCTAATATTCCTTTTTACTTACTCTTTTCATGTATTCAAATTATGTTTATACTTTTACCTGTTATATATGCTTGACAAATAAACTTATGATTATAATACCACCAGTGGACTAGATGACCTAAAAAATCCCTTCCAATTCTGTTCATCTATGTATCTAAATGCTTATCTATTAAATTGTATTTGAAAATGTGTTAATATTAAATTCCCTACTAACCTGACTGTTATACAATTTACTCCAGTGATCTATACAGAGAAGGCAGCATTTATTTAACAGTGGGATGTTAGGAATAATGCATGCTTTGGTTATGAGAGGGCACAGTTTGAAAGAACCCAACTCAACTAATTTATTAAAGATAAATAGTATGAAAAAGGAGAAAATATACTGGTTTATTGTTGATGGCGCTTATTGTCATCTCTATGTGATGCATTGGGTTTTAAGGATGTTCCAAAAAATGGAGTTTACAAATTTAGTTTGCTATGAAACTGTTCAAGTATATCAGGCAAAAATTATGGTGGCTATGATATTTAATCCACTTCTAGCCGCAAAATCCTTGTTCTTACTTGTAATTAGCATGTCCTACCCAGGTGGCATAACAGCACAATTTTTCTCCTGGAGGGTTAAATTAGGTAGTCCTTGATTAACAACCACGAATTCAGCAAATATTCAAACTTGCAACAGCACTGAAAAGTGCTATTTAAGACCAGTCCTTGAAGTTCCAGCTCTCCCAAGTACCTAGGTCAGTGGTGGGTTGCCCCCGGTTTGTACCGGTTCTATAGAACCTGTAGTAAGGAGGGTTCATCCACTGACCCCAATGTCATCAGAACGCTTCTGCGCATGCACAGAAGTGGCCCCGTTGCGAACCGATAGTAAAGGTAAGTAGAACCCACCCCTGACCTAGATGATTGTAGTCTGGATGCTTAGCAACCAGCTGGCACTTACAGTGGTAACAGAGTTCTGTGGTCATGTGATTGCTATTTGTGACATTTCCTGCTATCTTTCTACAAGTAAAGTCAATGGAAAAGCAGGGGCAGAGAAGGTTGCAGGTTGCACCTGTAAACCACTCTCGTTTCCATTTTTTTCTCCTGAGGATCTAGCTAAAAAATACCAGATCTTGGGGATTTTATGCTTACTCATAGCGCCATCTTCCTTTACTCTGTAGTGCATATCTGGCCATGCCACATGCATCCTCCCACACTCTGTAGTAACCACACCCCACTCAGATGTGCTCATGCTATGACAGCCGTCTGCATACCTTCCTGTTCTCCTTAGCAGCAATCTTCCACTCAGCCATGCTCATGCTGCCCCATGGTAGCCATCTGCATGCTCTCCCACACTCTATAGCCATGATGGTGAAACTATGGCATGCGTGCCAGAGATGGCATGCAGAGTCCTCTCTGTGGGCATGCACACCATCGCCAATTGCTCTTTTGGTTTCTGGCAGGCACGTGCTCCAATCAGCTGGTCTTTGCGCACGCCGGAGCCAGAAACCCAAAGACCAGCTGGCTAGTGTGCATGTGCATGCCTGCCACCTGATTTTGGGGTTTCTGGCACACGTGCGTGTGCTGGCCAGTTGGTCTTTGTGCACGCTGGAGCTCTGGAAACCCAAAGACTAGCCAGATTTCTGGTGCTCTAGTGTACATGGAAGCATGCGTGCACATTCCAGTTTTGGCACTTGGTGCCAAAAAGGTTCGCCATCACTGCTCTATAGAATTCCCCTCCCTGGCCATATATAGACCATGCTGCAGCAGCTGCCCATTCCGGCCACTGTCCATAGCATCCATCTGTCTGTTGATCTGCTTATGAATTGCCTGGGATTTGCAACTTCTTGCCATGTTCTCCATTGACTTTGCTTGTTGGAAGCAGAAGGAAGTCATAAGTCAGAGTCACGTGAGGTCCTTGTTTAATAAGCTACAATTATTGCTTAACAATGGCAATGAGAACTGCTTGGATTCTCTTGTTAAATAGTCATGTGACATTGTGCTTAGTGAGAGAAATTCTGGTTCCAATTACTGTTGTTCAGTGATAATGTATCCAGTCTATGCACAAGGTATTTACAAACACATTGTTTGTTAAACTAACACTATCTCACAATAATTACAAAGTGTGCAAGATCTGTAATATTTGGCCATCTTCCCCAATGCAACTCAGGTGTTGTGGGTGTGCCCAAAGGTATATTTGGGAAGAGTGGTGAGATATGGGACATATTCCTTGCCCTCTAGTCACTGATCAACCTCTGATACAGTATTTTCTCTCCCAATATTTGTTCTCTCCATTAACAGTATGTATCTTTAATTTCTTTTAAACCATTGTCCCCTATCTTAAAATTTAAATCTTTAAATCTTCAGGCTGCCAAGAAATAAGTACATCTTTGCTATTTTATTTCTGGGGTGGTGGTGAAAGAGGGTTTATTGGCATTGTTCTGCTTTAACAATATAATCAAATGACATTATGTATTTTTACCTTGAAAAGCAGCAGCTGGTTTCTCAAAATAATGCCCAGAAAGCATTTATGCTGCATTGAACTTCATTGCTTATTTGATAAATTCTTTTATTTATTACTATCAATCATATATAAATACATCTAAGTATGCAAAGAAACTGACATACCATGAAATAAGAAAAGTTACTTCAGTTATTCTGTTCTTAAGGACCTAGGTCTGTCTCCATTCTCTCTCAAGCTCTATTTGCACTGGTCTCTTCCCAAATTATTTTACCTTGGGAGATGCTCAAGTATGATTTGGGAAGAGGAAGACAGATAGCAATAACAATAGTACTTAGACTTATATACCACTTCATTATGCTTTACAGCACTCTCTAAGTGGTTTACAGAGTCAGCATATTGCCCCCAAAAATCTGGCTTCTCATTACCAATTTTGGAAGGATGGAAGGCTGAATCAACCTTCAGCCAGTAAGGATCAAACTCCTGGCAGTGAACTGAATTAGTTTGCAATGCTGCATTCTAATCAGTGTACCACCAGTGCTCTAGATGAGTCTAGAGAAGAAGTTAGGGCTTGGCCCATTAATTCTTCAGGGTTCTGCTATATTCTGTTGTGACTGGTGATGCCCTAAAAAGGCATACCAGCCTTTTAAAGGAAAAGCTAATTATTTTGCCTAATGAGTGAAATCTTCACTCTTCACTACTCACTCAGAAGAGACACAGTAGAGCAAGGCAGTGATAGGCAGTAAGGACACAGATTTTATGAGAACATTGTTTTAGGCCAACTCAAAGATGGGTGGAGATTCTTTTTTTTTTTTTCAGGCGTAGACATTTAAACAAACTATACATAAACTAACTATACAGTGAGATCAAGTCGTACAGCTTGAACTTTAAAAATAGAGCTACTTCGGTAATTATATATCCATATATCTATGTATATTTATCTTTCATCATGTATCAATGTTTATACAACGATATTTCATTTTATTTCCTTATTTTTGTATCATTGGGTGGTATTCCCTTATTTCGTGTTCTTTTTATCTAACCAGTTGTACCATTTCTGCCAAATGAAGTAATAGTCTGAGTCTTCTTTTCCCTGTATCTCTTTGGTAAGTTTGTCCATTTCCGCACATTCCATTGTTTTTTGTATTATTTTTTCCTCTGATGGCATGTCTTCCAGTTTCCACATTTGTGAGAAAGTGATTCTAGCTGCGGTCAGGATATGTATTATCAAGTATTGTGTCTCTTTTTTATAGTCCTTTGTCAGTATTCCTAATAGATATGTTTCCGGTCTGAGGGGCACTTTTTGTGTGGTGATTTCTTCCAGCTGATTTTGAATTGTTTTCCAAAATTTCTTGGCCTTTGGGCATGACCACCACATATGGTAGTAGGTCCCCTTCTGTGTTTTACACTTCCAACAGTTCTGATTCGCATTGGGGAACATCCTTGCCAGACGTGCGGGGGAAAGATGCCACCTATAAAACATCTTGTATGTATTTTCTTTGTAGGGCACGGACATTGTCAGCTTAGTATTTACTTTCCACATTTTCTCCCAATTTTCTAGGTTAATATTATATCCGAAATTTTTAGCCCAAATAATCATATTTTTCTTCACCACTTCTTCTTCCAATCTGTATTTTAATAGGTAATTATATATTTTAGTTATTAATTTATTGTCTGATTGCATTATAATTTTATCTAATTCATTTCTTTCTTTTTGGATTCCAAATTTTTTCATGTCAATTTTATATCTTGATTTTATCTGTAAATACGGCCACCAATCAATGTCCGTGCCCTGCTGTCTCAATTCTTCTCTTGTTTTCATTTCTCCCTCTGTGTTCAACAATTCGTCATAGGTTTCCATCTTGTCTGTATCCACTGTGTTCGGATAAATTTGGGCCTCCATGGTTGATAGCCATCTTGGGATTTTATCGTAGTGTTTTCTCCTTATTTCGGTCCAAATTTTTGCCAATGCTCCTCTGATATAGGGTCTCCTGAAGTGCTCATGTTGCCTGGGTTTTTCCTCCCATAAAAATGCGTGCCAGCCTTTCGACAGGTCAAATCCTTCTAGTGCTAGTGTTCGTTTATCTTCGAGTGTCATCCAATCTTTGATCCAAGTTAAAGCTGTTGCAGTGTAGTAAGTTTGCCAATCTGGGAGTCCCAGGCCACACTTTTCTCTAGTGTCCTGTAGGTGCTTCAGTTTAATCCTGGCTCTTTTCCCTTGCCATATATACTTTAATGTCATTTTATCAAGATCTTTGAAATATGATTTCTCTGGATTTATCGGTATTGTTCTAAATAGATATAATAATTTCGGTAAAATTGTCATTTTGATTGAAGCAATTTTGCCTAATAGCGATAGTCTCAATTTACTCCATGCTTCTAAGTCCTTTTGAATTTGTTTGGCCAATTTATTATAATTGTCTTCTTTAAGCGATGATACCTTATTGGTGAGCCAAATTCCTAGGTATTTTATTTTTGTTGTTGTTTGTATTCCTAGCGTCTCTTCCAATTCTTTCTCTTGGGTTTTTGTCAAATTTTTAGTTAATAGTTTTGTTTTTTGTCTATTAATTTTCAGTCCTGCCACTTCGCCATATTGTTCTATCTTCCTTAGTAAATTCAATCCTGATTGTTTTGGTCTTTCTAAAATAAATATTACGTCGTCCGCGAATGCTTGTAATTTATACTCCTGGTTTTTTGTTCTTAATCCTTTTATTTCATTGTCATTCCTAATTTCGTTCAACAGTGGTTCCAATGCTAACCACTGCAAGGATTGTGAGACAATCCTTGTTTCACCTCCTTGAATATTTTAAATTGGTCTGTTGTCTCACCGTTTATCCATATCTTTGCGGTTTGGTCGGAATATATTGTTTTGATCATATTTAGGAATTTATCACCGGTTCCCATTTTTTCTAATTGTAGTGTTAAGAATCCCCAATTAAGGTTGTCGAACGCCTTCTGTGCGTCAAGGAAAAGTAAGGCCATTTTTTCATCCGATTTTTCTCATAGTATTCCAGGATATTGATTATTGTTCTTGTGTTCTTATTGATTTGCCTATTTGGAATGAATCCATTTTGGTCTGGATGGATATAATCCACAATAATTTTCTTCATTCTCTGGGCCATAATTGATGTAAATAATTTGTAGTCTGCATTTAAAAGCGATATGGGTCTGTAGTTTTTAGTTTGGGTGAGATCTGAATCTTCTTTAGGTATCAATGTAATAATTGTCTCTATCCATGATTTGGGAGTTTTGGCTTCTAGAATTGCTTCATTTAGGACTTGTAATAAAATATCATCTATTGGCTGGTGCTCAATTTTGTAAAATTCCACCGGGATGCCATCTGGACCTAGTGTTTTGTTATTGTTCTGCTTCTTCTTTGCTTCAATTAATTCTGACATCGATATTGGTCTGTTCAAGAGTTCTCTTTGAGTTTCCTTTATTTCTTGAATGTTGGTTTTATTTATATACTCTTTAACTTTTTCCAATTGGATTTCGTCCTGTGCATATAGTTCCTGATAGAAGTTTCTTACGATTCACTTTTTTTCCTCATTCGTATGCTGCAATTGCCCTTGTTCGTCTTGTAGTTGATGTATTAGTCTTTTGTCCTTTTCTTTCTTTAACTTATTGGCCAACCAACGTCCTGTTTTATTTGCGAATTCAAATTGGTTTTGTTTTGCCATTTTGATTTTCCTTGCTATTTCTGTTGTTGTTATTAAATTTATTTCATGTTTAATAAGGTTTATTTTTTCCTTGATCTCTTTCCTGTCGGGTCTGTTCTGTAATTCTGCTTCCTGTTTTGCAAGGTCAATCAATAAATTGTTTCTTCTTTGCTGTTTCTATTTTTCTTCGCCTTGAATGAAATTGTTAGTCCTCTTATATATGCTTTTGTGGTATCCCATAGGACTTGCAATGATGTTTGTTCCCTCTTGTTGATTTGGAAGAATATCTCCATCTCTTTCTTTATCATCTCTATGTATTCTTTATCTTTGATGATCTCTCTGTCCATCATCCATCTTCCTCTTTTTTGCTGGCCTTTCCAGACTATTGTGATCTGCCCATACATTCGGTGTAATTTCAATTTCTTTTATGTTTTGTCTTAGTTCTGCAGTCATCCAGGCCATGTCTAGCCTGGACCAGGACTGGTGGGGATTTGAATAATATGTATATTGCTTTTTAGTTTTATTCAATTCTCTCCAGGCATCTTTCAGTTGTAACTCTTGAATCATATCCTTAAAGGTGTCAGGTAGTGTCTTTTTCCTAGATTTATTTATTTTATTACTTTGGTAGTCATAATCCATATCCACAATTGCATTATAGTCCCCTAATATACATATATGTTCGTAGTCTAATTCTTTAATTTTATCGTGTATTTTTTTAAAGTATTCTTTTTGGTTCGTGTTCGGAGCATATATTGATATCAGTAGCATATTTCGGGCCTCCATCTTAATGTCTATCATTAGTATCCTGCCATCTCCATCTGTGTAAATTTGTTTTGCCTGAATATGGTTTTTAATGTATATTGCAATGCCTCTTTTTTTTTGATCTGATAGTAAGGTGAATAATGTTCCAAGTCTTTTGTTTTCTAGTAACTGTTGATGTTGTTTTTTGATATGTACTTCTTGTAAATTGATAATGTCTATGTCTAATTTTTGTAGTTTTTTGAAAGTGTGTGTTCTTTTGGTTGGTAGATTAAGGCCGTTTATATTGATTGAAATTAATTTCAACTCTCGTCCCATTTCCCTTAGTTTTTCTTTGTTAGTCTAAGTCTACTTGTGTTTCTTGTTATCATTTGTGTTTTCCCCCTAGCCCCTTCTCTCTCCATCTTCTCCCTTTCCCTAGACTCCTTCTTTTCCTTTTCTTTTTTTGTTTCCCCCATGGAGTGTTCCTGGTTTGTATTTTCCGAATCACGTCTAGTTTCCTGTTCTTCTTCTATTATAAAGTGAGTGTCAAGAAATTCTTGTGCCTTCTCTATCGTGTCGATTTTATATTTTTTGTTGTCCCAAGATATTAGAATTCCCTCTGGCACCAGCCAGCGGAACATTATTTTATGTTGGTTCAGTAGGGTTGTCAAGAAATTGTAGTTTTTTCTGTATTCTCTTATTCTTTTTGGAACTTGTTTTAGGGTTATTATTTCTTTTCCTTTATAACAGGGTTTTCCCTCTCTCATTAATGTGTAGATCTCTTCTTTTACAGTTTTACGTGCGAATCTAACATGTATTTTAGGTAGTTTGTTCCTACGAGCGTAGTTCGTATGAACTCTATAAATTTCGTCAATTTCCCTACTAATATCGTTTTTTACCTTCTGGGTAGCCTCTACTAATATATCTGTCATCAGGTCTCTTAGATCTTCTCCTTTTGTTTCTGCAATATTTTGAAACCGTAAAAAGAATGATGCCTTTTCTAATTCTAAATGGGTAATTGACTCTTCGAGTTCTCTATTTAACTCCATTTGGTTTTGTTCGATGTTATCCATCTTTTTCTCCGTTAAGACCATTTTAGCTTCCATGTTTTGAATTCGTTCTTTGTTTTTAACTATGTTTTGTTGTATTCTCTCAATCTTGTCGTCCATTTTTTTTATATTATCATTTATTTGTCCTACTTCTGATTTCAGTTCCTCGTGATTCTTTTTTGTTTCTTCGTGATTATTTGCTATTGTTTCTTGGGTCTTGTTCATCCCCTCCTGAATCATAGCTAGTATAGACTGTATATTCTGTATGTTGTGTGCAGTGGCAGCTTTTTCTTTGTCTGTAGTTAGCATCGTGTCTATGGTTTTTTGTTGTGCAGGTGAAGATTGTGTAGGTATTGGGTTTGTTGTTAATTTTTTCCCTGTTTTAGTTATTGTTATTGAGGATGTTGCCATCGTTGTTTTTTGTGTTATTTTTCCCCAAATTTTCATACACTGATTTGGTTGGGGGTAGATGAAATATCGTTATATAAGGATCAGGTTAATTAATTCAGAGGAGTTAGGGAGAAAATGCAGTGTTTTAACAATTCATTCTTCTATTCTTGTTCCTATACAATATAATATAGTTAATATTTAAATACCAAGTTATATTAATGATAAATCACGTTTATATTCTTACTTTTCTGGTTTCACAGTACTTAAATTCACTTTAACACTAAGCAATTTCTATATAACCTTTATGTAATAAATCAATGGGATTTAAGATTCTCTATAAATCATCTAAGATATTCTATTAAGATATATCACAATTACCAGTATATGCTGCTTGTATTAATTATCATAGTTATTATTCCTTAATAATATCTATAACAATCTCTTTGCAATGTCTATGTTAATATCTAACTTTCTAATCAATACACAACATAATTCCCCTTAATCAATATATTACTGTAAAATCTATATACTTATTTCAATGGGGTGGGAAACAATAAAACAATAAAAGGAAAGATAATATTAAGTCAGTTCTTTGGTGTATATTATAATAACTTCAAGTTTTAATATTAGTATTCTTTAAGCAGAGTTAAGTAAGTTTTAAATTTGGATTTTATAAAGTAAATGAAATTTAATAATTGAATGTTTAAAGTTCTCCACTGTATCACTCTCAGACCAATTAGGATTGCTTCCTTCTCCTTCTTCCTTCGTTCTTCAGTTCGCCTTCTTTTCACCCAGCTTTCACAATTCTATTGCAATAGCCTCTATTAAATCCGTAAGTCAATTGTTCCGATTTTCCTGTGTAGCAAGTTATATCTCCTTTACCAACAGCGTCAATGTATCTAATGTCTCGTTACAAATCTCGTGTCTGTAGTTTGAATTTGTTGTTGCCGCTGGATACAAAGTAAAAGTTTTCTTTTCCGAATCCTCAGTCCGCCATTCGCTACTGTTCAGCTAATTTCCTTCCGCCCACAACAGTCTTAAATAGTCTCAGTTCTTTGAGTTTCACTTTCTACAGTCATTCTCTTAATTAATCTTTTTTTCCTCTGTTAAGTCAAGATGTGTTATTGTAAAGTTGTAATCCACCGCTTACTTGTAATCCTTTTTTTCTGTCACTCGTTCCTTTCGCCAGTCAAATCTGCATTGTCACTGTGGATATTAAGCTTCGCTCCGATCACTGTCTCTCGCCGCTTGCCTGACAATCTTGCCGCCGCTTTTTGGAGTCCTATTCTCGCCAATGTATTTAGATCTTTATGGTTATAACTTTCGATTAACTTAGTCCTTACCGATATTTCTCTTTGTAATCTTCGCTTCCACACTTGTCGGTTGACAGCGCTCCGGCCAGCCAAGATGGCTGGTTTTTTCCTGGCTGGAGTTAGGGGATTTTTCTCTGAACCTTCGGGGTGATTGCTGTCGCACCGAGGTCCTAGAGAATCCTCCTTTTTCTATCGACCTCTCTGTGGTCGATAGTGCCAAAAACGGCTTCCAATCAAGAAATTTGGAACTTTGGGGACGGAGCCTTGTACCCCTCCTTCCTTACACGCTGACGTCACCGCCGGAAGTCCGGGTGGAGATTCTTTTAATGTGTAGAACGGCCCAAAGATTTATTAGGTTGGTAGGAAACTATTTTGAGGAAAATTCTAGGGCTTTTCTCAGCTTTTGTTACTGTTATATTGTCATTCATGCCTTATTACATGATTGTGGATATAACATCCATAATATTTGAATAGCCATTCTTAATTAAATCTATTTCAACATAATGACAAGATGGAATGTTAAAATAAAAAAAATCATTTCTTATCCTTTTTTATTTTTAAGATTTGTATAAGATGTATAAACCCAGCATTACAATTTTTATTTTGCTATCATTCAAAAATAGGAAACGGATAAAGGGTTATTGAATTCTAATGATAGATTCAATTGTATTTCTTCCTTGCACACATGGCATCCTTTCAGTTGGAATAATGAATATGGTTATGAGTATTGTATATAGTTTATCATCTTACTCATGCTTTTCCTCCAACACAATGGCCCTTGTCTATACATATCTTCCCATAGATAGCTTATACAGTATTATATTTTTTCTAAAGTGCAACATTAATTAATAATTAATTTGCCAGAGACTTGGGAGAGATTTATTTTTCATTTCATTTTATTAGCAAGTAATACACACACCACACACAAGAAAGGATATGTAGAATTTCAATTGTCTTACATACTTACATAATATTTTTCCAAAATAAGAAACTATGATTGCACAATGCTGTTGTGTGCAGTTATAGTAAGAAGCCTATATTATTGGAATTTATTCACAATTTACCTCTGTGATGGTTTCAGAAATATTAATACAACATTTTATGGGAGGTTGCACTATCCTTCTATTTTAAGAATTCTGTAGTTTCAACAGTTAGCCAATATTTAATTTCTGAAATAAATACATGGGTAAAATAATTACAGATTATTTTATAATCTGTACAGCATCATTACTTTACTTTCAAATGAATTATCAAAAAATAAATACTATTAGAAAATTAAAAATCTAAAAGATCTTGAAAAGATCTTAAAGAAGTTTTAAATTTAGCTGCTTTTATCTAAAAATATAAATAAAATAATAAAATAAAATATTTGTGCAGCTTTCTGAGATTTGGTGTGTTTCTTCTGTGTTTCACTCTAACTACACAAACACATAAAATCTCACAAAGCTGTATGTGGCATTTTGTGTGGAAAAGTGTGAAAGTTGATTTTTGAGCTTTTTGTGACTGTTTGAGGTTCCTGCTTGTTGCAGGAGCTATTTTGCGTCAAGTGCAGTTGCTTTTACATTGTGAGTCACTTGTGTTGTGTTGTGTGTGTGTAAAGTGTGAAAGTTGGTTTTCGGTACCTCTTATTGTTTTGTGTACATTGTTTATTATTTTTATTATTTATTATTATTGGCCATGCCCACCCGGACACCTGACAACCAAGCCATGCCCACCAATTAAGCCACGCCCACAGAACCAATAGGGAAAAAGTTTTAGATTTCACCCCTGCAGGAACTGTCAGAAATTCATCATAATCAGTGAAAAGTTTATGTAACAGAATACTGACTACTTTTCAGTGCAAGTAGAAGACTGAGGGTTTTTTTTTTAACTTATGCATTTGCAATAACTTTTTCTTAAAATATTTCGGCCTATCTATTATTGCATTATGGCATTGCTGTTTTAAATCTTAATATATTGATTTTTAAAACATTAATCTTATTTCTTTATAACTACTTCTAAAATTGTTAATGTAGTTGGTGAGCTTTAAATATCCAAATAGATAAATAAATAAATAAATAAATGATTATACTCTCTTCGCCCATTATATTATTCCATGATTTCCAGCAAGCCTTAATGATGGAACGACATTTATATGTACCTGTCCTTAGTACAAAGGCTGCTAATATATTTTTCTAGCACTGTTGGTGTAATCTTTCTTTGTCACAGTTGAGCCGTTCAGGTGTTGGCTGTCATTTCTTGGACTTAAGAGTTCCTCTGAGACATCTCTAAAGAACAAGATCATATTTCTTTGATCTGTGGTAAGATTATTATGTCAAGCAGCTTCTCTGTTCCTGTGACTCTGGATCTGGAAAGAAGAGCAGCTTTAGCAATTACAAATAAGTTGTTCAAGCAGATTCTGTAGCACCTTTGTTATAATCACTTTACTATCATTTCTGCTAACAGTCGAGGTCAAGCCTCAATTCATGTATGCTATATGTAGCTTGATGGCCTAGAATTTTTTTAAAATTTTCCCTTTATTCTTTTTGTTTGCATATTTTCCTTGAAATGTTTAAAATATATATTTAAAAATAAAGCAAGCTAAATAATTATAAGAGAATTATTAAAGAATATTATTTGACAAGGAACATATCAGAAATTACTAGACACTCTGACATATATGTTTATGGAGATTCTCAGTTATCCAGGCCACGGTTGTCCCAAAGGTGCTTTTTTCAAGAGACAACAGGACTTTCTGGTTTTTCTTTGAATGACAAAGGAAATTCTTCTTGGATGACAAGCCTGAAGAACCCACCATCCAGTCAGAGCTGAAGAAGCTTCTTGGATGAGAAGCAAAACATCTTCAAAGAAAAACCAGAAAGTCCAGTTGCCTCTTGAAAAAAGTATCTTTGGGACTCGACACATACCATTTCTAGTTAATGGCTTCACAATTACCCAATTCATACTGAAATGAACTCATAAAAACCAAACATTTGGTTCAAGATTTCTATTCTCCTTGATATAGTATTGGTGGCTTTGCAGGTGGACAGCTTGGATACGTACATACATATGTCAGTGGTGAGTTGCCCCCAGTTCACACCGGTTCTATAGAACTGGTAGTAAAACCGGCAGGAGGCTCCGCCCACTGACCCCGATGTCATCAAAATGCTTCTGCGCTTGTGCAGAAGAGCGCACACGCGGCCCTGTGCGAACCAGTAGTATAGGTAAGTAGAACTCACCCCTGACCTCATACATATGTACATATGTATATATTTCCTGCCTTTATTATTTTTACAAGTAACTCAAGATGGCAAACATATTAAACAGACCTTTTCTCCCTATTATTACATAATGGCTATCTCTAGCTTGGTCTCTGATTCACCAGTCTCAGCCTTTATACCTTGTGCTTCTCTAGTTTTCTTTTCCTTCTGTAGTGAATCACGAAGGATTAGGATTTTCTCTTTCTCTCTCACTAGTCATAAGCAACCGGAGTAGATTCTCTCCTTCCTTCAATCTTCACTTCATCTTGGCAGAAACCCGCTTTCATGCAAAGTATTTTTAAACTTTCTAATTAGAGTGCTATCCTAAAGTTGTAATTCTAATTAAGATCACTTTATTTTTTTTCCATCTGGAATTATCTCCTGTTACATTTTTCCAACTCTGTAAATTATTATTTTAAATAATTCCTAATTTTTGTTAGGTAAATTGTAAAGTATATGGCCTTTTTTGCAATAATGCTAAACCCTATTATTAGTGTAGGGCTGGAGTGTCAAACTCGATTTCATTGAGGGCCACATCAGGGTTGTGCTTGACTTCAGGGGGCCTGGAGTGGGCATGGCCAGGGTGGGCATGGCCAGCTCAACGTCACTCATGTCGGGGGTGCCTTGGTGATCTGAGCATTCTGCTAGCAAAAATGGGCTCCAGAGCTCCATTTTCAATTGGGACGGCCTCCTGCAATCCTCTGCCAGCCAAAATGGAGCTTGGGATGGCCACACATAGCCATTACAAGCTCCATTTTTGGCTGCAATGGCCTCCTGCAACCCTCTGTCAGCCAAAATGGAGCCATTGGCACTGTGTACCAGTCCTTCACTGTTTCCAGGGTGGCCCTGCGGGACGGATCTAACCCGGGCCTTGAGTTTGACACCTCTGGTGTAGGGGGAAGAAAGGGGAGCAGGAGAAGAAGCGCTGGCTTAGATTGCAAAAGCCACGGACTGGCTTGATCACTTTCCTCTTGAAGAGCCTGCATGGCAAACAGGAGATCTGAGGTTTGGGCGAGTGGCAGAATTCTCACTTCTCCGCCTCCCCACCCCTCCCCACCTGCGACTCCCCTTCGCGGGCCGAGATTGGCAAGCCTGATTCGGGGAGCTGAACATGCTGCTGCCACCCAGGAGGAAAAGAACGTCAGAAATGGGCTCTCTCGCAGCGCCTCCTCTCTCTCTTCTCTTGAATGGCAGTAGTGCATCTGGCTCACCAAATCTGGCCTGCTCATCTCGGGTGGCAGCGGCAGCAGCTCTGACCTGATCCTCGCTGGCAATGCTGTGGGCAAGAACCGGCCATGCCGATCCCGCTTCATGACTGCGCAAACAGCTCACATTGGCCACTGCTTGGAGCTCCAGTGCCAGTACCCCTTTCCCCAGGTTGACAGGGCTAGGGCTTGCAAGAGTGTGTTTGCAGCCACTCTTTGCGGCCGCCACTAAGAGAAGGGGTGCACAAGCTATGGTTTGCGGGAGAGGCTAGTAAAGATCTGTAGAAGCAGGAGCAGATATAACAAAGGATCCAGTGAACATGATGTTGTGTTTGCTGTTACACCAGTGACTGCTTCTTGGATAATCAAATGCATAACAGTTCAAAAGTTCTAGTTTAGTCTGAAGCTTGCTTGGTTTATTGCACTGTCCACTAATACTTCTTGAATGGAAATCAATTCCAGAAGATTATGGTCTGCTGCGAGGTCTAGCAGGAAAATCATTATAGGATGAAAATAATTGTGGAAAAGAAGGAATCACGGTGGAATTTATCCTCTGTGGACAAAAATGAGTTTGATGAGTTTAAAGATATAAAGACTTGTATGGGAACTTTGTAAGTGGCAAAAGCTAAGATTGGTTATTGGTTATTGGTTAATTTATGTACTATTGTAAATATAATTTCAGAATCAAATTAATCCACTTTATTTGGATGAAACCCTCACCAGCAGGTTGACAGTGACATGTGATGAATAGTTGTAAGATCACAAGAAGAACATGAAAAAAAAAGCCTTCTGGATTCAGGTTGTAAATTGAGAGTATGAAATTACTCTCAGTTTTGAAGAGTATTGCAAGTATTTTGGCAACTTTTATAAAGGAGCCCATGTCTAAGAAATTTGGATTTCTATACAAGCTGATAATAGCCCTGAGCAATGAATAAAGCCAGCCAGTTTGAAAGTAGATCTAAAGTAACTAGAATGACATCTTATCCTACATGTTAAATTTTATTGGCTGGCTTGTATTTTCATAGTTAGTGCAAGTAGTCAGGATTCCCTCATTCTCTGCAGGATTAAAAAATTATTGTTTGCGTTATTATATTGTGGGCTTTCTCCTTTTGTTTTACCAAAATTGAATACAAGTGGTCCTCACTTAACAAAGGTAATTGGATTGGAATTACTGTTGCTAAGTGACACAGTTATAAAGTATATTACATCACCATTCTGCTTAATAATTGAAATGTTGGAATTTCCAGTTGCCATTGTTAAGGGAATTACTATGGGTCACTAAGCAGGACATCATATAATCACCATTAGTAACTTCCTACCGGTATCCCCATTGACTTTGCTTCTATGAATCCAGCAAAGATGATTGAGAAATGTAATCACATCACTGTAGGATACTATGTTATTGTAACTAGTCATAACTACCACTCCTTTAGCACCTTTGTAAATTTGAATTATGGTTGCTGAACAATTGGTTTAACAGATTTAACAACCACCTGTAAGAGCCTCTCTTCCCAACTGCAAACTGTCATTTTCATAAACAGCTGATAGGAACTTCATAACAGAGTCTCAAAAGTTTTCTTTGCCAGTTAATACTATTAAAATTGCTGAAAAAATTATCTAAATGTTTTATATGCATGCACACACATGCAGACAATCTAATATCTATTCTTTTTATAGGTATCATATTACAAACCCGTGCTATAATCTTTGAAAGCTGGGGTGTGAGGATCCTGAGACATAAAAAAGACTCATTAGTAATAATTCTGGCCACCAAGTTTATTTCCAAGTAGCCATGCCTGAATAGATGACCTTTTCACTTGAGTAAAGGGAGCAATGTCTTAGGAACATAAATAAGGCAAATCTGGTCACATTATCTTTTTTTTCCTTTTTTCAGGCAAAAAATTAAGGGTCGCGCTCCCCAACCACCAAAACAACCTCCCACTGCTCGTGACGTTAATGAACATAAAGTAATCCCAACCCTAGAAATGTGGTCAGATCAGAATGTCTTAACTACGAAGGGAAATCTGATTAAAACCACATTGGACATTCTCGTAATTTTTCCAAATGGAGAAGAAAAGAAAATTACTGTACATGGGAGGTAAGATTTTAATATCTGAAACAAATAATATTGCCATAACTTTAAAAATACCATGATAAAGATATCTGTAATCACACATATGTAACACCTAGAAGCAAACAAGGTTACAACCAGTAGCCAGCATGGGTTTGTCAAAAACAGATCATTCCAAACAAATCTTATTTCATTCTTCGACAAAATAACCAAATTAGTAGATCAGCAAAATGCTGTGGACATAGAATACATAAATTTCAGTAAAGCATTTGATAAAGTAGACCTCAACCTATGTCTTGGCAAGCTAGTAAAATGTGGGATAGAGACCACTACTATCAGGTTGTTTTGTAACTAGCTGACAAACGGTACTCAACTTGTAGTCTTCAACGGAACTACATCTTAGGCAAGAAAAACCAACTGTATAAGTATAGACTAGATTAAAATTGGTTTAATTCAGTAACTGCAAGAGAGGTCTTGGAGTCCTAATAGGCAATCACATAAGTATGAGCCAAAACACTAATATAATCTTAGGCTGCATTATTAGAGGGATAGAATCAAAATCACATGAATTTCTAGTAGCCCTTTACTAAGCCTTAATAAGACCACATTTGGAATACTGCATCCAGTTCTGGTTACCACAATAAAAAAAGATGTTAAGGCTCTGGAAAGAGTGCAGAGAAGAGCAAAAAAATGATTTGGGGGCTGAAGGCATACGAAGAATGGTTACAGGAATTGGATATGTCTAGTTTAATAAAAAGGACTATGGGTGGCATCATAGCACTGTTCCAATATTTGACGGGCTCCTACAAAGATGAGAGGTCAAACTATTTTCAAAGCACCAAAAAGGAAGAAAAGAAACAATGGTCTTGGAAACTAACCAAGGAGACAAGCCATCTATAATTAAGGAGAAAGTTTCTAACAGTGAGAGCAATAAACCAATGAAATAGCTACCTTCATAAATTGGGGGTGCTCCATCATTACCACTACTTCTTGTGACATATCCATCATTGGACATTGGTGATCATGTTGGCGATCCTATTTTTATCAATAGCCACATGAAAATGGGCTGCTGAGTTTTCTCCAAACCAGTCCCTTAGATTTTGAAGCCATGATGTTCTTTTTCTGTCTGGGCCTCGTTTGCCTTCAATCTTTCCCTGGAGAATTAAGTGAAGTATGCCGTAATTTTCTGGGTGTCACATCACAAAATATTCTAACTTTTTAATGGTTTTGATTATTTCCCTTGACTTTCACAGGTGGCTTATTTCCTCATTTCTGATTTTGTCAACCTAGCTTATACATAATGGCTGCCTGTAAATCCACATTTCAAATGCTTCTAGTCTCTTTAAGTGGCTTTCTGTCAGAGACGAACTCTCTACTCTATAGGGCAGGATAGAAAAGATGTAACATCTGACAAGCCTGATTTTCAATCTTAGACTTATGTCGTGACTGCAGAAGACCTTTTTCATTTTGAAGAATGCTGTTCAAGCTTCCTTGTTTTTACTTCAATGGTCATGTTCCAGCTGGAGACTTTCAAACAGAGACTGGACAATCCTTTGTCTTAAATGATATAGGTGTCCTGCTTGAGCAGGCACTTAGACTACAAAACCTCTGAGGTCCCTTCCAACTCTATTATTCTGTGTTCTATGTTCTGATTAAATTTGCTGCGGGAATAGGTAACATTTTAGATAAGATTCAGAAGGTCCTTGACAGCTGTAAGCATTGGGCCCTATCTAACAAGATTCAATGGTGAGAAAAGTAAAGTCCTGCATTTAGGCAGGAAAAACCAAATGCACAGGTACATAATAGTTAGTACCTGGCTCAACAGTAGAACCCATTGCGGGATTTAGGTGTTCTGTTTAAGGATCTAGGTGTCCTAATAGACCTCCGGCTAACTTTGAGTCAGCAATGTGTTGTAGCAGCCAAAGCAGCTAGTGCAGTCCTGAGCTCCATAAACTCAGGCATTTAGCATCCAGTTCACAAGAAGTGATTGTACAGTTTTATACTGCATTAGGAAATCCATACATTGAATATTATATCCAGTACTAGTCATCACAATGTACAAAGATGCTGAGGCTCTACAAAGAGTGTAGAGAAGAGTAACAAATATGATAAAGGGACTGGACATTTAATCATATGATATAGGGAGCTAATAATGTCTAAAGAGAAGGCTGAGGGGTGACATAATGGCTGTCGTTTCCATACTTGAAGGGCTATCACAGAGAGCCACAGAGAGGCTATCAGAGAAGAAGGGATTGATTTATTATCCAGAGAACCTGAAGATAATATAAGAAACAATGAATAGAACCTCATCAGAGAAAGATCCAACCTGGAATTGAGGAGAAATTTTCTGACAATGAGAATATTATTCAGTGGAAAAGCTTGTTTTACAGAGTTGTGACTGCTCCATTGCTGGAGCTTTTCAAAAAGTAATTGGATAATTCATCTGGGATGGAATAAGATCACTACCAGGGCAAGTGGTGATAGAGTTGGACTAGAAGACCTCCAGGGTGTTTTCAAGGTGTATGATTCTATGAGAGAATCATAGAATCAATTATATAACTGACTTGCAGTAAGTATAAGTAATGTAAAAAGTTGAGGTCATAATTATATTAGTATTTTACTGTGTTGGAAAGAGTTGGAAGTCAACACATTTTTCTTCCATCCTTTTTTTCCCCTACCATCCTGCACTCCTCCTTTTAATTATTTTTATTTTAATGTAATTTATGCTATAATAAATCTTAATACATTTTTTAAAATTGAAAGAAATTAATTTGATCCCTTATTATATTTCCTGAAGATTTTATTTAGAAAAGCAATAATGTTTAATGATAATTGATAAACCTTGGTTAATAAAATGACAATTACTAACTATACTAATAAAAAAATACTTCGTATTGATTAGGCCCTCCACTATAGTCCCCATTTCTCATGAGCTCTTGGGAAAATTAATTGGCCACCCCTCTGTAAAAATGCAGATATATAAAAGATTTTGGACATTTATATTTTCTTTTATGGCTTTTCAAAATAATGACTTGATATTTTTTGTTGTGATATATCTTGTATAGGTATCTATTGTAAAATCTTCAAGAAAAGCCTACAGTTAATCCTAGTTTATAATTGGCCTTTTCATGAATAACCTTCAGCATTTTTCCCCCCAGCAAACCTGTGATGGATCTCTTTGTAGACTTGTGCAGCCAGTACCATTTAAACCCAGCCCATTATACTTTTGAATTGAAGTCTGGGGAGACCCAACAATCTTTGAGTTACAAGCCAAATACTTTGATAGGGACATTAGACGTACAGAAGGTACTTCTAAAATTCAAGGTTCCTGAAGAAAAAAAAATCAAACGGCCTCCACCTAAAACCCCAGAGGTAAAAGCATTTTCTTATGATGTATTTTCTTGCATTATGGCCAGGAATAGAGAAGGAGATAGTCATCTCACTGTGCTGGATTATTTTACTACTGCTGATACAATCTTTTAATCCATCAAGTATCACAAGGATAGGCATTATTGGCCAAATTCACAAGGATCTAGTGATTCCACTGTTCTGATTAAATTTACAGTTGGAGGTTCTTTTGAATAGGCTGTCAAATCTGAAAAAATGTGTGGTTGCTTTATGAATTGCATTCAGTTTAATAAATTGACATCTTATATAATTTGATGTTTTTAAATAAGCAGTATATGAAAATTTATCAAAATAAAAAGTGAGTGTATGAATTAACTAACAAGCATACAAAAAATTTATGGCTTGGAGATCTAGGTCTGACTTAAAAGTGAGGGAAACTCGTTTCAGGAATGGATCATGCAAAATGTGTAGTATAACAGACATACAGGTAGTTCTCAGTTAACAATCACCTATCCAATAACTGTTCAAGTTACGATGGCATTGAATGAGTGATGGTTACGAGTTTTCAAAATTCTGGCTGCCTCAGCATCTCCACAGACACATGATCATAATCTGAGTGCTTGACAACTGGCTTACATTTAGGACAATTGCAGTATCCCATGGTGTTGATTTGCAACCTTCCCTGCTGGCTTTCCACAAGCAAAACCAATCAATTACCTTCTGTGCACCTTCCCTTAGACTCACTCATTGCTGCTCTTCACTGGCCACATGTACACCCTTGCATACCCCTTTGAGCCTCACTGCACTTGTCCATGCCTCTCCCAGTACCCATGCATTCTCTCCCTCTCTGAGTTTGCTGTTCTCATACCATGCCTTACTCGTGTAGCTCTTCAAACCTCATCAAACTTTTTAGGTGCTTCCCAACCACCTGCGCACCTTTCTCAAGCTTCAGTGTGCTTATGCCATGTGTCACATCCCATGCATATTCGTGCATCCTCCCTAAGCCTTAATGTACTTGCCTGTGCCTCTCCAGTAACACACACTCTTCTCAGCCACTTGTACACCCTCCCTGGCCAAATAAATTATCCATGGTTCTCATTTGCAGGTTTTGGAACTAATTTATGAGGAAAGATTCAGGGAATCAGGGACCTTTATAATGTGCATCCTTGTTTTCTAAGACAACTAAATCTATTTTTTTAGTAAATGTGATTTCTCTTCAGTTACCTTTCTCTTCATTATTTTTTTCAGTGTTATATATGATTATTGCACTTATGATTTCTGTTTATGCATATATTTATGCAGAATGTTATAGTGTTAAAATGAAATGAAGCTACAGTGCACATTTATATTTTAGTTTTCTCATCCAGTTTAAATGATCTATTTTAATTCTGTTTGAATTATATTGATGAAGTATTGTGCTTGGACATCTTGGTTGTTTTTTAATTGCTTTCCCCTAGAAAACGGTGAGGCTCGTAGTAAATTATCTGAAGACACAAAAGACAGTAGTTCGAGTGAGTCCTGAAGTTCCTCTTCAGAGTATAATCCCAATCATTTGCGAAAAGTGTGAAGTTAGTCAGGAAAGCATTGTTCTCTTAAGAGATACTTTCACTGGAGAAAAACTGGAATTGACAAAGTCATTGCATGACCTAGGGATAAAGGAGCTTTATGCCTGGAACAATAAAAAAGGTAAATCACAATCTATGTTAAATTATCATAGGAAACTACTGTATATATTCTGTATATATTAATGCTTATAAATGGGGATGTCCCAGGGGTGGTATTCACTTACCTTCCCTACCGGTTCGCAAATGTGCACACGCGCGCTCCGCTCGCATGTGCCATCTTTTGGACAGATGAACGGGGCATTCCGCAGTAGCCTCTATCAATTCACCCAAACCGGATAGAACCGGCTGAATTCCACCCCGGATGTCCATTTTGGAGGTGGCTGGTAGATCAGTAGAATTTCCTTTCAGTCTTTCTATACGTTGGTTCTTTTTATCCACTTTAATATTAATTTTAACATTTTAACTTTTAATGCCCTATGTTTTTATGTTTTAATCCTGTAATTGTTGTATATGTATGGTATTAGAAGCTGCCTAGAGTTGCTTGATAGTGAGATGGGCAGTATACAAATTGAATGAATGAACGATGCTGTTTCATACACTCTTGATCTCATCTCCATGTTATTTAAAAACAACATGAAGTTGCTGGGGCAGATCATCTCTTGGTTCAGGATGCAGTATCCTCAGTATGCTAATGATATCCAATTGTATATAATATAACAGAATTTTTATTATGGTCAGTGACTAATCCAGAAAACCTGGACTCAGGTTTCCCCAGGCTAGAAGGATTCTAACCCTCTAACCTGGGTTAGAATAGGGATGCTGTTGGAGTCCTGGCCTGGTGGATCTGAATGAAATTAAATTAAATCTCAACAAGATCGAGTTGCTGCTTGTCCATGGTGAATCTTGCTCACTTTTGTTTCTCATTATATTTTAATCATATATTTTTAAAGAATAAAGGAAATAGATAAAAAGCCTTATTGCAATTACCTGGTTAGCTGTTAAAAGAAATGATAAAAAAGCAATACAAAACTAAGTGATCAGCTGCTTTTTTTCTGCTGCATGCAGGAAGGCTGCACTTCTGTAATGAAAGTAGTCTTTTTATAACAACTCTCTAGTACAGTTGAGCAAAGCACATTGATACAAGCCATTATAAATGCTTTAGCTTTGCTATATTAGTTAAATAATTAGCTGGATGCTTTTTGATTACAGGATTTCTTAAATCTGGATGTTTGTAAACTAGGCATCTGTCCATATCACGTATTTCAAAAATATTTTTCAATTACACAATTTACTTTTCATATCCCATTGAAATCAGACCAGTTTATATCCTACTATTCTTAAGTTTCATATAAGATCTTTTTTCCATTTAAGTCAGTGGTATCCAAAAATATTAGAATTAATCCTGATGAAAAAAATAAATAGATTTAAGTATAAAAAAAAGAAAGAAAAGAAGTGAGCCAGGTTTATATTTCCACTAACAGGCATGTTTCTAATATTAAAACTATATGTAAAATAAATACAAACTTAAGAATCATATACCAAATGAGCAGTGGTTTTCCTTTGAAAGTTTTAATTGCTGCTGCAACATAATATCTGCCAGGATCTTACAGAGTTTTACTTCATTGGCACTTCTTTCAACTTTTCACTATTGTATCAAATTTGATTTTTTTTATATTCAAGGAATCTGGAAAAAATGCCAAGGCATTTACATAATTGCAGCTTGTTCACTGTTAATCTTAGCTATTTTTTCATTTATGAATATCTGATCTGGTAAAAAATTGAACTAGTTTTATTTTATGATAATTAACAATCCCTCAATAATCTGCCGTAAAATATAGGGAGAAACAAAAATTTCTTGTTGCTTCCAGTGACATAACAGTTTCATCATCAAGACACAGAGCACCCATCAAAAGCTAATTAACTAATTTCAAGGTGAAATTACTTCGTAAGCATTTGAATTGAATTGAATTGAATTGAATTGATATGCCATACTCAATCACTGAACAAATTGAATAAGCTACATTAATAGGAGCAGCAACAAGAATTTATCTATACAAATGTCTTCAGTTTATTCCACAAAGTGTTTAAAATCAATGTCAAATATATATATAACCCTTTATATAAAACAATAGGGCTATATAAAACAATATATTGTTGGGGCTGGTACTGATCAATCTCTGTTAACCTTTATGACATTTGTTGGAATCCCAACACAACTTGGATCCTTTCCTGCCCTTCATTTGGCCATTTAAGCATTTACCTTCTGAAGTAGTTATTTGGATCTATGATTGATAATGTTCCTATGTCCTCTATAAGTACAGAAGTGTTGGGGATAGGGTAAGAAATCCAGTAGCTGGAAGCTGGAACTCGACCACTCAAAAAATAAAATGGAGTAAACTCAGTGGAAATTTTTTTTCTCCTAAAAACTCAGTTCAAATGTGCTTTATAGTACTCATTCAACTGAATCATTAATTAATGGTGTAAAGGCATAGTTACAAGAAAGGAGCCTGTTCTTATTTTATGCAACAAGGCTTTCTCAATAAGATCTGGCCCATCCTGTATTGTTGTTGAAGGAGGGAATGCTTAAAGCTTTCACCTCACAAAGAGGCAGGAGTCTGACAATATATCTACTTAGAAGTTGCCCCCATACTCTGGAAGAGGTGCCTCCTAAGATATGGGATAGCCCAACCATCTGGTCTTGTCTAAGATGCTTCAGTTCTTATTATTACTCATTATATTAGGCATTGATTATAGAAAGACTGTTTTTACCTTTTTGGCTGCTAGTGGTGGTATTTTTATAGTAAACCTTAGAAAAGAGCCAATATATAAAAATCTTGTATAAGTAAATAAATCAATATATTGCATAGATTCATAGTGTTACTTTCCTGTTGTTGCAGCTGTTCCAGAAAAAACTCACTCTGAACCTACTATGAACTATAGAGGTACTGTAAAATGCATTTGGAGAGAAATTTGCCTTTTAGGTTTTGCTTTTGTATGTTTTGATATTAATATTTTTATATTTACTGTTATCTCCAGAATCAAAATGCCTTTTAGCAAACAATAGAAAACTTTTTGTTTTGAAAAGAACAAAAAAAAGTTTTATTTGCGTGAAAGTAAACTATGGGTGTCAGTTTAATCTGTAACATGCATGGTAACTAATGGCAAATTTAATAGTATTCAAAACCATATAACCATAGAACATAATTATCTCTAGTTGAATTATTGTAAACAAGGGTTTGGATTATTTGTAATTCTTTGAATGAATTTCAACTATTGCTTGTGCATACTTTGCATTTGTTTTACTTTTATTATCAACCTTTGTAAACATTTCCTTCCATTCAGTTGTGTCTGATTCTTGGAGCCTGTTTGGACTTGTCCTTGCAGTTTTCTTGGCAAGGTTTTTCAGAAGTGGTTTTTCCATTGCTTCTTTCCTAGGGGCAGGAGAAAGTGACTGGCCCAAAGTTACCTGAAGGCAGGAATAGAATTTACAGTCTCCCATTATTTTAGCCTAATGCTTTAACCACCATACCAAAGTGGCTCTATTGTAACATTAATTGATGCATCACAATTACTGTATCATAGTTATTTTTAAGCCTTTAATACCAAAGCTTCTATTAACTATATAAAATGGGCAATCCACAGCTGTGAGTTACCTTTCCCTCCTAGCACTCTGTTGGATCCAAGTCACTTGTGGAAATAGTGGAGACAAATATTTTGGTCTTTACGGGAGCTTTAGGAATCCTCTTTATGGGGAGCTTTAAGGAATGAAAAAGGTGCATTAACATCTTTAAAGGTTAAAGTAGTGTCAACTGTCTTGACTAGTTAGGCAACAAACTGCAAGAATTGGCTTTCAAGAACACAAATCCTCAAATATGTTGGCTTATTGTAGAAAACCCAGGAAAGACATTAGTGAGAATCCAAGCAATTGATATGTATTATCAAACAAAACCTTTAATTTATTGTGAAATCATTTTATTTTTTTTTTTATTTTGGCAATGTACTAATCTGATGTCAGGCTTTTTGGTTAATTGTAACACTGATTTTTCACACCTTCATATATTACTGAATATATTTCAACACTCTAATCTGTCTATCTCCATCCATCCATCCATCCATCCATCCATCCATCCAATATAGTATTTTAGCCTGAAACACCCCATTTGTGAATTTTTCATAGAATATGTCAGCTACAGACAATATAAATTATCTATTGCTATCTGTTCGCAGATACTAGCTAATTTTTTTTGTGTAAAAGGATGCAGATTCCAGAAAATAGTATAATTATTATTATTTGTATACAAAATAGGGAGGGATATATTAGACAAGTTATGACTAGGCAAGCTAAAAGAAGAATGGGCAATTGATAGTAGAAAAGCAATAATAAAAGGAATGATAAAAATTGTCTGTACAAAATTGCCAAGTGGTAATTTGGTGAAAAACTGTCCTGTTGTCCTATTTTGCCACTTAAAATTTGTTATACTCCTTGTGTTTAAAAAATATCAGCAGTACACTGCATAATTATCCAGTTAGAATTTCACACAATTCTGTTCCATTCAGATGCATACCATCGTGCTCAGAGTAGCCAAACATTGTGTGACTGATTGAAAATGTAACAAAAGATCATAAGAGACAGAATGAACAGGATGAGCTTTCATTAGTTTAACAGTGCTTTAAACATTGGTATTTGTTTTTTTATTGTAAATAAAATTGTATTCGTTATCTCATGTTTAAAAGAGTCTGATAGGAATCTAAGAATCTATACCTAAAGACCGGAAGTGAAATGCTCCCGGTTCAAACTGGATCGCCCGATCCGGTAGCGATGGAGGCGGGTTGTTCGGAGAACCGGTAGCAAAAATCCCTGCCCCCACCATTGCCCAGCTGAGCCGTGCAATCATCAGAGGCTTTTTTTTTTATTTTTAAAAGCATTTTTTCTACGACCTCTTTGGCTGAAAAAATGGTTTTAAAAGTAAAAAAAAAAGCCTCTGATGATCGCATGGCTCAGCTGGGATCATCAAAGTCTTTTAAAAGCAATTTTTCTACAACCTCTTCAGCTGAAGAAGTTATAGAAAAAATGTTTTTAAAAGGAAAAAAAGCCTCTGCCGATCAGGCAAGTCAGCTGGGATCGTCAGAGGCTTTAAAAGCATTTTTTTACAACCTCTTCAGCTGAAGAAGTTGTAGAAAAAATGGTTTTAAAAGTTAAAAAAAAATGGCCACATCCACTCAGTCATATTACCCCCACACACACCAAGCCACACCCACAGAACAAGTAGTAACAAATTTTACATTTCACTACTGCTACAGACAGATACAAAAAAAAAAGTTTTAATATAGGTAAATAAAACTTGGGTTGAAATCTAAAATAAGTGACTTGAGTGAATGCCATATGACTTTTTTTCTCTCATGAGTAACTCATTAGAATAATAAACTTTTTTTTATATTTATGTCCTCTATGCAGTAAAGGTTTCTGATTTCAATTTTCAAATAGATAAGCTATACTATCAAAATGTTATTTGAGCTGGATTGGAGTAGTCATTGTGACTTGTGCATTTAACAGAAACAAAGACATCAACTGGTTGTGACACATCAGTAAAGGAAAAGAAAGGATTTTTGGGATTTTTTAGGACAAGTAAGAAAAACAAGGTAAATGCTATATTTTTTTATTCAGCTAGTGATTTCTACTTATCTGTGTATATTTTTTCTTGTAGCTTGTATTTAGGGTGTTACTAAAATGACTCTTATTGCATCTTTGTCACAATTAAATATTGACCAAGCACATATATTAATAACTCACAATTGTAGCCCACAATCCAACACCACAGATAGGTATAGATTCATTGGTTTATAGTTATTCTTTCAGCTATCCCACAGCTATTCCTCATGCCATGGTGGTGCAGTGGTTGGAATGCAGTATTGCACGCAAACTCTGCATGCAGCCTGGAGTTTGATCCTGATGCAATTTAAGGTTGACCCAGCCTTCCATCTTCTGAAGTCAGTAAAATGAGGCCTGGATTGCTAGGGGCAACATTCTGACATTGTAAACCAGAGAGTACTGTGAAGCACTGTGGAGTGGTATATAAGTCTAAATGTTATTACTATTGCTTGATAGAGCCATATCTATTTTTATTGTGCCTAATAAATTGAATTTACTGGGACATTAGATTAAAAAAAAATCAAAGTATTTTTGGCAAATGATCCTATGAATATCAAATCAAAGTATGGCAGCTATAGGACAGTCGTAAGTTCATGTTTCAGCTCCTGTACTACATATTCAACAGTAAATAATCTAAACCCCTCCTGAACATTCTGACATTAAGTAAAATAACATCTCCTGATTTTCAAAAATAGGGCAGTCAATCTTCTTATTCCTAATACTGCTTTATATTTTCCACTAAAACTAATATATCTTTCATCTACTTCTTTTCATGGCTTTTTATCTAACTTGTAAAGATAAAGTCTCAGTGGCAAATGAAAAAACAAAGCATAAGCTGCTATCCCTCCAAAGAACTATATAAAATGAAAGTCTATGCTTTTGTTTTGAGAAATGTAGATGTGATTTTAAGAACATTTGTTAAACTATTAGTTGTTTCCTAAGCATTGTGCATATAATGTATATTATGCAGGTCAGGTATATATGTGCAGATCATACACAGAACAGTTAGTCCTTGACTTACAACCATTCATTTAGTGACCATTCAAAGTTACAATGGCAATTGAAAAAAGTGATTTATGACCATTTTTCACATGACTATTACAGCATCCCCATGGTCACTTGAACACTTGGCATCTGGCTCACACTTATAACAGTGGCAGTGTCCTGGGGTCGTGTGGTCACTTTTTGTGACTTTCTGACAAACAAAGTCAATAGGAAGCCAGATTCATTTAAAAACAATGTTAAATGGTGGTTAAATTATGTTATTAACTTAACAACTAAGATAATTTATTTAAACAATTGTGTCAACAAAGGTAATAAAATGGGACCAAACATACTTAATAACTGTCTTGCTTAGCAATAGAAATTCTCAGACAATTAAATGTTAAGAGCAGTGTTTCAAAAATATATATACAATTGTAGATATAAAGTATTAGAAACATATAATATTATGTTGTGTAAAGTATATTCATATTTCTGGTATAACATATTTAATTGTAGTATGCCTTTAAAAAATATTCTAACAGAGTTAGAAGGCACCATGGAAGTCTTCTAGTCCCACCCCCTGCTCAAGCAGGAGATCCTATACCATTCCAGATGGTTGTCCAGTCTTTTTTAAAGTTGTGTTCCATCACTGGAGCACAACTTTTGAAAGGTACAGAGAGGAACAGTACCATAGTAGGAGAGAAAATTAACCAATTTTGTTGTATACATGATGTACAATGACAATAAAGGCTTTGACTTGACTTGAGAGCATCTTTTTTTTTTTAAATTTGATTTGATTTATATGCCGCCATTCTCCAGAGACTCAGGGAGGCTTACAATGCGTTAAGCAATAGCCTTCATACTTTTGTATATTTTATACAAAGTCAGTTTATTGCCCCCACAATCTGGGTCCTCATTTTGCTTTGTCCTCTGTATTACTGCTGATTGAGGTTTATTTTTCTTAGAGATAAGCTTCCTAATATAAATCTGTCAGTTCTTTTCTAATTGAAACACAGGAGAGGCAAGGATGATGACTCTGTTCCTCACCAGAGACAGAATCATTCCAGGACTGGCTTCTGACTCCTACAAACATGCTTGTTTGGGGTGGGAATTCTGTGTACCTTTTCCTGTATTCTGTAGAGTTGGACAAGGCAAATGTATTCATCTTTCTGTGCATTAAAATTGACATATACTTTCTATGTAATAATACTATAGATTTTCTCCAGTCAAAGCTACAACTTTGATGAATGTGTAATTTTCCATTTTCTAATTGCTCCTAAGGAAAAAAAATATAATTCAGAGAATGCAAAATCTGTTGTATTCCTCTCTATCCCATGTTCAGACAAATTCCTTGTCAGGATCCATGTATCAGTTTGCCAAATAATGACCAAGCAGCAGTTGAATCTGGTTAATTGTACATTGCTTTTACAGGCTTTTCTACTGAGTTTGTTCATAGTTAAGTGTGTAATATATTTAATAAAATATATATATAATGTAGGATTTTTATTTAAGTTTCAGGCCGAAAAAGCCTCAAGAAGAAGTCTAGATCTGGGTAGTGGAGAATTTTTAAAATCCATGTTGTATCGTAAACGAAGCCTTGATGTAAGTCCTAATTTAGCCATTAGATAGTGCTATTATAATATTAAAGGATTAATTGTAGTCTATCTATTTGTTGAAAAATCCTTTGGGGGTAAACGATTCTACTCTTACCAGTGAAATTGAATTCTTTATTAATTATATTACCATGTCAGGTTGAAAGACAAAACAAAACAGGGCATGTACATTGGCCAACAGAAAAAGTGGAAAGGGATGTTCAGTACAAATTAGGCTGTTGCTATTGTTCTAAGGCTGAAGCAAAACATATGCTATGCTTCACTCCTGGTACAGATCAAGCAGTTTTCTTTCGTTCTCCAAGATAGTTTAATGGTGGTGTTGTTTTGAAAGTTTCAGGGTCTTCTGTAAAGTGTAGTTGAAGGATGTTTTTGTGTGTGTTTGTCTTGCAGTTGCTGTTGTTTCTTTAAAATTGATTTGTTTCATGCTAATTAGTATCATGACAAACACTGCTCCAGTCTCTGCTATTATGAAGCTTTACTAGATGGGGTAATGCATGGATATCACTGATAAAATGCTAGTGGTAGTAAGCATTCATATAGCATATGACTTAGTGAAGAACAACTCTGGTCTTAATTCTGCTGTTGGAAAGAGAGGATCAGCAGTTCTGCAACGGAATGCTGCTGTTGCTGCCTGACCAACTTTGCTGGCATATCTGGCAGCTTAACTCAGGTTCATCCTTCCTCTTCATTTACACTCTCTCATTTTAATAGCATCAAGTTATTTGTATTTCCTTTATTTTTAAATTAATATAATTGTGATTATTAGTTAGAAATAAGAGAAAGTAATTTGACTGATTGATTGATCAAATTTATATAGTCACCCATCTCATGTAGTTACTCTGGATGGTATATAAAATAAAATAATTCATATTGATAAAAACCAATTAAAAAGTAACCAAAATACATTAAAAAGATGAAACAGAATGGTGGAAAAATACACAGAAAGTGCATTTAATCAGTCACCATGTAACCATCTAGTAGGGCACTACAGTAGTGGCCAAAATTGTGGAAACCTTTTGGGAAAAGTGTATTTTTGAGGTTTGATGGCCAATAATACTACTTTTTTTTTTGGCGTTTCAAGATAATCATATTCCACTACTGGAATGGCCTGGGAATAGCCCAGACTTTAACCCAATTGAAAACTTATGGAGCTTTCAGTTGAGCGACCCAGCAATAAAACCCAGTTAATAGATGCAGTTATTCAATCTTGGTTTCACATTATAACAGCTGCAGAACTAAAAGACTTGATTCACTACATGGGAAGTCATTGTAAGGCCGCAATTCATGCTAAGGTTACCCAACTAAGTATTAACTGACTTGATAGTTTTTGTATATCTCATTTTTTCTACGTGTTTTGTTTTTCTTCTGTATACTGTAACATAACTGTAATAGCTAATGTAATTTCATAAAAGTTATTGCATTACATTCTTGATTAAATTATCTTTCCATTGATATATAATTTTATGCTACTACTGCAAAAAAAAAGGGGGGGTGTTATTAGCTAGTTTTAGAAAATCACTTTTCCCAAAAGGTTTCCACAATTTTGGGCACTACTGTATGTCATAAAATTGTCAGACAGTTGGCAAAAACCATGGTTTGAATGACTTCTGGAGGGCCAACATAAATAGGGTGAAATATCAGGCAGCATTTTGTTATTGTTTCAGGTAAATTTATAATAAATGGCTTTGAAATGTCACATTAATACATTTTGATGGTGGTTTGTTCATCTGATTCCAGGAAACAATGATAGTGGATTCTTCACGAAATGTATGTTCTGAAATGGTGGCACCATCATTATCTCTTGGGAATATACGAGGGACAACTTCAAGTATTGAAATGAAAAAACGGCGAGCACCTCCCATACCTGCAATTCCATCCTTTTCTGGTGGAGAAACTGACAGGGAAGAAAAAATACCAACCCTGGTAAGAAACATACATTAGAAATACAAATTGAATAATAAGTACTCAGAAAATTTCCTGATCTGCAATTGCGGGCTGGATAGAATGATCAAGAATAACCAACAAAAGCAGATAGTAGCATTGATTAATATATGATTAAATCCCCTACAAAAACATTTTAGAGAAAATAAGAAGTCACAATCTGAAATTACTACAGCATGGTCAGTATTCAGCTGAAGCAACCGCTTTTATAAGTTTTATACCTGCTCAGAAAGCCTAAATTAAGTATCAGGTTGTTTGGTGCTTGGAATTTTTGTTTTGTATGAACTTGTACGATAAGTATTGGTCTTACATTGTTTCAGAAATTTTTCCCTGTGTGGAAGAAGGCTTTGTAATAGGCTCCTTCGCATAATTTTATTGATTCTCTGGAGAACTGAAGTAACATTGGCATACATACCGGTAGGACATTCACTGTGGGGTTTTCTTTATGTGACCTGGATTTTCTGAAATGAGGTGACACGTATCACTTTGATGACCCTGTAAGGAAATCGAAACAGAACTTCTGGCTTATCACTTTGGTAGTGATACACATTAAAAAGACAAGAAAATGGAAATATCAAGGATTCACCAGAAATAAGGGGTTATATTGCTTTTTGTTTTCCTAGTCAAATGTTTTGTTCAAGATAATATGTGAAATAACATTGCTCTCTAGCATTTTTGGAATGAGATAATTTAATTTCCTGTTGACAATATACAAGACATTGCACATTCTTTTCAAGTTGATTTTATGGGCCTTGCCGCCGTTAAGATATGTATTAGCAGATATTTTATTTCTTTGGGGTAAGACTTTGTAAAGATTCCTAATAAAGTTTCGGGTTTCTTATCTATTTGTAATTTAGTAATTTGTTCTAACCATTTCTTGATGATGGACCAGAATTTCTTTGCCGCTGGGCACGTCCACCATAGGTGATAGAAAGTGCCTTATGGATTCTTGCATTTCCAACACGCCGAACTGTTTTTTGAGTTTATTTTAGCCAATCTTGTTGGTGACATGTGCCACCTATAAAACATCTTTAGCTGGTTTTCCTTGTATGCCACCGCCAGAGTTGCTTTTGTATTCATTTGCCAGAATTCTTCCCATTTATCCAATTCTATTGAGTATTTGAAATTCTGCATCCATTTAATCATTGTGTGTTTGACTATTTCCTCCTCCATCTTATACCTTAACAGAAGTTTGTAAATTTTACTGATTAGTTTCTCTCCAGAGTCTAATATGATGATATCTAATTCCTGTTTCTCCTTACATATTTGATACTTTTTTATATATTCCTTGTGTTTGGATTGTATCTGTGAAAAGGTCTACCAATCAATTTCCTTATTTAACTCTGCTTCCAGTTGCTGTTTGGATTTTAACTTTCCTCGGTGATCAATTAATTCTTTGTATCTCATTATATTTTTGGATTCTGATAAATTTGGGTGTTTTAAGGCTTCTGAGGGTGAGAACCATAACGGGATTTTTGTGTATTGTTGTTTTTTAGTTTTTAACCAAATTAATAATAATGCATGTCTAAGTATATGCCTTTTAAAGTAGGTGTGGGACTTATATTTTTCATCCCATAAAAAGGAATGCCAGCCCGCTTGCAGATCGTGACCTTCAATGGATAGTATTCTGTTATTACTCAGTTCCATCCATTTTTTAATCCATACTAGTCCTGCTGCTTGGTGGTAAAGTTCCCAATCCGGGAGTGCTGTTCCTCCTCTTTCCTTGGAATCTTGGAGTAGTTTTAATTTTATTCGTGGTCATTTTCCCTGCCAAATGAATTTGAAAATAATCTTCTTTAAGCCCACAAAGAAATTTTTCCCTAAATTAATTGGAGCCACCTGAAATAAATACAACAGTTTTGGTAATACATTCATTTTGATAGTGGAGATTCTTTCCATAAATGAAATTTGCAAACCTTTCCAATTATCCAAGTCTTTTTTAAACTGTGTTATTAGTTTATCGTAATTATTTTTTTTTATGGAAGATGTTCTTGGTGACAGCCATATACCTAGATATTTAATTTTATTAGTCACTTGAATTTGTACATTTTTTTCCAGCTCTGTCTCCTGAGTTTTTGTCAAATTTTTAACTAGTAATTTGGATTTATTTCTATTTATCTTTAATCCAGCCACCTCTCCGTAGTCTTCTATTTTTTTTAAGGAGTTTTGGTATTGTTTCTAGGGGTTCTTCTGCTATAAGTATTAGATCATCGGCAAAAGCCTGAGTCTTGTACTCTTCTTGTCTCACTTTAATTTATTTATTATTATTTATTTATTAAATGTATTTATATGCCACCATTCTCCCAAAGAACTCAGGGCGGCGAACACAAGTTAAGAAACAAGTACAATAAAATCATAATTTAATCCAAATAATTAATTAGTAGTAAATAATAAAGCACGGAATCAGTCTCAGCCTTTTAATCAACTTTTAATCCTTTAATCTATGGAATGACATAATTTAATTTCCTGTTGACAATATAAAAGACATTGCATATTCTTTTCAAGTTGATTTTATGGGTGTGTAGCAAAGAAGCGGTTCAAATCCCTAGTGCCGCGTAACGAGGTGAGCTCCCGTTACTTGTCCCAGCTTCTGCCAACCTAGCAGTTCGAAAGCATGTAAAAAATGCAAGTAGAAAAATAGGGACCACCTTTGGTGGGAAAGTAACAGTGTTCCATGTGCCTTTGGCATTTAGTCATGCCGGCCACATGACCACGGAGACATCTTCGGACAGTGCTGGCTCTTCGGCTTTGAAACGGAGATGAGCATTGCCCCCTAGATTCGGGAACGACTAGCACATATGTGCAAGAGGAATCTTTACCTTTACCTTTTACTAGCAAAGAAGATCTAGAACAAAATGTCTAGCTCTATCTTTGGAGACTCAGAAATGGAATTATGATATTTTTAATGTGTCAGACATTAAGCTTTCTTTTTAGACTTTAGATTGTTTTTTTACTTATCTTTTAATAGATGCAATAATATTTAAAAGACAATGCTTTTCTTTCTGCACCCTATAAGTTTAAGAACAAAAAGTAATTTTATGAGTCAGGATTCAGTAGTAGATATCTATTTTGATTTATTATAGAAAAATATTTTAAAATGAAAGCTATAAGCATAGAAAACATTAATTTAAACTCTTTTTCATCAAATGCAGGCAGTAATATCTTAAGTTGGTAGCTAATCAATCTAATGCTGAATCACCAAAATGGCAATAGTTTACATTATTGGGATATTTAATTGGTGGGGGGAATAGTCTGCAATCTGGGTAGAATTTTGGAGAAATAAGAGAAAACAGATGATTATCAAATGGGAAGAGAGAACAGAATAGCTGGAATGAACCTTGGAGATCTTCTAGTCCAATCCCCTGCTCAAACAGGAGATCCTATACCATTTCACACAAGTGGCTGTCCAGTCTCTTCTTTAAAACCTCCAGTGATGCAGTGCCCACAATTTCTGAAGGCAATCTGTTCCACTTGTTCAAGTTCATTGTTCTCATTGTTAGGAAGTTTCTCCTTAATTTCAAGATTGTTTCTCTCCTTGATTAGTTTCCATCCATTGTTTCTTATTCTACCCTCTGGTGCTTTGGAAAATAAGTTGATCCCTTGTTATTTGTGGCAGCCCCTCAAATACTGGAATACTGCTATCATGTCACCCTTAGTAATTCTTTTCTGTATATTAGCCAAACCCAAATCCTGCAATGTTTTAGACTCTAGTCATTTAATCATCTTAGTTGCTCTTCTCTGTACTTTATCCAAAGTCTCAACATCTTTTTTGTGGTGTGGTGTGACCAAAACTGGATGCAGTATTCCAGGTGTGGTCTTACTAAGGTTTTATAAAGTGGTAGTAATACTTCATGTGATTTTGATTCTATGCATCTGTTTATCCAACCAAGAATTGTATTAGCATTTTTGGCTGCTGCCACACGTTGTGGGATAGGGCCCATTGTTACAAGTCTGTCAAGATCTTTTTGGATCCTGAGTTTGTCTTCTGGGGTGTTGGCTATTCCTGTCATCTTCAAATTTGATGAGTTCTCCTTCTATTCCCCTCATATAAGTCATTTATGAAGATATTGAAGAATACTGGGAGTAAGATTGTACCTTATTTTCCTCCATGTAGATGTAGTACCATTAAGGACTACTTCTTGAGTACAGTTTGTCAGCCAATTACAAATCCATCTGGTGGTGATGCTGTCTATCCCACATTTTTCTACTTTATCTAGTAGTAGGTTATGGTCTACTGTATCAAATGCCTTACAGAAGTGCAAGTAAATTATACCGACACCATTCCTCAGGTCCACTAGTTTTGTTACTTTGTCAAAGAATGCATTAAGATTAGTCTGGCATGATCTGTTTTTGACAAACCCATGTTGGCTTTTGGGTATTACTTTGTTTGCTTCTAGGTGTTCCCTGATTCATTGCTTGATTATTTTTTCCAGAATCTTCCCTGGTATTGAGGTCAGGCTGATGGGTCTATAGCTTCCTGGACCTATTGTTTTTTTCTTTTTTTGAATATGGGAACTACATCAGCTCTTTTTCAGTCCTCTGGCAGTTCCCCAGTGCTCCAGGATCTTTGAAAGATAGTTCACTAGTTCTGAGATCTTGTCTGCCAGTTCCTTCAGAACCTGGGGAGTAATTCATCTGGTCCTGGTGATTTGAGTTCATCTAGGGTAGATAGGTGCTCACTTACCATTTTAACTTGTGTTCCTAATCTGTTTTTTGTGGTGCTGTTTTTGAGACCTTTGAACTATGGTGCTGGAGAAGACTCCTGTGAGCCCTTTGGACTGCAAGGTGATCAAACCAGTCAGTCCTAGAAGAGATCAACCCTTACTGCTCTTTAGAAGGCCAGATCCTGAAGATAAAACTGAAATACTTTGGCCACTTAATGAGAAGGAAGGACTCACTGGAGAAGAGCCTAATGCTGGGAACAATTGAGGGCAAAAGAAGAAGGGGGACAGCAGAGAATGAGGTGACTGGATGGAATCACTGAAGCAGTTGGCATGAGCTTAAATGGTCTCCCCGGGATGGTAAAGGACAGAAAGGCCTGGAGGAAAGTTGTCCATGGGGTCGTGATAGGTCGGACACAACTTTGCAACTAACAACAACAGCAAATATAGGTTTTATTTTGATATTCTTTAAAGTTGTAAGTAAAATTTTCCCAAACAACTGCTTTTTATCCCCCCGAAACATAGATTCTCCAACAAGGATATCTCCATAGCACTTGTTGCTCAGTAAGTTTGGGACACAATGTCTAGTTGCATGAGTAGCTCTATTCTGCAAAGTCCATCAACTTTCTTGAGAAGGTTCAATTCATTAATGTCTTCTTCAGCCTCTTCTAGAAAGAAGACTCTCCAGTCTTCAAACAAAATTCTCTTTCAAGTCTGTTAACAGTGAATTAATTTCCAATCCATGGCTGATTTAATTACTATTTATGGTTTGAAATCATTATGAGTTTTATCAAACTTTTGATTTAATTTTTCAGGTAAAACTTTTAGAAAAACTAATAAAATACAAAATTATTAGAATAAAAAGTAGTCATACTGTAGTCAGGGACTACCTATATTGGTGTTATAATTATGCTGTTTTTATAATACACAACTATGAATCTTCGTGAAATGTGTATGCTGTGTATATGTGTCTCTATGTCTTATATGTGTTGTATCTACCTGTCTGCTTGCTTGCCTCTCTGTTTGTCCTGGAAGATAGCAGAAATCTCCTCCCCCACTTTCAAGTATAGAACATTTAATCATGGATTTATTTATGCAATTAGAATTCTATATTTAAGTATGAGGGGAAAGAGGAGTACCTACTATCATTAGACACACATGCTTCCTATTTTAAAATGACCCTTCGATTGAAATTTATATTTACATTAAGTAGTTAAGCAGCAAGGTTGTTTCACTATTTTAAAGAATATTAATAAAGTGGGTCAGTAGAGATAGGAGGTTAAATTTCTCTAATCTGACAAAAATCAGGCATTTTATGAATTTTATTAATAAAATAATAAATTTTTATAATTTATTATTTTATTAATTTATAATATATATTGTATATATTATACATTATATAACATATACATTATATTATTAATTTAATATTAATAATATAATATTTAATAATATTAATTTATTTTTAAAAATAATTTATTATTATTATTAAAATAAATATTAATTTATTTTATTAATTTATTTTTATTTAATTTATTTTTATTAATTTATAATATATAATGTAACACCTATTCTACTAAGACGTTGGTATAGTTATAGCATAATAATAAACTTTGTAAATATCAAATATAAATCCAATACAAATTTTAATCAATAATACAAAAATAACAAAGAAAATAAAATGACAACAATGCTATAATAACATAACTGTCAAATTATAGCAAAATGAGTGTTGAATTTGTACTGACCGACAGAACATTTTAGAGTTTGTATCTCTTCAGAAAAGAAACAATTGTACCTTCTGCTCCCTAATAGAAAGGTCTGTCACAATGATCTTAAATTCCTAGCAGTCTTTCATCTTATTTGCTCATAATGTTACATAAATTCATACATTGTTCATGTATGAATGAACCTACAATATTAAAAAAAATTCATTGATATTGTGCACTCATGACAGTGTGCTTAAAGTAACGCCAATATAAAGTTAAGTTTAAGACATTAAAAGTATTATTTCTCCATACAAATTTACCAAAGGAAAAGTATTAATAACACTGAACAGGCATAGTTGCTAAGCATAGAAAATAGTATAAATAAAAGGGCAATTTTTATATTATTTATATTTATATATTATTTTATATTAGAAAGATGTGCAGAAGGAGGTCAAGATTGGGCCATGCTTTTTAATTATAAGTTATCTTGACTCAGTGACAAGGTTGCGTGAAATGGTTGAGTTTTTCTGTTACAAAACTGTTCAGGTAGTAAAATTAAAAACATAAGAATTGTGAGGACTTGCAAAAGGATCTCTCCAAACAAGTAAATGGCCTTTAAAATGTGCAATTGCAGCTGGAAAGCAACGTCTCATATATACAGGTAGTTCTCATTTAGTTACCCCAATTGGGACAGCGACTCAGTCATTAAGGGAAGTGATTGCTAGATGAAATCATAACATTACTTCAACTTTTCTTCGCTTGTACCAGGTCTGCATATTTAAGGATTGTTCTCAAAGTTCCTTTTTCATTGCCAACATAACTGCTAAATGGTCATTAAAAAGGCAATTGCTAAATGAGGACTACTGTGTATTATTAATATCTGAACTGGAAAAAACTGATCAGGAAAAGATATTGTAATCACAGTGGATATGAAAATGTCAGATCAATCTAAGGATGCTGTGAGAATTGTAAAGTCCAGGCTTGGAAGCATTAAGAAAGAAATTGAAAATTTTGTAATTTTTTCATATAAATATATAAGATTATAAACAGTTCTAATCATTACCACTCAACATGTAAAGGAAAATATTTATGTGCATACATATATGTATGTATGTACAATATGAACTTGAATGTATGTATATAAAAGAAAAATTTATAAGAATTCTCTATGAGATAATTTAATTGTGGTAAAAACAAAGACAGACATAAAATGTGCATGGCATGAAAAATTTAAGATTTTTTGCCTCTCTTCCATTGAAATTAAACAGACAGAGGGAGATTCAGAACAAAATATCTGCATACATGCATAATAAAGATATGGATTTTTTTCCCCTTAAGTGTTACAACGGTCATTATTGTAGATAGTTTGAAAAAAATTAAATGGCTTATAACAGTATAGGATAGCTTACTAGTTTCATTTTACCGATGCTCCTCTATCACTAGCTAAACAGATTAAAATAATATTCATTAAAAATACCCAAGTTCAGTTACTGAAATTGTTGAGATTTTCTCTGTACAATCTCACTATTAAATCTCAGATTTACTTCCATTTACGGAAGTCAGTTTGCATCACCATATATTTTCTCAGGCATTGAAATGTAGAGACCTCACTGGTCTGAGGATATTTGTTTTGGCGGAAAAAATTCCCCATCTTCCTCTTTTTCCCTAAATAGAATCCAGTTTTCTTTTTTGCCAACTTCCTGTAAGAAAAACAGAAAAAAACACTCCAAACATATTCAGAAACTTCCAATATGTAATATGTGGATTCGGGATTCCTATAATTTCCCACTACTGTCAAGGGTAGGCACAGGAGGAGCAGAGGAATGTTATTTTCCTTAAATGGAACTCATCCACCTTCTCTCTGATAAATTAGAACATACAGAATTGTCCTTTTAGTCCTTCATCTCATCCAGCAGTACTTACAATTATTAGAAATGAATATTGTTTGTGTTTTCCACAGTTAAAAATTCAAACACTGCGCTCATACTGGCAATGGTTGGCACAAGACTGTAATGCAGGGACAGATAGAAGGAAAAAGAAGAGGGCAATCAGCAGAGTGGATGATTCACATTGGTGATGAGGGCACTGTTGAAAGAACAGGTTTGGAATAGGTCATCATGAAGAAAACATATGTGATCACTAGAGTAAAAAATGACTTGATGTAATCAGTCAGTCAACTATAATTACAATCCCTGGATATTTTACCGTCGATATTGTAAATGTGTTGCAATACATAATCTTTCTGAGAAATATTATAGTTTGCCTTAAGGAATCTTTCATATTTCACACTAGTTGTGAAAGATTCTGAAGTAAATTAGTTGTCACTTCAGATAACATTTTCTTAAACAACCTAATTATATAAATTAATTTGTGAAATATAACTGACCTTTCTTCCTTGCAAATATATCAAACAAAGCTAAAGCTCCATGCCATTGTTACTTAACTTTTTGAGTTAGTAATATTTTTAATTCTGCTGCTGAGCCAGAATTCCACCATCTATCCCTTCATCATCCTGATGATGCAACTGCTGTGTCTGTCTATGGAGATTCTCAGTCATCCAGGTCATGGCTGTCCCAAAGGTATTCTTGGAACAGAATATTTTTTCAAGAGGCAACTGGAGTTTCTGGTTTTTCTTTGAAGACTTTTGCTTTTCATCCAAGAAGCTTCTTCAGCTCTTCTTCAGCTTCTTGGATGACAAGCAAAGTGTCTTCAAAGAAAAACCAAAAAATCCAGTTGTCTCTTGAAAAAGCACCTTTGGGACAACTGCTTTGTCTGTTTCATGACAATGCCTCAGGGTTTTATTGCTTCATTTTGCTAGTGGGTATTCTGAAATTAACCAAAACAATATTTGTGGTGTTCTCTTTAAGTTACCAATTAGATTGTTTTATCTTTTGCTTTAAGTCCCCAAATTAGATGGATGATTAATGAGAAATTTATTGAATAAGTTAAATCTTTGGATGTCAGACCTGAACAATGAGGCCACATGGGAATTTAATTAGCTGATTTATTGCTCAAGTCTATATTGAGCCTGGGTGAGACTAGATAAAGTTCAACAGCATTTGCGTGTGTGTGTGTGTGTGTGTGTGTGTCTGCTCTCATGTAGATTCACTCTCACATAGGTCCCATGTAGGGATTCTAGACTAATTTCCCATTTGACTCCTCCCTTGACTTGACCAGGCTCTCTCCCCTATGTTGGGTATTTAGTTTTTGTCTTCCAGCTGCTGGTCAATTTCAAGTGAGAATGCTTCATACAAGCATTGTATGAAAAGCATTGAAAAGCAACTGTTGCATTTTTAAATTTGCAAATCAGTTTGAAAATAACTATGCCCTAGCAGCCATTAAGATATTTAAAGCCATGCATATAATGATATATGCATTCAGCTGTGTATTTATAAGGAAATCCCAAGCTTAGAAGTCCGTGACAGTGAAACAGTCATTCCTCACTTGACTTCTAATGCTTAAGTGTGGATAGGCTTAGGCTTGAGGGCTTGAGTAAGACTCTGCTGACTCAAATTCTGGTTGAAGCATGTGTTTGAGGGAGGGGCTTCCCTGGTCCATTTCATCCTGCTAGATAAGATTTGGCTCTAAAGAGACAAATTAATAGTAACTTAGCATATTCTGATCTTGCTTGCACCTTCTGCTTTTGATCTGGATTAAACTCGGGCTGAATCAAAATAGGATTTTGACTAAAATATTTAATAGATCCAATATTTCCTATCTTTTCTACAGCATCATTTTCCTGTGTCCTTGAACAGTGCCCCTAGATAAAAATGTATCCTATATCATGGCATTAGCTGGGGTACTACTTCTTTGAATAACAATTGGTAGATATGCATATCATCCATATAAAAGCCACCTTGTCTGTGCTGAGCTATGGATATTGTATCTACAACATCCAGTATGTGCTATTATAATTCCACTTACATATCCAAAAGAGACAATTGGGTGTACTAGTTAAGGCTAGAAAATGGGAAATCATGAGTTCTAGTCCCATCTTAGACACAAAGCCAGCTACGTAACCTTGGGCCAATCATATTTTTTCAGTCCCGGGAAGCAGCAGTGGCAAATCACTTCTTAAAACCTTTGCCAAGAAAACTACAGTGACTTGTTCTGCCAATTGTCAAATATCTGGTGCCAGAGGTACAAAAAGAAGTATCCAAAGATGATTAAATTCATAGTTTCAATAGTAAATTTTAATTGTTGTTGTGACTATGACATTTTGTTTCTATTCAATTCTCAGAAACTTCTAAAAAGTTTAGAAAATTCATATTACTAGCTATTTATAGCATAAATTTCTTTGTAAATCTAGTTTAATAAAAAAATCAAGAATTGATTAAGAGAATGCTATTTTAATCAAAGTTTTTTCAGATTAGATTACAATTCATATCACTACTCATTGTAGATGAAAGTATCTGACAAAATTTGAAAAAATTACACAATGGTTTTTAATAATTAGTTTTAATGTTTCATGGGTCATTTTCCTGTGGTACTATAAAGTGATACAAATCAATTCCTTCATTGTTTTTAAATATTACAATTGGTATAAGAACTACTAATACTTATAATACTTGTATTATAGTATTGAATTTGAAGTTCTTTACTTTTATAGCAAGAATATTTAAAAGCATTGGAAAACAACACTGGCTGGAAAAACTAACATAACTGCCAAGAGTTTGGAAAAATACCTTCCACTAGATTTTATATATGTATGTTTTCATTTTTTTAGTTGCATCATTTATTTCTAATAGATAACTTTCCCCATGAAATTGGCTTTTTGATAGAATAATTGATTGTAGACATTTATAATTATCATTTTATAAATGTACTTATATATATCTCAACTATGCATGCGTTTTAAAAAAACGTTTTATGTGGTTCATTTTTATGGGTTTCTTGTTTTTGTTTTCTCCATGTAGTTGCATTGTTTTGCTGATCAATGTCTGTTTAAATAAAATGAAGTCTGCTAATGAGTTATCAAAAATAGTGAAAGAGTGCTGAGAACAGTGAGGAATTTATTGCATTTGGCAAGAGGTGTTTATAACAAAGTTGGGTGGGCAATTGCTTCAGATGATGTTGTTAAGGCTTGATTTTTTCATAAAAGAAGCAGCCAACCATAACAAATTGTTTTCAACTTCTATTGTTTTGCTTTCTACCAATATGAAAAAGAAACACAATGTTCTTTGTGTTTTGCTACTTCCAGTAAGCCTTCTGTAACTATAAAGTCTTGCAAATTGTGTTCCACCAATTTTATGAGCAAGCTTTTACTATATACACATTTTAAAACTTTTAAGGAAGCCTTTTAACTCATTTCACATGATCATGACTACATAGCTCTTCACTTCATTACAGAACAGCTGTTTGCCAAATCACCATTGCAAAAAAATGGAGCACACTGCTTTATACCTTTCTATAAAAGCGGGTTTGTTACCTAAATACCATTCATGCTGTGCTTTAGGTATAATTTTATAAAATTATAAATATTTAATTTTTTGTGTGTGTATGTGTACACAACACATACACAAACACACACACACACACACACACACACACACACACTTCAGGAGATTGAATAGAATAACAGAGTTGGAAGGGACCTTGGAGGTCTTCTAGTCCAACCACTTGCTTAGGCAGGAAACCCTACACCCTTCAGACAAATGGTTATCTAATCTCTTCTTTAAAACTTCCAATGTTGGACTTTTACAACTTCTGCATTTACAACTTCAGGAGGCAAGTTGAATTGTTCTGTCAGGAAATTTCTCCTTAGTTCTAAGTTGCTTCTCTCCTTGTTTAGTTTCCACCCTTTGCTTCTTGTTCTACCCTCAGGTGCTTTGCAGAATAGTTTGACTCCCTCTTCTTTGTGACAACCCTTGAAATATCAGAACACTGCTATCATGTCATCCTTAGTCCTTCTTTTCATAAGACTAGACATATCCAGTTCCAGCAATCGTTCTTTATATGTTTTATCCTTGAGTCCCCTAATCATCTTCATTGCTCTTCTCTACACTTTTTCTAGAATCTCAACATATTTTTTACATCATGGCGACCAAAATTGAATACAATATTCCAAGTGTGGCCTTACCAAAGCATTATAAAGTGGTATTAACATTTCACATGATCTTGATTCTATCCCACTGTTTATGCAGCCTAGAACTGTGTTGGCTTTTTTGGCAACTGAATTGTATTTAAGTGATTGTCCACTAGGACTCCTCTCCTCTAAGATTCCTCTCACAGTCACCACTATTGAGCAAGGTACCACATATACTCTACCTATCCATTTTCTTTTTCTTGCCTAAATGTAGAACCTTACTTTTTTCACCATTGAATTTTATTAGAGAGCGTGCAATGTTCATGTCTGTCAAGATCCTTCGGTATCTTAAGCCTATCTTCCAGAGTGTTGGCTATTCCTGCTAGCTTGGTGTATCTGCAAATTTGATGAGTTCCCCATCTATCCCCTTGTCCAAATCATTGATGAATAGATTGAAGAGTACTTGGGTTAAAAGAAGAGCCCTGGGGTATCCCACTGCATACCTCTCTCCATGTATATGCACTTCCATTGAGGACTACATGTTGAGTGAGGTTGGTCAGCCAGTTATGAATCCATCTGGTGGTGATGCTGTCTAACCCACATTTTTCTACTTTATCTAGTAGTAGGTTATGGTCTACTGTATCAAATGCCTTACAGAAGTGCAAGTAAATTATACCGACACCATTCCTCAGGTCCACTAGTTTTGTTACTTTGTCAAAGAATGCATTAAGATTAGTCTGGCATGATCTGTTTTTGACAAACCCATGTTGGCTTTTGGGTATTACTTTGTTTGCTTCTAGGTGTTCCCTGATTCATTGCTTGATTATTTTTTCCAGAATCTTCCCTGGTATTGAGGTCAGGCTGATGGGTCTATAGCTTCCTGGACCTATTGTTTTTTTCTTTTTTTGAATATGGGAACTACATCAGCTCTTTTTCAGTCCTCTGGCAGTTCCCCAGTGCTCCAGGATCTTTGAAAGATAGTTCACTAGTTCTGAGATCTTGTCTGCCAGTTCCTTCAGAACCTGGGGAATAATTCATCTGGTCCTGGTGATTTGAGTTCATCTAGGGTAGATAGGTGCTCACTTACCATTTTAACTTGTGTTCCTAATCTGTTTTTTGTGGTGCTGTTTTTGATAGATTGGACTCTTTTTACCTTTTGTGTAAAGACAGATTCAAAAAATGAGTTAAGTAGTTCTGCTTTCTCCCTGTTGCTTGTCACCTTCTTGCCAAGTTGTTGGCAGGTGGAGGCAAATTATTCCGCTGATTAATTGTTCTAACTGTCAGGAAATTTGAGGGGCTCCTACAAAAATGAGGGAGTTAATCTATTTTTCCAAAGCATCAAAAGGCATGATAAGAAACAATGGATGGAAACTAACCAAAGAGAGAAGCAATTTAGGACTGAGGAGAAATTTCCTAAGGATGAGACCAATCAACCAACGGAATACCTTGCCTTCAGAAGTTGTGCTCCATCACTAGAGGCTTTCAAAAAGAGTGAGGGAAGTACACCCGAAAAGGACAGTGCCAGGAACCACTAAACCAATCCAGAAAATTTAAAACAGCCATTCCCCCCTTTTTAAAAAAAGTCAAAACCCCAAAGCAAATGTTCCAGCTGAGAGGGAAACTAAGCGCAGGGCTCATGCTAGTTGAAAGCCTGGGCATGCTACCATTAACCTTTCCAATTCTATTATTCTAGGTTCTTTATGTCCTAAATTGGGTGCTTCACAGCAGAAAGAATACAGCTGGCTAGACCACACATGCATTAAATTCATAGCCTGTATGATGAAGCTGCATCATTGTCCCCTCCTGTATCTTTTTTCCCCCAGGAAGAAACAAGTAGCCAACATTGCAGCAGCTATAAAGGGTCTTGGGGGAACTCCAGGGAGTAATAGCTGATCACAGAAGTGTTACTTAATACCCTTTATAATGAAAATGTTTATAATCTTGTCCTTCCTGAAGGGAAGAAGTTAATCCCATCCCTAGATGGGTGATTGATGGGTTCCCCTGCCCTAATCTTGTCAATTTCTGTTGTTTATTGACTTTATTCAAGGCATGTGTGGGTGGCATTCCAGCTGCAACTGTAAAGTGGTTCTTGGCTGTCTACCCGGAGCTATTAACTGAAGGGAGAGAGAAGGGGAAAAAAAACACTCTTGCACTTTATTTTCAACCTGTTCTCCAAACTCCACAAGAAATTAACTAACGGTTTTGGCGAACCAGTGAGAACCGACTGAATCCCACCACCGATCCCACATTGTGTATCTGCTCATTCTAGAAGAGTTTAATCTTTCTAAAAAAGGAAAACTGTCTATCTGAAATTGTGATAGTAAATACCACCGTCTTCTCTGGATTCAGTTTTAACTTATCTTTCACCTAATTGCTAATATAGGCAGCCATTTAGGGAGACAGACTAAAGATGTCCCCCCCCCCCCCCAAAAAATGAATTGATTATCATCAACCTACTCTGTCCAAGTTCTCTAGATCATTTATTCTCCATGACATCACAAAGCCATTGGAAGGCAGAAAACTGGTCAGGGAAGCAATTGGGCCCTGAGATAACAAAGGAATGAAAGCAATGTTCAAGGATGATACAGAGATTGCAGAAAAAATGAACACATTCTTTGTGTACTAAATTATACTAATTCTGTTCCTATACTGACTTTTCCAGGGAACATATTGGAGCAACTAGTGGTAACAAGAAAACTCAGTGTGAATTAGTGAAACAGATGTTAAACTAGGATCAGAGACACTGTTTAATTGTAGACTCAACCATAGAAGTTCACTGGATCTTTCAGCACACTGTATCACAAAGGGCGGTTGGGAAGAAAAACTAGAAGAGGGAATGCCATGTTCATCACCCTGAGCTCCTGAAGGGAAAGTGGGTTATGATATAATTTTATCAATATTTTTTTCTTCTTAGGAAATGATCTGATTTTAGACAATAAATTGAATGAATTTGCAGGTAATACTAACTATTAAAGTTGGTAAAAGTGAAAAGAGATTGTAAAACTTCAGAAGGATGTTTATAAACTGAATGAATGCTCATCCATATGACAAATATGATTCAGGGTTCCTTGGTGCTTTCTCAGCTTGCTTGTTTTCTTACAAACATTTCATTACCCTAACTAGGTAACATCATGCAAAGCACAGGTAGGTAATTAGGTAATTATGTTACCTAGTTAGGGTAATGTAATGTTTGCAAGAAAACAAGCAAGCACAGAGAGCACCAAGGACCCCTCATTTCAACCCTGAAGTACAAATATTTTCCTTTAAATATGATTCAGTTTAAACAAATGTAAAAGTCATGCACATCAGGACAAACCCCCCTAACTTGACATATATCCTGATATAGGGATGAAATCCAACAGGTTCTGACAGGTTCTGGAGAACCGGTAGCAGACATTTTGAGTAGTTTGGAAAACCAGCAAATACCACCTCTGTCTGGTCTCAGAGTGGGTTGGGAATGGAGATTTTGCAATATCCTTCCCCCAGGACTGGGGAGGGAATGGAGATTTTGCCGTATCCTTCCCCTGGAGTGGGGTGGGAATGGAGATTTTGCGGCATCCTTCTCCTGCCATGCCCACCAAGCCACACCCCTGCCCACCAAGCCACACCCACAGAACCGGTAGCAAAAACATTTGGATTTCACCACTGCCCTGATGAGATTTGAGATGTCTGTAAATGATTGGGGGGGGGGCGGGGCAGGAAATCTGGTGTTATAATTGATGATTTGATGAATATTTTGACTCACTGCAGATGTTGTAAAAAAGAAATTCCAAACCAGGAAGGAAAAGGACTGAAAATAAATTGGTCAACCTGGCAAATCCCATATATGCATATATCTATGGGTACATAGATAGATGCATACCTATGCATATGCATATTGGAGAAAGGCAGCATACAAGTTGAACAAATAAATACATTTGCCCATGAAATACTGGATACACTTCTGATGATCACAATTGAAAAACCAAAAAAATTGCAAGAAGGCAAATAAAATAGTGGAATTATCATTATCCCTTCTATGTGAGAAAAAGCTGATTGAGAGTTTTCAACTAAAAAATGACTAAGGAGTATACATATAATCAAGGTTTATAAAACATGTATACATGGAAAATGTGGATGGTTAATCCAGGGGAATTATTAAAGTTTAGAATATACAAAATACATTTCTTTTTTACATATTGTATAATAAATAAGGTTAATAACTTTAGATGGGGAGTGATGATATACACGGCAGGCAGTTCTACTGAGGGTAGTTAATCTTGGAAATGTAATGTTATTGCCAGTTTAGAGAAGGATGTTTTCAAGTACTAGCTGCTTGAGTATAGGATTATTTAATGCCTTTGTCTCTAGTAGAAAATGGCACTGAAAACAAAAGGCTCAAATATTGACCTATTAAAATTTCTTCAAATATACAAAATATGTAATATATGCCCACATATTTTTTTCTGTCTTTACAGATGTCTCAAAGTTCAGTGCAACTTGAAGTAAAAAAGCCAAAGAGACGTGCTCCTCCTCCACCAATTCCTAAAAGGCCAAACAGATTTGAAGAAATCGAAAGTAAAAGACAAAGTACAATCGGTAAGGGTGACTAGTTTTGACACTAGTGCATGTGATCTTTGCTGCTTTGCAGGTTGTGTGATGCATCAACAGTAATCCTAAATTTACAAAATATTACTACTAACATAACAGAATGAAAGTCTGGAAACAATTAAGTATTTGATCATTTACTTATTTTTAATAGTAATGTTATTAAAATTTTAATTCAAAATATTTTTTGAATATTTAATTCAAAAAAGAAAAACAAGAAACAGTGCAGGAAAATAGAAAGAAAACAAGGGTATAGTTTCCTTCTTCCTTTATCACAAGTATAAACAATTTTAGGAACTTACCACCTTTCCTTAAAATATAACCAGTCATCATTTCTCATAATCCATTTATTATCTATAAACAAATATTTCCAGCTTTCACTCCTGATCAGCAAAAATCCACTAAGGATTACCAGAAACAACAATATATCTATTTGAATAGTTAATGATCAGATGAAGCACCATTTACTTTTAACAATCTTGATTTTTAGTGCTTTCAATAATATCCTAGAACTTGATTTTTTAAAAAAATTCCTCTGTCCTTCTTCACAGTTCTTCAAAGCTTTAACATGTCTTTCTTGCAAATTGATTTAATGCATAATTAAATCAAGTATGTGCAAATTTGTATGATGTATGTTAATACTTAAAGTGGCTTAAACATTTTTTGCACATTTGAATATATTTTTGAAATATATTATGTGCTAATATAATATTTCAGTACAAGACTTATTCTCAAGAAAGGTGACAAATGATTTTGTATTCTTTGAGTGTAACTAAGTAGAAATTGGCATGTTTTACTTAGCTAGACAAAGCCATAGTATTTGAACAGTATTTATTGAATAGTATTTATTGATTGGAAAGTTCTTAGTTAACACTAATATTAAAATATTAAGATCCATGAATATGGATAAATTTAACTGATTTTAACATTTTGTGATCTCATGCACCAAAACACAGGAAACAACAACAAAAAAATTCTGCATATTTGTGCAGCTATCTGAAACTCCCATTGTTAGACAGTTTATACAACTGGTAGAAAAAAATAAATAATTCTGGCACAAATGATGCATTTGGCTAAAAATTTAACAAGCTTAATGAAGCAGAAAATTTTCTTATGATTATTTAGATTTATGTTCGATGAACTTGTTATCTTTTTCATGGGTTTTTAAATCTGATATATGATTTCAGTCAATCAGTCAGATTAGAGCTGGAGGTCGAAGTCTTCTAGTCCAACCCCCTGCTCAAACAGGAGACCCTATACCATTTCAGACAAGTGACTGTCCAGTCTCTTCTTAAAAATCTCCAGTGATAAAAATTCCACAACTTCTGAGGGCAAGCTGTTCCACCGGTTAATTGTTCTCACTGTTAGGCAGTTTCTTCTTAATTCCAGGTTGCTTCTCTCCTTGATTAGTTTCCATCCATTGTTTCTTGTCCTGCCCTATGGTGCTTTGAAAAGTAAGTTGACTCCCTTCTCTTTGTGGCAACCTCTCAAATACTGGAATTCTGCTATCATGTTCCCCAAGTTCTTCAACTGTTCTTCATATATTTTTGTCTCCAGGCCTTTAATCAGTTGCTCTATTCCCTCATCTAAGTCATTTATGAAGATATTGGGTCTAAAATGGAACCTTGTGGTAGTTCTTACTTCTTTTCATATAGATGTAATATCTATAAGGATGACTCATTGAGTACGGTTTGTCAGCCAGTTACAAATTCATCTAGTGGCGATGTTGTCTATCCCACATTTTTCTAGTTTACCAAGAAGAACTTTTTTTCTTTTTTTAATTTGATTTATATGCCGCCCTTCTCCGGAGACTCAGGGCGGCTTACAATGTGCTCAGCAATAGCCTTCATCCTTTTGTATATTTATACAAAGTCAGCTTATTGCCCCCACAACTGGGTTCTCATTTCACCTACCTTAGAAAGGATGGAAGGCTGAGTCAACCTTGAGCCTTGGCGAGATTCGAACCCTGCAATAATTGCAGGCAGCTGGTCTTAATAACCAGCTTAATGACAGGGTGCCTTAAACCCCTGTACTACCAAGGCTCTTGTGGTCTACTTTGTTGAATGCCTTGCTGAAGTCTAAGTATACCATGACCACAGCATTTTGCTGATCTACTAATTTTTTTTTAATTTTTTTTTTATTTGATTTATATGCCGCCCTTCTCTGAAGACTCAGGGCGGCTTACAATGTGCTCAGCAATAGCTTTCATCCTTTTTGTATATTTTATACAAAGTCAGCTTATTGCCCCCACAACTGGGTCCTCATTTCACCTACCTTAGAAAGGATGGAAGGCTGAGTCAACCTTGAGCCTTGGCGAGATTCGAACCCTGCAGTAATTGCAGGCAGCTGGTCTTAATAACCAGCTTAATAACAGGGTGCCTTAAACCCCTGTACCACCAAGGCTCTTAGTTACTTTGTCATGGAATGAATAAGATTGTTTGGCATGATCTGTTTTTGAAAAACCCCATATTTATTTATTTATTGATTGATTGATTGATTATTTAAATTTATATACCGCCCTTCTCCCGAAGGACTCAGGGCAGTGTACAGCCAAAAATAAAAACATAAAAATATAAAATTTAAAACAATTTAAAAGTATATTAAATAAATTTGGCCCATATTGAGTAAAAAAACCCTTTTTTAAAAAAAACGAATTAAAAACAATTAAAAGAGCTATGCCAGCTCTTAAATTATAACTAAAAGCTAATGTTGGCTTTTAGTTATAATTTATTTGTTTCTAGATGTTCACAGATCTGTTTTTTTTTTTATTATCTTTTCTAGTATCTTCCCAGCTATTGATGTTAAGCTGATTGGTCTGCAATTTTGTGGGTCTGGTTTTTTTCTCTCTCCCCCCTTCCCCCTTAACTCATTTCCAATCTTTTGGTACTTCCCTGATGTTCCAGGATTTTTGAAAAATATGGTACAATGGTTCTGCTACCTCTTTTGGAACTCTGGGATGTAATCTGTCAGGTCCAAGTGATTTATATTCCTCAAGACCAGATAGGTGTTCCCTAATCATTTTCTTGCTTATTTTAATTTGTGTTTCTAGTCTGTCTTTTACAGTTATGTTTTTAGTAGATTGGAGTAGAGTTTCTTTTTGCGTGAAGACTGATGCAAAGAATGAGTTAAATAGTTCTGCTTTCTTTCTGCTGCCTCTTACTTCCTTGCCATCTTTTCTTTTAAGTGGACCTACTATTTTCTTGTTATTTATATGTTGAAAGAAACATTTTAAAAATTATCTTTGACTTTTATTGCAAGTCTTTGTTCATTTTGAGCATTTGCTCTTTTGAGTTCATCTTTGCAGTTTTAAGCTGTCTGCTGATATTCTGTTTCCATTCCATTCTCTTTGCATTTTTTATACTTGTCCTTTTTGTTTTCAGTTTATCAGAGAGATCATTGTGCAACCAGGCTGGTTTCTCCTTGGATTTCTTGTGTTTATGTTTCAGTGGTATTGTACTGGACTGGGCTTTTATGATCATATTTTTCAGTTTCCCATGCTTCTTAAGTTGTTTTCTCCTTTAGGATGTTTTTTTGTTTTTTGTTTTAAAAACAAAACTTTATTAAACATATAAAAGTAAAATACTATACTATATATATACAAGATACATATATATTAATACAAATGACAATACATAAAAAGAAAAAGGGACTTTGGACACGTCCATTATCTTATTAATGGTGCATATTTGTTAATTATTATTATCATACAAAATTTTTCATTTACTCTCATTTCTGCTAGTTATCCAATCATACCACCTATTCCATGCTATATAATATTTTGAGTCTACCTTGTCCTTCATTTCAAATGTTAGTTTGTCCATTCCGCGCAATTATAGATTTTTTGGGATTATCAATTGATCTGTTGGCAGTTGGTCAGTTTTCCAATATTGGACAAGCGCCAATCTGGCTGCAGTGACTATGTGTAATATTAAATACTTTATTTCTTTCCTATAGTTTTTTAAAAATCATCCCTAATAGGAAAATCTCTGGTTTAAGTTCTATTTTTTCTGATGTTATTTTTATTAGCCAAATTCTTACTTTTCCCCAATACTTCCTAATTTTTGGGCAAAGCCACCAGATGTGGAAGAAAGTACCCTGTGCCTGTTTGCACTTCCAACAGATTGGATTTAAATTTGAATACATTTTTGGTAATCTCGAAGGGGCCAGATACCATCTATACCACATTTTGTATTGATTCTCTTTATAAACCACTGACTTTGTTATAATATAGTTATTTTCCCACACTTTTTCCCAGTCCTCCAATTCTAAATTATGCCCAATATTTCTTGCCCATGCTATCATTTATCCCTTTACTAATTCCTCTGCTAGATCAAATTCCAATAGATATTTGTAAATTTTTGAAATCAATTTTTCTTCCGTGGCTTCTAAAAGTTTTATCCAACCGATTTGGTTTTAATTCAATTCCTCCTTGCTCTTTGATCCTTTTTATATCTTGTTTTTTATCTGAATATAGGGACACCAATCTATCTGTATCCCTTGATCTCTGAGTTCCTCTTGTGTTTTTAATGTTCCTTGAGAATCCAAAATTTCATAGTATCTTACCATTTTTCGAATTTCTAAGATGTTGGGGTGTACTCCAGGCACCACAATGGGTGCCTCCATTGTGGATAACCATCCAGGAACTTTCATATAGTGTTTACTTTTAATTTCTTGCCATGTATACATTAATGAATCTCTTAATATATGATTGCTTTAGGATTTTCATTCATGGAATTTTTCTTACGCGCTCTCTGAGTTTGTTAAAATAGCTCTTTGAAAGTTTAAGACTCTGGCTTGATTATGTTCTATTGCTTGTGTTTGCATTATATTGAACTCCAATATGATGTGTTCACTCTCACTTAAAGTTCTGGCAAGTTCAACTTTCTCTATCACTTCTTCTCTATTAGTAAGAATTAGGTCCAAGATAGCTTTTCCTCTAATTCTCTCCTCTACCTTTTGGATGACAAAATTGTCAGCTAGGTTGGTTAGGAATCTGTTAAATCTCCCATTTGCTTCAGAATTTGTCTCCCAGTTGAAATCAGGGTAGTTTATTTATTTATTTATTTATTTATTATATTTCTATATCGCTTTTCTCCCGTAGGACTCAAGGAGGTGTACAGTCAAGAAAAATATAGACACGCAAACATCATAAAATTGCTGATTAAAATTATTACTTAGTTTGGTCCATTAAATAAAACCCAGAATTAGATAACATTTAAAAAATCATTCACATGTTCGTATGTTTAGCCCCGCCTGTTGGAACATCAGTGTCTTGAGGGCACGGCAGAAAGCACGGAGATCAGGGATATTCCGTATCTCCAGGGGCAGTTCATTCCAAAGGGTTTGACTGACAGTACCCTGAGTAGTCCCTCCCTGTGAGAACGAACTGGTCGGTGGGAGGCTATTGGTGGCAAAAGACAGTCTCGTAGGTACCCAGGCCCTAAGCCATGGAGCGCTTTAAAGGTGATAACTAACACCTTGAATCACACCCGGAAGACCACCGGGAGCCAGTGCAGCTCGCGTAGGAGAGGTGTTACATGGGCGTAACGAGCTGCGCCCATAATCACCCGCGTGGCTACGTTCTGGACCAGTTGGAGCCTCCGGGTGCTTTTCAAGGGGAGCTCCATGTAGAGAGCATTACAGTAGTCCATACGGGAGGTAACTAGGGCATGAGTGACTGTATGCAAGGCGTCCCGATCCAGAAAGGGACGCAACTGGCGGATCAGGCGAACCTGATAAAAGGCACCCCTGGCCACGGCCGTCAAATGATCTTCTAAAGATAACAGTGAATCCAGGAGGACACCCAAGTTGCGGGCCCTCTCTGTGGGGAGCAAGATCTCATCCCCTATTGTCAGTGATGGTACTAGCTGACTATACCGGGACGCCGGAAGCCACAGCCACTCGGTCTTGGAGGGGTTGAGTCTGAGCTTGTTTCTCCCCATCCAGATCCGCACGGCCTCCAGGCAACGGGACATCACAGCAAGGGCATCATTGGGGTGGTCTGGGGTGGAGATGTATAGCTGTGTGTCATCAGCATACTGATGAACACTCACCCCAAAACCACGGATGATCTCGCCTAGCGGTTTTACATAAATGTTGAACAGAAGGGGTGAGAGGACTGACCCTTGCGGCACCCCACAAATAAGGTGCCTCGAGGTCGACCTCTGCCCCCCTGCCAACACAAACTGCGAATGGTCAGAGAGGAAGGAGGAGAACCACCGAAGCACGGTGCCCCCTATTCCTAACCCCTCCAGCTGGTGCAGTAAGATACCATGGTCGATGGTATCAAAAGCCGCTGAGAGATCTAATAGGATCAGGATAGAGGAGCAACCTCTGTCCCGAGCCCTCCAGAGATCATCCACCAACGCGACCAATGCCGTTTCCATGCTGTATCGTGACCTGAATCCCGACTGGAACGGATCCAGATAGACAACTTCATCCAGGTATCGGGGTAGTTGTCGCGCCACCACACTCTCAACAACCTTCGCAACAAAGCGAAGATTGGAGACTGGACAATAATTTGATAATATAGCCGGGTCCAGGGAAGGCTTCTTGAGGAGGGGCTTCACAACCGCCTCTTTCAAGGCGGTGGGAAAGATACCCTCACTCAGAGAAGCATTTATAATCCCCTGGAGCCAGCCTCGTGTAACCTCCTGGGAGGCCAGTACCAACCAGGAGGGACACGGGTCCAATAAACATGTGGCAGCATTAAGCTTGCCCAGAATCCTGTCCACGTCCTCAGGAGCCACAGAGTCAAACTCTTCCCAGATAACGTTCTCAAGACCTGCCCCCGTCTCCTCCCCTGGATCTACCCAATTGGAGTCCAGGCCTTCCCAAATCTGAGCGACTTTATCATGCAGGAATTGTACAAAATCCTCAGCTCGACCCTTTAAGGGATCTTCCCGTACCCCCACCTGAAGTAGAGAGCGGGTCACCCTAAACAGCACAGCTGGGCGATTCTCTGCAGATGCAATAAGAGCGGAGAAGTAGCTAGACTTCGCCGCTCTTATCGCCACTAGGTAGGTCTTAATATAAGATCTCACTTGTGTTCGGTCAGATTCAGATCGGCTTGTCCTCCAATCGCTCTCCAGGCGTCTTTTCCGACGCTTCATCTCTCTCAGCTCCTCGGAAAACCTAGGAGCTAGAAGAGATCGGCATCAGGTCAGAGGCCGCAAAGGCACAACGCGGTCCAAGGCCCCAGTAGCCGCCCTGTCCCAGGCGACCACCAGGTCCAGTTAAAGTCTCCCATTACTATTGTGGTATATTTTCTATATACATTTGTTAATTGTTTAGCAAAAAGCATCTATTCCTTCTTGGGTTCCCTGTAGTATACGCATATAGCAATGTCATTCTTTTTTCCTTTATATTGATCCATATGAATTCTAGGAGGTTTTGATCCTTGGTTTTGTGGATTTCTGTAGAGATGTTTTATATATAAGGCAACTCCACCTCCTCTTTTATTAGGTTTCTTTCATTTGAATAGTTTGTATCCTATCAGTACATTCCAGTCATGAGTTTCATCCCACCATGTTTCAATAATGGCAACTATACTATCTTTACTTTCATGCACTAGTACATCAGGTTCACTTGGTTGTCCCCTAAATTTTGAGGCTCTTGTATAGGCATTTGAGTCCTTTATGCGTCTTGGGTATGTTTCTCCTTGTTTGTACCTGAGTTTTCCATTCTTTCCATCACTCTCTATATCATTGGATTTTTTTCCCTTTTCTTCTTTCTCTTTACTCCCTACCTCCTTATATGATTGGTTATCTAGTGATTTTTGCTTGGAATGAGGTTCTAAAGGTCTTGAAGATTGCCCCTTCCCCTCAATTTTAGTTTAAAGGTGTTCTGATAAGATGAGACAGTCATTTTCCAAATATAATATTTCCAGTTCCCTTGCCAGGAACCCTTCAGGTAGGTACTGCAGACCAAGAACTAGGAAACTGAAGTTCTCTTGACGACACCAGTTTTTAAGCCAATGGTTTGTTTCTAAAATCCTTTGCTTCCTCATTGGATGTTGGTCTTTTGCTGAAAGTATAAATAAAAATGCCACTTACGTTCCTAATTCTTTAACTTTCTTCCCTAGCTGTTGATAATCTCTTGTTATTGTTTTTAGTTTCATTGTTGTGCCATTGGTCCCCATGTATATGAGAAGAAAGGAGTTGTAATCTGTGAGGTTCATTGTTTTAGTAAGGTTCTCAGTTATATCTTTGATTTTTGCTCCAGGGAGACAATATACCTCCCTAGATTGGCTGTTCAGTCTGCGGACTATATTATAGTTTCTATTCTCCAAAGAATCTAATCACCTATCACCAATATTCGCCTCAGTCATCCTGCATATCAAATGAAATATTTGATGTGATATATGCGATCAATTTTATCTCAGCTTCCACATAGATTTTTCTCCATGATGATCTGTCTTCAACCTGGTCAGGGCTTCTAGGATTGCACCTGTTGCTGTTGTAATTGCTGCAGTTGTCTTCTTCTCTCTTTTTCCACCTTTTCCAGCATTACAGACTTACCACAGAGACCTAGGTCTTTACTTAATGTACAATATTGGAAGTAGGATAATTTGAGCCTGTTCCCTCATCTGTATCTTGAGTGAGAACTTCCAGTGTTGTATTCAGTAATTGATTTGTGGGTTTTATTGGTTACCCGTGAGGTTTTTATAAGCCTTCCCCAAGACTAGAGTTCAAAAGTATCAGTTTTATGTCTAATTTGCTTCTCCAGAGTCCCGTCTTTTGCTTCCATAGAATGTCACAGAGAAAACCACTGCATGCGTGATTCTGATCTTTTAGATAGGGTATAGACATATCTTGACAAACTGAGTATATTAATATTATTATATTTATTGTTAATCTTAATATTTGATGTAAATCATGCATATTTCAATTAAGCATTGTTGATAAATATTTTAGGGATCGGTCATGCATTTAAGGCCTTCTATGATACCTTTGGTGTTATATTAGGATCCTAACAGTTGGAGTTCAAGCACAGATATGAGACAGAGACAGCTTTAGTTGTTTTGCTTGATGACCTGTCCTGGTTCTCAATCTTTCAGCAGCTTTCATTATCATCAACCATGGTATCTTTTTTCACCAGTAAAGGCAATGTTCCGCAGTGGTTCCACTCTTTCCTCAGTGATCAATTCAGTAGGTGATAGTCAAAGAACATAAATTCTCCCAAGGAGTATTCCAGGAATCAGCACTTCCCTCCCCCTTCACGTACATGAAGCCACTGAGAGAAGTAATCCAGCACTTTAGAGTCTGATATAAATATGCTGATGATACATCCAAATATATATTGCAACTCCAAACTGGGCCAGAGATGCCATCAAAGTCTTGTTTCTATGTTTGGAGGCTATGTGAGCCTTGCTGGGAGAGAATAAGTTTAAACCAAACCTAGTAAGTTGATGGTAGTGTTTGTAAAACATTGATACCCTAAGCCTACTGCTTGTATACAGAGAGTATAGCCCGTGGAAGAGCAGGAGGGCTTCATATCCTCTTGAACTTGTGACTCTTGCTAAATTAGCATATAATTCCATGGCTGGAGGGTGGTGAGAAAACCTCATTGCAATGGTTCACCCCCTCATCACCACCCATTTAGACTACTGCAACATACTCTACATTTAATGATGATCTAGAAACTTTGTGTAAAATGAGATTGCCCACATGCTTATGGTAGCTGACCATTTAGCACATACCCTATTGCATTTGTTTTCAGATGCTGCACTGACTTCCTATTATTTTCCAAGTGCAATTAAAAGTGCTGATACTAACCTATAAATTACTTAATGGCTTGATACTTAATTATCTGGTAGATCACATTCCTTCATTAGAGGTGGCCTATCCACTCTGCCTATGCCAGACGAAGCAGCTGGTTGCCTCACATTTCTGGAAGGTTGGGAGGCCAAAGCCCAGAAACACTGTTTATAATGTTAGGGCCAGCTTTTTAGAGAGCTTTTGTGACCTGATGTACAGTACATATTTTATTTCAGTTTTATTTGTCTCACTTTTTATATATCTTGTTAGCAGCTAAGAGTTTTGTGATCACGGTGGCACACAAATAAACAAATAAAGAGAAATGCAAATGTAATTTATTGGTTTGTACATTTTTTTGTTATGTTGGCAGTAATATTTTAATGAAATTATATGAGCTATACATAATTCCTAAGATTATATGACAGCTGTAGATATATGAATGGCTATTTCTGTGTTTTGTGTGTATGCTAATTACAAAGATCAGTTAGAGAATAATACATGTTAAAAAGAGATTAATGATGGATTATTTCAAATGACTCACAACCAAACATTTCATTTTAAGGAAGCAATGGTAAATGGCACACTAACTTTTCATGTTGTAATACAGTTATGCCTGCTTTGGAGTTTCAGATTTCCTTGAAAAATACATTAAAACTGACAAACAGCTAATACTTTGGAGTAGCAAGTTCCAAAACACTAATCAGAAGGTGATTATGATGTAAATTACTGCAAAACAGTGTACATTAGAGCAAATGTGATAGGCATCTGATTTGATGGTAATAGTAACTAGTGAATTCCAATTGATTCCCCTATAGGTATTGAACAACAAGTGCCTCAAAAGCCTCCTAGAGGCAACAAACGAGATCCACCCCAGTTAGTGATTCCCCCACCCCCATCATACCCTCCTCCTGACAAAGATACTATGGACCCAGCTGCATTGTACAATGAAGCAGATGTTACAGACCCAACCCAGTTGGTATCTAAAAGTATGTTTGAAAAATTGTCTATTTCTCTTTCTTTTCCAGACTTTCCTCTGTTCTGTTTCCAGTCATGTGTTTTCCTTATCAATCTGTTTCCTTTTAAAATTCGTAAATGTATGATATGATCTTAACTAATATATTGAGTCAATCATGCCAAATTTTTTTTTGAAGTAGTCATTTAAAATAATGATTTCAGATATGACATTTTTGGCATTTGGATGGCATGACCTGAGTTCAATGTTTCATTTTATTTAACTATTTACTTTTCTTACTTTTATGGAATTTTATAGTCCATTTCTTCATTTCTCATGAAGATAATAGCTGGGTGTTACGGTGCTAAATGGCCCTGATGCAGTTTAAGAACTTGAATTACAGAACTACTAAAATTTTTCCCAAATCCTGATTTTTCATAGAGTATAACAATATTTATTTTAAAAATAATGTTAAATCAATGCAAGGAGCATATAAGAAAAAAGAGAGGTTCTCCCAAGCAACAACTAATCTGAAAAAAGAAAAAAGAAAATTGTAAGAAATGTATATTTGAATTATTTGTAATTGAAATGTTAAAACATAATTACATTTACAGTTTGGAATATAACGAATGGGAAAAGGAAAGAGAAAGAGATAGTTTAAAAACAGGCTATTACTGGGTTTCTTGGGACTTCTGGATAATTTTATAATATGTGATCAGTGACCCACAATGACCATTTTGTTTCCAGAGACACAGTCTGCTAACCACCATTTCCCAATATCAGCAACTTTTAAGATGCGTAAATTTCAAATCCCAGAATATGCACCCATGAATATTCCCCATGCTGGCTGGGGAATTCTGGATATTAAAATGCATTCATCTTAAAGTTCCTGTGATTGAAAAGGGTTGACAAGGGCTAATGAAGAGAATAAATGAAGGCAACTAGTGAGCTTTCTGCAGCAGCGACCTCTTCCTAAAATCACTGGTGACAGTTTGGAAAACATGAGAAGACTCTGTTTGCTATAGAAGACAATCCATTGTCTCAGCTGTCAATTATAGATTCAGGACAAAAACTATTTCCAGGTACTTAAATGACAAGTTAGCTTTTTATCAATAGTAAATAATTCATTTTGAGTTACCTGGAAAATCTTAACAACAGCAGAGAGTAGGCAAGAAGCCCCAGTTTATCCTGGTTAATCCTAATATATACCTCAAACAGAAATTAAGAAAAAGAGAACCCCAATTCCAGCCAATTCCAACCAGAAGATAGAGTTCAGGCCTTTATAGCCACTGTTTGTCCCATTCATTCTATCCCTTGATTCATTCAATATTGACAACACAGCTTTCTATTTCTCATATAATTAAAATGAAATGATATATGATTTCTACATGCTGGTCTACTGCTGAAGTTTGTACAATGTGATTTATCAAGTACTGAGCATCAGCATCAGACTTTGCAAGGGCTTCTCTGCCATATTCAATTAAGTGAATAATCTGTGTATCATTTGAAATGGTTTAGTTACCTTACTTCTTTTTTTTTTATTGCAAAAGTTTTACAATTACATTTTCACCCCTTTCCCCCCACCCCACCCACCCCAAACCTCCCAACCTCACCCTCCCTAACCCTCCCTAACCCTCCCCTCCCCTCCCCCTGGACTTCCATACAATATACTCAGATCAAAAAGAAAAAAATCCCTTTGTATAAAACTTGAACCCCTCCCTCCCCCTTATAGTTTTTCCTCTTCATTACATTAAAATATTTCTATCTTAATATAACATTTTCAAATAAAGGCTATTTGGTACTTCCTAGTTTGATATTTGTTCTGAACATAATCTATCCACTTTTTCCATTCCCATTCATAAGTCTCTTGTAAACAATCTTTTAAATATGCTGAAATCTTCACCATCTCTGCAAAACTGGCCATCTTCAAAGTCCATTCCTCGATAGTGGGCAAAGCTTCATTTTTCCAGTATTTACCTATCAATAATCTCACTGCTGTTATCATGTACAATATCAACTTTGTTTCACCCAATGTAAAACCCTTAACTATACCCAATAAAAACAGTTGTGGAGAAAATTGAATTTTTTTCTTCAAAACATTCTGCATAACCCATCAAATTTTTATCCAAAAAGCCTTAACTTTCTTGCAAGTCCACCAAACATAATAATATGTAGCATCTAGACTATCACATCTCCAACATTTTGGCTGAACATTAGGGTACATACACGACAATTTTTTGGGATCTAAATGCCATCTATAAAACATTTTATAGAAATTTTCCCTCAAGTTCTGTGACTGTGTGAACTTAACGTTCTGGACCCAAATTTTTTCCCATGTTTCCAACATCACTGGTTCTACAAAATTTTGTGCCCATTTAATCATACAATCTTTAACCAATTCAGTTTCTGAATCCCTTTCTAACAAGACATTGTATAACCTTTTAATATGCATTGGACCTTTCTCTTTTATATGTCTAACCAATTCTTCCTCATGCAACATAATACCAGTTTTTTGGTCCTCTTTCCATCTCAGTTGAAGTTGATTATACTGTAACCAAGTTAGATTAATCCCTTCGTCCAACAGTGTCTCGAATGTCTTCAGCTGCCATCTGCCCGCATCTGTAAAAAGAACCTCTTTATATAAAACCCCCCCGAGTGACATTATATTTGTATTCCACATGATATGACCAAGATCCAACCATAGCGGTATTTTGTAATCCCATTTGAATCAGTGCTTCTTCCAGACCCTCATCAACGAGTCTCTAAGTATATGGCTTTTAAATACTTTATCCACTTTGTTCTCATAAAATAAATAAGCATGCCATCCAAATTCGAGGTCGAAACTTTCTATATTCAATATTCCAGTCTTTTTCCTTCCAAACCAGTCGCTTGCTTGAGTCAGAGCTGCTGCTTCATAATATAATTGTAGGTTTGGAAGTTTAAGGCCTCCCCTTTCTGGAACATCTTGCATAATTTTCAGTTTCACTCCCAGTTTTTTCTCATTCCAGACAAACTTATTCACTCCACTTTGCCACGCTTTCAATTGTTTATCGCTTTTAAGCACCGGAATCGTTTGGAACAAAAAAAGAAATCTTGGCAAAATATTCATCTTAATTGCTGCTATTCTTCCAAGTAGAGACAGCTGCAGTTTTTGCCAAGTCTCCATATCTTTCTGCACATCTCGCCACAACACCTCATAATTATTTTGAAACAATTTCATGTTTGATTCTGCAACCTGAACTCCTAGATATTTTACCTTTGGTACGATCTCAAAACCTGCCCTCCTTTCAAGCTCGTGTTTACGATCTTGTGTCATATTTTTGACTATCATCTTAGTTTTTTTCTGGTTTAGTCTAAAACCTGAAACTTTACCATAATCTTGTATACTGTCTTTCATCTGGATTATTGATTCCATTGGCTGTGTTAGGGTAACAACCAGATCATCTGCAAATGCCTTTATTCTATAATCCTCTTGCCTTATCATTATGCCTTTCAAGATATTAGAGTCCCGTATTGTATTTAACAAGACTTCTAGTGTTAAAATAAATAACAATGGGGATAACGGACATCCCTGTCTTGTTCCCTTTTCAATTTTAAACTCTGTTGTCAGACTTCCATTAATAATAATCTCTGCCTTTTGCTCTTGGAAAAATTGCTGAGACCGCCTGTATAAATAGGTCCCCAAAGTCCATCTTTTTTAAAGTCTTTAATAGAAAATTCCAATCCACTCTGTCGAAGGCCTTTTCCGCATCCAAAAAAACCAGCACTGCAGGTATCTGTTTATTCGTCTCAAGATACTCCAGTAAGTCTATTACTTGCCTTACATTGTCTTTCATATATCTGCCCTCGATAAATCCTGCTTGATCATCATGAATCACCTCTTGGATTACTGGCATCAGCCTGTTGGCTAATACTTTTGCATAAATTTTATAATCAGTATTCAGAAGAGATATTGGTCGGTAATTCTCCGGTTTTTTAGGACCTACTTGCTCTTTTGGTATCAGAGAAATATAAGCTGTTGTCCATGATGGGGGTATTTTACCCCCTTGTTGAATATTGCAAAATAAGTCTCTAAGTTGTTGCACCATTTCTGCTTGCAAAATTTTATAATACACTGCTGTCAAGCCATCCGTTCCAGGAGCTTTAGCTGTTTTTAATTGTTTAATTGCTACTATTATCTCCTCCTCTGTTATAGGATAATTCATTCTTTCCTTTTGTTGAATAGTAATTTTAGTAACTCTTTTATTATCTAAGTATTTTTCTATAAGTCCATTCTGCACATCATCTTTAGCATATAGTTTAGTATAATAGTCTGCAAAAGCTTCTTTAATTAATTTTTGTTGAAAGATTTCTTTCCCTCCAATATCAATACTATCAATAGTCCGTATACTCTGCTTCTTCCTTAATGTATAAGCCAACCATCTGCCCAGTTTATTGGCATTACAAAATGTATTATGCCTCGCATATTGTAAGTTTGTTGCAACTTGTTCCACCATAAGCATTTGGAATTGATCTTTCAAAAGTTTTATAACACCCGTATTTTTTCATCTGTTGGATTTTTAATAAGTAGCTGTTCTTTATTCTTTATTTCTGCTTCCAGTTCAGATCTCTTCTTTTGTCGATTCAGTCTATGTTTAGAATTCATGTAAATGAGTACCCCTCTCATATAAGCTTTGCTCGCATCCCACACAATTTCAAGTGGGATACCCTTATTCAAGTTCATTTCAAAAAATTCTTTCAAGTGCTTCTTAAGTTCTGTTATATTTTTTTCATATCTGAACAAATTTTCATTTAATCTCCATGATCGTCTTTCAATTTTACCCATCTCAAATTCTATCCATACTGGGCTATGGTCGGTCAAAGTTCTTGGAAAGATCTTTGTTCTTTTTGTCTTAACAAGTAGATCATCTGACAACAAAATAAAGTCAATCCTAGAGAAGGATCTGTGTCTATCAGAAAAAAAAAAAGTATAGTCGTCAGTTTCCGGTTCCGGTCATCGTGACAGCAAGATGGATTTGGAGTTAGCTCCTGTCACGATCTTGCCAATCTCTTAGCCTGGGCGGTTTTGTTTTGCCGGCGGCAGCCCCGGAGAGGCAGCCGCAAGCGGAGAGGAGTTAGGAGCGTGTTAGGAGTGGCAATCCGGCACGTGTAAGCGAATCTCTCCTGTCTCAGGCTGAGAAGGCAGCGCCAGTAATGGCGGCTCCGTAGCGATGACTGCCCATTTAGGAAGGGAAACCTGATCGCGACGGACAAGACGCCCTACACCTTCAATTAAATAAGAGCTAATGGAGACGGTGTTTTGACTCTTCTGAGAGCCCCACTGGATATGCTGAGGTGGTGAGATCTATGAAAAGTGCCCTGTGTGTGGTTGGAGCAAAGACGGGATAGCGGCTACGTGTGTCCCACTCCTTATTTGTGGAGCTGATTTTGAACTGTGCTGGCTGAATGGAACATTTGAAAAGGATCGAGTTGTGAGTTGTACCTAGTGGAGGGTGTGATTGATTTTGGGCTGATCTCCTGCTCCTTTCTTATATTTTCTACAGAGAATTTGGAAGGACCTGTGACTGAACAAACAGCTATACTTTCTGCTAGAAATCTATTACCCTTTCCCCACCCCCTTTTCCCCTCAACGTGCTTACTAAAGAGTGTGTGTGCAGAATAGCGCTATACCCCCATCTAGTGGAGATCTTTATTATAACGTGTGTATAGCAACTTGAGGAAGAGAAGAACTCTGCCGAGTAATATTTTTTGGATTTTTTTTTTCTTACCTTTCTTTCCTCTCTGAATTATGTATTGAATACTACCCCTACTACCGATTAGACTGCTCACCTGGTTAATTTAAATCTTGTTTACGCCTGACTACCCCTTTTCTTTGGAACTGATCGGATAAAAACTCCTCCAATCAAAATGTCAACGGCAACATCAGTGGTAACCGCAAAAACTGGGAAAAAAGTCCTGACACTCCCTATGGTCGCTGCTACGGCCACACCCACCTCATCGCCTTCGTCTGCCAGGTCACTGGATGATATGGTTGCTGCAGGGAAACCACCATCGCTAGCAAGCTTACAGAACATGCTGCAGGCTATGTACGAAGTGATGACCAAAAATCAAGAAGCTATTTCTAAAAACTTAGAGGACCTAACACTAGATATTAAAGGGGAGTTGGGAGCCGTTAGAAATGATATCAAAATGTTGAATGAGAGTTTGGAAGGTGTTCAAGGGGTCTTGACGCAACAGGAGAGTAAAATACAAGACATTGAAAGGAGGATGGGACGATGTGAGGAAAGACAAGATGGAGAGGAAAGGGAGCAAATAGCGGTGAGCAGGGTCTTTGAAGAGGAAATTATTTTTTTGGAAATGGACAGATCATCTTTCTACTTGAGGATTCAAAATGTGGTGGAAGAAAGGGGGGAGCCATTAAGAGATATAGTAGCAGAAATACTGGCTGGGACTTTGGAGATCACAAAGGAAGAGGTTTTGAGGGATATAGACGACGTGTTTCGGGTTCACACGAGTTATGCCAGGAGACAGAAACTTCCAACTGAGGTTCATATCAGACTATCTAAGAAAGCCCTTAGGGAAGAGGTAATTGCGAAGGCTAGAGATAAAACAGTAACCTATAAGGATAAACAATTGATATTTTTGAGGCAGCTCCCTAGGCGGGTTCGGGAAATACGGCGTAATTATCACTTCTTAACGGCCCAACTGAGAAAGCATAAAATATTATATAGGTGGCTACTCCCAGAAGGTTTATTATTTACCTGGGCAGAAAAAAGGGTGAGAATCGATAATCTTAGAGACGCTAGAGATTTCTTTATTAGACATTTGAACCCCTCAGAAGCAGACGTGGGAGAAGAGTTAGAGAGCAAGAGCGGGGAAGAAGTACTAGAGGAGGAAGAGAGAGGGGAAATAGAACAAGTAGGTGAAAGGAAGAAAGGGAAAGGACAAACTCAGACTCAGGTAGAGAGGGGTGTTGAAACAAGACAATCAAAAAAGAAACCTCAAGCAGAAGGCAAGTAAGGGTAATAAGGAAGACGGGATGGGGGAAGAGATGCGTCTAATGTCTGTGAATATCAATGGATTGAATAGTCCAAATAAAAGGAAAAAGGTTTTTACTAAATTAATGAAAGCACGTTTGAATATAGTATGCCTCCAAGAGGTACATATAAAAAGAGATCACCTCTACCTATTGAATTATAGCAAATTGGGTCAACTATATACATCCCTAGCAGAAACAAAAAAAAGAGGAGTAGCTATTTATGTACAAAAACACATAAAGTCGAGGCTGATTTTTGCAGACGAAGATGGGAGACTGTTGATGGTTGAGGTAGAAATATGTGATAAAAAATGTTTATTGGTTTGTATATACGCACCTAATGGAAATCAGAAAGTTTTTTTTCAGATCTTACACTCTAAACTTGTTGAATATGATTACCCACATATCTGTGTAGTGGGAGACTTTAATGCTATAGAGGATAAAAGCAAAGATTATATATCTGGAAAGAGGAAGCAGGAAGGAGAAAAGAATACGGTAAAGAAAAGGCTGCCTTTTATCTGGCAGCAAATACAAGAAGAATTTGGACTTAGAGACATCTGGAGGGAAAAGCACCCAGATGATAAACAATATACATACTTCTCCGCCAGGCACTCATCTTGGTCGCGGATAGATGCGGCGTGGCTGTCAGGGGAATTGAGTCAGGGGATACAGAAAGCAGAAATAGGCGTCAATGAGTGGGCAGATCACAACCCTCTTTGGATAACATGGGGAAGCCGGAAACTAAGGCCTAAGTGGAGATTGGACATAGGAGTTTTTAAAGATGAGCCAGGATATATAAACTTTTAATAGACTATTGGATAGGGGATGAAATAGTTAAAGACTCTATGATTGCCTGGGGGAGAAATATTGGTTATCCAATTGATTTGACCAAATGGGAAGAAATCTGGCTCAAACATATGAAACTCCTGTGGGCACATCATATAAAGAAAATGTGTACAAGATGCTGTATAGATGGCACCTTCCACCTGCCCGTCTTTCTAAAATGTATTTAAATCTCTCACCAAACTGTTGGAAGTGCGGGGAGATCGGCACCTATTTCCACATGTGGTGGACCTGTCCCAGGACGAGGGAATTCTGGAAAACCATACAGGCATGGATTATGGAAATCACAGGTTATAACCTAATCCTGAAACCAGAGTACTATCTACTGAACATTAGGCCAGATAATATAGGCACAAATATATGGTGTCTGTGTGTATTTATCACCACTTCAGCAAGAATATGTTTTGCCCAACATTGGAAGGGGAAAGATCTGCTGGCTGAAGATTTGATTCTGGAGAAAATTTTGGATTATGCGGAAGCCGACAGACTGACTAAAGCATTGCGAGATCAAAAGGACTCCGTATATTTCCAATGTTGGGACAAATGGTATGTTTGGTTGAACAACAGACACCCAAAAAGTCAAGTATAACCAGGACGATGTTTAATATTTGTTAAATTTGACTGAAGCCTACATACCGTAGAAAGTGTAAATATCATGTAAAGTTTCTGTCGCGATCATTTGGTTGACTATTTCTTTTTTTTGTTTGATGTACTGTTTTAAATAAAAATTAAAAAAAAAAGTATAGTCCAGTTCTTTTGGATTATGTATTCTCCAAATATCTTTTAATTCCAAGTCCTCTTTCATATTGAAAAAAGTCTGTGGTAATCTAATCCTGGATTTCGCCGTGCTCTTTTTATCTAATTTAGAATCAATTACTCCATTCCAATCTCCCATAATTAAAATAGATCTATAGTTCCATTGCAGTATTTTAGTATGTAACATTTTATAGAAATGATCCTGTTGTTGGTTGGGAGCATAAATTCCAATCAAAAGAATTTGGCCATTTACTGTAAACAATTCAATTGCTAAAAACCTGCCATCTTCATCTGCTTCTATAAGTTTAGCTGTCAGTCTTTTATTTACATAAATAACCACACCATTCTTTTTTTTGCAAAGTTGAAGCCACAAAATGTGTTCCTAATTTAGAGTTTATCAAATGTTTTTGATCTTGAATTCTAATGTGGGTTTCTTGTAGACAAATTATATCATTATTAAATTGTCTCAAATATGCAAATAACTTCTTCCTTTTCTGTAATGAATTCAACCCATTCACGTTCCAAGATAAACACTTAATTGTCATCTTTATCTTTTTGAAGCAACGAGCAGAATAACCGAATATCTTCCATAATCTTCGGTTTCGCTCCCCCCATGGCTTCAGTCTCTTGTACAGTTCTCTTAGCTCCCTTTTTGTATTGTCTTTCCTGTTGCTGCTTTTCTTTAAATTGCTTAGATTTTGCACGAGTTATACGCTGGTCCTTGACTTCAACCATCCGGACCGGGTCCAGGATTGGAGAATGTTCTAGCAGGGGCTCCTCCAGAAAACCTCCTACAGCACCTTGCATGTCCTCTGAGTCCACCTGCTTTGACTGTTCTTGCATCTCTTGCTGGGGTTGCTTCTTATCACTCTCCTTAATCTCCAACACTGTGAATGTATGTGGAGATGGTGTTCTTTCTTTAAAATTAGCAGAATAAAAATACTCCGCCTTCTCAACAGTATTCAACCGATGTCTTTCTCCATTGTATTTCAAAATTATACCAGTTGGGGCATCCCACCAAAATGGTATATCTTGTTTTTTCAATTCATTTACTAGAAAACCAAAGTCTTTTCTGGCTTTCAGCATCTTAGGTGGCAATTCTTTAAAAACTCCAATTTGAGCCCCCCCCCACTTGCACAGAGGAGAGAAAAGATTTTTGCAGGATGTCATTTCTTATTGTTCTATCTGTAAAATATATCACCACATCTCTAGGCAATTGTCTTTGTCTGGCCACCCAAGAATTCACTCTGTAAATTTTATCTATTTTGTAAAAAACCACTTCAGGATTGATTTTTAATAACACAGCCAGGGCATCAGCACAAATCCTGCCGGTCATCCTCTCTAATTCCTCTGAGCCTTATAGCAAATTCCATGGCCCTGAATTGCATCATAACAATTTCGTTTTCAACTCTCTGCACTTTTTCATCAACATCAAAAATTTTATAATCATTGTCCTTAATCTTAACATTGACTTCTGATTTAAAATCTTCCACTTTGGAGTCCACTTTAATAATAAATTCTGCAAGGCCAGACGCCACATCCGATATTTTTTTAGTCACCTTGCCATAATCCTGTTTCACCATGTCTTTAATTTCATTAATTTCCTGCATAATTTCCTGTTGGGATTTTTGAAATTTATCATCTATTTCTTGGTGTGATTTTTGAAATTTGTCATCCAAAGCCTGAGAAATAAATTCTTTTAAATTTTCAAAGTCAAAATCTTTTTTCTGAGTCTGTGTCTGTTGGGCAGGGGGAAGCTGCGTTTCATGTTTGTGTGTGGGGGATCCCCCCCCGCTGCCTTTCCTTCCTGCTTCTTTGAGGCCATCCTGCCACGTAAGCTAGTTTTTCTGAAAAGGGAAGTCCCTTTTCCTTTTCCACCTCCACACAGACTTCTAAAAAAATCCCCCAGGTTTAATCAAATAGAAACTGGAGTAAAGCAAATTCAAATTTTAAAGAAAGAGTTTTTTTCTTCCCCCTCTTCTCTTGTTTCTCTTTATTACAAGCGGAGCAACTTTGTGGCAACTTTGTAGCAAAGCAAAATAACTTCACAAATCCACTCTCGCAAGCTCGTTAACTCTGGTGTTGGGCGCTATATTTTTCAAATCACTTTCACTCGCTCGTACTTTCTTTTAAGTTAAAAAGTCAACAAAGCGCTAATACTTGCGATTTCCAAGTTTCAGGGTTCAAGTTAATATTTCCGCTGCTTGTTGAGGTTGGTTTCATTCAATTTGAACGTTTGCTGCAGCCAGCTTGTTCTGCTGAAGGCAGAATCGTCCCACGCCGTCCGGAGTCTCAGCAGGTTGGAAGGGAGCCGCGCCTGTTTCCTCCCCAGAAACGATTCTCTGGGGGCTTACAGGGGCTCAACCTGTGCCCTGCTATCTCTCCTCCTTCAATCCTTTGGATTTCAGAGTTTTCGAGCCGCTTCTCGATCTCGAGGCGGCTCTACAGGCGGCGGGGCTGGCGGTCCTTAAAAAGGCACCGTCTTCGCCGAAGGCTAGCCTAGTTACCTTACTTCTGATTTTGCTCTCATCTTATCCCTGCCAATTAGTAAGATAGACTTAAGGTGTTTGCAGTCTTAAAGTAGCATTCAACTGGAACTACAATTCATGTTAAATCTGATATGATTTGCAACCAAAGTCATAAATGAAGTCACACGACCAGTGGAAGATGGGATTGGAGAAGGACTTATTGGTCACCTTTGGTTCTTGGTTAATCTTATCTGCCACCAGTTTGCTGTTGCCTCCCTGAATGCAGCAGCACCTGAAACATACAGAGAACTGCCAGCAAGTTAGAGCTCTGTTATTAGCCAGTGCGTAACGGCTTTATCCTGCCTTCCTCAGGTTTATGCTTACATTTTTCATTCCTTCAAAAAATTAAAAAGAAATAAATATGTTTTGTTCAAATGCAATTCTGCCTTATTAACATTTGGACCTTTAAATATTTTGCACACAAATCCCACATTACCCATCCATGGTAGATTTTTCTGTTTTAGTTTACTAATATTTACTAATATTCTTCTAGCCTAATATCTGATTTTGATCAAACTTTCACTTTGTGAATATTTGTTATGAATCATACATTTATTGCATGTACAGTTGCCAAGGTTTTAATTAATTAACAGCCCCATCAAGGCCTACTAATTGTGAAGTATATCATATTAAGTTTAGTAGAATTTATTTTAAGATAAATGTATTTAGGATATAGCATAACACTATTTGTGTCTGCTCAGGAATAAATAGATACAGGGTTGTAGATATTGAGTAATCACTATAAATTAGGACCATTTGAAATATCTCAAAACATGAGTGTATTTGGCCACAAAATCCCTATTTGTAGAAATATACCTGAGGTTGCATGTGCTTGAGTTATGTTCTTGCTGGCAGCAATAACTTCAGAGAATGAGTCACACTTTCAATTATGCTGCTGTTTGATTTTTGCTCTTCTCGAGAGTTTCCAGGGTAGTTTAGAGTATATATGTGTGTATATATGTGTGTATGTGTATACACAAAGTAAGGTATATAACAAGTGCATGCTCTAATTACATATATTGATTTTGTCCAAGAATGTTACATTTAGAATTGCTAGTCTTTTGTGAACAAAGATCCTAAAAAGATCTTTCACCCCTTTGTGAATATGTGTTATATTGAAATGTAACATATTACAGCTGTGAGTTTTAAAAAGTTTATTTGGACAAAGTATAAGTTATTCTTCAAGGATGCTTCCCTACTTTTACTATTAGCTTCATTAGAAGCTCTTGAATATCTAAAAATAAACTTGATTATAGTAGTATGTGTTCCTAGATTAGTAAATTAGGAGTGTGTTTTAAAGTATTTTCAATTTTTAATGCATTATTTGCTTTTTTCCTCAACAGTTTATTGTTGTGCATCATTTCCTTCACCTTCCAAGCCCATCTGATACAGTTTGGCTCTTGCTATGGTCTCCATCTTTCTGAAACCTGTTGCCCCTGCTGCCTTACCTATCTTTATGTTGCCTTTTCCCTTCATATGGAAAAACGTTCTTCTTACATGAATGACATTTTCAAATATCTTTTTTCATATATGTTATTATTTTGCAGTGACAAATGTTTTTAGCTGCATATGTGTTTATGAAACAAATTCTTCCAGGATTTAGTGTATGCATGCTTTTTTTTTTAACTACTTAGATGGAGAACATTTCTCAGTTTTGTTGCTGAAGCTGAAGAACTACATTTATGCTATTTTTTTCTTATCCTTCCTTTTCAAGTATACATTTACTACTATACACTGTGCTATATCCATATAGTTTTTATTTCTATTGTTCTATGCAATTGGGCATGCCTTAATGAAGCAAGGTAATGAATGATACAAGGGGCCTTGTGTTAGTTTTCCAATGAACTCTTTCAGGATTAATTCTAAGTAGACAATAGACAACCCATGGGTCACCATTTAAGAAATATTCCTCACCAGATTCCTCAGTGCCATCAACAGTGGTAGAGCTTTTAGTATACCTGAAAAGTTCTTAAAAATTCAGTGAGATACTCTGACATGTATCTGTCTCGAAAGTTGTCCATATTGAACTGTATGTCACAGACAAATATCAGGGGTTGACCACAGGAAATATTTGATGATATATTTTTTTATGTATTTATATTATGTTCTTAAGATCATTTTTATATCATAAAATTGTTGGTAACATTTGCTAAATTTAAATTCCATGGGACTCTGGGATCCTGTAATTTGAATCTATTCTTTAAGTTTTGCCATTTGAGTCATCCTCTGGTTAGAAAGATTTTGCCTTATGGTGAACTGTTTCACCCAGTTAAAGTTTACAAACACAAAAGTTTTAATAGTATATAAATAAATGGTTACACTGCTCCCTCCCTTGGTTCAAGCAAGATGTTTGTGTAGGATTACATTCCTGCCTGCTTATATAGGAATCAATCTCATTGATTCCAATGGATTTATCTCAGAATTTTACTAAGAGACTTTAAACCCATACGTACTCAAGATAAATTTCATTCAGAATAGTAAGATTTATTTCTGAATAGAGTTGCAGAGTTAATATTATGTTGAACATTGCAGTTACATTTTCATGTTACATGAATAAGATCAACTTACTTGGCTTCTGCCACTCAGAATCAACCTCTACAGTTTGCTCAGCATGATCTATCAACCTCATAAGGGATTAGAATTGAAAGCTACAGATGTTGAAGTAAATTTGAATGGGAACTGTCAAAGATAGTACATTAACAGACAATTCAATCATAAAAATGCTTCAAAATGTTGCCTTATGATGTTTAAAGTAAGTCACTTTATATGCATTTAATGGTATGTGGGAATGTCTTTAGGAGATTGAGTGAAGTGATCCTGCCCAAGGAACAACCCTAAATTTCGACTGTAAAGGTGATGGCACGAGAATTGTACTTTCTGACTTGCAAGATTGATGTCAGCCTTATCAGATAGAGCAGACAGAAAATATGGCCAGATAAACTAATTCTACTTTATTTAAAGATACATTAACATTATCTTGCAAGTCTGAAATTACAATTCTCCCACCATCACCTTTACAGCAGAATAACTTAGGGTGGGTCTCTCTTGAGCCTGTTGCTCTGTCCACTAGGCAGCTGTAGGCTATGCTCCCTCTTATCTGACCATTCCTTAGGCAACATCTCTTCAGATCAATCCCACATATCACTACATAGGAAGATATGCAGAAGATATAATAAATGTAGACTAATTCATTACCTTTCCTACTTTGCATATTCTTACTGCATTTAAGTATCTTGTTGCGGTTCTATTACCATATGATAAATTAAGTGTGTTTCTGAATCAAATACTTTCTCAACTGTTTGGTGAGTTCTTAAATAGAGTTCTTTTTTGTATTAGTTTGAGAAATGTTCATTAATTTTTGTGTGTATTTTTGAAAGCAATTTTTATTTAATAGAACTGTTCATTTTAAGCACCAATATTTATATAAAAAGCTATAAACGCGAACTTTATATATACTAAAAGAACAGAAATAATGGTCAAACACAAAACTATATTCAAAAGGTTACATATGATTTTTTCATATTACTTGATATGCTGCATTGATTTTAAAAACTTGCTCTTTTTTAAAAGTCACATGTATCTTTGTTAATTTCTAAACATCTAACAAGCAGCATAATTTCCATTAATGTTCAAATGGAAATTTGCTCTCTATATTGGATGGGATATTATTAAAGCCATAGCAGTTTTAATTTATAGTACAAATATCTTTACTACTGCCATTTTATGTACTATTTCCCAATATGTTAAAGAAGTATATCAATAGTTTTCAGACTAGTGTCAAGTCAAAACCTTGTACTGAGATCAGTACATTGAGAAAGTCTCTATTTTCAGCATTAGACTGGAAGATAATTCTCATGTTAACTAAATATATATGTAAGACTTCTTCTGCCTTTTCTTTATTTTCTTCTGTACTCTGTTATATATGTTACTCAGAACTGTGCAGAGGAGATAATTCTGAGCTAAGAATACATACAGTTTGTATGCCCTTACAAGTATCAAAGAAGGAAGAAAAGTTTTTCTTATTTGGGTAAGAATTTAAATTTACTAGGACCTTTCTTCCTAAGAGTGTAACTCAATGGTATCTCACATCTTCTAAGACAGATCTTTGTAAATACTTTTCAAAAGGCGAATTTAGCAGATAACCAAACCTCAGGGTCAGAGGACAAGATGCTTTAAGTGAAAGTCATTTTGTTTATTAAAGGAACAGGCCAACAGTTTTGTTCTCGTGTTCTCTAGTTTTCTATCACCAGGAAAATTAACAATCTGCAGTACTGTATGTAGACATTAAGTTTACATATCTAAACAGCAAAATCTAGATAGCAGCAAAGAGACATAGAAAACATTAACTCTGTGATGCCATGTTGTGATTTGGATTTTGCAGCCCAGATACGATGGGCACTCAGAATCAAACCCCTTATGATAACCCAGAAATAACCTATGTCCTAGTTGTTGTTTATTATTAATTATTTAATTACCATTGGTATATTAAAATCAACAAATTTTAGTTTTTGATTTGGTCCCAATCACTTTCTTATGCTTGGTACACTATTTTACTCATTACTAATGTGATAAATAAGTGAATTAATTTTTGAATAGAATACTTATTTATTGAGAGCCAGTTTGATAAATTGGTTAAGATAGCAGGCTAAAAATTGGGAGTTTGTGAGTCCACTACCACCATAGACATAAAGCCACTTGGGTGACCTACTTCCAGTTTTGCCTATATTATCAAATGCTTATTTACTTAGAGCCATACAAAAGAGTTTTAGCAAAAGTGCTGTTGGTTTGTATTTAAGTTTTAATAGCAATATTATGAATTATTACCTGATTTCATCATTAGTCTTTAGATGGAGAGTTGAGATTAGGCCATTTTTTACCCAGGACACTAATATTTGTTTTTATTCTTTTATTTTGTTTTAATAAGAAAAAGAAAGGCAATTCAATAGAGCAAAGGGGATATATATGCTAACAATAAAAAGGAAAGATGAGAAATTTAATTCTCCAAAGTTGAAGATTATTCTAAAAGAATTTTTATTTGTTGTTTTGAAAGCATGTAGCTAATATAATTCTGTTTATTTGTAGCTGACCATGTACTTTTCTTAATATATAATCAAATAAATGCATTCTAAATAGAAAAATAACCCTCAATATTTTCTTTATCTAATCCAATAAATATGAATTTTACTTTAAATGTTCAAGAAATACCTTTGCAAATTTTTTAACATAGCTAAGAGAAAATGACAAATGCTAATTGTGTAGGGCATTATTTTCCCCTTTGAAATTAATCTGTGGCTTGTGAGAAATTTTATGTTGAGGATAGTCAACTTGTTAAGGATGCATTTGTAAGATAAAAGCATTGATGAACACACTCACAAAATTACTTGCTCCTCACAGAAAGTGGTTATCAATTTTATGTTGAGGGTAGGCATTTGTAAGATGAAAAAAATGTGAGGAATACACTTTGCATGCCGCCCTCAATCTTTGGAGAGGGGCGGCATACAAATTGAATTAATAAATAAATCATAAATAGAAAATGACTTGCTTTGCATATAAAGTGGTTACTGTCTCAGACACAGGTAGGCATAAAAGACTCATTGTTTTATTAGTTTGTCAAGCATGTACAAGTTAGCAGGTATGAATATGAACATGGACATGAACGAAGGAAATGAATACAAATAAATGGGGACAGTAGGACAGGGACGGTAGGCACGCTGGTGCGCTTATGTACACCCCCTTTATGGACCTCTTAGGAATGGGGTGAGGTCCAAGGTAGACAGTTAAGATTGAAGCTGTGAGGATTTGAGGATGTAACAATGAAGTCGAGTAGAGCATTCCAGGCGTTGACTCTGTTGCTGAAGTCATATTTTCTATTATGGGAAGTTTCTGATAGGTACCTACTTTGGAGAATGCTGTAGGTGAGGGAGAGAAAAGAATTACTTGCAACTATACTTGGTGACTTTTTTGCAGGTTATAGGAAATCCCATAGCTCATATAAGAGATGGGCATGCCTAAGACCTTTCAATGAGTGCTTTACTATCCAAAGTGCATGCTGAAGAGGCTAGTTAAGAGATCAGCTGGCACACTCAGTGGTCAAGGACTTCAGGCTGCTATCTCCTTCTGAAAAGTTTATGAAATTCCTTAGGGACTACCTGCTTAAACTACCAGATCTGCCTTTCCTATGTTATGAAATTGTGATGTGCTGATGGATATGATGCTGTGCATAGTGGAGGTACTATTATTTACTATAGCTAGGGATTTCCAGAATAGAAGGCAGGAGTATTAGTGGAGGACAGTCTTTCCATGCCATTTGCCTTTTAATTGCTGTAACAGAGCAATAGAGAGAACCTTGTAGTATGCAGAAGATCATTTCATGCTACTTGACAGTCTGAACTGTCAGCTAATTAATTATTGAGAGAGTGCAGGGACGTGACTTTGGCTTAAGAAAAGTCACCTTTTAAAATTGCTTACCTCTTCTTTATAGGAAGTCCATGATGTTAAATGTCAAAAAGATCTTTAGGAAATCTTGCAAAAAAGAGAAGGCTGAGAAAGGCTCCTTTCCTTTGCAGTGCTGGTCAAAGAGTTTGTTTACTGAGTAATTTTGGCAAATGCTGTGGAGATTGTTTTCAGGATCTTTCACTCTAGGTAGCTTAGTAAATGCTGCAGGCAATCATTAAATTTTGGAAACTTCTTAGACATAGAATAATAGGGTTGGAAGGGACCTTGGAAGTCTTCTAATTTCATTTCCTGCTCAAGCAGACCTTATGCTATTCCAGACAAATGATTGTCAAATCTCTTCTTGAAAGCCTCGAGTGGTGGAGCAGCTAAATTTCTGTTCTACTCCTTAATTGTTCTTGATGTAAGGAAATTTGTCCTTAGTTCTAGATTGGAGAAATTCTCTGGACAATTAGAACAACTAAGTTTTAGAAAAGGGTCCTCTTTCACAGTATTAACTAAAACAGTAATTGATTTACATAAATTAATTTAGAGAACAATTAATTTAACTTCAGATAGTAGATCTCTTTCACAATAATAGTTATAACAATTCATGCAAATCTGGCTCTTCCTTTCAAGACAGCAAATCAGTTTTCTTTATGACACAACTTGTTTTGCCAGATGGCTTTGCAGTTTATTTTTGAATTTAAAAATATTTTTTAGAAACCAGTGGATTGTTTGTGGAGATAATGGATTGTTGCCCATTGGTACTATACTATCTAATCCTGGTTTGTGTAGATGATACAAACTTTTGGCGGAATAAATGTGGGGAATTTATGGATACTACAAGACTGTTGTTAAAATCATATGTAACTGGACTTGCCCAGATAATGTTAGCACAAGATTCTTTTCAACTGACAGAGGAAGAACATCAAAATGTGAATGGGTTTTGAATTTCTATTTAATTCATTTAATTTTTATTTTTATTCCTTTAGGAATTGCAGTATGATATTAAAACAATTTCTTTATTTTATTCTAAAGAATTTTATTGTAAAGAAACTCAGCCTACACCAGTGGTCACCAACTAGTGGCCATTGGTGGTCTGTGAGAAAATTTTGGTGGTCCGCAGCTCCACCTGGGTGAAGGAGCTGCTCTGGGATGAGCAGTCCTGTGACTAGAGCTCTGGAATATGGGACTGGCCAGGCATGGTGGGGCTGTAAATCTCTGCTGCAGAGGGAGGTTCGTGCAACTTGCAACTTTGCAGCGCAGTCTTCGCTGGCCAGAATGAAGTAATGGTGCAAGGGGGTGGTGGTGGTGCATGCAGGTCAAAGCAATGGTGGCAGCAACCCCGGGTTGTTTCTTCCTCCTGTGGCTTCCTGTCGGCTGAATCCATCAGTGGCTGTCCCTGCCCTTCACTCTCCCTTCCCAGTCACTCCTCGCTTGGCAAGGGAAAGGGAGAGGGGATGGAGATTCGCTCCATATTCCAGAGTGGGAGCGAAGCTTCATCTCTTGCTGGATCTTGTGGCCATTTCTTCTGGCCTCTGCACACCTTGGTCTCTTGGGGAGATGCCTGACTTCCTTTAAGCCCCAAGACACTGGTTGGCCCATGAGATGAGAGAGAGCAAGAGAATGAGAGAGAGAGAATCAGAGAGAGAATGAAAGAGAGAATCAGAGAGAGAATGAAAGAGATAATGAGAGAGAGAGAGAAAGAAAAAGAAAGAGAATGAAAGAGAAAGAGAGAAAGAGAGAGAATGAGAAAGAGTGGTAGAGAGAGAGAAAGAGGAGGGAGAGTGACTGAAGGACCCCATCTCATCACTGGGAATCCAGGCGTTTCAGCAAGTGGCGCACTGATTCGTATTAGTGGTCCACGGGATTTAAAATTCTGAACTTGGTGGTCCCTGAGGTCCAAAAGGTGATATAGACCCCTGGCCTATATCACCTAAATTATGATGATACTCAATTCAGCTTTTCATCCTTTCTTTCTGCTTTTGTTATATTCTTCTGAATATAACAAAAAATGGCTATGTATGCAGTACATTTCCCAACAAATAACATACTAGAAGTAATAATTTTAATAAAATATTTCAGAAGTATGAAATACTAAAATACTAATAATCCTGTCTTTCATATATATTTTTTAAAGAATGCATGTAGGAATGTATATTAAAATATCTTCAATAATAGAATTCATAAGATCAGTTATAGTAAATTAGTATGGAAAAGCATTTAACATGGTGATAAATGGTTTTGGACTTTGTATGCCAATGGATGTTATTTACATTTCATATTCTTAAGAAATAGTGTTACTAGTTGTAATCTCTAATCCCACCTGTAGGTTTTTTTGCCTATACAGACTATAATTGCAGAAGGAGTTGGATTTTTGCTCTTAGCAAGAGTAGTGCCAAGTACATAGTTTATTTTTTCACTTGTCAACTTTATAAAAAAATACTTTATGGCTGATTTTTCTGAAGGATTGCTGAGCAACATCTTTTCTTTATTCTCTATTTCCCTTTATCTTCTCTATAATAATATCCATCTATACTAATCGTTAAGGATATTTTTTATGAAATAAAAATATTTTGAACAAAAAATGATACTGCAATAAAAATGCACATTTTACAACAATTAGAAGAAACCAGAATTTAAAAGGAAAGAAGTATACTAAAAGTAATACTTTTTTTTATTAATGAAATATAATGAAATATAATGAAAAAGTGGCACTGCATTAAAAATTGCATATAATACAGCAATTAGAAAAAACAAATTAATAGAAAAAGAAGAAATGAGAAAAAATTCATATAATATTAATATAAAGTGAATGTCATCCTGAAACTTATTATTAAAGCCACTCAATAAGAAATGTTACATATTTTTCATAGTATATAAATATGTTTCAACACTGACATAACATAAGGAATAGAAATTTCTTTGTGTAAAATAATTTGCCAACCTAGGCTAAATAGAGTTCTTCATGAAATGTCAAATGCTGTATTTGGTGAGTATAGTTCAGCATTAGATTTATATATTTAAGAACTATATATTTATATTTTCAAAAACTATATATATATACCTGTATGAAAAATAAAGAGAGGACAAAAAAGAGCCATAATCCAATTATATGAATTAAGAACCCTGAAATTACTTACAAAACCAGGAGGTTGGTGCCCAATCTTTTTAAAACAATATTAGAGGAATTTGGTAAACATGAAACAAAACAAAATTTTCTGAATTAATGCCATTCTTAAGTCTTAAGAGGTATATATTATATTTCATAAAACTTAGACCTATTGGATATTCTCCACCCATCCTCACATTTCTTATTTGTTGTTAATCTTATTAATCTTTATGCTATTCCTTAATTTCATGTAAAACTGATTATTGCTTTCATTTTTTTTAAAAAAAATTGATTTATATGCCGCCCTTCTCCGGAGACTCAGGGCTGCTTACAATGTGTTAAGCAATAGCCTTCATACTTTTGTATATTTATACAAAGCCACCTTATTGCCTCCATAATCTGGGTCCTCATTTTACCTATCTTAGAAAGGATGGAAGGCTGAGTCAACCTTGAGCCTGGTGAGATTTGAATTTGCAGTAATTTCAGGCAGCAGATGTAAGTGGATGTTAATAACAGTGCTTTAGTCTACTGATTCACCAGAGCTCCATTTCAAATACAATGTCTCTTAGATATTTATGTATTTGTCAATTTATATACCAACCCATTCAATGTGCAACTCAAGGCAGCTTACAAGTATGGTGGAACAACACTGTAAAAAATAAATGGTTAAAAACGTAAGTAAATCAGATATGGCAAAGGCAATTTTGCAGTCAATCCAGATGGTTTACAAAATCACCTAATCTAATACTTGATGAACAACCAGGTCCTCAAGGCTGCACAAAACAAGACACTTGGTTTTGGTAGGATTGAGCCTGACTCTATTCCTTACTCATCAGATCTTCACGGGTTCCAGACATTGTGTTAGAAGAGTGAGCAATCACTTGAATAATGAGATATATAATTGGATGTCCTCAGCATTCTGAAGATACTTAACCCTATCCTTATGGATGGCCTCACCCTGCAGCCTCATATAGTGGTGAAACAGAAGTGGACAGAGAATCAAGCTATGAGACACTATCCACCTCCTATCGCCGCCAACTACAACCAACGCTGGAAGGGAGAATTCCTGTAATGCCAGGTTCTCGTTAATTAATATATCAAGGGCCACTGAAAGATTAAAGAGATCCAAGATGGATGCATCACCCCATCCTGACCCACTGTAGGAATCTATAAGCATGGTCAATGCTGCCTTGGTACTGTACACAAGCCTGAAACTGAACTAAAAGGTATTTAGATAATCTGTTAATTCCAGAGCCTTCTGAAGCTGCAACTCAACTGCATTTTCCACAACTTTTTTTGGTCAGAATTATCCAGTATTGTCAGGTCCTCATATGGGAAGAATCACTGCCTCTTTAAGCATAGGGGAACCACCTCTTATCTCAAGAATTCCTGAACCCAATCCAGGAAATGTGACCAATTTGGAAGAGCAGGATTTTAATAACTGGTTGTCTCACTAACAACTGAGGATTCTTAGATTTTCTCAGAAGCAAAAACATAAGCAGCAAAAAGCAGAATGAAACATCCCCCAGATAACCATGCCTTAGTCATCTTAATAAGGTCTGCACAGCTGGAATCTAGTTCAGAGCAAATCTTATTTGACAGATACCAGAACATTCCTCACATCAGGCCTTCAGATGATCTTCTGACCTATCACAGGACAGAATAAGTTGCCTTAAATAGGATAGCTAAATAATAGTCAACAGATGCAATCAACATGAGAAAATACACATTTTTGCCATTTTTATCATTATATAATCCTTAAAAAAGGCCCTTGCTCATGTGTTGTGGATTTGTCTCTTGTCTTCCTCCAATAGCACTCTAGACATCTCTTCTGCAATTTCATCTTCTGAAGTTCTTATGAAAATCAGACCCTTTGTAATCTGCATTCATAGAGAGGCTGTGCAGATACAGTCTGATATAAGGGCATAGCCATCTTTACATTCTAAGAACAAATTAAAGCTTTAATTGAACTGTTCTCAGGAACTTTGAATACCAGTGGGTATGTCAGGAACCTGGGATAGACCAATTAAATGGATCCTATTTTCCCAGCAGAAAATAGAATACCAGAATAAAGAGTTCCAGACAACCAAAGGGTGATCTATCAACGACAAGGGATAACTTGATATTTCCTCCCAACTCCAGATCATGTGCCTTGAGATGAAAACCCCTTACTGTTTGTTGGATTTCTGATAATTTGATCAGAGCTGATGTTGTCTCTAGGAAAGAATTTGAAGCAGGTTGTAGTATCCAGTTGTATAAATCCAATTGTTCTCATTTTAAAGAAATTTCTTCTTGGATTCCCCTCTGATGAGCTCCCACTCATTGCTTCTTGTCCTGCCCTCAGGTGCTTTGGAGAATAAACAGATTCTTTTCTCTGTGACAGCCTTTTAAGTATTGAAAGAGGACTATCATCACCTCTAAGCCTTCTCTTTCTTAAGCTAAACATACCTGGTTCCTTTCAGCATTCCTTATACAATTCAGCCTCCAGACCCTTATCTCCTTTGTTGCTGTTCATTTTGTTGCTGCAGTCTTTCTCCAGCCTGAGCATTTTTCTTTTTTGTATTCTGATTACCACAACTGGACACACTATTCCAAATGTGGTCTTACTAGTGCATATATAGAGATACTATCACTTTTCATGATCTTGGTGCTACCCCTCTTGATGCATCCTGGGACTGCATTGCCTTTTTTGGCAGTCAATCATATTGCTGGTTCAAACTTAAATGGTGATTGAACAGGACACCTAGATCCCTCTCACAGTAATTACCATTAAGCTAGGTACTGCCTACTCTGTACCTATGCATTTGTTTTTTTCCTGCATAAGTGCAAGACCTTACTTTTTTTACTTTTTGAACTGCATCTTGACGCAATGCTCAAGTCTGTCAAGATCCTTCTGAATCTTAAGTATATCTTCCAAAGTGTCAGCAATGATACAAATCAGCTTGGTGTTATCTGCAAATTTGATGGGTTCCCCCTTCTATCCCCTCATCTAAATCATTTATGAAGAAGTTTTTTAAAAAAACAAGTTTTATTAAATTTTTCTTTTACATACATATTTTATGAGTGTAACATCTTATACATCTTGTAACATAGTTATATATTGTTTTTTATAGTCTATTCCAATCTTTTTGTTTTTTCCAAATACAATTTACATATTTCAGTTTCAACAATAATATTCTTTTTCATTTATGAAGATGTTGAAGAACACTGTGCTCAGAATATAACCTTGAGATATCCTATTGGATGCTTCCCTCCATGTAAGTGTAGTTCCATTCAGGATCCAACGCTGAGTGTGATTGGTCAGTCAATTGTATATCCATCTGGTGATGGTACTGTTTATTCCACGTTGTTCTATTTTACCTAGAAGTAGGCTGCTGTTTACTTTTCAAATTCCTTGCAGAAATGTATACTATGTGTACTATATTTATAGCATTTTCTTGACCCACTAATTTAGCCATTTTATCAAAAAAGGCAAAGTTGTTTGAAATGATTTTCTTTTAACAAATCCATGCTAGTTTCCAGCGATTATCTTTTTTCACTGTGGTCTATGGTTGTCAATACTAGGGCTTGCAAATCATTGCATTTTCAGCTTATCAGTATAGTATAATCAGCATAGTGCAGAGTTCTAATGTTTTTCTCTTCCAGTTTTCTCAGTTTCATCATCTTCCAATCTAGCTTCCTTTAATATATATTAAATATTGAATATATATATTCAGCATATAGACTGAATAAATAAGGGAAATTAGATCCTAAGCATTACTTTGCTAGCATATGAAATTAAGGACATTGTACAATAAGTTAAGTTGCTGGTTTTGGGTACAGGTACTTCCTTATCTATAATTAAGCCCAAAATTTTTCATTGCTAAGCAAGACAGTTGTTAGTTTTGCCCCTCTTTATGACCTGTCTTGCCATAGTTTTAAGTGTATCACACTGCAGTTATTAAAGTACTAATATGATTTTTAAGTAAATCTGGCTTTCCCATTGACTTTGCTTGTCAGAAGGTTGAAACTCTGAGATGACCCTTGGACACTGCAGCCATCATACATGTCAGTTGCCAAGCATCCAAATTTTGATCATGTGTGTCCATGAGGATGTTGCAACACTCATAAGTGTGAAAAACAGTTATAAGTTACTTTTTTCAGTGCCATTGTAACTTTGTTCACTAAACAAATGGTTGTAAATTGAGGACTATCTGTATTGTAATGTAGATTGGCCTCTTCCAATCTGTTGGCCCCTCTAGTTTTCATAAGTATTTTATAAGATTTAACTGTAGGGTTTTTGTTTTAAGATAAGTAAATTTTAATCATCTTCTCCAATCAGTGTACAGTTAGAATCTCTATTTATTTGCACAAGCAAAAGATGTATGCCTTAAACAAGTCCCCTAGCATCAATATATAGATAGAATTATTATTTGTTTTAAATCCTTCTTGATATATTCTAAAAAGAAAGATGTCCTAGTAATGAAGTATCTAAATTGTAGCATCTAAATGGTAGCATTTAAATTTCAGTGTAATTACTGGAGCATAGTTTAATATTGTGATATAAGAAGGATCTTCTCATCCAAGAAGCAGCTTAATTTTCTTCAGTGCGTATAAAATCTGGGGTGAAGAATATGGATTAGGGTAATGGATCAGAAATGTTTTGTAGCCTAGATTTTTCATTAAGATAAAAAAAGGAAAAATTTGAAGACAAAATTACAAGACAGAAATTACAAGACAGAAACAAAAAACAGGATGGACAACTTCAAATTCATCAATACGTTTTTTATATGGAAAGAAAAAAGTGACTTGGCCATCATTCAAACCAATGACTGGCTTTCCCAAAGCTACTTTTTTTTTTTTAATTTGATTTATATGCCACCCTTCTCCGAAGACTCAGGGCGGCTTACAATGTGCTCAGCAATAGCCTTCATCCTTTTGTATATTTATACAAAGTCAGCTTATTGCCCCCACAAACTGGGTCCTCATTTCACCTACCTTTGAAAGGATGGAAGGCTGAGTCAACCTTGAGCCTGGTGAGATGCGAACCCTGCAGTAATTGCAGGCAGCTGGTCTTAATAATCAGCTTAATAACAGGGTGCCTTAAACCACTATACTATCAAGGCTCTCTTACCAGCTGTTTTTGAACTTCTGATGGCCGCACATATATGCCTGCAGTCACATAAATGCATTTGTGGCACTTGGCAACTGGCTCACATTTAGAGCTGTTTTCAGCATCCCAATGTCACATGATTACAATATTTGCAGTGTTTTGGTTTATAGAATTTAGTTTCTGGCAAAAAAAAAAAATCCTGGTTTCTAGCAAAAAAAAATTGTAAAAATGACTCCCTTAACAACTACAGTGTTTTCTTAATGAACAGCATTTGCTTAATAACTGCTACAAAAAAGGTTGTAAAATCAGGCATGGGCATGTGGTGACTGCTTACCAATCACCTCAACTTGTAACCAATTTCTGGGTCAATTAAGGTGATTGATCAAGGAATACCTGTAATGGGACCAAATTTTAAGATAGGCAAGCTTTGAGATAGGCAGATTCTGCTGAGAAAGAGTGATCTTGAAGAATAAGATATTATAAATGTGATCTACACCTAAAAAAAATAAAAATTCACAAATAGTGTGTGTGTGTGTGTGTGTGTGTGTGTGTGTAAAGTTGTCATGTTACTATTTGATAAGACTATATCCATTTCTGCAGTAAAACAGAAAGTATTTCTAGAGACCTTCTATAGTAGGTCTCTAGAAATACTATATATTTAAGCTATTTGTTTTTCGTAAAAAAAAATACAATCAGAGAAACCAACGTTTTTCATATCTAGACATGTTCATATCACTTTAAGGACCTGTTCATATCACTTTAAGGGTAGCAGAAGGGCTTTTCAGAAGGAAAATTTTTACATCTAAAACCCCTTAGGTACAACAAGGAAGAAATATTTTCCAGGTATTGTATGTTTGGAGCTTTATTGACAATTCCTTTTGAAAGGTATGAAAACATAAATCATCTTATTTGAATATCACTTTCAAGATGGCTTGCTTTAGAAAGTTGATTCAGAATGAACCCTTAATGTCCTTCCCAGAGAAAAAGAGGAAAACTTTTGGACATTGATTTCCAAACATAAAACAAGGAATACCAGACAATTTTAAAGCCATCAGAATTACTTTAGCCTTTTGATCTCAGATCTTCTAAAAAGATTTGGATTTATTGAAATTAGTGAGAAAACACAGGATGAGCTTTTTAATTAATCTGAAACACTCAAATCCATGAGTGAGTGCTGTTCTTACTTATTTCTTAATTACCCATCACAGCGAATATAGAACAAGCTGATATTTTGAAGACCCTTGGTCATACCCCTGAATATATCTGGATATAGTCAACATTTAGTCAGATTCAGATCCTATCAATGTATGCTTAGACTTGGTAGTAGAGTATATTAGTGACTGACCAAACACTGGTGAGGTCTTATATCAAGACCTACCTAGTGGCAATAAGAGTGGCGAAATCTAATTATTTTTCCACTCTTATTGCATCTGCTGCCCTGTTTAGGGTGACCCGCTCCTTACTTCAGGTGGGAGTGAGGGAGGACCCCTTGCAGGGTAGAGCTGAGGATTTTGTGCAATATCTGCATGATAAAATCGCTCAGATTCGGGATAGCCTGGACTCCGACTGGGTAGCTTCAGACGGGATGATGGGGGTGAGTCTTGAGAGTGTTATCTGGGAGGAGTTTGACCCTTTGGTTCCTGAGGACATGGACAGGATTTTGGGGAGGCTTAACGCTATCACATGTTTATTGGACCCGTGTCCCTCCTGATTGGTGCTGGCCTCCCGGGAGGTTACACGAGGCTTGTCTCAGGAGATTATTAACACTTCGTTGAGTGAGGGTATCTTCCCATCCGCCTTGAAAGAGGCGGTGGTGAGGCCCCTCCTCAAGAAGCTTTCCTTGGACCCGGCTATATTAGCTAATTACCGTCCTGTCTCCAACTTCCGCTTCGCAGTGAAGGTTGTTGAGATTGTGGTGGCGCGACATCTTCCTCAATTCCAGATGAAGCTCTCTATCTAGATCCGTGCCAGTTGGGCTTCAAGATAGGTTACAGCACGGAAACGGCATTGATCACATTGGTCGATAATCTTTGGAGGGCCCGGAACAGGGGTTGTTCCTCTGTCCTTATCCTCCTGGACCTCTCAGCAGCTTTTGATACCATCGATCATGGTATCATGCTGCGTCGGCTGCAGGGGATGGGAGTGGGGGGCACCATGTTACGGTGATTCTCCTCCTTCCTCTCTGACCGTAAGCAGTCTGTGTTGACGGGGGGACAGAGGTCGACCTCGAGGCTCCTCACTTGTGGGGTGCCACAAGGGTCAGTCCTCTCGCCCCTCCTGTTCAACATTTATGTGAAGCCGCTGGGTGAGATAATCCGTGGCTCTGGGGTGAAGTGTCAACTGTATGCCGATGACATGCAATTGTACATTTCAACCCCAGTCCACCCCAGTGATGCCCTTGATGTGATGTTCCGATGCCTGGAGGCCGTGCGGATCTGGATGGGGAGGAAGAGGCTCAGACTCAACCCCTCCAAAACTGAGTGGCTGTGGTTTCTGACGTCCCGATATAGCCAGCTAGTACCATCACTGGCTATTGGGGATGAGATCTTACCCCCCTCAGAGAGGGCTCGCAACTTGGGCGTCCTCCTGGACTCACAGCTGTCATTGGATGATCATATGACGGCCGTAGCCAAGGGGGCTTTTTATCAGGTTCGCCTGATCTCCCAGTTGCATCCCTTTCTGGATCGGGATGCCTTGCGCACAGTCACCCATGCCCTCGTCACTTCCCGTCTGGACTATTTCAATGCTTTCTACATGGGGCTTCCCTTGAGAAGCACCCAGAGGCTCCAACTGGTCCGGAATGTGGCCGCGCGAGTGATAATGGGGACGACCCATCGCTCCCATGTAACACCTCTCTTGCGCGAGCTGCACTGGCTCCTGGTGGTCTTCCGGGCGCGTTTCAAGGTGTTGGTTACCATCTTTAAAGTGCTCCATGGCTTAGGGCCTGGATATTTACACGACTGCCTGTTGCCACTGACTGCCTCCCACCGACCAATACGCTCCCACAGAGAAGGCCTCGGGGTGCTGTCGGCCAAACAATGTTGACCGGTGACTCCCAGGGGTAGAGCCTTCTCTGTGGGGGCTCCTGCCCTATGGAATGAATTGCCCTCAGATATACAAAGGATCACCGACCTCTGTGCCTTCCGTCGTGCGCTGAAGACCCTTGTTATTCCAGCAAGTCGGTCTGATGGGACAATAATTTTAATCGGGTTTAAATGTGGGTTTTTAATATGGTTTTATAAGGGTTTTAGAATGGGAATTTTAAATTCGGCCAAAATTGAATTATTTTATTATGGTTTTTAAATTTGTCTTGTATATTGTTTTATTATGGCTGTTCACCGCCCTGAGTCCTTCAGGAGAAGGGCCGTTTAAAAATATAATAAAATCAAAATCAAATCAAATCAAATCATGCATTTAGTGTTGTAATTGAAAAATGTGCATTGGAAGATAAACTGGGTTTTATAATATATGTCTGAAGATGATAATATACTATAGTGAAGGTGATTTAATCTGGATTTAACTGGTAAACCTTTTGGGTTTCTGAAAAGAAATTGCTTTTCAGAATTACTGAATAGAGGAGCAATTCTGGTAGCTGTAACCACTTTGAGTAAGACATTGTTACTTTAAACACTTCACCTTGACAATTCTTGATGGACTTCTATATAACTGTAGGCCTTTTCAAAAAAGAAGGAAAAAAAGGGAAGGGAAGGAAATGTTTGAATTGCTTTTCTGTGGTTAGTTTCTCCTCAACCTTTGGCATTCAGTAGTAGAAATGTAATTTCTTTCAAAATTTTAGAATCTATTTTATAAATTAATATATATGAGCACTAAAATCGCATGGTTGAGATTCTATTCCTTAGATATGGGAACTAGTTGACTGTCTGTCTGTGGGCCACATTCTGTCAGCCCTAGACTAAAAAATTAACAAACCTCCCTCTCTCTGCCAAATTGCACTAGATTATTGTGGCATATATTGCAGCCCACAACTTCAATAAAAATGACTTTATCATGAAGTAGATTGATTTGGCTAATCACCATCTTTGCCATTCTCATCATCTCTACAAGAACTGAAATTCTAGGCCATAGTTATAGATTCTATCAGTAATTTGTTGCAGAATTTCTTGCCCTGTGTTGTTTTTGAAATGTATTGTTTTTTAAAATGTAATTTAATTAAAGATTTTTAAATAGAAAATTTAAAAAAACTAATAGTAATCTGATCAAGTGAAGCATTAGTATCACTATATACTGTTTAGTAATACTCCACTTAGAATACTGCATCCAATTTTGGTTACTGCAATACAAAAAACATATTGTGATTCTAGAAAGAGTGAAGAGAAGAGCAACAAAGATTATTAGAGGGCTAAACATATGATGAACGGTTACAGGAACTGGAAATGTCTAGTCTAATGAAGAGAAAGATTAGGGATGAGACAATAGGCTTCCAATATATGAGGGGCTCACAAAGAAGAGGGGGTCAAACCTATTCTCCAAAGCATTTGAGGGCAAGACAAAAAGTAACAAACGGAAATTTATTTATTCTTTATTTATTTATATACTACTTACATCTATCTATGTATCTATCTATCTATCTATCTATCTATCTATCTATCTATCTATCTAACAAATAACTCAAGGCAGTGAACATATCCAACACACCTCTCTCCTCCTATTTTCTCCACAACAACAGGTGAGGTTGTTGTGAGCTGAGTTGGACTAAGAGAGAATGGACCAAGATCACTCAACTGGTTTTCATGGTGAAGGCAGGACTTGAAGACAGCAATGAATTAGGCAATATGATGCCAAACAACAAAAGCTTCATTGTTCACTTTTTCCCTGTGTTTTCTTTAGGAAATGTCCAACTTTCACATACTTATAAAGAAGACACTGTAGAAGAAACCAACCCTTTTAGCAGTTGTTCTATGCCAGAATGCAATATAGATGATTCAAAAATTATTAATTTACCCCCTGTTATTGTACCACTGGCTTTTCAAAATGATGGCATAAATTCAACAGACAAATCCATTGATGTAGAGAAGACCTCGGCTGAAATAGATTCCGTGTTGGTTGCAAAAGAATGTTCTGTAAATAATGCTTCCTTTAAAAATAATAAATCTGAGAATATTAAACAAAGGTAAGTTACATTTTTGAGATGATATGTAAGTTTATTATTTTGGCATAGCTGGCTGTAAAGGAAACAAGTAGCTTATAAATTTTGTCAGGGGCCTAAACATACAATTAACCACACCCAGACTTTACCGCAGCTAGTTCTTTTGCAAAAGTTCTTTTGTTTTATTTTTTAAAATAGACTCTGTTTGTGTTTAAAAAAAAAAAAGTAAATCAAGATTGAGAACTATGGACTATTAATCAAGCACTAAATCCAAAGGAGAAAAAGGCAACAAACTCAGAGAAAAATCTAAGATCTAAAGCAAGAGCTGACCACTGACTTTTCCAGCTACTCAGCCCTTTAGCTGGCTTTTGATCTATCTGCAGACTTGCAAAATTTTGCTTTGCATTCTATTTCCTTTGTTGAGTTCCTAATCCAAATAAGAAACCCAAGCTCTGTGTCTCATCCTCTGACTCCTCCCCACCCTCTCACTTAGTACATGATAATAACAATTAATAATGGCTCTTTGTGCTCCTAGAGTCTAGACTATGCTCCAACCCTATACAAATTTGAGGAATTCAGGACACATTGTTTTACTTGCTTGAGTTGGGGCAAACAGTTCTAATCCAATCTATTTTCTGTTATCAAGGGAAATATAATTTTTAATATTTTAATGTTTTTTATTGTTACATGTAATTTGAAAGCAATTTGGTTCTGTGGGGTTTAATTAAAATATAGGCCATCAAATCAGTGTTGAATCTTAGTCACCACAAAAATAGACTTCCTCCAGCATGGTGTATCTCCAACCTTCAGGTCTCCCAATGGTATGTACTGTAATTGACATCATCCACCTTGCATCTTGTTGTCCTCTTCTTCTCTTTCCTTCCATTTGTCCTAGAATTGTAACCTACATCAGAGAGCTAAGTCTTCTCATAATGTGTATGTAACATGTTAATTTGAGTATGGTCATTTGTACCTGTTATGAAAACTCTGAATTGATTTGTTTGATGATCTGTTTGTTTTCTTGGATATCCATGGTATTCTCAAGAGTTTTCTCCAACATCGAAAGCATCACTACTCTTTCTGTCCTATTCTTTGCTTCTGCAGAGTCCAGTTTTCACTTCCAAAAAGTGTTACAGGGAAAATCATTGCCTACATGATTCTGATCTTTACAGGTATAACATGTCGTGTCTTTCAATGCTTTCATAGCTACATTATCAAGTTGATTGCTGATTCCTTTACTGTTGAAAGTTTATCCTATAAGCTATCCAACATTTCAGTACTTTCATTGACAGTTTTAAGGCTCCTTACTATATCTACTACCGTTTTAATCTTTAATTCCATTTTCTTACTGTGTTCTTTGACTTTCCATACAAGAGCTTGTAGATCATTTGCATTCTCAGCTGTCAGAATAGTGTCCTAAGTATAGCTCAGGTCATCAATGTTTCTTCCCCCAGTTTTAAAACCACACATTTCTTTCAATCCAGCCTCCCTTAATATATATTCAATGCATAGTCTGAGTAATTAGGAGACTGTACACATCCTTGTTTCACTCCTGCCAATCTGCAGTCACTCCAGACTCTGGCTTCCTATTCTGTATATATAGGATTTGTATGAGGACAGTGAAATATTCTGCATTCTTATTTTCCTCGGGACATTCCATAATTTGACATGGTTGAAATAGTTGAAGGCCTTTCTATAATCAATACAATGCATATTGACTTCTTTTGGCCTACTTTGACTTTCCTGTTCCTTGGCCTGCTTCAACCAGATTCACCCAAATTATAGTATTAATATGATTAGCCCTGTTAGAAATCAGCAATTAACTAGTTGTCTTCATAATACAGGGCTGATGGCAGAATGATGGAAGCCAAAACTGAGAATACTGATATGTTTATGGTTGCTGGTATACAAAAATTTCAACTTGCACTAGATGAAAGCCTAGCAGGTAGGTGGAAATTGATCTGCAAACATAATAGAAAGCAGGAGAAAATAATAGCAGAGAATGTACTAGAAAGGTTTAAAAGATTTCTGTAAATCTCGAAATTGGAGAAAATAGCAATGGTAATATAATTGCCTATCATAACCTAGTAGCTTTATTGGATATTATGCCAGTGAAAATGTTCCACTTCCATGATTAGCCTTATTTTTCTCTTTCTAGATGAAAGCCTTTTACTATAGTTACATTCAATGATGTATTGAACCTGGCTCATTCCAGCTTGTGAGAATTATAGTTAAATTTCTACAAACTTTAAGAACAAAGGTGAACATTAATGCCTAACATGCCAATCTGTTGTTCCATGGCTAAGGGCTATCAATGGAGCCAACAGAGCCAATTCTTAAAAATAATATACCACTATTACAAAAAAAGCAATATACCACTGATTATTATATTTGTAGGCATAGAGCAAGAGAATAAATTTCTAGATAGTATTATTTAGATACATTGATGGAAGACTGAATATTCCATCACAAAAGAAACATAATAGCATTAAAAAGTCAAACTGTGCTACTGTCACACAAGACAATAGACTTTTCTATAATTTTTACTCGTACTGTGCTACTGTACGAGTAAAAATTATAGAAAAGTCTATTGTCTTGTGTGGTAGACAGACACACAAACACACACACACATGTATCTACACACATATACATACACCCATATACATACATACACATACATATATACCAGGGGTGGGTTCTACTTACCTTTACTACTGGTTCACAATGGGAGTGCGCTTGCGTGTGCGCATGCTTCTATGCATCCACAGAAACTTCTGCACATGTGCAGATTGTCAATTATGACATCCAGGTGGGTGGGTGGAGCCTCCCACCGCTTTTACTACTGGTTCACAAGAACTGGAAAGAACCGGGAGCAACCCACCACTGATATATACATATAGGTCTACACACACACACACACACACACACACACACACACACTGCTTTCTTGAGAACTATATTCTGTGGTTTTGGAGTCTTGCCCAGAAATAACCTTGTAGAAATAAGCTCTGTTGATAATACTTTCCTTTATTACATTCAAATGGTTGACTAAATGCAGAATTTCTTTATATTTTAGCACAATACAGATTCGGATTGTTTGTGTTGTGTTAGTTACGTTGTGTTCAATTATTTTTCAAACAGTAACCTTTTCTGTGATATATAAAACAATTTCTGTAGTAAAAAAAAAAAAAGAAAGTTTGCAGAATGGGAACTGCTGCTGCTGCTGAGAAAATATTAAATATATGTCTTTTAGGATTCCTTGAGATACTTTTGATTATAAAACTTTGCAAAATACTGCACTTTCATTGTTTTTGAAATAATTTGTTGACAATATTTACAGTGACGGAAAATATACGTAATGATTCCAAAAGCCAGTCGGTTATCTTTGAGATGAAAGATGCATCCAGCCCACTGCTACAAAAAGCTAAGAATCCTTCTGATGTTTCATCTCGTGTGCCAGTGACAATTATTGATGAAGTTCCAGAAAATTATACCATTGCTCACTCCAATACAGAAGAAGAAACTAGTGAAAATATTCCAGTTAAATTGGCTGATCTAGTTAAATTTTTTGACAGAAATATAAATATTGAATCTGTCAGTAAGGAATGTATACGGACATCTTCCTATTCACCTAAGAATTTGTTACAAAAATTTTCTACAGAAAATACTTATGAAAATATCAGTGATGAACTTAATAAATCTCATCTAGAATTGAAAGGTGCATCAGTAAAAAACCCTGATGAAGAAGAATCAACACAATTTCCATGGCGTGGTAATATCAGCAATAGAAGTAAAATCTATCGCTCCAAAACTGGCCTGACAACTTTTACAGTAGTTCCTCCCAAACCCAAAATAAGAGATTTTAACAGAAATCAGTCCCTTTACACAGATGCTATTCAGTTAGATGAGCTGGGTAACCTAGTGAAACTAAATAATGGTTGTGCTAGAAAAATTATAGTAGATGAAACCTCCAAAGTAACTGGTTTTGACAGAGGTAAAGAATATAAGAGGTCAAATTCTATAGAAAAGCAAACTGAACGATTATCATTAGACCATTCTGTTGACGCAGACAACTCCTTTAATTCCAAACAACCTAATAAAATGTTCAGTACTAAACCTGATTGTATTAGAAGTCTGAAAACAGAAACTTGGCCAATAGTTACTGCCAGTAATGAAAATATTGTTGGACCAGATGAAACAAAAGTCCTTAGTAATACTTCACAGTTTTCAGGGAAAACTATTTTAGCATGTGCGATCAGTAGAAAAGATTTCATGTTTCAGATGCCCTCAAAACAATCATCAAATGATCATTTAACCACAACTGTTGCCAATTCCAATGATATAACCCAGTTTGAAATCATTCAAGAAAAGCAGTATGAAGAACTAAATAAAACAGAAGGAATGAAAACTGAAATAGAGCCAATTTCCGAAGGATGTACTATTGCAGCCAAATATTGCCCAGTGGAAACAGAGCCAGCAAAAACAAAAGAACTGTATTCAACTACCTTCAGTTGTAGTAAAAATGTGTCAAATGCCATTTCACCTTGTGCTGATCCTAGGATATCAAATATCAAGGCACTAAAACATAACAAATCTAATACTATTCGTGGGACAGTTACTACATTAACATCTAACAAAAACAAACTCTCGGAACAGGAACTTGTCTATAATTTACTACAAGATGTAACGGATAGAGAAATGACTTTTGCAGTAATAAAAAAGCCATCTGATCAGGTTAGCTCTCCCTTTTTTCTTAGCAAACCTAATGCTGATTCATCTGCTACAATATTTACCTCCCATGTGAAATCAAGCGATATACCATCAACAGCAATGGTTAACCAAATAACAGAAAAATATGAGAATCTTGGTAAGGCAGAAAGTAAACTCTGTCCTAATAGACTAGAAGACAACATCTACGATATTTTTGGGCCAAAGAAGAAATTTAAGTCAGTCATCCAGAAGCCACCTCCAAATGATACATCACTACATAGTGCTTTAATGGAAGCCATTCAAAACTCAGGAGGAAAAGACAAGCTTCGAAAGGTAAATATTTGTTGGGTAAAAGCAGCTTTGGATGAAGCACCATTTCCTGTAAGATCAGGAGTGGACGTGTTTGTGGTTGTTGTTTTTACCAAAGTTATAACTAACTTATATTTCCAGTAACTTATTAAGCTAATATAACACTATAAAACTTGCATATTACCAATATATAGTACTACAGTACCATCAGTTCTATACGTGCTATTTGGTATTATGCAACAGCCATAACATCTTCATATATTTAACATTTGGTGCTATGATTATAGATAGTATAACCGACTAATCCTGTCCTAAAGAGGTAATAATTATCATGCAGTGTATGCAAAAATTCATATGTATATTAGTTTTATAGTATTATAGTATTTTGCAAATCTGCTTTTATATATAGCTCAGTATATTCAGGTCAGATAAAGGCCAAAATTAGGCAAGTTTTTTAAAAAATAATCAGATGCTCATATTATTAACGCTTCCAAATTTTAAGTTTTAAAAAATAAATGTATGTGTTTTGTCATATGTCAGATTTCATGTAGTACTATAAGTGGAAGTCCAAAAGAGTCAAAGTGCATGGAAACGGAGACTGGGCATTCAGCTCTTTTGGCAGCTATTAGAGGGCACAGTGGAGTCTCAACATTAAGAAAGGTAATTCTAATTGCACTGCATTATATTTGTCATTTAACAAAGATGTAATTAAAAATCCATTCTAATTTGAAACCTTAACTCTGGTCCTAAATATGCGCTTAAAAATTATATAAGGAAAGTTGAAGTAACATCCTGGCAAATCTGCTGAGTCATAGCAGAATATATTAAATGGATAAAGATTGCCCTTATGTAGCAAAAATGGTTTGTTCACTTTTAAATCTGCTAATATGTTGCATTAATTCGAGGATCGGACTCAATAAAGGATTCAGAAATGTAGTATTCAAACGAAGTATTGTTTATTTACAGTAGGCATTCTATATTCTCTGAATGATTGCAGATAGAAGCCAGGAGGAGGAGCGTGTATCCCCTTTTATATCAATAAGGCGGGATTAGAGGTAGGAGTGGTTACATATGAATACATTAGGAAAGGAAGAATAAATTAACCCTTGATATTCTATGAACATACATTTCCTCCATTCAAGAATAAGGCATTTACCCATGACATAATAGAATCAACAAAATATGTAAACTATCGCAACATAGCAGTTGTAGTAAATTGAGATTTATCTCACTTCACTTTCATTGGTTTTTGTATTTCTGCTGCTGGCTTCACGTAGGTTTACAGCTCTTTTGATTTATAATGGTTTGGAACAGCCCTTTGGATTTTAATAGAAAAATTGCTTGCATAATTCTTGTTAGCAGCAACTTTTTTGGAATTATGTTAAAGCCACAAACGGTGACTGCAAGATTGAGGGAAAAGATAAGCTGCTTTAAGGAATTGTTTGTAGACGCTGTATATACAGTATGGTTATGTTTTCAGTAGTCCTGTATAGCAGCACTGCTCCATGAATACTTTGATGCTCAGTGGGCTTCTGGGTGCAATTCTGGATTCAGGATTTCACCTATAAAGCCTGAATAGCATATTTGAGGAAGTGCCCATCTACTTTTGTTTCTGCTCTACCCCACCAGATAGAGCAGGGAAGGCATGTTCTGGGCCCCTTCCATTAAACAACATAATGTTGGGGGAGCTCTGCTAGTTAATGTTGGTTAATACTGGTTTTTTTTATAAACTGGATTGTGTTTATGGCCTTGGGCATACAGGTTGTCTTGTTTTTCATTCTTGTTTAATCCTTGTCACTTAATCCTTGTCACTTTTGCAAGATAAGTGGTCTTATCAATTGTTTAAATAAATAAATTGTAGTTTCCAAGTCTCATTCAGAGGCAGTCCCAATAATCCAGAGAGGTTATGAATTCAGGATTAACACTCACTAGAACCAGATCCAGAAATAATCACATCTGAGAACTCAGCTGTAACTGGGCAAACATTGTCTTTCAGCCTCCTGTTCCAGTAGTAGATAAGATGAGATATTTTAGATAACAATTATACCTATATCTGTATATCTATCATCCTACCGAGGGAAGGAAGTCCTCACAAGAATTAAAAATGGACCAGGTATAAACTTAGGTTAACACCAAATATACTTAATTTGCAAAAATCTCTCTATTCAAAAGACTATTAAAAGCAATACCTGAGTAACATGATAGTCTGAGAGATGTAGCTTCTGATTGTTGTTTTTTCTGGCTCTCATCCTTCTATATACAAAATGACAATAGAATAGAAGTGGAAAGCAGGATACCAGCTGATCCCCTCCATATTTTGCACAATAAAGAATACATTCTAGTGTGTGGGGATTACATTCTGGTGCATTATTCAGATTACCCAAGGTAAGATTGATGGTATTTCACCCAAAACCAATAGATGATCTCTCAGCTGTTTGTGTTAAATAAAAAAGAAGAAAAGGTTATCTCTGGAGAATTCCATACTGGAGTGGTGAAAGACAGGATCTCTTGTCTCCAACAATCATTGACTGAATCAACCCAGCCAAGGTGGGATGGAAAGACCGTAAACTCTATATGCCACCATGCTAGTTTCATCTGGGATCTCTCTATTTCTTTTACTCTGAGATATTGAGCTAGACAGAGCATTTATAATCTCAATTTTCAGAGTTTCCAATGCTTCTTGAGTTATTTTTCTCTTTAAGATTTCCATAAATGGAATCCTTTCCAAGCTGTTCTGTTTATTGAAGTCATCTGTCTTGAATCTAAGACACTAGTTTGACTTCGTTCTATTGCTTGTGTCTCCACTACTCCCTCAAAGTTCCTGCAACTTCAATCTTCTCTATCATTTCATCTTTATTAGTAAGGATTCAGTCCAGTATAGCCAGCCCACTAGTTCCCTCCTATAGTTTTTGGGTGATAAAGTTGTCTGTTGGTTTCATCAGGAACCTGTTTGATTTCCCACTTGGTGCATAGTTTGTCTTCCAATTTATGTCAAGATAATTAATATCCCCCATTACTAGTGTAGTATGCTTTTTGCCCTGCTTAGGTAACTGATTTGCAAAAAGTTATCTATTTCCTGTTTAGTAGAGTGATTTCCTTTTATATTAACCCAAATGCGTTCAAAAACATTTTCATCCTTGAAAATCCTTGTTCTTTTATTTCTGTTATTTCTGATTCTACATGTTATTCTTTCCAGAACAGGTGTATTAGTGTCAAATATCCTTTTCTTGTTGGACTTGATCTGTAATAATAATAGATCATTATTTCTAGTTTCAATTACTGTGTATTTGCGACGGGTAAACACCTTTTCTTCTAGTAGCTATGCAGCTGCTGGCCTTGATTGATCAGCCAAGAGTTCTGAGTCCTGTAGCCTTTTTCGCCAGATATCCAGGAACTCCAACATCTAGCATGGTCCTTGTTAATCCATGTGACAACTGAGCTGGTACGGATTTCTGTAACGTACATCTCACCATATTTTTATAGGGGAGACGCATCACATGAAGTGGTAGTACCACTTTATACTGCAGTAGTAAGACCATATTTGCATACTGTGCCCAGTTTTGGACACCTTGGTACCAAAAAAAAAATGTTGACACTCTAGAAAGAGTGCAGAGAAATGCACTCTAAAAAAAATCTTTAGAGACCTGGAGACTAAAGCATATGATGAATGGTTGTGGGAACCTAGGACTGCATTGGCTCTTTGGTAACAGCAGGACACTGCTGGCTCAGACAGAAGTGATTGTCTACTAGGACATCTAGATCCCTCCACAATTACTGCCATTGAGCCAGGTACCATTTATTCTATAAAGCATTGGTTACTTTTAATCTAGCCTAGTGATCAGCTAACCATTTTTCCTTCCTGTGCCAAAAATAATAATAGAATAACAATATAGATTGAATTTTCGCATCAAAACTAATTCCTTGATTGTGATTGTCAGTCCTTTTAGAAGATACGAAAAACAGGAACAGATGTTCAGTCTTAAAAATAAAATTGCATAGAAGTTTAATAATTGAAAATTCAGTTGGGATATTAAAATCAGTGGTGGGATTCTACCGGTTTGGGCCAGTTCGGGCAAACCATTAGCTCTGACTTTCAGCTGTGGGTGAGTCAGTTCCCTCCGATTTTGAGGTGGGCCTGCCCGCCCCTGCATTATACTCACCTATATTTCCATTTCTGAAGCCCAGCTGATCGGGGCAGCAGAGTGCATTGCCGTGCCTCAGCTGTTTCCTTGCCGGCAGCAAGTTTTCTCCAAACTGCGCATGCATGTCTGGTGTGCGTCTGGCCCCTGCACAAGTGCACACTTAGTGAATCTGTTGTTAAATAAATAGGATCCTACCCCTGTTTAAAATGCCTTGTATCAAATTGTTGCTATTTGAATATTTCTTCTGTGAACATTTTTTTTTAATTTTCTAATTGGTAGATTTCTTCATTTGCTTCTGATGAGTTGCAGAGATTCCGAAATGCAGAAGTCTTGAAGAATATAAGCAGCTCGGCAAAAGAACAATATGGTCCTTCCCCACCACTTCCTTTGCCATTATCTCTTGCACAGTTCAGAATGAAAAAAGGCCATTCTCTTCCAAGAATGAAAGACAATCCAGGGAATTCAAGGCAGGCCTTAATGGCAGCCTTAACCGAAGCAATCCACTCAGGAGCTGGGAAAGCACGATTAAGAAAGGTTAAAAAAAAAAAAAGTGTATTTGTAAGAAGGATATTGATTTGAGAGGAGAGGTAAGATAGGGTAGGGTAAAAGCATGTTTCAATTCTTAAGCACCCCAAAAAGTTGTTTAGATGAGTAGCAGCTATAATTATTGTGGTAAGATTTTTCATACATCTTTGTAACTGACTGTAAAAAACCTTTCAGGAAAATTGACTGAAACACAAAAAGTACATATTAGGCTTTCATATTTTCATAGCAGTTGAAGCAGCTCTTATAAATTAAGTGCTATGGCTAATAGAACTTTTTATGACAGGAAAGTGAGTGTAAGCTGGATGTTAGGGCAGTTCAGTTATTATCTCTTTTAATTAAAAGACTGATGGTGGAACCATATCCTCTTCATGAAAGGAACATATCAAGCATCATCTCTCCTCCAGCTTCTGGCTTTGAATAAGTCCAACAGAAGTTTTACTTATTTCTGCACATAACAGTTTGACTCAGAAGGTGTAATATTTAAACATATTATTTGGACAGATTTGCTTTCAGATATTGCAATTCTGTGTGCATAACTTACATATCATGGCATATATGAGATTTGAGAAGTGAATCCCTCAATCCTTTACAGGTTTGAAAAATTTCTTCTCAAGACCTAGAAAGCTCAAATTTGAAACCTGCTGCTAAGGAGACTAAAGTATTCAAATTGTTGGATCAGTAGGTCTCACTCAGACTCATACAGGAAAATATTGAAAAGCATCAGTAGCAATGCCTGTAATAGTATTAGCAAGATCAATAGAAACAATTTGGTATCTCTGATATCAATGAATTTCCTAGTATATTGGAAGTATAACTTAAGTACATCAACACAGATAAATCTGTGCTGTTATGTGTGTTTTCACAAACAATGGATTTTTTTTTCATCTCAGACTATAAATATGGCAGTCTAATCTGCTTGGAGAATAACTCATAAGAAACACATCTTTCAGGTCATTTTGTAAGGAAATATGCATAGCATAAAGCTATTACACCTAGAAAAATAAAATAATGATATGTAAACAATAGCATTAAAATCAGTGAAGTAAGAAAGCAATTTCAAAAAACAAGGTGCTGTCCAAATCAATAATCTTTTATATATTTTGTCTCAGTATTTATATCAAATATGATCCCTGAAAATTTACTTAAAAATATAAGAAAAAAGAAAGAAATATTGCAGCAAAGGAAAGCTTTTCTTTCTGCTCCATTTAATCTTCACTGTTGAAAAGAAACCTTTGAACACCTTGTCCATAGATGGCAGAAAAGTATCTTGGATCTGAAGGCAGAACATTTTTCCTTGGCATTAAGTTGGGGCAGAAGATCCCAGACTTCCAGTTGTTCCAGAAAAATGCAATCAATTGGAAGAAACAATTAAAATTTAATTTCATATGTAGAAATATTAGAAAGTTTTTGTAAATATATATATATGTACATTCAAAAGGAATATAGGAAAAGAATATAAAAGAATCTCATTTTAAAAGAGTTTGAAAATATAAGAAGCTATTAATATGTACTTATTTTATTTCAGGTGCCTCATTGTGAAAAATCCTACGACGCTGAAGCATTGTGATAGATTAAAATGGTCATCCCTCATAGAAAGAATGCAAGTCTCTTCCCAGTTTGTTTACAAGCAACATTAAATATCTTTGTGGTCCTCTTGATTCAGTTTATGTGCCAAGGGTCTAGGAACAACCTATTTTCAGAATTATATCAAGCCAAAATAGCAAGTTACCAAATTCATGAAGTTGGAATGAATAGTCACTGAGAACACTTTTTAGTTCTTTAAGACTATTTAAATGTATTTATGGAGAAAGTTAATTACCTTTATAGAGGTACCTGAAGCACATCACTCTTTGTTCATTAACCATCTAGCTGTTCCAAACCATTTATTTTTTTTTCTCTTTTCAAATATAAAAATATTTAGAATATTCCAGATGATTCTTTTGTAGCTCCAATATCTTAATATCTTAAGTTACCTGTTTCATCTCTATAAAAACCTTCTGAAACCTATCCCTAAAGCAAATTTGGGTTCATTTATCTTGGAATGAGACTTTCAGCATACTACGCAAGCCTGATGCAGCCTGTGAGCCAAGAGTTTACACAATTCTGCAATAGATGCTTTAAAATAAACTAAAAAGTGATTATGGTAGAAAATGAATAGCTTAGAATGCCATGTGCTGAAATTGCCACTTCTTAGTTAATTAAGTTGCAATATTTGAGCTATGCAATTTATTACTATAAAAATAGACTACCATAGGGACATGAAATAGTAATATCTAAAAATTTGCTAAACTGGGATGAAAAATAATGCTAGCCTAAGTGTTTATGGCAGAGTCTCCTAACAACAGTTTCTGAAAGCATGTCCATTGTATTTAATGAAAACATAGCAGCGCCCTTTCACAATTCCCAACAATATGACTCGCAAAATGAGAACATAGTGAGTAATGCTCCAAATAAAAAATGTTGCTACCCAGGTGGTTTATGATTCAAAATAGTTCTGACTGGGTTCATCTAGATGTGTTACAACTATACCATTCCCTTAATATATTTCAGTGATACATTAAAAAAAACTGTAGATCATGTATAACTTTGGGGAAATCCGCCGTTAAATAAAATTAACATAAGTGTGATTTTGTTTCTCATGATATTGAAGATAACTTGAAGTATGTTCATTGTATTATGTTTAATAATTATGATGACAGTGCACATGGGAGGCACTGAGTTTTCAGTATATATTACTGCTAGATTATATAATCTAGCTCTTTAGAAGTGCTACTGCTCATCTACAGTGACTACATGTAATATACTGTAAAATATTAATTTAATTTAGTGCCACAGATGAAACAATGACAAGACATATGTGATGTTGACTTCAATTTTGGATTTTGATTTTCATTTGATTTATGGGAATATGTACTATGTGTTTTTCAAAAAAATAAATAAATTGCCAATCCTAACATATGAATATTTTGTCCTAATGTTTTATTGATAAATCATGTTTAGTCTTGAACTTTCATACCTGATGGCAGTTTTGATTATGAAAATATGAGAAGCTGTAAGTGTTTTTTTAGTAAGTAAGAACAACTATGCTATATTCCTCTCCATATCTCACATTTCACGTAAACCAGATAATTTCAATGTTACATGCAATGTGACTGCAACAGAAACCTGGGCTAACCTGACATTAATATATGTAGAACTATAGAATCATTTTAAAAATAAATTGCATTCCCCTAACATATAATTGACATTTTCATTGAATTGGCATGCCTCTGGGAATTACAAATTGTCTGAAGATGGTAAACTAATAATTTTACAGTATGTAAATTCCAATTAAGTCTAATGGTTTTTGGTTGCAATAGCTATAGTGCAAAAATTATATAATATACTGAAAACATTATTGAACTAATCCCTTCTTAAAAAGGACACTTCTCTGCTGATGCCAACTGAGGGGAAGGTGTCTAAGAGTGCCAGAATGAATGACTTTTGGCAAGATGCTACTGAAATTTGGAACAAATATTTAGAGAGAGTGATGAAAGAGGTTTTTGAAAGATATGTTGGTTATTCTGTTTAATATATTAAATTGTCGATCACATCTGGTTCTTTTATCAGATTCTATTGGATTCCTTATAAATATGAATTGTTAATTTAATGAAAGTATTTTATTAATATCTAAACCCTAAATATTAGTTTCTAAATTTATTAATATCTAAAATTCTCTTTTCTGAGAAGATACTAAATGCATTCATTCAGTCACTCCTTGACAACCTCATTCTTATACCACCAATAAGCAAGAAAAGGGATGATTCAGGGGTGATTGGAGAGGAAGGTTTTCAGAAAGAGACTGGAAAGCTGTTTGTCCAGAATGATATAGATTTCCTACCCAAACTGGAGGATGGACATATTCTAGTCCCTTCTACATTTATTATTCCATGTATCCTGTGTTCTATAGAATAGGTTCTATATCGGGTGAAATCCAGCAGGTTCTGACAGGTTCTGGAGAACCGGTAGTGGAAATTTTGAGTACTTCAGAGAACTGGCAAATACCACCTCTGGCTGGCCCCAGAATGGGGTGGGAATGGGGATTTTGTAGCTTCCTTCCCCTGCCACACCCACCAACCACACAATGCCCACTAAGCCACGCCCACAGAACCGGTAGTAAAAATTGGATATCACTACCGTTCTATATGCAATATAGTTTATTTCTATTTCTATTGTTACTGTTTTAAAGATAGCACTGTATTCTCAAAGTTGACAATTTGTTCTGATTCCAATTAGAATCAGAAATTTTAAAGTGTAATACAGTTAATTTAACAGGCAGCAATTACGGCAGCAGGGCTAGTTTGCTAGTTAATTATATAAACTTACTATACCACCAGTCCCACAGAAAACTCTGCCAATAAACTTTGAGTTAAATGAAAGTTTGAAAAGAACATGTGTATATTTAGTATGTTTATCTTCTACCTAATAGCTCTCCACTCCTTCCTGCCATTTTTGATGCAGAAATTATATAAAGATATTTACATATAGAGACCAATAGAATTTATCTCTTAAATAAATTATTTCTTAAATATATGATTTTTGACATAGATTGCACACATTAAAATACTTTATTTTGTTACGGTTATATAATAGTTATGCTGTAACTAGATTTTATATACCCTTTGTTAGAACTTTGCCCTAGTTTAGCTCTAAACTGGCAAAGCCTACATAATGAAAGGCTTATAATCAATATTTGTATAAATCCTAAATGATGACTGTTTCAGGTTCAGAGGACACATATTAAACCATGCTTTTTATTTATTTGTTTATTTCAATGTTTGCAATGTCATTTGGCCTTTGATAATTTCAGGAAGTGCTGGAGAAAGGAAAACATTGTTCTGCACAGATTTTTAAACATCCATCTGTATACATATAGAAATAGCATTTATACTTATATACCGCTTCACAGTGCTTTACAGCTCTGTTTAAGCGGTTGACAAAGTCAGCATATTTTCCCCATCAACCTGGGTCCTCATTTTACCGACCTCGGAAGGATGGAAAGCTGAATCAACCTTGAGCTGGTGAGACTCAAACTGATGAACTGCTGGCAGTTGGCAGTCAGCAGAATTATGTTGCAATACTGCATTCTAACCACTGCGCCACCACAATTTTATGTTCTAATGCTAAATGTACCAAATGCTATTGAATCTTCACTTATATCTATTGCTTGTTCTGCCATGGATTCTTTTGGTGAAAATGTTTATAGTGCATAAGAACATACAACATATTTTCTTATTTTGCTTTGCCTGTCTCCTAAATAGCTCTGATGAAGCAAACAATTAAAGTGTCAGTGTTCTGAGTAATACACCCACCAAAAGCAGAACTCTGAGGCAGGTAGATTCCTCAAAGAATATATTTATTGGATACATCTTATCAGCACAGCCAGTGAAAACCAACTCTAAAAGTTCCCGTGGTTTTCACCTAATTAAAAGAGCAAAAGTTCTCTCTCCCAGCTTTCACTGATCACATTGTCTAATGAAAGTAGCTGACAGACTGCTTGATCACTCCTCTCCTCCTTCAACAGTCACCTATTGAGATGACCTTGGTTCCCACAAGAAAACTTTTTGTTTTGACTATTAGCCAGTCTATCTACTTCCCCCTTCCCAGGGTTCATGGCAACTATGAGGCAGCAAAAGGTGGCTTCAGCCAGGTTTGCTTCAGAATTGACAGTTGGACTGCCCCCCTTAACTTGAGAGAAGTTCCTGGAACAAATGGAAAATACATTAGTTCTCAATCAAGTACCTCTCCCTCCCACTGGAGGTGCTTTTGGCTTTTGAGGTATTTATTGTGTAATTGTTAGTTAGTCTATTTGCTTTTACATCCCAGCTTTTTACCAGGTGGCCTTGGACAATGAGTATCCCTTTCATTGCATCAGGTATTGTAGTTTCCCCTTGTACAGTTTAGAGTCTAAGATCCTTTTTATCTTGTAATACATCTCCCCCTGCACTATGATCAGCTTTGGGGCTGTCCAGTCCACTGGCCTCAGCTGAGACCCTATTACTGGCTTTAACAAGCAGCTGTGGAAAACCGGATGCACTTTCCCTAGCAGGCAGAGAGCTTCAGCTCCATCATGATAGGGTTAATAATCTTCATGATAGGGAAAGGTCCTATGAACTTTGGTCCTAACTTTTTGCAGGGTAGTTTTAAGCTTAAATACTTGGTGGAGAGGTAAACCTTGCTCCCTATTTGGAAAGGCGTTTGGAGGACCAATGCTTGTTTTGCGTTTTCCATGCTTTCCTTTTTTTGTTTCATTTTTATTGTTTGTACATATCAATGCGTGAATGGTGTGATACCTGGGTATCATACACTTCAATACAAATAAACATATTATTATTCCTAGTTATTACATTTCATTTTCATTGTTTCATATTATTTACATATCTTTTACTATCACCCTTCATTTCTAAACCTTCTTCTTTCATATATCTTAATGTATTAATATATATATATATATATACACATACATACATACTATTATTCCCCTCTTATTTCTATTTCTATTAAACCTTTTTTCCCTTTCCCATATCACTATAATATTCAAAGATGTGTTTTTTTAAAAATTCATATTACCCTTAATTAGCTTGACATTAATTTATACAAAAAAATTCATTCTTCATTCTTTCATTATTCAATGTCTCGGTATACACTTTTAGTAGCAATCACAATTGTTTATACATTTAAAATGCATCTATACCTATTCTTTCCAATCCTTCAGTCCATATAATTCTACTGTTAATACACATGTTTACATTAAAATATATTCTTTCATTATCTAATCGCCCACTGTTTAATTCTGGCATTTCACTAGTAGTCATATTTTTATGCATATTTAATACCATCATTCAAATTCTAATTTTCCAATTGTGCTTAATTCTTATTCCCCTATCTCGCTCTTCATATCTGTTTATATTACAATATTATCCTAATATTTATCACAGTAATTATCCAACCTATATAATTCTAATTTCCCCCTTATCCTTGCCCATATCCAAACTTTTGATATAAATTATCAAGTTTATCAATCTTATAATCAGTCCAATCAATTTAAATACACCTGGGGATTATCCATGCCTCTTCAAGTCACTTTTATATATTCAGTAATATTCAGAGTCTCTTAACTGAAGTTCTTATTTAATATTCAAATCTCTAGTTGTCTTAGAGTAGATACATGTCCAGCAAATATTTTCAGTCTTTTAAAATGATTATTTCCAAGTTTTCATAGTTCCCCTTTCATCAGCAGATGGTGGTCTCACTTCAGTTTGCTTCAGCCTCTCTGTAATGTTGTTGACAAATCTGATTTCAATTATTTTAAATTGTAAATCCAGTAAGTAAGTAAGCAATATTAATGAAGAAGAATTTGGGACTATATTTCCAGCATTTTTTAAAAAGTCTTCTTGATACCATGTCTTTTAACTTTGAGAATCCAAATTTATATTTATTTTAAAAAGTTATTATTTTTTTCTTCTTAAATTTCCAAGTGCTTGTTTGCCACTTCAACAAATAGTTCTAAATATGCTTTCCCCTTAGATTTCTTGGGGTCAAGTTTCAACAAAAAGTATTCCCTCAACCAGTTCACATACCATTCACCTCCACTCCTGCACTGTCTTGGGTATTCCTGTCTCCAGCTTCAGGCAGCCATTTTTGCTGATGCTGCTTCTCATCTTCAGATGAGGGGGCTTTCCTAGTTAGGGAGGAGAGATGCAGTTCTCCTCGACCACCCAGGCAATCTCCCTTTACTTCACCACCCCTCTAGGGTGGCTATGGCTCCAAATGGAGCCCTCCAACAGGGAAAATTCAGAATAGGGCTGCGGAGCTCACAATCCTAGCTTCCGATAGCACTGGAAATACAGTCAGAAGTACTTCCCATGCTTTCCTCAATGACTCCATGGTTAAGGTCATGGAGGGCAGTGGCTCCCTAGGGAGTTCAGGTTTGGGGACGAACTCCATGCCAGTGGTGAGTTGGAAAGGAGTTAGCCTGGTGCTACTATGCACTGCATTGTTGTATGCCACCTCAGCAAAAGGTAGCAAGTCTGCCAAATTAGTTTGTTGATAATTAATGTAGCATCTTAAGTATTGTTCTACCATTGCATTAGCGAGCCCCTGGGAGCACCCAATAGATTTGATGAACTCCCTCCAGAATTTGGCCATAAATTGGACCCCTTAGTCTGAGATGATTCACCTAGGAACTCTGTGCAGCCTGTAAATATGCTTTACAAATAATATGGCTAGTTTGTGAGCTGACAGGAGACTGCAGCAAGGTATAACATGGACATGCTTGGAGAAGAGGATGATCACCATCCAAATGACCATATTTCCCCCACTTTCTGGGGGCTCCACTATGAAATCCATGGTGATTTCTTCCCACAGCCTGGAGGGGTCAGCTATTTATTGGAGCAGTCCTGGGGTTTCCCTGGTCACTTTTTCATTCTGGCACATGTTGTGCAGCTTTTGACATAGTTCTCATTATCCCTTTTCATCTTTAGCCACCAAAATTGCCTCCTCACCAGGTGCGAAGTTTTCAGGAAGCCGAAGTGTCCTGCCTGCTTTGTATTGTAGCTTCTTTGAAGTACTTTGAGGTGCAGGCTGCTGGGGACATACAGTTTAGAGCACTTCAGGCTAGTCCATCTCTAAGGTCAGTAGCACCTTGTTATCCTTGTACCATGGATCAGCTGGTAGCTTGGTTTTTATTTTTTGAATCAAACCCCCTCCCTCTTCAGCTCTTGGCCTTTGCATTTTTTGCCTGGTGGTGACTTGCACCGCTTTTTGGAAGGGAGGTATCATGGTGTGGACCACTTCCTCACATTTGCTGTTCTATTGTGGCATTCGCAACAAGGCATCTGATAAAAGATTGCCGCCTCCTGGGATGTATTTTAAAGTGAAATTAAATTGGTTGAAGTACTGCGCCCACCGGACTTGTTTAGGTAAGAGTTTCCATGGGGTCTTAAGTGCCGCCAGGTTTTTGTGGTCTGTCCATACTTCAAATGGCACTTGGCTTCCCTCAAGGAAGTAGTGCCATGTCACAGAGCCCAGTCGACTGTGTATGCTTCTTTCTCCCACGCTGCCCACCTTCTTTTGATTTCTGTTAGTTTTTGGGAGGTGTAAGTGCATGGTTGTAAATTCCCTTCCATGTTTTCTTGGAGGAAGACTGCAGCCACTGCTACATTCCTGGCATCCGCTTGGATGATAAAAGGTTGCCCTGGGTCTGGGTGCTTAAGAATTGGCTTTTTAGCGAAGAGTCTTTTGAGCGTCTCAAGGGCATTCAAGGGTCCATTTTAAGGGCTGATTTTGCCAGGGTTTCACTTACCCCCTTCAGTCTTTAATAGCTCAGTGATTGGGAGGGTAATTTCAGCAAAGGCGGGAATGAACTGTCTGTAGAAATTAGCGAACCCCAGGAAGTTTTGGAGTTGCTTGCGGGTTCAAGAGGGATGCCAGTCTAGGACGGCTTTGACTTTCCCTGGGTCCATTTCCACTCCCTCACTGGACACCCAATATCCTAGGTATTCTAGGCTGGACTTGGGGAATTTTCACTTGGTGTACAGGTTTGCCGCTAGGAGTTTCTTGAACACCTGGCTCACCAGTTTGATGTGCTCCTTCATGGTTTCAGTGAAGATGAGAATGTCATTTAAATACACCAGGACCCCTGTGGATAGGTGTTCACGCAGCACCTCATTGATCAGTTGCATGAATAGAGCAAGGCCCCCTGCAGGCCAAAGGGCATCATTTTAAATTGGAAATTCTCCAGCGGGCAATTGAATGCTGTTTCCCATTCATTCCTTTCCTTAATCCTCATTCTGTAATATGCCTCAGGCAGGTCTAATTTGGTGAAGAGCTTCCCCTTTGCTAAATGGGCTTGCATGTCTTTCATCAGGGGGAATGGATATATGTTTTCCATGCAGTCACTGTTAATTTCTCTAAAATCAATGCATAGCCTCATTGTTGCATCTTTTTTCACTTTGAACAGCACCAGCATGGCCATCTTCAATTTTGCTGGCAATAAGAACCCAGATTCTTATTGATGTATCTTCTTAGTTCCTTCATTTCCCTCGGGGTCATGGAGTACATCAGTGTACTCAGTAGCATCAGTGTGAGTAGCTTCGCCCCGGCACAATCTCTATCGCATAGTTGGTGGGGCAATGAGGAGGCAGTGTGTTGCATTCCACCTGGCTGAAAACTTCTGCAAGGTCTTGGTATTTCTTAGGAATCTGGAGGGTCCCTGGGAGCTGTTCAGACGCTTTATTACTTTGTTTTGTGTCCTTCAGATGCTGGACAGCTCCTATTTTGGGAGCACTAGGAGGGGGTAGAGGGCCTATCCCTAGCCTTATCTCTCCCCCTTCCCACCAGATGGTGGGGGGGCCATTTGTCTAGCCAGGACAATCCCAGGATCACTGCCTCGGTCATTTTTGGTGCCACCACAAAGTGGATGATCTCCCAATGTCTGCCGATCTCTAGCATTACTGGTTCTGTGAGGAGCGTGGTGGGGGCTCCCCCTATTAGTGATCTGTGACTTGCTGAAATCTTATAGGTCAGGGGGTTTGCCCTGATTCCTAGCTTCAGGACAGTTTGCAAACTGATTAGGCAGCTGGTACATCCTGAGTCTATTAGGGCTTCTACATCCCCCTGGATCCTGGACTTCATTGCCATGATTTTTGCTGGGATGGCAAAGGGCCAGATGACTTCATTTACCAATGGGTTGTCTCACCCTTGTCTTTGTTGTTGTAGGGTGCTGGCTGCTGGGTGTCCTGAGCCGGAGTTCTCTCCCCGTCACTTATGGGAAGAGAGACCTCAATGGCCTGGCAGACAAATTTCCTCTTCTCTCTTGCGTTTTGTTGGGGCTTCTATGCCTTGGTGGGCTCTAGTGGCTTCCCCTTCAGCTGGGGAGCCAGGGCCAGGCACTTGGCAGCCCAATGGCCTTGCTGGCCACAACGGAAGGACTTGATGGATGGTCCCGAGGCTCTACTAGAGGGGTCTGCGACTTGGCCGGGATTTGATAATCTCCCAAACTGGTGGTTTTCCTGTTGGGCCTTTGGCTTTTGCTCCGTGGCTCCACAGAGTTTGAGGTTCATTGCTACTGTCATCCGATACCACTCATAGATTTGGTCGAGGACTCCTCGGTAAATGCACGCATGTAGCACCTCACAGTCCAGGCCCTCCTTAAAGAAATAGACCAGTAGCCTCTCTGTCCACTGCCGCAGCTTCCCAGCCACTATCTGAAACTCTCGGGTGTATTCCTTGGCAATCCAACCCCACTGTTTAAGCTCACTGATTTCAGCTTCAGGCCTGGGAGTCATCTTCGAATTTAGCCCTCAGCTCTCTCTTTTTTATATAATTTTATTTATGGTTTTTTCTTTAACATCCATAAGTGCTTGGTAAACTGTGTATTATCTGGGTCAATATACTTTGCATATAATTCTGATAATATCATTTAAGTGTACATAATCATAATTTGTCAACTTCTAACATTTGTGTATATATATATATAGCAATTATAATATGTTCCATTATATTTCAGTATACATAATACTATTTTCCCAATTTCTATTTTCTATTTCTTTTTTCTAATGCTTAATAAAATAACCATATTAAAAATATTCTATTTCTATCCATTATTGCTTGTCTTTTTTAGAATTTCAACTCTTATTAACTTTTTGGTGAATCTTTCCTGCTTCTCCACTGGTATCTTGTAATTCCTTTTATCATGTTTATTTAATCTAAATATTTCCTCTGCCATAGCAGAGTTTCTCCTCTATTTTCTGAGTTTTTTGTTAATTTTTTATTGTCATTTGCTGGGGTTTTCCTAATCTCACAGTATCTTGCATCAATTCCGTCATCTCCCTATTATTCTTTGTTATATCTTCCTTAATACATTGAAACATCAATAATATTTCGTTCTAGATTGCATTTATTTTTCTCTGCTGAGACATTTTGTGTTGATATACTATGGTACTCTAATCACTGCTCAATATTCCACCAAAATTTCAATATCCCAATTGTCCAGAAACACCAAAAACACCATTATTAATAAAATTTACACAGTCCTGGAACTGTTTCTCAAAATCCCCTAAATTTATAGTTCTTAAAATTTTCCAATTTGCACCATCTAAGTTTTCCAGTCTTATTCAATTTTTCTTCTTTCGCCTCATAGAATGTTCTGTCAAATGATCTTCTTAATCCATATTGGCCTACCAAATTTCCCCAAATGTCTTTAGTCTACAAAGTTAGATATTCAGTTTCAAGGATTGTTAATTGTAATCCACGTTGCCTTAAAAATCTTCAAGCAGCTCACTAATACTTCTAAGCAGCCAAAACTCCAGTAGATATGAAACCAAAATAAAAAGGCCTTCCAGGTGTTGTTTACCTTTCACTATTTTCTTTCTTCTCCTCTTGGTATTCTTGTCCATATAATATTCAAATAATTCTTACTTTCCAAGTACAGTCTCATGAATCACTAATATAATATCATCTTTGACCAGTAGATGGCACCCTCGCTCTAAAATCCAGCTTTAAACACAGCAAAACTTGGTGGTGGGGGGGAGGGAAATAAGAAATAAAACACAGAGTTCCTCTTTCTTTGTACAAATTCTTCCAATAATCAAGCAATATTATCCACAGATTAAATCACTTTTCACGCTAGTTCCCAGTCCAGTCCTTTTCTATTTTAAAGCTTCACAGTCTCCCCTTGCCAGTTTGTTTCACTTTTAGGTCTATAATCTTTCTCCATGTAATAAATTGCCACTTTCATAATGTTTTGGAGAATCTTTTTTTAAAGAATTATTTTATTTGGGCTTAAGTCTCTAATATAGAAGTTGAAAATTGTCTCACCCAGTTTCAATTCCCTGCCCACAGATCGCTCCCACACATTTTCTTCTTGTCCCGGTTGTCACAGCTTTGGTCTTGCCAAAATGGCTGTTGTCTCTGCTGTCAATCAGGAGAGTTTTCTTTGGATCAAATGAGGAAATTGCTGTTTCCTCACAATCTACAAAGCATCCTTCCTTTCTTCACCATCCATCCAGGGCGGCTTTGGCCCCATAGGGTCTCCTGGCAAGCAGGTATCAGCTGGGTTTTGCAGTGCTCATGGAGCGCTGCTATCCCATAACCATCCTGCTGCGTCACCAACCAGTCAATCCCCTCAGCTCTTGAAGGAAAGTGTTGATGTTCCCCAGCTCTTGTGCATCCTCATCATGGAGTTGGGGCACCTATTCCATTGTCTCCCCCTCCAGGTTCATGGTCACCCTGTGGATCATCGCCTGGTTGCTTGGATAGTCAGCCGCATGGTTGTTTATATGCACCCATACCTGATTCAGGAAGAATGCCAGTTTCTCTGAGTCCCTGTTGAAGGTGGCTTTCATCGGGGTGGGTAGCTGGGCAAGGAGGAGGAGGTTTTGATGGCACCCAAGCCAGAGGCCATTGCCCCGGGACCCAGCTGGCTCTGGGGTACTATGCCCATGGTGTGGGTCCCTGACACCCCAGAGGGTTGCGTAGGTAGCCATGTGGGCTTGCCACTCAATGGCGCAGCCGGCTTTGCTGTGGGTCTGGGCTCGATTGCACTGGGGGAAGGCTAGCCAACCAAGCTGCTGCCAGGGGAGCCGGACTGTGGTGGGGTGGGAACGTCAGGGTAGGTTGGCTCAGGATTACTCCAGACAGTTCAAATCTACATGCTTGTTCCATCCCCTGGTGCTCATCTGGTTGAACCTCTCCCGCAGGTTCTCCACAGTCTGACTGGGAAAAGCTGTCAGGTATCTCCATTCTCCAGATTCGTTTAGCTCAAGGGATTCCCTTGCCATTCACTTTGTCATTATGCGATACTGAGTGTAGATTAATGAGGAAAAAATGAATTTCAACAACTGTAGATTCAGGTTGCAGCAAAATTTGCAAAAGTGAAGGGGGTCTGAATACTTCCTGAATGCACTGTATATATAGTGAGTGGCAGCCCTACACTCACTTCCACTGAGACATTTGAGAGTTCAGTTCCAAGGTTAGATGGAAAGATGTTTCTTTCCTAGGGCACAAAGAAAAAAAAACCCTGAAAATTCTATGTGGTGTTTCTGTTATATACACAAACACACACACACACACTCCTTTATAAATAACTAAAGGTGGAGAACATATCTAATACTCCCTCCTTTAATTTTTTCCCACAACAATAACTCTGTGAGGTGAAGTGGTCTGAGAGAGAGTGACTAGCTCAAAGTCATTTATCTGGTTTTCATGACTTAGGTGAGATTAGAACCCATTGTCTCCCATTTTCTAGCCTGACACCTTAAGAGACTATACATTTATTTTTCTAATGCTGCAATATCAGCATTTGGCTGATGATAGTGAGGATACAGAAAATTTGTTTTATGTTGTCCATCACCAAATTCCATAGGTATGAAGTTCAAGAGAATATTGCCATCTGAAATTTTTAACTTTTATCATAAAATCATAAGTACATAGTCCACTATTTTCTCCCAAAATTTAATAAGTATAGGAAATTGTAGAAATATGTCTTTATCTTTATTACATCTTTATTACATCTCCAACAAAATGCTGTTCTAAGCAAACTTGTTCAATTCAAGTGTAATGAAGTCCAATATTATTTTTGTGATAAAAGTCAGTTGATGATTCATTGGCATTGTTAGTATAGAAGTTAAAACACTCTTTCATTGTTTAGGCAATATACAAACTATAGCAATATAGAATTATTTTAGCCTTAGTGAGGTGTAGTGTATAGAATAGGTAGAACCGGAGTCAATATCAATAATTGCAAGAAAGATCTTGTAGTTCTAGTGGACAATTAAATATGAGCCAGCAGTTTGCTGCAGCTTCCAAAAAAGCCAATGCAATCCTAGGCTGCTTTAACAGAGGGATAGAATCAAGATCACATGAAGTATTAATACCACTTTATAATGGTATTGGTAAGGTCACACTTGGAATATTGCATCCAGTTTTGGTTCTCACATTATAAAAAAGATGTTGAGACTTTAGAAAGAAGGCAGACAAGAGTAACAAAGATGTTTAGGGGCTAGAGGCTAAAACATATGAAGTCTAGTGAAAAGAAAGACATGGAGTGACATGATAGCAATTCCAATATTTGTGGTACTGCCACAAAGAAGAGGAGGTCAATTTATTTTCCAAAGCACCAGAAGCAAAAAGCAATAGTTGGAAACTAATTAAGGAGAGAAGCAACCTAGAACTAAGGATAAATTTCCTGGCAGTGAGAACAATTAACCAGTGGAACAAATTGCCTTCAGAAGTTGGGGTGCTTTATCACTGGAGGATTTTAAGAAGAGATTGGAAGCCATTTGTCCAGGACTTCTGTTGGCACCGTTGGCGCCAAAGACGCTCCTTTTGTGAGCGCCAGTCCCATGATCATATAAAGCCGCTAGAACAGCGCAAATTAGCTGTCTAGCAGCTTGGAAACTTTCTCCCCAGGAAAAGGGGAGGAAGAGAGCAGACAGGTGCAGGTAGAGCTCTCCAAGTGCCCCAGGAACAATTCTGGGGCTCGAAGGGTGAGTGCTCCCTGGAAGCCCGACAGAGCTCTGGATCCGGGACTTCTTCTGCTTTAAGCAGAAGAAGACGCCGTGACCACCCCTGCAAAAAATGCTTTGAATAAAACATTGGATTTGGAAGCAGGCTAAGCAAACTCAGGAGAGACCAGATTTGCAAGTACTAAACTTTAACTCCAAATGTGTATTACTTCCTTCTGACTTACTAAGGGGGGAAAGTGAAACCAAGATGGTGATTGAGCTTTAATGGGGCGTGAAAGTGAAAGTTAAAAAGGAAAATTTCGTCTAGCGCTGGCAGCCGCTGTCTAAAATTAGAGATTTTTGCTTTGAAAGAAAGAAAATTAAAGGCTAAAAGACTATAGTAATGTTTTTTTTAAAAAAAGGATTGATATTATTTAAAGACTGCAAATTTTTGGATCTGGTGGATTTGTTGCTCTGGTTGCTGAATAAATTTAAATTGGAAACTAAAAATGGCTTCAAAACAAATAAAGACTATTGTCCCTAAAAGTGCTGAGAATTCGCCAGCTCAAACGTCCAAATTGCAATCTCTCTCTGTTCCAATGGAACCATCAATATTAACATTTGAAATGTTGCAGGAAGCCCTTAAAACACTAGCCTCTGTTACAGAAAAAAAATTACTTCCGTGTTTGAGGATAAAATCCGAGATGTTGCTGAGGAGATGGCTCAAATTAAAGAGTTCATTCAAAATCGAAATCAGGAAATTAGAGAAGATATTATCATGGCAGTTCAAGTCTGGCAGGCCATATTGAAGCAATAGATGAAAAAGTGGAAGAAATTAAGCAGTTTAATGAGAATTTGGAAAATAAAATGGGAGAGGTTCAGAATAAGATGGAAAGAGCAGAGGCCGATGTAATAATGATACAATATAGAGATATGGAATTTGCTTTGAGAATAAGAGGCCTCAAAGAAAATAAGCAAGAGAATTTGAGAGAGATTTTTTCAGAAGCATTTGCACAGATAGTGGGAGATCAAAAAGCAAATTTTGAATGGCAAATTGACAAAATTTACCATGTCAATTCATGGGTTGCCAGACAGAAACATCTACCAAGAGACATTGTAATCTATTTTACAACAAGAAGAATACGCAATGAAATCCTACAAGTCACTTTTAAAAATAAACTTGAAGTGCAGGGGCAGGAGGTTTTAATACTGAAAGAAATCCCCCCCAAAATGTTGAGAGCCAGAAAGGATTATGCCTTTCTGGTAGAAGAACTGAGAAACCATCAGATACAGTACAGATGGGAGGTTCCAGCTGGACTAGTGGTGAACTATTCAGGAGAAAGATATTGTCTTAACTCAGTGTGAAAGGCAAGAGATTTCTATACCAACGTATTAAAGGCGGGATGCCCACAGTCCCCAGAAGCTAGAAAGAAGACAGAAGCAAGAGCCTTGATGGTACAGTGGTCTACGCACCCTGTTATTAACACAGCTGCTTGCAATTTACTGCTGGTTCGAATCTCTCCAAGGCTCAAGGTTGACTCAGCCTTCCATCCTTTCTAAGGTAGGTGAAATGAAGACCCAGTTTGTGGGGGCAATAAGCTGACTTTGTATAAATATACAAAAGAATGAAGGCTATTGCTTAACGCATTGTAAGCCGCCCTGAGTCTCCGGAAAAGGGCGGCATATAAATCAAATTAAAAAAAAAAAAGCAGAGGGAGCAAGAAAGGGGGAGAAGGAAGAATTGTTGGCACAGGTCCAAACAGCTTTGATTACTCAAGAAGATTTAATACAACTTTTGACTACTGCTCAAGCTTTGGAGGTATTCAAAAAAATGTACAAGAATCTAAGGATCAAAGATAGACCCGAGCGGCAGCCAAGCGTCAAGAAGAATTAAGAGTGCAGCAACTCCAGATGATTCAAGAAACTACAAAAACAGAAGCAGTGGGAGGAGCAAGGCCAAAAAGCAAAATGCATGGAGATTTCCAGCAGATGCTCCAAAAGCTTCAGGGGGCCAAGAATGGCAACTAGATTTCTGACTTGGAATGTTAATGGCCTAAATTCACCACAAAAGAAGAGAAAAATATTTCATTATTTGAAACAGTTTAAAAATGATGTAATCTGTCTACAAGAGACTCACATTAGAAAGAAAGATCAAAAATATTTAATAAATGTAAGGTAGGCATACATTTTGTTGCATCTGCTCCTGAGAAGAAGAATGGTATAGTTATATACCTAAAAAAAGACTTAATTGCTAAATTAATTGAAGCAGATGATCAAGGAAGATTCATAGCAATTGAACTTTTAATAAAACGAGAAAAATACTTTTAATTGGAGTATATGCACCGAACCAACAACAGGAAAAATTTTACAAGCTTTTACATTCCAAGTTACTACAAAGGGATTATAAATCATGTATTTTATTGGGCGATTGGAATGGAGTTTTGGACACTAAAAAAGATAAGAAGGGGCTCTTGCAAAATATCTCAACGCGTGCCAGATTGCCAAAATCATTTTTTGAAATGATGGATGATATGGAGTTGAGAGATGTCTGGCGAGATAGGAACTCTGAAGAAAAAGATTTTACCTTTTTTTCTGATAGACATCACTCTTTCTCTAGGATTGATTTCATATTAATTACTAATGATCTTTTTTCTAGGGTGAAGAAGACGAAGATCTGCCCAAGAGTTTTAACCGATCATAGTCCAGTTTGGATGGAATTAGAGTATGGAATGGGATTTAAGAGGTCTTGGAGGTTAAATGAAAATTTGTTTAGCTATGAGGAAAATGTAAAAGAATGTAAAAAATTTATGAAAGAATTTTTCATTATAAATATGCACAAGGGTACATCTATGGAAATGGTTTGGGATGCAAGTAAAGCATATATGAGAGGTATCTTGATATATTTGAATAATAAACATAGACGTAAACAGGGGGGAAAAAAGAAGGATTTAGAAGAAGAGATTAAAAAAAAGAACAAGCTTTGATATTGAACCCAGCAGACAAGAAAATAAAAGAGGCAATTAACTTACTGCGAGAGCAATTTAATATGCTAACGGCAGATCAGGTCACAACTAATTTGCAGTATGCTAAACATAATACTTTTTGCAATGCTAATAAACCAGGGAGATGGTTAGCATATCTGTTAAGGAACAAACAAAAGTCACTGACCATAGAGAAAATAGAATATAAAGGTAATATAAGGTTTATCAGCAAAATATGATTAAAAAAGCATTTTTAGAATTTTATACGAGGTTGTATATGTCACTGCATTTTTGTATTTACTAGATGAGTTCTTATTTTTGAACTTTCAGACTTACTGTAGCTTGCCAAGTTCTTATCAGAAGCTAACTGCGCAATTCTACATTCTTTTCTTTTTCTCAAAAAAATTTCTTTGTTCTCCGGCCAAGAGAGGTAGCCAGGAAAGCTGCCAAGATGTAACTAATTAGATTAGTAAGATGTTTTATTTTTCTTTATAACAAATAAATGAGTTTTTCTTAGAAAATACATCTTCGGGTTTATTTTCTTAAAGTATACTTCAAGGAAAGGTCACGATCCATTCTCTAATCAAGGTGCAATTACCCCAAAGTAGAATGGGATTAATTGCCACCCTGACAGTATGCTAGTGATAAAAGTATAGATATAGATAAATACTTACAAGAAGAGAATATTCCTATAATTTCAAAAGAGCAAAGGGAGGGTTTAAATCAACCAATAACTTCCGAGGAGATTATATCTGCAATTAAGCAGTTGAAAGTGGATAAAGCTCCTGGGTCAGATGGTTTGACAGCTGCTTATTATAAACACTTGCAGTTAGAAATGGTGGGACCACTCGAAGAATTATTTACTAACATACAATCTGGAGGAGATGTACTCCTATCCTGGAGGACAGCTTTTATTTCTCTGATTCCAAAGGAGGAGCAAGACCACACCCAGCCAAAAAATTACAGGCCTATATGACTTTTAAATACAGATTACAAGATTTTTGCTAAAATACTAGCAAATAGGTTAATGACAGTCATGCAACAAATGATTCATAATAATCAAACTGGTTTTATAAATGGTAGACAAATGAAGAGTAATGTAAGGCAAGTTGTTAACCTTCGAGAATTTGGGTAAGAACAACCAAATCCCTGCGGTGCTAATATTTCTTGATGCAGAGAAAGCATTTGATCGATTGAATTGGCATTTTTTATTGAAAATAATAGAAAAGATGCAGTTCGGAGAATATTTTACACACTCTATTAAGGCAATATATCAGAAACAAACAGCACAAATAATAATTAATGGTAGTTTAACAGATACTTTTAATATAGAAAAAGGAACAAGACAAGGATGTCCCTTGTCTCCATTATTGTTTATCTTGACTTTGGAATTTTTGTTGAGTAAAATACATGGGCCGGATAAAATAAATGGAATTAAGATTAGGCAGTATGACTACAGATTACGAGCATTTGCAGACGACTTGGTTGTTACTTTAACCCAACCATTACAGTCGGTTGTAGTTTTAATGGATATAATTAATCAATATGGACAAGTATCGGGATTTAAAATAAATGCAGGGAAAACGAAGATAATAACTAAAAACATGACTACAAATCAAAAAGATGAATTAGAAAGTTTAACAGGATTTGAAATAGTAAAAAAAGTTAAGTATTTAGGGGTTTATATTATGACATCAAATGTGAAATTATTTAAGCATAATTATGATCCATTGTGGCAAAAAAATACACAGAGAGATGGAAAATTGGAAAAAATTACAATTATCTTTATTAGGAAGAATAGCAGCAGTAAAAATGAATGTTTTGCCTAAGTTTTTGTTTCTTTTTCAAATGATACCAATACTTAAAAAGGATGAAAATTTGAAGATATGGCAGAAAGTTATTAATAATTTTGTTTGGGCAGGGAAGAGACCAAGAATAAAACAAAAAATAATGCAGGATATACGTGAAAGAGGAGGTCTCAAAATGCCCAATTTAAGATTATATTATGAGGCAGCTGCTCTGTCAGCAATTAGTGACTGGATGAATTCAACAAAAGAAAGAATATTGAATATTGAGGGATATGATTTGGTTTACGGTTGGCATGCTTATTTATTATATGATAAGAAAGTGGACAAGACTTTTAAAAGTCATATATTAAGAAATGCTTTACTGCGTGTCTGGAAAAAGTATCAGTATAAATTAAACGATAAATTACCAATGTGGGCAATACCCAGACACGCGATAGAGAATATAAGTGTAGAGCAAAAACAAGATGGGATTACTTATAAAGAGCTTCTTAATAAGGAAGGAGGTATATTACAACTAAAATCTTTGAATAAATTAAGAGAAGAAAGGATAATTCAAACATGGTTTCAGTATGGACAGCTGCAAGTAGATGGAGAGAAGATCAGAAAATTGGTATCTCACAAAATGAGGAGAACTTGGTAAAACAAATTAGAGACCAAAGTCAAATGCACATAAAAAGGTTGTATAATGCATTGGTAGAAATAGATTCAGAAACAGAGCTAGTTAAGGATTGTATGATAAAATGGGCACAAAACATTGAAGAACCAATAATGATGGAAACGTGGGAAAAAATATGGGTTAGAAATGTAAAGTTTACGCAAGCCCAAAACTTAAGAGAGAATTTTTATAAAATGTTTTATAGATAGCATCTAGATCCTAAAAAACTAGCCTGTATGTATCCAAGTTTGCAACCTAAGTGGAGATGTGAATGTGATGATGCCACGTATTATCATATATGGTGGACATGTAAAAAAATTAAGGCATTTTGGATAAAAATATGGTGGATTATCCAAAACATTCTCAAAAAGAAGATAAAATTTACTCCACAGTTCTTTTTGTTAGGTATAATTACAGATTGTACAGTCATAGAGACTAAGTTGATTTTAAATTTAATAACAGCAGCCAGACTTTTGGTGGCGCAGTATTGGAAGAAGGAAGACTTACTATTGAAGAATGGACATTAAAAGTAGTGAATTTAGCAGAGATGGCAAAAATATCGGCATACTTGAAGGACCATTCAAATTAAAGATATATATCGGAATGGAGAAGATGGATTGACTAGATTCAAAGCAAATATCGGACTAAAAAGCTTCAAATAGCCTATGAATGAAACCAACATTTTCTTTTTGAATTATGTTTTGTTAATTGAAAGGGGAGTTAAAGAGCAAGAGGGAGTTTGGAGCTGACAGAAAGTTAGCATATTTTAGTTTATGTTTGTTAAATGTTATACCCTGTATTTGCTCTGGGAAGTCCGGGGTGGGTGGGTGGGGGGAGGAGGGTTGGAAGGAGAGGGGGGATGAAGGATGGGGGGGGTGGGGGAGGAGGGAAGGGGGGGAGGGAGGGAAAAAATTGTTGTAATATTTGATAAAACTTTTTAATAAAAAAAAAAGGAAGCCATTTGTCCAGACGTGTGTAAAGTCTCCTGCTTGTGTAGGGGGTTGGACTAGAAGACCCCCCAAAGTCCCTTCCAACTTTCTTATTCTGCTATGGCAGCACATTTTATCACCAGGCTGGAGAATTGAGATTCTCAGTGTAGAAAATGCTGCCTTTCCCTGAATGATAGGAGGGCAGATTCTGATAAATAAAAACAAAAGGCACCAACACTACCAACACCATCATCCCTACTAACCTCCTAATAATAGGAGTAGTTCAAATCATTTACCCAAGGAAGGAATGGGCTCCTTTTTGCTAGATTTCAAGCATCTGTTGGGAATGCTTTAATTTGGATTTTGCACTGAGCAAGGGAAAGGGGTTTGCTGGTCTAAATGGCTTTTTCCAGCTCTATGAGAAAAGCCATTGAGACAGAGAATCCCTGACTATGAAGATAATTCACATTGTGTTTCATACCAGTTGCCTCAAATTGGGTCATAACAAAGCTCTTTTCCTCCCAACATTTTTTATCCAACAACTAATTGTTTCAGTCTGAATGGTTTCTTGTAGTATTTCCTCAATCAAGACCAGTCCTTCCTGGGAAAGTAGACAAATGGAGTTTTTCATCTGTTCTCACTATAGCAGGCACTCAGCAAAACATTCCTTATCCTCTGAGCAAGGAGGCTTTTTTTGGATTCCTAATGAGGCCTGAAAAAAGTCCTAAGCATTTCTCAACAGGATGTTTAACTGGAGTGACTGTGAGAGGGCAGCGGAGGCAATCCATTCCTTTCATTCAGCAAAGTACCAGGTCTGCTGTTCCTAATTATCCTTCCAACATTTTTCTTCTTTTGGTCCAAAGCTAAATATTCCAGGTAAAATTGGAAGAACAGCAGGTTTTATCTTTCCTTTTCTATAGAGCCAAATATGATAGCCTAGAGATAACTGGAATCAAATTTAAATAGCCTTTAGTATAAAATAAAATCATCCTCAAATGAAATTCAACTCCCAGTTGAATTTCTATGCAGTTTTCTGGACAATGTTACGGAGGTTATTTGCCATTGCCTTCTTATAAGATTATTTTTAAATTCTGTCTACTTTACAGCCTGGGACCCTAACCCAAAACTGGCCAAGGGTTGGCAGCTGCTGAGATAGTAGGAGCCTTCAGTACACTAAAATTCTAAAATTTTGAAATACGTTGTTCATGCATTTAGTTTGTACAAGAAAAGTGGAGAAAAATAAGACATGTAAAACTACATCTCTCTGTCTCTACTTGCTTATTGCAAACATTATAAGACATATAAAACTACATCTCTCTGTCTCTACTTGCTTATTGCAAACATTTCAGATCTATTATTAGAAATTGCTCCATCCTGCTGAGGTGGTAGCTCCTTCCTAGTAATTTTTGAAGTCTCTTTAGAGGAAATGTAGCTGGGTGTACTCACAGTGCCACAATACCAAATGCAGAAATACATGTTTTCCACTTTCTTGAAAGTAATTTCACATGCCTTTCTTTATCTTTCCAAAGTAGATGTACTTATTGATGCTAAGAATAACTTTTCAAGTGGACAGCATGTTTACCTCTTTCAAAACCTACTTCCAAATTTAAATTATGATTAAGCTTCCTGGAAATATAATTCTGAGCAATATCTAATTACTCAATGAGTCTGGCTAGGTCCCATTGGACAGCTGAGACAGATCTTATAATCTGCACCATCATCATGGGTGTTAATGGATTTCAGGATTTCAGGAATCAGAATATTCTGAGAATATTTCTTAGGTAATAAATATTGAGGAATTCATGGAAACCATAGGAACCTTCTATGGGCCTTCTATACTGGATCATGCTAAAATGCTTTCTCATCTTGGGTAATAGTGATAGAAACATTACAATGTTTCTTTTGGAATGCTAGTATGAGGAAAAAAATCCAGTTTAATGTATTTATAGTATTTGTAGTTTATATCTTTAGTAATAATTGGTTATAGCTTGTTATTTGTTTAAATAATATTTGTTTATGTTGTATAAATATGAAAAATCTCTCTCTATAGTTATCAGTGCTAGTATCAAATTCATTTTGCATGATTTTGCAAATTGAAACAATAAATCCTGATCTTAGTAAATATTCATAAACAGATAATTTTACAACCAGAAAGCAAACAGAAACCAGAAACAAAGCAGAAAAATACAAGAATCACCTTGTGGTGAGATGGGCAGCCAAACAAATTTAATAAAATAATAATAATAATTGACCCTTCAATATCCATTATTTCTAGAAAATCAAAGCAATTATTTAAAAAGATCCTAATTTTAATAACATTTAATTATTGATTAATGGCCAACATTAATTTTTTGCTTCAATCATTTCAGACATTGAATTTTTTCTTAATTCATTTTAAGGACCATAGAAAACCACATTTTTTTAAAAAAATTGCTTTTGCTCAAATTGATGTTATGAAAGAAGAGAACAAACATTTTAATTTTAGTTTTACAGCAATGTAATTACATTGTAATATTCATTTACAAGTCTTACATTCTTCATTTCATTTTGCATTTCTGAAATTTCATCACAAACTTCAGTTGTTTTCATCCCCATTTGGGAGATTCAGCTGCTTCTCTTTTGTGATGCCTGCATTTTTCATCAAGCTTTTCAATATTCAATATTCCTTTCATCCTGTACAAGATTGGACTTTTGCATTTCAGACAGCCTTTTTTTTAAAATCCTACTGAATAAGCAGTTGAAAAAGCACACAGGCTGCTACATTACTCCTATTTAACAATTGGGGAAAACAACATGAAAAACATTGTACTTAGGCAGAAATAGATGAGGAAAAAATTCAGAAGATCCTGAGTCTCTCTGTTCCTTCCTTCCTTCCTTCCTTCCTTCCTTCCTTCCTTCCTTCCTTCCTTCCTTCCTTCCTTCCTTCCTTCCTTCCTTCCCTATTGTTAGTTAAATAAACCTCTGGGTTTCAGAGATTATGGAATTTCCTGTCTCCTCTCTTTGAAATGTAATTTAGACAGAAGTCAGTCTTTTCTATCATACGTATTTTTATTACATCTACTTTTACTTCAAATATAATGAATTGCCTATTAACATCGATAGAGAGATGGTCTAAGTCTATGCTCCAAGTTAAGAAAACTGTATTATGAATTTTTGAAAGGGACCTGCAACTACTTAATTACTGAGGATTCTTTTAGTATTATGCATATAATCATCCTTGAAAAAGGTTCTTGCTGAATACAAAGGTTAAAGACATCATGAAGCAGCATCAGGTGAATGGAGCATCAGGCTTCAGATCAAAACTTTTTCAAAATCTTTTTAAGAACCTTTAATTTCCTAAGCACTGAGGCATAAACAGAACTCTGCCTCCCCCGCAACTACCAGAGGTGGATTTCAGCAGGTTCTAACCAGTTCTGGAGAACTGGTAGTGGAAATTTTGAGTAGTTCGGAGAACCATAGTAAAAATTCTGACTGGCTCTGCCCCCATCTATTTTCTGCCTCCCAAGTCCTAGCTGATCGGGAAGAAATGGGGATTTTGCAGTAACCTTCCCCTGGATTGGGGTGGGAATGGAGATTTTACAGTATCCTTCCCCTGCCATGCCCACCAAGCCACACCCACAGAACCGGTAGTAAAAATTTTTGAAACCCAACACTGCCCACCCCCCGCCACCCAGAATTGTGAATTAAAAAGAGCTGTGATGTCAGACCTTCCCCAGTCTGATTTCTTAGGGAAGCAAACTCTCAATGCCATTTGGTTGAAGTGAAAAATACTTTTACTAAGAGATGATGACTGCAGTAAAGCCAGGCAGAATCTAAGGTTCCCATGCAACAATACAGAACTATGCCCCTTGGCTCCCCATTCCCCCCCACTCCCCATGACCAGTCTGTCTTTAGCCAATCTGACATCGTCAAGATGTTTTGGGAAATGCTGAGATGTTGAGGCTGAGAAATTCCACTCTCTGTCTTGAAGATGACTGGCACAAACCAGATTCTAAAATGTTCTGCTCTTCTTCAGCTGTTCCCCACTCCCAAATTCCCACCATAGACAGATACAGATTTATTTCCCTTTTGTTCCCTCTCCCTTCCCCAGTACTTTGATGGTAGGACACCAGTGAGGCATCAAGTTGAAGATGATGGACTGACATCTGATTAGTTTTGTACTGTGCATTAAGTAGGACTAATGGCATAGAGTGAAAATAATGCATGGTCAGATTAAATCAAAATGTATTTACAGTTCAAGGCTAGACATAATAAAAGAGCCACATGGAGTTCAATACCAAAGAAAATTTTAAAAATTTCAAGAAAATTATAAAACATTTAAGAGCTAGTAGTTAATAGCACTGAGGTAGAACAAGACAATTTCTGACAGCTGTAGCTATTGATAAAGAATTTGTAACTTTCTTTAGAGGTTTCAGAAGAGTGGTTACCCAGGAGAAAAATAACAGCTTCCTGGTCACAATAACCATTGGAATGATTAACAGTTGAGAGTATTAAGTTGATTGGCACTGAGTATACAACTGGCACTTTAACAGCACAACTGAGACAGATTCTACCTCCAAGTCTGAACAGAAACAAGTTCAGTTTTCGTAATGGAAGTTTATGTATCTACCAGTTGTTGCTCTGGTAGTACCAAATTCATGTCAAAGTAAATAGTCTTATATGTGGAGCATATATTATAGGAATATCTAGATATAAGATCAGGAGGAGGAATGGTGATATTATAGAGATGCTGGCAGTCTGTGGCTCTGTTATTTATATGTAGGTCCCAAATCCTCTCCTTTACTTCAGCTGGAGTTTTATCAAGTCCTAAAGCAGGTAGTGCTGATAAAATAAGACTTCAATAAGACAAATCCTTGTTGGATTGCTTTCTTAGGTTGGAAGGAAACCTACCCAATAATCTAGCCAGAATCTAGACTTTGTCTAGATTTTGGCTAAGGCAAGTCTAATTCAACTCACAAGAGAAGCAAGTATTTTGCTTTTTAAATATAATTCCGTTCTGATTAAAGCATTTATCTACTTTTTCCGGAGAATATTGTGTACAAATTATGGCTGATATGTGATATCTGCAACCTCTGCTCTAGATAGACAATTCATAATGTAACAAGGTCCATGTTTCTGCATAAAACTATTTCTTCCCTGGTGGCATATCTTGATTTTAATAAGCTATCTGATTATTGTTGAGGGGATGGGTCTCTTCTGAGGGATTGTCCCACCTCCTCAAAATGATGCTTTATTTCCTGAACATTTCCTTGACCATATGAACAGATAGAGACTACCGTTAAGAACTTAATACTGCTGTTGCTTTCTTAAATGCATCTTCAGCTCACTTCTTTACCTTTTGCAGTTTATTCTGACGAATTATCATGGCCTAAAGCAGTCTAAAGCTTACGGCACCCAGCAAACAATCATGTGAAAAAAAAAATTATCTTTATGAAATTTTAGATAATAAACTGGAGAATTCTATGTTCTTCTTCTTTATTTTTGTACCTTTCTAGCTTATGGCAGAATAATATTTGATCATCTAGACATGGAATTTTTTTTATAACAAGAAAAGGGAAACAGTGGCTAGCCTGGTTTTTGTAAGTGTGTAGGTCTGTGTGTGTATGTGTATTACAAAAGCTTCCTGTCTGCTTATCTGCCTTTTTATTCTAAAAATTTTATGGAATTAATTTTATCTTATGCCTATAGAAGTGAACTCCTGCACAAGCTTTTCCCAACTCCTTCACCTTCATTGTACCGTCATCTCCTGCTGACCTTACAAATAAAATGTCCCAATTGCTTCTCATTTAAAAAGGCTAGTTATATCAGTGGTTAAATATAGATCACTGCATTCTTATATAGGAAACGTCAGTATTATATGTCAACAGTTTACACCACAGGGAGGCTGTTCTCTTCACATAATGTTTTTAGACATTTCAGCAGTTACTGGTATATTTTGCTCTTCTTCTGTGTCCATCTATATCTTTGCAGCTAAATAATTTCTCTCTTTTTTTCTAGTGAGACTTTCTAAAATTCCATGGACATTGACTTATATTAATAGTAATTTTAATGTGAGGGGAAACCTAGCAGCTGCATATCATTTGAAACAGCAACATGTGCATTACAAAAATTGAACATTTTTATGTTTTACCTCAAGATAAAAGTTAGTGAAAAAAACAAAAAACTCTCGAAGTACCATAGAAATTAAGGTAAGGAACAAAATAAAAAATGGATTTGGCTGAGATTAACATCATAAAATAAGAGAGAAATAATTTATCTCCCTCTTTCATACACATACAAAAATAAAATAGCAAAACTGAGGGTTTGAAATAAATAATCAGTTTTATGTGGTCGACTATAAATGGATAGTTGTCTTTGTTATGCTTAACTTCAAAAGCATAACAGTACAAAGTACAAAAACAGTACAAAGTACAAAAGTACAAAAAGAACCCATCCTCTCTTTGATTTAAACTTCCATTTTCTGCTTCTCATCAGATTACACTTAAAGAGCTAAAGAAAATATTATAAATTATTTTAAAAAAATCAAAGTTGCAAGCCTGCTAAGGATTATGACCTAGTACTGCCTCACAACTTTTTATTTCAGCTATAATCCTTTTATTTATTTATTCCATTCAAGACCTTGACTACATTTCACATCATCATTTACTTGTATAATTACCATTTTTTTTCAGTTATTTCTATCCAATTGTGTGCTTAGGAATATTTTCACTTCTACCCATGTGATTGACTCTCCTGACATGTTATACAAGGTATTATTAGACAAAGGTGATGATAAAGAATATCTTAACTGTGGGGCTGGCAATTTTGAAATATGTCAATATTTCCTCATGCTTTCTGCAGATATGAATGTCTGTTTCAGAGTATTAGCTCACTCTAGAATTGACAAGCAGCCCAAAAAACAAACAAACAAAAGGTAAAGAGATAATTTGTTGTGAGCCATGCAGAGTTGCTTAAATGGATGGACATATATATCTTTTCAATCAATCAATCAAACCAATCAATCAATTTTAGACTCTAAATCCTATTACTAATTTCATTCCAATGTGGGAATTTCCCCCCAGAGAGGAAAACAGAAAAAGGCATCTCAGATAAATTTTAGATGCATTTCTATATTGAAAATTGAAGTACTGGAAGATGGCGAGGAAGATGGAAGTACATTAGACAAGCAATGCAGAGTCCTTGTGAAGTGTATTGACATACAATGCTGGCAGAATCTTTTATAATATACCAACTGGCATATGAGCCACATGTAAGCCCCCCAAAAATGTGTTTGGCATAAAATATGTAGAAACAGTAATGTTTCTATGTGAGCAAATATTTTTGTTTAGTTCAAGGGTAAGAGGGAGGTAGAACTGTAGTACTCCTTTCAATCTTGGTGATTTTCAGCATATTATCAAGAATTTTGGATTCCTAATCATATAATAGAGGCATAATCATATAATAGAGTTTGTTCTGGTGGTTATGGCATCAAGCTAGCTGCTGGATCCTATTGCTACAAAGATCCATTTCCTGGCTCTCCCAAATGCTAGTGTGTAACTGATGGGACCTAGAGTGGTAACCCTGAACTGAGCTTACTGAAGAGGAAGCAAAAATCAGAAATGGGTGACTACATTCTGATTCAGGCCACCAACCAAGTGGTTTTCCAGAATAGTCCTATATAAAGCTTATTGCAGTAGTTGAAACAAGAGATGACTAATATGAAAAGGGGTTTCTGAACCAAGAAAGATTGTATCTAGCATACCAGTTGGATCTGTGCAAAGGTCCTCCTGGCTACAAATGCTACTTGCTCTCCGAGCACAAAGGTTGGATGGAGATCTACCAAATTACACACAAGTACCACCTGGGGAAGTGCAATCCCATTTAGAACTAAGATTAGAAAATCCCTGGAAATGGAAGATAATTGAATCCAGGACCACTCAGTCATGCTAGAATTTAAGATAGTTCCTTCTCACCCAGACCCTTCAAGTTTTCAGGCTCTGTGATAGAATCTTCATTAACATTTCCCATTTAATCTGCATACAAAATACAAAATTGGGTATCATCTGCATTTAATGATATCTGATCCAGCTACTATGCTGAATAGGAGTGAGCAGCATATGAATTTGGCAAGCTTATTTTGCAAGCTAAAATAAGAATTTTAATTAAAAAAAGCTACTCAGCAGTGGAAATAACTGTCTTGGGATATTGTAGTGTTTTCACTCACTGATAATATTTAACATCAGACATGCTTTTTGAGAATGTTATAGTTGCATCCCACATTTCAAATCTTGTATTAAGTAGCATATTGGACTGGACAACTTCAAAGATCCCACTGATATCTTTGATCTGACACATGGAATTAGTAGTCATATACTTAAATAAAAGGTTACTTTCCATTCAATATTTATCTTCCATTGAAATACAATCTGATAGGATCTTGGTAAGCTTGGTTTAAATGTTCAGAACATTAAAAAAAGCCCTATGGCATATATCAATAATTAGTTTATTAAATTAAGCATGGAAATTAACAGATAAACAAGATAATGGAGTAACGGAGTAAACTCTGATTTAAACAGATCATTTATTCTTATAAAGAATGTAAGTTAAATCAAATTGTCCATTAAATCTGTTTTTACATCATTTGTGCACCAATATGATTATGCAAATGGCACAAATTCCATCATTTGCACCATTTGAGTAAAAGCATCATAAATCGATGAAAATGATTGAATTTTGGACTAGTTCGGAAATAACAGACTTAATACATTAACTGAAAGTGCTACATGAAAAAAGGATTATTGTAACAGAAGTGCACTACATTCAGATCAATCACATAAAGGGTTTAACCATGGAGTTCAATTTGAAGAAGGACTCTATCTTTTATTTTTGTTGCAAATCTTTTTTCATTTTGAGCTTTTGCTTTCCTGACTTCATCTTTGAAGATTCAGGCAATCTGCCGATATTCTGTGTCCTTCTTTCCATTTTTTGTACGTAATCCTTTTTATCTTTCAGTTTATCAGAGAGATCTTTGTGCAACCATGCTGGTTTCTTTTTGGATTTTTTTTTTCAGTGTTATTGCGTTGGACTGGGCTGCTATGATCATATTGTTCAAAGTTTCCCATGCTTCTTGAGTTATATTCCCCTTTAGGATTTTTATCCATGGAATTTTTCTTAGGCTGTCTCTGAGTTTGTTAAAATCAGCTCTTTTAAACATTAAGACCTGATTGAATTTGATTCTATTGCTTGTGTTTGCATTATATTGAATTCCAATATGACGTAGTCATTCTAACCCAAGGTTCTAGTAACGTCAATTCTCTCTATCACTTCTTCTCTGTCAATAAGAATTACACCCAGTAGAGCTTTTCCTCTATTTCCCTCTCTACCGTTTGGATGACAAAGTTGTTAGGTAGGTTGATTAGGATCTGTTCAATCTCCCACTTACTCCAGAGTTTGTCTCACTTGATATCAGGATAATTAAAGATTAATCTCCTCCTGGTTGCTCTCTTGAGCCAACATTGTTTGTATGGTCCTCATGGTAGAGATGACTTTCTCTCTGGAAGTTCTAGCCTAATGTCAGTTCTAATGTCAGTCCTAGTCCAATCCATGAGGAAAAAAAGACCGTCAACTTCATTTGGTTGAAGTGATAGGTTCTTTTATTTAAAAAATGATGAATACAGTAAAGTCAGGCTGGAACTAAATTTCCCACTACCAAAAGATACAGAAAGTTTTTTCCCATTCCAGCCCTCCCCCACCCATGACCAATCCTTTTTCAGCCAATAAGAGTCTGCCTAGTTGACTTCCGGTTTGACGTCGTGGTGAGACAGCCGGGAAAATAGCGGGCTCTGAGGAGTCCCATGAAAAACCCGACTGCTGAACCACCGCCGATGGGTCTTTGAACCAGAACCATCCTGCAGGGACCGGGTAGGAAGAGAGGCACCACGGACAACCAAGAGGAACAGGCAAACTCCTTGGAGGTCAGAGGGAACTCTCTGTGAGTTGGTGGGGGGGCGGCAGCCATGGCGGCTGCCATGAAGCTGGGACAAACCGAACTAAGAGATGTGCGGGAGGAAAGAGGAAAAGAATGAAGCTCTCTGAAGCAGGGTGAGTGACACCAACCTAGGCTTGAAACAACACTAGAGCAACAATTGTTACTTGTAAGATCCCTAGCCTTATAACAGCAGCTGTGGATTTGAGGGGCATAGAAGATTTTGAAAAGTAACTTCAGAAGGAAAAGACCAGTTAGGAAATTTATTTCGATATAGACTTAATTGGAACAATTAAACATTGAGACATGCTAAAAAGATTGGAAAAAATTCTCAATTAGAATTGGACTTTGAAAAAAGAAAAAAGAAAAAGGTAGGGATTCAACACTTTTAGAACTTAAAAGAAGAAGAGAGTTAAATTGGACTATTACATAATTGCAACAAAATGGATACTGGCATGACTAAGGGAAAGTGTGAATTGCAGAGATACACCTTCTGTTTTAAAAAGAAACACAGTAACTTGCTGTTTGTTTTGGAACACCCTGAAATTACAAATAGTTGCCATGGGATTTTTGTGGTGGAGGTTTCTTCTTTGTCTACAGATGGCTTCTTTGGTGGAAAGAAAGAGGAACTACAATGGAACTTTTATGACTGTTACTAATTGGCGCAGGAACAAAAGAAGTCAAATGGCGCAGGAATAAAAGAAGGAAAGTCGATGTACTTTGCATGGAATAGAAGTAACAAAAAGAATTAAAATGACACATGGAGAATTAAATTTGGGAACACTGAATTTGAAATGGAATATATGTTGATAGACAAAAAAATGAAGAAATAAAATATATACGGATGGGAAAAAAGAATATAAAAATAGTTTGGTTAAAAATAAAATGTAATGTTTAGATGAATATTAATTATAAAAAGGAGGTGTTTATAGATGTATAAGAATGGAAAATAAAATTATGTGATTAAAATAGAAAATAATGTAAAGATGGATAGTATTGATAAAAAGGAGATTTTTATAGATGAATAAGAATGAATATGAATATGAGAAGAATCCAAGAAATTGTATTGATTTATATGGGGATCTGTTTGATGTAAGAATTAAGTCTCAATGTTAAGTTACAGACAAAGCTGAGAATTATAATATTATTAAACATGAATAGCTAATGTATGGATGGAAGGTAAAATAAAAAAGGGGATTACACAGAGATAAATAGTAAAATTAAGAATATGCTTAATGAATATGCTGGAAACAGCCAAATAATAGATGAATAAACTGGGAAACAGCCAAAATAATAGATGGAGTTAGTAAAATAAAGATGACTATTTATTAGTCCAATTTATATAGTGCCCTTCTCTGTAGACTCAGGGTGGCTTACAATACATTATAGCAATAGCCTGCATACTTTTTTGTATATAGCTGCTTATTAGGGCTTTCGTCCCCCCCCGCAAGCGGTGTTGTTCTATACAAAGTTGGCTTATTGCCCCCACAATCCGGGTCCTCAATTTACCTACCTTGAAAGGATGGAAGGCTGAGTCAACCAACCTTGAGCCTGGTGAGATTTGAACTTGCACTAATTGCAGGCAGCTGGCAGCTAAGTGTTAGCACTTAACAGCACTTTAGTCTGCTGCACCACCGGGACTATGCTGGGAAACAACCAAAATAATATGAATATGCTGGGAAACAGCCAAAACAATAGATGAATATGCTGGAAACAGCCAAATAATAGATGAATATGCTGGGAAACAGCCAAAATAATAGATGGAGATGTGTTTTTTTTTGGGTTGGGTGTGATAGTAAAATAAAGATGAATATTCTGGGAAATAGCCAAAATAATATGAATATGTTGGGAAAGAGCCAGATGATGATCAAGAGACAAATAGTTTATATATATATATATATATATATATATATATATATATATATATATATATATATATATATATATATATATGTATATGATTTTCTTCTAGCCAGGTTTTCCCTACGTAGCCAAGGTTTTTTTTTTGTAGCTCCAGCTCAGTAGAATCTCATCTACTCGGTTCTGGGCTTTTTTCCTTTCTAACACCTAGCAAGCTCTGACTGCTAGGTGGGAGACCTAAATAGATCCATTTCTAGCTCGTTAGCTGTCGTCAGTAGGCCACACCCACCTCCTCCCTGTAAAGGCATAGTATCAATTTTCTTACTTCTTCGTAGGGTCTATGTGTGTTTTTCTTCTAGCCAGGTTTTCCTTACGTAGCCAAGGTTTTTTTTTTTTGTAGCTCCAGCTCAGTAGAATCTCATCTACTCGGTTCTGGGCTTTTTTCCTTTCTAACACCTAGCAAGCTCTGACTGCTAGGTGGGAGACCTAAATAGATCCATTTCTAGCTCGTTAGCTGTCGTCAGTAGGCCACACCCACCTCCTCCCTGTAAAGGCATAGTATCAATTTTCTTACTTCTTCGTAGGGTCTATGTGTGTTTTTCTTCTAGCCAGGTTTTCCCTACGTAGCCAAGGTTTTTTTTGTAGCTCCAGCTCAGTAGAATCTCATCTACTCGGTTCTGGGCTTTTTTCCTTTCTAACACCTAGCAAGCTCTGACTGCTAGGTGGGAGACCTAAATAGATCCATTTCTAGCTCGTTAGCTGTCGTCAGTAGGCCACACCCACCTCCTCCCTGTAAAGGCATAGTATCAATTTTCTTACTTCTTCGTAGGGTCTATGTGTGTTTTTCTTCTAGCCAGGTTTTCCTTACGTAGCCAAGGTTTTTTTTTTTTGTAGCTCCAGCTCAGTAGAATCTCATCTACTCGGTTCTGGGCTTTTTTCCTTTCTAACACCTAGCAAGCTCTAACTGCTAGGTGGGAGACCTAAATAGATCCATTTCTAGCTCGTTAGCTGTCGTCAGTAGGCCACACCCACCTCCTCCCTGTAAAGGCATAGTATCAATTTTCTTACTTCTTCGTAGGGTCTATGTGTGTTTTTCTTCTAGCCAGGTTTTCCCTACGTAGCCAAGGTTTTTTTTGTAGCTCCAGCTCAGTAGAATCTCATCTACTCGGTTCTGGGCTTTTTTCCTTTCTAACACCTAGCAAGCTCTTAGCACCTAGCAATTTGCTCCTGGAAGCACGAAGCCGAGAACACCAGCCTGAAGATGACGAATGAGACTTCGTCGAAACGTCGCCAAGACACTTCCAATTTTACGTGGGAGAAGACCCGAATAACCAAAGACCTACATACAAACACCCGCGAAAACCTGAGAAAATATATATATATATATATATATATATATATATATATATATATATATATATATATATATATATATATATATATATATCTCCAAGCTGGAATTGATAGTAATAATAAAATGATTATGTTGATATGAATAGTAAAATGAAGATGATAAGATTGTAATAATGAAATGACTCTGTGTAAAATGAAGAGTGTAATGTATGATAAGTGGTGTAAATTAAAAGAGATTAGGATTTAAAGATTTAGCGTAATGGGTCCTAGGATATGGTTATATAGAAAAAATTTAGGGTAATAATAGTAATTAAATATTGAGTTGTGTTATTTGGAAATTAAGATTCGTGGTGATATAATAGAAAAGTAAATGTGTAGATTAAGATATTATAATTGTGGAAAAAAAAATTTTTTTTGGCTTTTACTTTAAAAGAAGCAATGGTGGAGATTTGGGAAAGAGCTTGACAAAGAGAGGTAAGCGATTGTACCTATTCATGACCGGATCAATGCTTCGTTCTTAAAAGATGCATTTTATGTTTATGTTTAAAAAAAAATTTTTTTTTTAAAAAAAGAAGTCTGCCTAGTTGTTTTGAGAACACTGAATTGTTTAGGGTAGTTCACATTTTTTCTCAGGATGCATAGCCTTGGGTGCTGGCAAAAACTGGTTCTGATCTCTCTTGCTTTTCATCCAGCTAATATCCCCCTTCCCCCTTTCCAATCATGTACATAAGCAGGTTGATTGCCTATTTGTCCCCCTCCCATGTTCCCCTTCTCCCTCCTAGCTTTTGATGCCAGCAAGGTCCCAAGCCAAAGATGGTAGACCTGAGACATTTGCTCAGTTGAACAATTTGACTTCTCTCTATTTAGCAACAGCACATCCACTGGGCACGTGCTGCGAAAATACTAGCTGTTTTGCTCAGCACTCTTCCTTCTCCCATATATAATAAATAAACTGCAGGACCGGCATGGTCAATGTTTATGAACCAGTGTTTACTTCTATAGAAACTGTTGTAAAATATAATTACTACAATTACTCCTACTATAAGCCAGACCTTGCACAAACAATGGCCCCACAAACATCACAGAACATTCAAACAATGCTGTTTGAAGCAGCTGGGTTTTGTCCTTTAGGCAGAAGAGAACAGCATGTTCAGTGCTTCACTGAAAGCAAAATTCCTGGAATACGTACTTCATGTCGGACTCAAAAAACGTACTCAAAATGGGCCTCATGAGTGCAAACAGGCTGACATATTGTATATCCATGGTCATTATAGGTAGAAGTTAATCATGTTCAGTTGCAGTGGAGTGCATGCTTGCGCATGCATAGGAATATTGTAGTGGAATGGAAGGACTAAAAAACATTCCCAGGCCAGTCAGAGACAGTTTATTGCGCAAGGTTCAGAGCCAGATTTGTACCTGAAGCTTGGAACAAAGAAATAACTCTGATACAATGGTTTTTATACATTTCTAAGACAAAGGATTCAGTGAGATCATACATTTTCCATATATGGTTAATCATGAGATCATACATCCGATTTTCCTTCTATGGTTACATTCACTTGTTAATAAGTTCATCTAATTACTTAAAGCATTAATCTTAGTTTACAAAATTATCTTAGCCACACAACTTTTCTTAAGTGCTCAGAGTCGCTAATGGGAGAGTTACTATTATCCTTGGGTAAATTCATTAGATTAAGTAACTCTTTGTAACATATAGGTCTTTGTGTCATTCACAGTCAAGTCACTCAGATGTTTTTCCATATAGCAGTCCTTTACATGACATCTAGGTAACAGAAGATATATTACCACTTAAAAGGGTTTAACTGTTTGTTAATGTAATTTCCAACAAGCACTTTCCTCTCTTATAATAATGTGAATAGATAGAGTCTCTCAGAGTTCATGTATCCAAGCACGTCTTCCCTTTATAATAATGTGAATAGAGAGGGTCCCCCAGAGCCCATATATCTGACTCTGTATGATTCCTATTTTATTCACATTTTCTTTTATCTACATTATTCTTTATTTGCTCTTTACCTCATTCCCCCCTGTGGAAGTTTTTCCATGCATAAACTTCCATTACTGCTTACACAACACTCTATGTCCCTTAATACACAAAGCCAACATATAACATCCCACAACATATGACTAATCTAGGCAAGAGATAGGTATTTCTTGATCTTCACCCTATTAATCCTTGGAGGTACTCCTTCCATTCTTTTCCCAGACCCTATTTTGACATATGTGTCTGTTTCAGAAACTTTTTTTCTTCAAGAAAGTGCTCTGTCAAAACTAATTCCTTCGCAGTCTGTATCTCTTTCACTGCTCTGATAGATAGCTGTTTCAGCACAGGGATTGCACAAGGAATAAAAGCTAGGCCTGCCACAGCCATATAACATTTGTTTAATCCAGCCGGATCCAGGCAACCAAGAAAACCACCTGTCAGTTGTTTGTAACCTCTGACTTATCTTGGATGCCCTATCCTGCAAATCCTTGGCAACTTCTCTGACCACCTGATTTATTCACATAGAAACAACAATCTTCTCATACCTCTTCTCTCTGCGGCCACAAGGTCTAAGGCACGTCGATTTTGTAAGACCACTGCTGCCAATGACTCTATCTGGTCTTGGACTTCCACCAGGGTTCCAGCAATTTGGTTCAGCTTTCTTCTGATAATTGCTGAAACTGTATTACTGAGTGTGTTACCCCACCTACACCTGTTCCACTGCAGTTCCTATCCCCATGATTACTAATAGTGGGACTAGGATTGGTACCCATTTCTGAACATGCCCCATGAGAGGAACAGGGATGGTATGTTCTCCACTGACAACATCTATTTCAGGAAAAAGGAGTACTAGTGTGCATGTTCTGGTCCAATTTGTTGGCAAACATAAATACGCATCCCTTTCACATAAGAAGATTTACGGAAAAAGCATGTGCTCGGTTATTCCTTTCATTAGTCCAGACCCCCAAAAGCCCCAACACAAACATTCCCGTCAGCGGCTGTAATGGGACTTTTAGTGAAGGGTCCTTTTGCTTATCTCTGAGGATTGAACCTTCAAAAAGATACCAGGAGGTAGTATCCCAGGGGGAAAGAAGACACATAAACCTGTGTTGGACCTAATGGAGAACCAGATAGTGAAGTGAGGGGGCTGGAACAGACTAGTGCACCTTTCCTTGGATACCTTCCAGGACCTCTTCCATCCTCCCCATTTTGTGATGATGGCAGCTGGTGGTGATGAGAAAGTGAGTGGTGTGCAGAAGGAAAAAAATCTTTGGTTAGTTTTACATCCCTAAGGTTCATTCTAGGACCAAGGTACACTTCTGATGGACATTGTTCTTTTGTCAGGGATCCTATAGGCCTACCAGGTTTCTGATGTCTCTTTACACACAGGGAAGGTGACCCTATGATTTAACCAGGTTTCGACCCAATTCCAGTATCCCTGATATGCAATCTCTTCTTTTCAATTATTGTAGGGGCCCTTCTATTCCCCCCTGTACCAGGATTGTTAAACTCTTAACCTTATGTCTAGGAGTTGGTTTAGGAATAAGGTACCCACTCCACCTTCTGATGCCACGTTGTTGGTGGGAGTGGACTTGACCCAAAGTGTCCCCATTCAGTGTCTTGATGCTGCTAGGTCCTCTGGGATTCTTGACATCTTCAAATCCTTCCGCAGAGACAAGGGGAATTTCTTGAACATCCACACAACCTGGGGAACTACTGTTCAAGCTAGCATCACTCACTAGACCCTTGGCTAATAGTACCCACAACCCCAAATAAATCATAGTGACTTTATTCCCACACCCACAAGGCCTTAAGAGCGCAAGACCCGAAGTTTACAAGTTCACCATGTTAGGAAGAGGGTTAGGGATATGTGTAACTTGGGGTAGGGTAATATCAAGTGTATTAAAACAATACCAACAGAAGGGCTAAAGTAGCTGTTGCCCAGTCCCCACACCCCAATCTTCCTCAACCATGAGTGTTTTTAATAAGTGCTTACTGGATACTATTACTGTTAATGGGTTTTACATTACAAACTATAGTCATGGAATGTTGTCTTCCTCCGTTCCAAGCTTCGGCCGTGCGTAGAGAACCAGCTTCCGGGGTGGTTCAGCAAAGCTTGACGATCACCACCGTGCGTTGAGAGTCCGTTACCGGTAGGACTCAGCAGGGTGTATTCTTCTTGAACCTCAACACCAAGGGCTGGTCAGTTGTTGTCACCTGGTATGTGACTGGATCACTTTGGTCTGCGGGCTTCAGTCTCATCCAGTGGATCCAGGACCGTTCTCCTAAGATCTTAAAAGCACAATTACAAAACCAATACATCTGGGAGAGAGCGCAAAGGGATCTGAGCAGTTGTAGTCCTCTTCAGTTGGGAAACAGCATAGGCAACCACTCAATCCTTCCACTCCTTTGGGGCTGGCATGGGCCCTTTCACTTCCTTCCAGGAACATCCAATCATCATGGTGGAATTAATGGACTGGAAACTTCAAAGGTGGTGTTTGGGCTAATAGTCCTTGTTTCCTAAAAACTTTAAAATATCTGGACAGTTTAAACACATATTGTTTCAATACTTCGTCTCTGGTTTCCAGAAAATTAATGCATATGCTTCTTGTAGTGAAAACTACTCCAAACAACAGTTCATATGATGATAATCTTTCTAGATTGGGTATAATAAAACTCTTGACACTACTGATGCTGTAGCATTTCTGCAGAGAAAAGCTTCAACCCACCCTGTGAGGTGGTCCACTATGACCAATAAATATTTTACTCTCCCCATTTTTGGCAATTCTGTAAAATCCACATGAATACATTGAAATGGTCTTAAAGCTGGTGGTCTCCCACCCATCTGTTGTTTCCTAACAGCTTGTTCATTTATCTTTTTACAAATCAAACATTTGTTTATAATTGATGTTACTAAAGGATATATCCCAATACAACCATAGCTTTTTAAAAGTTCATCTACAATAGCTTGAATTCCCCAATGACTCCACCCATATTTTGCCAAATGAATGCACTATCCCAAATGCATAGTCTCCAGAATCCCCATACAATATCCAGCATCCCTCCTCCCCCCCCTTTTTTTTTCAATGTGCCGCCCTTCTCCGGAGACTCAGGATTATAATGTGTTAAGCAATAGCCTTCATAAAGTCAGCTTATTGCCCCCACAAACTGGGTCCTCAATTCACCTACCTTAGAAAGGATGGAAGGCTGAGTCAACCTTGAGCCTGGTGAGATTCGAATTGACAGTAATTGCAGACAGCTGGTGTTAAATTACAATGCATTTGTCTATTGAGCTATCCAGGCTCCCTGTCCATAGAGCTTAATTTAATGAATACAATTCAAAGGTTTGAGCAGACCAATTTCGAGGCAAACCCCTTGTTTCCAGGATTTTTCCGTACTCCCCCTTCCACCCTAGAGGAACCATTTATACAAATTGCTTCTCCTTTCTCCAGGGGGTGTTCCTCCAAATCAGGTCTTATTTTTGTTTGTAAATCAATCACTTCAGCACCATGTTCTAATCCAAACTGATCCATTGATCTGGTGTTGGCTAAGAACTGTGCTTGATTCAAATTGTGATTTGTAGTTACAATCAAGTCTGTCTGCTGCATTAAAATTGTTTCATTTGTGTGTGTGTGTCTGTGTGTGTGTGTGTTTTCAAAGAGATTGAATGGCTTTTCCAAGTTTGGTAAACTTAATACAGGAGCCTTGGTCAAAGCTTGTTTCAAATTTTCAAGGCTCCCTCTTTTATGTCCCTCCCATTTCAAACTCCAAGGTCCAGATACAATTAATTTTGTATAGAACTATTTTAATTTTTGCTTGTTTATAGATAGAGGCTGAGACGCTACTCCTGTCGGAAGGAAAAAGAAGCCTTTCCCTTTAAGAATTGTTGAAAGGCAGAGCTTTCCCTTCCTGAATTCAAAACTCCCGGCTGGGAGATTACTTCGAAATGATTGGAGGTCAGCTGCTTGAGAGTAGAATCAGTTTATTGTTTCTGGGGAGGCAGGCAAGAAACAAACACAAGCACAGCGTTCGGAGGCTAGCCTGTCGTAACTGTAAGAGTAACCATTTTTCCCTTTTTTTTTTCCAAAAAAACCCCATCTTTTGATTTGGCATGTGAATTCTTTATTTTGTGTGTGTGATGGTTTTATGGTGGTTAAATCCTGTTTTTGTTTGTGATTAGGTTCTTCGGTCCTGGGTCTGGCAAATAAGTAATAGTTGTATAGTTCACACACTGTTTTTCCTAACCTTTTGTAGTTGTTTGTTCCCTATAATTATTCAGCTTGCCATCTCTGTGTTTTAGTGAATATCTCTCTTTTATAAACAAATTAGCTCCTTCTTCGAAAGGAACAACAACTTATGCTGCTAACAATCAAACAAACAAATCTGAAATATATCAAACTTTAGCTTCAATTCTCTGCCTTTAGTAAAATGCAAGTCAGATTAAAAAAATCTTTCAAAATCATTTCTTTTATATAGGTTTAATTAAGCGTTTTAAACCTCAAAAATTTCCAGAAAAAAAATAAAATCAAAATTGTATTCAGAGCAGAAAAGCGTTCGTATGCAAATTAAAGAGATCAGCAGCAAAAACCACATTAGCCGATCTTTCCCCCTCCTTTCTCTGCTCTTTCAGCAGAAAGAGAGATGTCCGCTGGAAAAAAAAAATCCAACAGCCCACCCTTTTCCTGCTTCTCACTTCCAAAGGAAAAGAGGGGGGGGGAGAGGAAAAAAAATGTTTTACAGCAGGCAACCAAGCCTACTTCGTTCAGCATTCACCTGCTTCATTCAGCATTCTTCCAACAAAGCAACAGATTCTGCATTTCTCTCTAACCTCCATAATTCACAGACATTTCCCACAAATTATATGAAGGGGAATTAAAGTACATTTTCACCAACTTTTACCCTCAACACACTTCACATTCACGCTGCAATCAAACTGCGTACACCAATCTCACATGCAAAAATCTCACTTCATGCAAACCAATCATTACAATTATTCAAGCACAAGTTTACTTAATTTGCTGGCCAGCCAAAAATATCACAATCAATTCCATTCAAATTTACACACTATCATATATATATATATTTAACAGAAATCACACCAAATTGATCAAGTCAAATTATCTGACACTTCCCATTTAGACAGGCTTTACCTCTTTACGGCCTGCTAAACCCCGGGTGGGAAGAACAGTAAACAAAGTCTTCTTTATTCTTAGTTAAGAATGGCAATTCATCAGAAACTTTATAACATTGCAATTAGTTCTTTTCTCTTACCACACATAAGATCACACATTTTTTTTTAAAAAAAACTTTTATTGCATAAGATTTTATTTCTCCCCTTTCTTTAGTTTTCATCAAACAGACCCTAGCAAACTCTGCCTGATACTTGAGTAATTAAGGGGGGTTTTCTTTTTCTTTTTCTTTTTTTTCCACTGATCAATATTTATTACCACCCATTCTAACAACACTACCCCTGGCTCACGACGCTGGACGTTCTGACAGTCGTCTATGAGAACCGCAGAGGTTTAACACCCGCACAATCCCACACAATACTTAATTCCACAATACTTAAATACTTAATTCCAGAGACTTCAGGATGCCACCTTGTCTCCAGGAGAGTGATCAGCCCCCCTCTGCCACCCCTTAATGGGTGGGTACTCTAAGAGAGACTTTAACTCTCTGATTTATACTTACCTGTTTTCTTTTTCCTTTTTTTCTTTCTTTCTTTTCTTTAAGGTCTCTGTGTCTGGCTAGCCTTTAAGGATCCTTGACTAGCCTGTTTCGCCAGCGGGTTACGGCACCTCCTCACCGAAAGGTTCCGTGGACTTCAAAGGAGTCCTAATGGCCGGCCAGTGGATTTTCCTTGGGGAGGCGTCGGTTCCGCTGGGGCAGGCTGTCTGGCAGAACAAAAGTTCTTTGTTCCTTAGTCCCATCTGGGGTGCCATAAATGTAGTGGAATGGAAGGACTAAAAAACATTCCCAGGCCAGTCAGAGACAGTTTATTGCGCAAGGTTCAGAGCCAGATTTGTACCTGAAGCTTTGAACAAAGAAATAACTCTGATACAATGGTTTTTATACATTTCTAAGACAAAGGATTCAGTGAGATCATACATTTTCCATATATGGTTAATCATGAGATCATACATCCGATTTTCCTTCTATGGTTACATTCACTTGTTAATAAGTTCATCTAATTACTTAAAGCATTAATCTTAGTTTACAAAATTATCTTAGCCACACAACTTTTCTTAAGTGCTCAGAGTCGCTAATGGGAGAGTTACTATTATCCTTGGGTAAATTCATTAGATTAAGTAACTCTTTGTAACATATAGGTCTTTGTGTCATTCACAGTCAAGTCACTCAGATGTTTTTCCATATAGCAGTCCTTTACATGACATCTAGGTAACAGAAGATATATTACCACTTAAAAGGGTTTAACTGTTTGTTAATGTAATTTCCAACAAGCACTTTCCTCTCTTATAATAATGTGAATAGATAGAGTCTCTCAGAGTTCATGTATCCAAGCACGTCTTCCCTTTATAATAATGTGAATAGAGAGGGTCCCCCAGAGCCCATATATCTGACTCTGTATGATTCCTATTTTATTCACATTATTTCTTTTATCTACATTATTCTTTATTTGCTCTTTACCTCAATATGGTGTTGCCTATGGCTTTCTCAAGCAGGGGTTTCTTAGGCCATCTCCTATTTCTTACTACCGTTCTGTCCACATTCCCAGGAACACCTGATTACTCCCTACTGCAATCAATTTGCTTACAGACAAATTCCTCAGTGTACATTAGAAAAATGGGGGAAAACTACTATTGGTTCTATTGCTGCCTCTTTTCAATAGCTGGCAAAATGGCCAAGTTGTGTTTGAGGCTAAATAACCTTTCAGAACAAGACTAATATCAGAAAAAAATGCAAGTTGTTTTTGTTATTCAATTGAGGGTTGCAGACCACGAGAGAAAGATAACTTTCTCTCTAAACAGGCTTTAATTTTTAGTTAAACTTTGATTAGGATTCACATCCAAACATTCCTCTGGTGCAGCTAGGACAAAACAGGGCTATACTTAGAGAGAAAGAATTCAACATCATTTTAAAAAGGATTTTATTTTGCATCTAACTCTGTGTTTTCCTATTTGGCCATTTCTTTAATATTCTCCAATTCCTCTCTTAAGTAAAATATATGTTCATACTTGGTAGATGCCACTCTGAAAAGAAATATCCTCTTTTCAGTATGTCCTCAAAGTTTGTTTCCCAGGTTTTATTAATCTCTATCTCCTGTCAAATTGATAGATTTATTTTTGATTGATCAACTCTGTAGTATGTTTTTAAGCTTTTGAGGTCTAGATTTTTCCTTCTTTCTTGTACTAGGTAAGTGTATTCTGCCATTCTCAAGGAGTAAGAGAAATTATGGTCCCCAAAGTTCTCATCTCTTACATCAAAAAAACATTAATCTCTTTGATGGCCTCACATTAATACAAAAGCTTTAAAAAAATGTGAGGAAAAGGTTTTAGGAAACATATTTACTTCTCAAAATCTTTTAGTTAATTTGACATTGATACTTTTTATTATATCAGTCCAAGAGATAAGTTTACAAACCATCATATAGTGATATATTACAATTTATTTTAAGGTTTACGGAATAAACTACACTGGCTGGATTCTCATATTCAATTAAGAATACTAAAGATTTAGGGTGACATGTAATCTCAGTCAACATTTCTAGGTTCAGGTCACATTCTGGATTGAAAGACTGATGACAATTTCTGTGGAAACTGGGTGAGCAGTACAGGCAAGAACAACTGCCATAGTGTTTAAACTCAGCATTTTCCATTGTCCCATTAACTTAACTATGTTCATTGAGTATATGAGAGAGGGTCGTCCAGCCAATGCCTTTACCCCATTCAGACCTGCTTTTCAAAGACACTATATCTGCAGAAAACATCAAGTAGCTACAAGATAAACTTCAGTGTCATAGAATTGGAGATTGCTAGTATTTGTCTCTGTATGAAATACAGTTTTTACTGCAGCTGTGTCTATTGGAACTGGAAAAAAAATTGAATTACAGCATCCCATCTGAAATATGTAGAACATGATTGGCACCTCTAATGTTTATTTGTTGGAGAAAAGGATGCAAGTTTTTTGCAAATATCTAGCAAAGGATAACTGGATTGAAAGTGTTAGGTCATATAGGTGGCTGGGAGATCATTCTCATCAACCAAACATTTTTGGCATGATCTGGTTTCACCATTCAAGACATCTGGATTTAAAATAAAACCATTAATGAAAGATGGAGATAGATAAGGTGCAAAAGATAAAAACTGCAACTATTTTCGCCACTGAACTGCATTTTATTGGATGGGACCCATTATTCAAACCTGACAATTTCTTTCTTGATCTTGAGCTTATCTTCTAAAATGTTGGCTAACCCTCCTGACTTGGTGTCATTTGATACCATTTGGGGCAAATTTGATGAGCTACCCTTTTATCCCTTCATCTAAATCATTTATGTAGATGTGGAACAGTACTGGGCCTAAGGACTACTGGGGTATCCCACTACATGCTTCCCTCCATATAGATTGAAGATTACACATTGAGTGAGGTTTGTCAGCTAGTTACAAATCCATCAGGTTGTGATGTTATTTATCATTTTTTTATTTTACCAAGAGGTAGATTGTGGTCTCCTTTTTTTTTTTTAAATTTGATTTATATGCTGCCCTTCTCTGGAGACTCAGGGCAGCTTACAATGTGCTCAGCAATAGCCTTCATCCTTTTGCATATTTTATACAAAGTCAGCTTATTGCCCCCACAAACTGGGTCCTCATTTCACCTACCTTAGAAAGGATGGAAGGCTGAGTCAACCTTGAGCCTTGGAAAGATTCGAACCAGCAGAAATTGCAGGCAGCTGTGTTAATGACAGGGTGCACCAAACCACTGTATTATCAAGGCTCTTTGTCAAATGCCCTACCCAAAACCAAGTATACTAGGTCCACACAGAATGAGACTAGGCACAGACCTTGGGCGGCTCCTCCTTCACCTCCAACCACCTGCCTTAGCCCATTTACAGCCAGCTTTTCTCAACTGGTCCTCCACTGGCCATTCCCCCATCGCCCTTCATTCCTGCCCATTTGTCCAATCGCCATTTGACCCAGGCCTTCGGCTGCCCAAGAGAAATAATGGCCAATCAACTGGATGGCAGCCAGAAGCAATGGTGCTGCAGGGCTACTATACAATTGGCAGTGGGTGAAAACCATGAAAGCATTTGCATTTTTGCAATTCAAAAGACCTGAGCTTTATATTCCACTCTATAAACTGATCATCCGACTGTATGCCATAGGTGACATGCAATGGGTGGCAGCCAAACTGCCTGTTAGAGGTGAGGCTGGAGTGCCAATGGTGGGCCCCCCAAGCTGCACATCACCACTGCTTGCCTGGGGCTTTACAAAGATGGCTTGGCTTGCAACTCAGTCATTTCTAATGAAAGGGGGAAGGAGGAACAAGACCAACGTGGCTTCTGGTGTTGCGGGGTGGTGGCGGCAGGCAAACAGTGGTGGTATGCAGCTTGGGGGGGCCCACCATTGGCACTCCAGCCTCACCTCTAACAGGCAGTTTGACTGCCACCCACTGCATGCCACCTATGGCATACAGTCGGATGGCCAGTTTATAGAGTGGAATATAAAGCTCAGATCTTTTGAATTGCAAAAATGCAAATGCTTTCATGGTTTTCATCTGGTTCATGATTAAACACGGTCCCTTTCATATTTGCAAACATATTTGATTGTTATGACCTCATGTGAAAGGAGCTATTCAAATTCATCCCATTGTAAGTCACCCAGAATCACCCAGGATAGTGAGATAGATGGCATGTAAATTGAATAAATAAAATAAACCATGGACAGATCTGTACATCCTTTCCAAGCACATATGGACCATCCCTGATGCTTGCTTGTCATGTGTAAATGCCTCATTCTTGAATGAAAGAAATATATATCCATGGAGTGTCAAGAGTTAACTTATTCTTCCCTTCCTAATGTATTCCTCACTAACCACTCCCCACTTCTAATCCTGCCTCCCTGATATAAAAGATGATGCACACTCATTCTCCTTGCTTCTATCTGCTATCACTCTGTGAATATAGAATGCCTTCTGTAAATAAACAATCTTCTATTTGAATATAAAAAGTCTGAATTCATTATTGAGTCTGATCCTCGAATTACGGCAACAATCTGGTAGCAGAGGATGGTTGGCTGACTCAATAACAAATAGACATGCCAAAGAAAGAAAACTCCAGAAACAAAAGAGAAAGACCCAACACCAGGGCACACAACAAAGAAATGGAAACAGATCAAGAAATGATCAATGAATCTACAATAAAAATGACAAAAGAATCTGAAAACTTCACTACAGACGACGAAGAGGTAATCGATGAACCCGGCGACCAAGAAGTGAGCGAGACAGAAAACAACATGCTCAGATTAGAAATACTAAAACTGCTGAAAAGCCAAAAAGACGACAAAAATCTCATCGCGAAACTCCAAGACATCATAAAAGATAGCGGAGCAGCGAGAAAAAACCACATCAAAACACCAGAACCAAAAGACCACAAAATGGTAAGCGAATTACCCATAGATGAAAATATAACTAAAAGAAAGACTAATGGTCCCGCACAAAATTGGCAGCCATCTTGGTTTTGTCAGCCCACCAAAATGGCTGACCCAGAACCAATCAGAAAGCAGAGTTCAAAATGGCTGGCGCGAAAAGCTCTACACAGCATGAAAAGTAAAAAAGAAAAATTCTACTCATCAGAAGAATCTGATACAGACACCGAAGAAACATCAAGCGAACTACAAATCGAAACAGCTATGAAAACACTCTTCGCAGCCTTCGGCCCGAATCTAAAAATCTCAAAGAAATCAATGAAAGTACCAAAGACAGTCGACCAAATAACAAAGAAAAGACAAACTGCACAATCCAAAGGCAAAGATACAGAAGCAAACGAGCAAGCATCTCAGCATCTATTCACTCCGACTCGACCGACGAGAGAGCCTTGCAAGTACTCGCCCACACCACAGACGCTTCCAGGAGCCAGAAACCTCAACCGAGACGACTATGATGAGAAGAAGCAAGCCCCGATCCACACCTGGACACCTAAAGTCGAGCCAGAGAGCGAGTCATCAGAGGAAGAGCACTGCGAGGGAGCTGCAGCGGTGAGAACTTCCCCCGACAGCTTCAGGAACGAAATGATCTACACGCATGCGCAAATACGCCCAGACAAACATAGAGATAATAAAGAACAGAGGGAACCATTCAGGCTAGTTGCGAGTATCCCTACACCATTCTGCAATTATCAACATATACAGGACCATGGACAGCCTCCAGCTATAAGTAATGCAACAAATAACATTGGAAATTTGCCTAATGATTTTCCAAAATTGAGAATAGACGGTGTTAACTTACAGGAATGGAGTCAGCAACTCCAGGTTGTTTTCTTAAAAGAAAATTTATTGTTTTTCATAACTAACCCTCCTAAAAAACCATGGACACTAAAATTGGACTGTCTACATCACAGAGCATTTTATTTACTAATCTCTAGTATATCACCTGCTATTTATCATAGTATTAAGCATAATCTAACTGTCTCAGAAATAATTCATTGTATGTTTAAACTATTTCATAGTGAAAGTGTGGCAACCACAACTAGAATGTCTAAAAACTTTTTCTCAGCCAGGATAAAACCTGGGACTACTATAAGTGAACATTTACTATTACTGAACACAACTAGAGCAGAACTTCATTTAAGAGGAGAAATAATATCTGACCAGACAATGAAAAGTGTTATTATTAATTCATTAACCCATCATGGGACAACTTCATATCACATTTAGATACAATTAACTTAGGATATCTATCTATAGAGAGTTTATCAAATAGATTAATTGCTGAAGATAATTTGAGAAGAAGCCGCTATAGTACACACAAAGAGCATAGACAGATCAAAAGGGTAGTATTCCAAAACAGGCATCAGGACACAATAGAGTGTTATAACTGTGGGTCTAAAGAACATTATAGGAGAGACTGTCCAAAACCTCCTAGAGAGAGACAAAGACATGACACAAGAAACAGATATCACGATAGACAATCATCCATTGACAGATATAGACACAGAAATTCACCAAACTTTAGAGAACATAGAGGGGGCAGAGACAACTCAAGAGACAGGAAGTCCGGATCATTATACGGATTAGATAAACACACAATAATCAAAAATCAAGACTCAAAGGACAATGCTTGGCTCATTGATTCCGGAGCAACAAATCACACAACACATGATAAGAAAATATTATCTTCCTTCGTCGAAGATAAATTTGTAATTAAAGTAGCAAACCAAGAGGAAGTTCAAGTTATTGGAAGAGGAAATGTAGAATTACCCGGTCTAAGAAAAATAGAGGGGGTACTATTAATACCCAAACTACCTCACAACATTCTCAGTGCAATAAAGCTAAGCAGAGACTCTAACATAAATATAATATTCTCAAAGGGAAAAGTAACTCTAGAGAAAAACAAAATAAACATAGGTAATATAATTACCAAAGGAGACTTACCATATTTAATTACAGAAGAAAAATGGTTACACAACATTAATTCAAACATAGAAACTAACACTAGCACAGAAACAGAAAATGATATAGATAGTGACAATGAAGAACATGAATCAGAACATAATGATGAAACTACATCTGATAACAATACATACATTAACAAAAAACCCATAATTGGAAAGCCAATTCATGATGAATGTGCACACATATTACATAGAAAATTAGGACATGCCAGTTTTTCTGTAATACAAAAAATGATTGAACATGCTGAAGGTGTTAAAATAAAAGACTGTAAAAATTACCTGGAATGTTCAGTATGTAAGTCTTCAAAACTGAGAACCAAGCCCAGACCCAAAAAGGCAACAAGATCATCAAATCATATTTTTAATCTAGTGCATATGGATCTAGTTGGCCCATTAACTCCATCAATTACATACAAAAAACGATATTTCCTCACTATTGTAGACAACTTCAGTCGTTATGGCTTTGTCTACACCTTAAGACATAAAGATGAAACATTTCAAAAATTTAAAGAATTTTATAAACGTGTGGAAACACAACATCACACACAAATCAAACAAATCATGACAGACAGAGGGTCTGAATTCATGTCAAGAGAATTCTCTCAATGGCTAAAATCAAAAGGAATGTTGCATTTCACCTCTAGTCCTTTCTCTGCTTTTCAAAATGGAGTAGTAGAACAACGAAACTCGACACTACAGACTATGATTAGGTGTACATTAGAGGATGCTGAGTTAGGTAAGCATTTCTGGTCAGAAGCCCTATTATATTCCAATTATACACTCAACTGACTTTGGTCTAGCGTCATAAACAAAACACCATACGAACTGATGTATAGTAAAAAACCTAAGATAGCCCACATGCATGTGTTTGGAGTTACAGCAGATGTACATATACCGAAACAATTAAGACGTAAGGGGGATAATGTGTCCAGAAGGCTTAGATTAATAGGTTATGAAACAGGTACAAAAGGATATAGTTTATTGACAATAACAACAAATTCATAATCTCTAGGACCACTGTATTTCACGAACAGGCCAATTGGTCTAAAATACATCTCAATGAAATACTCCCAATGACAAGGCCTAATATTAAAACACATGGTAGAACAAAACAAGAAAGGCAAACCTGTAACACACAAAAAGACAACACCAAAACGTGGATAGGAAATTGTCCCAAAATCAAAATAGATTCATTAACACAAAAGGAGGCAAGATATTTACATGATAACAATGATAGACCAGAAAGAACAATCAGATGTAACAGAAATCAAGTACCTGAACGATTTAAAGATTACATAATGCACATACATAATGAAACACCAACACCAAACACATATGAAGATGTATTAAAACTCCCTTTGGAAGAAAGAAACAAATGGGAACTAGCCATGGCCAAAGAAATGAACAGTTTACGAGAACTTAACGTATTCATTCCAGCACCAGTCCCAAAGGATAAGACAATTATAGGCACTAGGTGGATATTTAAGATTAAAAATCTAGAAGGGGGTAACCCATTATATAAAACAAGATTGGTAGCACAGGGTTTTGCTCAAAGATACCCTGAGGATTATACCGACACATATTCTCCCACAGTGAGAACTGAAAGTGTTAAGACAGCTTTAGTGATAGCCTCAGCTCTTAATCTTGAAGTTTTTCAATATGTTATACAAACTGCATATCTACATGTGAAACTTGATAAAGAAATATATGTAAGAGCTCCACATAGCAAAAACACAAATAGAAATGAAACATGGTTACTGAACAAAAGTTTGTATGGATTAAAGCAATCCGGCAAACGTTGGTATGAATGCTTGGTCAACGTACTCAAGACCATGAACTTTAATGCCACGATGGCAGACAATTGTTTTTTTGTTAGAAGAGAAGGTGAATCATTAGAATTTGTATTAATTTATGTGGATGACATTTTGTATATTGGCAAACATAAAGACAAGAGAGATATTTTTGTAACAAAACTAGGAGAACATTTCTCATTAAAGTCATTGGGGAAAGTGAACAAATATCTTGGAGTACACATTAGTAAAACCGAGAAAGGATTTAGATTATCTCAAAAGGATAAAATAATTGAACTCTTGAACAAATGTAATATGAATAATGCAAAGCCTTGTGACACCCCAATGCAGACTGATTTCATAAAAAATATGAATGAATCATCTCCTGAGTTTAATGACAATACGCTTTACAGGTCAGTTATTGGTTCTCTTTTGTATATTGCTAATTGGACCAGACCTGATATTGCTCTACCCCTTAATTTGTTGTCCAGATATGTCAGTAAAACCCTAATTTACCATTGGGAAGAGTGTTGAGATATTTGAAACACAGCTTAGATTTCTGTCTATTGTTAGAACCAAACAATGTTAAAGAGCCTATCCTCACTTGTTACGCTGACGCTGACTGGGCAGGCGACACTAAGAGTAGGAAGAGCACTTCCGGTTATGTATTCTTCCTTAACAACTGCCCAGTCTACTGGTATACTGGGAAACAGGATTTAGTAGCTACTTCAACCACTGAAGCAGAGTATATTTGTCTGTCAAAAGCATCTAACAATCTTATCTGGTTCAATGATTTATTGACTAATGTTTGGAAGAGTCCATCACAGCCCTTCACTATATATGAAGATTGTCAGGGCATTTATTAACCCCATGTTTGGATCTGGGACAAATTACTCTGGTTTAATTAGAGGAGATGAATTGAGGCTTATTCCTTGTTGCAATATTCTGAAAAAGAAACGCGAAGAAAAGTTTCTAATAAAACTCATTTATTTGTTATAAAGAAAATAAAACACCTCACTAACTAAGAAAGATAAATTGTTACATTTTGGCAAGCGAGATCTCCTGCCAGTCCAGCTGGACCTCTGGCAAGAGAACAAAAGAAAAAAATGTGTGAAGCAAGTGGAGGAATGTGGGTGGATACGGAAACACGTAGCTTACTGATAAGAAGTTGGCAAGCTACGGAGACTCTGACAGCCCAGAAATGATGAGTTCAGCTAGCAAATAAAATAACGCAGTGACATTCCCCTTCTTTTGCCAGTTGAGTGAATATCAGTACATCATCAAATAAGGCACATCTTCATACGCAGATACTCGTGTTGAGCTGCTGGAAGTGGTTTGTTGAGCATATCAGCAATTTGATCATGTGTAGATACATATTGCATTTTGACAAAACCTTTTTTCACTAAATGTTTTATGTTTTGATAACGGATGTCAATGTGTCTGGACCTAGAACCTGTGAAATGAGATTCAGAAATATAAACCACCGATTCATTGTCTTCCATCACGGTGATCGGTCGGATCGGGTGTGTCCAGATATCTGTGACTAAAGCATCAAACCAAGTTAGGGAATTACATGCATCTGAAACACAAGCATATTCAGCTTCAGTAGATGAACAAGAAACAAAATTCTGTTTACGTACTTGCCAATAAACAGGACATCCATTTAAGAACATCATATAACCTGAAGTACTTTTGCGTGATTTCTTATCACTTCCCCAATCAGAATCTGCATAACAACATAATTCTGCATAATCAGTATGTGTTGGTTCTAACAATAACTTCAAATGTTTAGTGTATTTTAGGTATCTCAATAATTTCTTAATACATGTCCAATGAAACTGTTTTGCCTTACCTACGTGTCGAGATAAGAGATTAACACTAAGTGTAATGTCGGGTCTGGTCCAACTACTAATGTATAACAGTGACCCAATGACTGAACGATAAAGTGTTTGATCCTCGAACTCAGGACCTTCTTCTTGTGTCAAGTTGTGAAAATCTGTTTGCATGGGTGTCTTTGTTGTGTTAGCATCTTTCATGTTGCAATGATGCAAAATTTGTTCAATTTTATCCTCTTGTGAAAGACTAAACCCCTTCTGTGTTTTTTCAATCTGAACACCTAAATAAGTGCTAATGTGACCTAATGATTTTAATGTGAAGTATCTCTGCAAAGCTTTGGCAAAAATTTCACTCATTTGCTTATTTGGACCAATATAAACAATATCATCAACATAAACAAGAACTATTTCATATGCATTGTTAGATCTTTTTGTGAACACGCACTCATTAGTTTCGGACTTAATAAAGCCCATTGAATTTAGTTTGTTAATAAGACATAAATACCACATTAAACCAGATTGTTTCAGACCATAAAGAATTTTGTTTAGAAACCAGGTATCCCCTTCTTGCTGTCGGAATCCTGGAGGACTTCTCACGTAGATCTCTTCATCTAGGTCTGCATGTAGATAAGCCGCGTCAACGTCAAACTGGAAAACTTCTAAACCAAGGATGCAGTTGGTAAAGCAATTTTTACACTCTCAGTTCTGACTGTCGGTGAGTAGGTATTTGTGTAGTCCTCAGGATAATGTTGAACGAAACCCTGAGCTACAAGTCTGGCTTTGTACAATGACTCACCATTTGGTTTCTTTTTGATTCTGCAGACCCATCGAGTGCCAATGACCTTTTTGTTTGCTGGAGGTTTTGCAGGTGTAAATACCTTAAGTTTCTTTAGACTGTCCATTTCAACCTGCATTGCTTCATACCATTTATCTTGCTCTGAATCAGGGAGCTGCTTGATTTGTGTGAAATTATCAGGTGGAAGTGTGACATTGCAAATCAAAGGCAAGGGTGCTTTTGTCAGTTGCCAAGAATATTGTTGTGGAGGGATTCCTTTTGTGGCCCGCTTGGAACGTCTCGGAACAACTGTCCAATCTTCTTCTTCTTCGTCCTCGTCCTCACTTTCGTCGCTAGCGTCAGCATCCGCGGCTTGCGAAGACGGAACATCGGGTTGAGGAGAACTGGTGGAATCTTGATCATCAATCTGCGTGGCATCAGCAGTATCATCTCTGGGAAAATAAACTCCAGGATCATTGGAATGAATCCTGGACCAGTCAATATCTTCTTCAAAATTAGCAGATTGGGAAATCACAATTGCATGTTTAGAGTCAATAAATCTGCTCCATTTTGAGTTATCATCAATACCCATAAATCTCAGTCTCTTTGCTGCTGGACTTCCTTTTCTTCTTTGAGCTAAGGGAATGTTCACCATAGCATATGAACCAAAAAAATGGATGTTTTTAAGATCGGGCTTGTAGCCATTCAACATGAAGAAAGGAGTCTGATTTGTTACACTGCTCCAAGTACGGTTGACAATGTAATTTGCATATTTTATAGCTTCACCCCAGTATATCTTACCAAGGTTGGTGTCTTCTAGGAGACAATGCATCATGGTTTGCAGTACCCCTTGTCTTCGTTCTACGACTCCATTATGAGCTGGTGTGTAAGTGGCCGAAGTCTGATGAATAATTCCATTCTTACGCATCCAGGCCTGGAAACGCTGAGACATGAACTCGGCACCACGATCACTCTGGATTCTGGCGATGCGAACTTGGTGTTGGGTAGAAACAAGGGTTGCAAAGTCTTTAAAGATCTGAAAGGTCTCTGATTTTTCTTTCATAGGATATACATATCCATATCTAGAGTAATTATCAACAATTGTTAGAAAATATTTTCTACCACCAAATGATGGCGGGAAAGGACCAACTATGTCAATGTGAACCAAATCAAAAATGCGTGTTGACAGGCGTGTAGCGTGTTTGGGAATGGCTGCTGCTTTGGATTTGGCCTTTTTTCATACAGCACAATCCAAAAACACCTTACACCCCTTTAGATCCAAACCTTTTGCAAACTCCGGCATCTTCCTAAGGACACGGAAACTGGCATGCCCCAATCTTCTATGCCATTTATGGATACACCTGGAATGCAAAGGTTTACCTGTTAGTGAATTCTCAACATTAACATTTTTATGCGGAACCTCAGGCTTGCTCTGAGCAACCTGTTTACCAATTTTCTTTTTGTTGGCTTTAGGAGCCTTAGGGGTAGCAACAGGATCTCTCTCTGGAGCATCTCTCTCTGAGCCTGTGCCTTCCCTTTTTGGAGTTTGTATACTTGCCTGTGTTTGTGTTTTAGGCTTTGGCTTTAAGTAATAAACACCACCAATTAACATGGTTTCAGCAACAATATCTCCATCTTTAACTATGTAACTTGCTTTTTCAAGATGGTGAACTTGGAACTTTAATGCTCTAGACAAGTGACTCTGACTAAGCAAATTACTGGTTGCTGTTGGTATGTAATAAACATCAGGAATGAATGCATCGAGCTCTTCAACATAAACAGTTCTTTTTCCTTTGACCTGACAAGGATGATTTGAAAAAGAATAAAGTTCACGTAGCTCTGGTTCAGGCTCGTGCATCTCTGTGAAAAGTTCCTTTCTGTAGGTAACATGCAATGCTGCACCACTGTCCAAAGTCCACAGGAGTCGTCTGTCGTACTCTGGTTGAGGTTGTGGATCATTGGTTAAAGCCAATGTGGCAAGTGGAGTTTGTGGATCACGCCGGGGACCACGACGACCTTGTCTTCCGCCTCTGCGTCTGCCTCTGGAGTCTGTTCCTCTGGGCTGGTATGAGACAAGAGCTGGAACTCGTTGGGGACAATCCTAGGTGGCATGTCCCACACGATCACAGGTGTAGCATCTTGGCATCCTTGGAGCGTAGGTCCTTCCTCGGAAGGGCGTCTAGCTGGAGCTCTTGATGCGGGTGTCCTCTCAAATGTAGCGTGGCCAACATGAATGCCTCTTCTTCAATTAAAAGTCTACAAACATTGTCCACTGTGCGTTGAGCAATTGGGACTTGGTTAATTTTTGTAACAGCATCTTTCCATTCATAATTCAAAGAGTTAATAATGATGCTGATCATTTGAATATCTTCAATGTTATGGCCTCTTTCTCTCAATTCTGTTCTCTGTCCTTTCAATTTGGTCAAATGCCCTCCAATTTGTTCACCGGGTTTCAATCTCGAACCGTGGAGTTCAGACATGAGTAAACATGAAGATTCAATTGAGATAGGCCTGTAGCAATTTTCCAATTCAGCCCAAATTTGTTGGGCTGTTGTATTTGGTGGAAAAGTGACCTGCAGTTCAGTATCCATGGACATCTATAATGTCGTGCGAGCCCTTATCTCTAAATCTCTTATTGCAAAATCCCATGGTTGTCCAGGAGGGTTGAAAACCATACAGTGGGTGCCTTCTCTAAGAAGCAATAGTGTAATCTCACTGACCCAGGCTTTGTAATTGTGTCCTGACATTTTTAGTTTTGACTCACCAGTTAGTGGAGAGACAGAAAATGCCTGGTAAGGAGCCTGCATTTGGTATGCTGGCTGTGCTGGCAGAAATGCCTGTGGTATTTGCTGTGCCTGTTGTGGACCTAAAAATGGTCTTGGTTGTGCCATTGGAGGTGGGCCAGGAGGTGGCCCTATTTGCACTTGTGGCTGAGGCACATATGCAGGCATTTGTAGCTGCTGTGGCTGATGCATTGGAATATGCTGTATTCCAGTTGCCATTTGTGCTTGATCTGCAATATTGGCATGACCTGCTGGAGATGCAATCATTTGCCTTTGCTTCATTAAGTTTAATTGTGTTCCATCTAAAAGGACACCAACACCACAAGGGGGTGTTTGAGTTCGGGCCTGTGGAAACACTTGTGGCATTTCAGCTTCCTGTAGTAAATTACTTTCGCCAGCAGATGGTGCTGCACCTTTAGCTTCGGGCAGCTTTGCAGTTACAAGAAATGATTGTGTGGCAGGTTTATATGTAACTTGATCAGGGAGACTTTCATGTGACGTATGCAGTGCCCTCTGTCTTAATTGGCCTGACACAAAATCCACCAGGGGGAGTGTCTTTGGCTCCGGAGAAGAAGGCAATATGGTACTTTTTGAAAATCTTAAGTTATCTCCCTTATCTTGCTCAAGCACAGATATAGCCATTTTTGCCTGGGATAGCTCCTGTTCATAGAGTTTTATACGGTCACGATAGGCTTTCATAGCCAGCTCACCCAGGATGAGCTTAGAGCTTCGAGGAAAATAATGAATTGTTTCTCTCTCTGCGTGGGAGGAATTTTGTTCGGCAGTTTGCTTTAGCCTTGCACCGAGCGTTAAAAATTCAGAAGGTTCTGGGAACACTTTTTGAGAGCTTGTATATTCAGAAGAAGACGTCACTGACCTCAGTTCCAGTACGTTATCTTCAAAAGCAGCTTCTGTCTTATCTCCCTCCATTTCTGTTCCCACGGCTTCTTCTTGTTCCAGGCGTGTGGCTGAAGTAAGGGGCTGGAAATCTGAAAATCTCCTGTCTGCCACCTCTTCATTGGAAAGATCAATCAAATCATTTACGAAGAGTGGTCTTAGTTTCATTTTGCTTTTTTTCTTCTGTTTCGGCATCTTAGCAAAATAATTAGCGTACCTCAGTAGCTAAAAACTAATTGCCTATGCGCTCTTATCAGAAATAACAAAACAAGGAAAAAAGCCATAAATCTAACCGTCCTCGTGCTATCAGATGTCAGGGCATTTATTAATCCCATGTTTGGATCTGGGACAAATTACCCTGGTTTAATTAGAGGAGATGAATTGAGGCTTATTCCTTGTTGCAATATTCTGAAAAAGAAACGCGAAGAAAAGTTTCTAATAAAACTCATTTATTTGTTATAAAGAAAATAAAACACCTCACTAACTAAGAAAGATAAATTGTTACATTTTGGCAAGCGAGATCTCCTGCCGGTCCAGCCAGACCTCTGGCAAGAGAACAAAGGAAAGTGTGTGAAGGAAGTGATGGAATGCGGACATGCATAGTAAAACACTGATAAGGAACTTGGCAAACTACAGTAAGTCTATTAGTCCAAAAATAATGAAGCTCAGCTGGGAAATAAAATAACGCAGTGACAAAGATAACAAAGCTGCAATAGAAATATCAAGAGCAGACGCTATTGGCCAAAGATCTAGGCATATAGATATCAAATACAAACATGTAAGACAATTATCTCAAAATGGATTCATCAAAGCTATTCATTGTGACACTACAGAGCAAATAGCTGATATATTGACTAAACCTTTACAATCCAAACAACATAAAATTTAACCTCAAAATTGTATGTTCAATATTATTCTAATTCTGAATGTAATTATTGTTATGTGTCAAATCGGCATTTAGAGGGGAATTTGTCATGTGTAAATGCCTCATTCTTGAATGAAAGAAATATATATCCATGGAGTGTCAAGAGTTAACTTATTCTTCCCTTCCTAATGTATTCCTCACTAACCACTCCCCACTTCTAATCCCGCCTCCCTGGTACAAAAGATGATGTACACTCATTCTCCTTGCTTCTATCTGCTATCACTCTGTGAATATAGAATGCCTTCTGTAAATAAACAATCTTCTATTTGAATATAAAAAGTCTGAATTCATTATTGAGTCTGATCCTCGAATTACAGCAACAATGCTCTCATTGAGAAAGGATCCATGGACAATGGATAAGTGGCCTGGGAATCCAAGAGTGTGTGGGGCACAAGTATATGGTGGGTAGGAGCCAAACTGTCTGTTAGATGCCAGGCCAGAGTGGCAATGGCATGGCTCTCCAAAAATGTGCACCACCACTGTTCACCTGTCGCACGTCCCCCCACATAGCCAGAAGCCGCACTGGCCTTGCTCCTCCTTCCCCCTTTCATTGGAACTGACTGAGTTGTGAGCCAAGCTGTCTTTGCAAAGCCCCTTAGAGGTGCCCCTCCCTCCCTCCCTGGTCCCCCACAACACAGTCTTGCCTGCCTGCTGCCCCCCAGTGTCTCTGGTGGTTGCTATTTCCACCACCAGTCCCCCTACCCTCTAGTCCTGGTGACATATTTGCAAGGCCCTGAGCAGCGGGATGCTTTTGGACTTTAAAAAAAAATCTGCCTCCCCACTGCCCCTGGAATTGCCCATTGCCAATCACATGCTGTCTCTGCAGCACCATTGTTTCTGCCTGTCACCCAATTGGCTGGTGGCTATTTGTCTCATGCAGCCAAAGGCTCGGGTCAAATGGTGTCTGGGCAAATGGGCAGGGACGAAGGGCTGGGGCAGAGGGCCATTGGACCATAGGCCATGGAGAATGACTGGGAGGCGGCCAGCGGAGGAAAAGAGTTGGCTGTAAATTGGCTGAAGCGGATGGCTGGATCAAAGGAGGCCAAGGGTCTGTCTTAAACATCCTAGACCCAGGTCCTCAGCATGGGCTGTTCCACTAATTTAGTCACTTTGTCAAACAATGCAGTAAGATTTGTTTGGTGTGATCTGTTTTTGACAAATCCATGTTGACTTCTACTAATAGCTTTTTGCTTTTACCCATTGCTTTTTGTTCTTTTCCAGGATGCTTCCAGGTATTGATCTCAGGCAGGGGTGAAATGCTCTCGGTTCGGACCGGCTCAGGCGAGTAGGTAGTGATGGCGGCGGGCAGTTTGGAGAACCGGTAGCAAAAATCCCTCCCTCCCCCCACCCCCAGCCTGCTTACCTTAGCTGCTGGTCGCAATGCCTGCCTTGCTTTGCTTGCTCCCTGCAATCCACTGCAATCCATTGCCTCAGCAAGCAGCTGAATCTCCCTGCCTGCAATCAAGCTCATCGGTGAGCAGCTCTCTCTGCCTGTTTTGCTGGCTGAGGAATTCTGGGAGTTGAAGTCCACAAGTCTTAAAATTGCCACGGTTGGAGACCCCTGTTCTATTGGGTAAGTTTTTTTCCCCTTTGGCAGCTTTAAAAAAATAGTTAATTGGGGGGTTTTTTTGTTGTTCTTTTTTTAGACTAGCCATTTAAAGTTTAAGAAGTTTTAAATTTAGCTGCTTTTATATAAAAATTAAAATAAAATAAAATAAAATAATATTTGTGCAGCTTTCTGAGATTTTGTGTGTTTCTGTAGTGTTTCACTCTAACTACACTAAGGTGACCAGATTTTAAGATTGGTAAAGAGGGACACCATTGTGGGCGTGGCTAGCTGGTCATGTGACTGGGTGGCCATGGCTACCTGGTCATGTGACTGGGTGGCCATGGCTATGTGTATAGGGACTACTCAGAGGGCTGAAAAAAGTCATTTCTGACAGGTCCTCGCACTTTTGACTGGTCCTCACACTTATGACCATCCTCACATTTATGCCCATGCAGCATTCTTAACAACCATGTCACTCATTTCACAACTGCTTCTCTTCACCATGGTGATAAGACTGGGCCAAAAACATAAAATGTGAGTACAGTCGTAAGTTTGAGGACTGGACAAAAGTGCGAGGACCAATCAAAAATAACTTTTTCAGCCCTCTGAGTAGTCCATATGCACAAAAGGACTAACCAGAGGGCTGAAAAAAGTCATTTCTGACAGGTCCTCGCACTTTTGACTGGTCCTCACACTTATGACCATCCTCACATTTATGCCCATGCAGCATCCTTAACAACCATGTCACTCATTTCACAACTGCTTCTCTTCACTATGGTGATAAGATAGGGCAAAAAACGTAAAATGTGAAGACAGTCGTAAGTTCGAGGACTGGTCAAAAGTGCGAGGACCAGTCAAAAATAACTTTTTCAGCCCTCGGAGTAGTCCATATGCATAAAAGGATACAGCAATAGAGAGGGATGAAGGAAGGGAAGGGAAATTAGAGTAGAAGTGAGGGTAAGAGGGGGAGGAAGAGAGGAGGAGAAGGAGAAAGGAAGAGAAAGTAGGGAGGAGAAGAAGAGGGGGGAAGAGAAAGTAAGAAGGAAAGAAAAGAGAGAAGTGGTAGGTTTGAGGAGAAAGATTGCTGTACAATAAAAAAGATGAAAGGGAAGAAAGCCAACCCCAAACAAATATAAAGATATTAAGATAAAGAATGAATGGTTAAACTTTAAAGAATAAAAGAGAACAAATATGAATAAATAGCAGTAATTAGAAACATACATACAAACATACAATTTATTTTCTTTGAACAGAGTATTTGGCTGGTTCACAAATTTAAACAGTGTTTAGTCACTTCAATTAAATTTACAATTTCTATATTTCCTTTTTGCCATATTTATTCCTCATCTATTTTTTTTAAAAAAACAATATTACCCTTCATCCTCATCTCTAATCTTAATCAAATTCAATTTTTCCCTTCTATATTATACCCCTTCCCATTGTCATCTATTTTTATATCCATCCCTACATTGTTTAATTATGTAATTATGTAATACAGTTGTTTAATACAAATTCAACATTTTAATATAAATCAATTAGTTATAAAACTATCTTTTTTGTATATTAATCAATATGAAGATGAATATTCCAATTATTTCCATGCAATCCAATTTCTTACAAATCAATTAATTATATTTACCAATAATAATAAACCAAATAATTTCCCCCATATATTCCTCTGAACCACAACTTAACAATTTCTGCTTTCAACACAATATATAATTAATAGTATCTCAATTATTACAATTCCCTAGTTAAATACAGCTTTTTTTTCTTTTGTGTTTTAAAATCTTGAACTCTCCTCCTAAATTTCCCATTGTTTGCAGTTTTTCACCTACCTTTTTTGGGGAGGAAAAATAAAAATAAAAATAAATCTCTCTCTGCCTCATTTTGTCACGTTGCACCAAAGATCCTGGTTTTGGTTTCGTTTCTGCAGCTTAGCTAGGGGGAAAAAAACTGCTTCAGGAACTCTTTACACTGATTGCCTGTAAGGCGGCCCTTTGAAGCCCCGGGCAAGAGTTTAAACAGTTTTTTTTTTCTTCTAGCCATCAGCTGGGGCTCAAGAGGCAGCGGGACTCAGGAGGCAGAATGAAAAATCGGGACTTTTTTGAAACGCCGCGGGACAAATTGCTAAAAATCGGGACTGTCCCGCCAAAAGCGGGACGTCTGGTCACCTTAAACTACACAAACACACAAAATCTCACAAAGCTGTATGTGGAATTTTGTGTGTGTAAAGTGTTTTTTTGGGCTTTTTGTGGCTGTGGTTGGTTCCTGATTGTTGCAGGGGCCATTTTGGGTCTAGCACAGCTGCTTTTACATTGTGGCTGAGCCTGTTGTGTTGTGTTGTGTTTTGTAGGTTAAAAGAGGGCAAAGAAGTGACATTGACTTGGCCACACCCATCTGACCAACAAGCCACGCCCACCCAGTCACTTTACCACCAAGCCCCACCCACTAATTAAGCCACGCCCACAGAACCAGTAGCGAAAATTTTTAGATTTCATGCCTGATCTCAGGCTAATTGGTATGTAGTTCACTGTGATTTCATCTGAGATTGTTAGTTATCAGGAGGATTTGTGGGTGATGTCCAGGGTGATGTCTGTGTATGAAGATTCTGGCAATAAGGATCTCCAGTGATCTTATGACAGAGCTGACCTGCTTCTTGTGCTGCTGTTTAATTGGCCACATGGAGAAATTGCCATTTTGGTGATCTCTATTGCCTTCTTTGAAGGACTCAGGACTTGGATGGTTTGGGTTATACATGGCAGTTAGGTGATGCAGACCTGGATATTTGTATTACAGACTCGTGCAGTAGATCCTCTCAGATGATCTTGTCAGAAGAAACTTTTTTGAAATTTTGGGCTTGTTAGACCTTGGCTGTCCTATTGCTTTTGACTTACAGGTGGAATGGAAGGGTGAGTCCTGTTTATCAAGCCTGGTGAACATGGGGTTTTCCCCTGAAACCTGAACAGGATAGATTCAGTGGGTGACATTGGAGAGAGAATAGGTACTGACATAGTCCAGCAGTAATGCCAGGGGTCTGGGTTTAGTGTATCTTCCTGCATTGGGTAGCTAAGCATTTGAAACCTTGGAGCCCCTGGTCTCTGGCTGTTGTTACTGAAAGCCTCATCAATTAGATCTAGATGAGAGGACTGATCTGATATGTATCTCTGAAACCTGCTTGGGTACAGGAGGCACTTCTGCTGGAAATATGCCTTCTTGGATTTTGAATGCAGTACCAGGTGTGACTCCAGGGCAGGAGTGGGGCTGTTGTTATTTGGAAATCTGCAGTGATATTTAAGGCCACTCTTCGCCCTAGAATTCTTTGTAGTTGCTCCCACTGCATGGACGGGGCATGTTCATTCAGCCTGGTCCAAACGACTGATGAATCTAATAGCATTTCAGACACTTTAGGGTTATTCCACTGATATTCCATCTTGAAATCATTCTTTCTTTCCTTTTTAAAAGTGATCTGGCTTCTCTCTCCATGCCAAATTTTGTCCTATTCTATCCAATTTTCATTACATATGCTGATGTATATGAAGACAAAATTCCAATTTATCCATTTTTTTTTTCAACACTGCTAGGGTGGGAAGAAAGGCAAGTGTGTTTCATGATTTGGCTGGATGAACCATGGAAAATACCAGAGGGTCAAATGCAATGTATTTGTTTGCTGACAGGAGAAATGGGAAGAGTGAGGCAAGTAATTTGATGTATGCTTGAATGGATTTGCCAGCACAAAGAGCAAGGGACAAAATGAGAACAGAAGAGTGAGATTTGTGCTCTTGAGTTTTCTGAAACCATAAGAGAAAACATGAAGCATAGTCAGGAATTGAGATTCGAAGAGAGCAGTCTTCTTAATACTTGGAATTAAGCCAAAATAGCAGTCTGGAGCAAGCTGAGGTCAAGGAATGGAACAGAAACTGAACCCAGGAATACACAGGACAGCTGAATGCCAAAGTTCCTCGTAGCAATTGCAGAATGACAGTTGGTTTTAAATGCTTTTCTGACTAGGGTAATATAACTGTGAAGCCTTTTCTTCAGCTATTGCTGTTAGCAAGGCTATGAATTGTGTCAAGTCCTTGCAATACTTAGCATGTACTCAGTTGGCTATATTGCTTAATATGGTCTGTTACATGACTGAATAATACCTTTCCCAGACTTGGAGAAAAAGAGGATGAATTTATCTGTGTACCCCATCTGCTGATGCCTCCTTCTGCTAAGATGCTGATATTATTCCTTAAGGCATGACAATATGAGCTTACATGATTGGAGGTAAATAACTTTATATCAAATTTAGCTGTTATAAAAGCAAAGTTAAGTAGACTTTCTGCTCAAAACAAAAGGCCAAACAGCCACTATTACTTAATGGACATGCTTGAATTCTTATATTTTATTTAAAACAGTTTAAACTTGCTAGTTAGTTCAGTAACATTTTACTCCTCTATAATAGTGATCAACTTAGTTTAAGTTCCTAGATTCAGACCATGGCATCTAAACAATTAATTAATGCCTTGTTCTAGTATAAAGAATAATAAACCTACTTTAGAACTAGAAAAATAACTAGATTAATGTGCTATACTACCAAGGGACTTGGACTGTAAGGTTCAGCTGTTGGCAATTTTTCTTTCTCATTACCGTATATAGTAGAAGTACATAGTACACAATATATGGAAGTTTTTTTTTTTAAAAAAATCAGGTTGCCCCCAAGGGAACAAAAATAACCTTTCCCCCCCACCCAGAGAGCCAATAGTTAGCTTCACCTCTTTGTCCCACTGGGTGAGATGGGAAATGGTATTAGAGATTCAAGAATAATGGCATTTCTGATTAACATGTCCTTAAAAGGGGAAATATGGAAGAAGTGGGGTCAGAGCCATCTGATAATAGCAGATCTGATGCTGGAGACTTCTGCAGTGCTGGAGCCATCCACCCCACTCTAGTATTTAGGGAATCAGCAAGTTGTCATAATTCCTTGTCTACAGCTATCAAGAGTCTCTGGATTCTAGGCAAAAATCAAAATTCAAAAATCGAGTGCAGAATTTCATAGATCTCAGATATAGCAAAAAGGCCTGTGAGTACTAACTGGAGAAAAGACTCTGAAGACCCATGAGTAATTTATTGCTCTCTCTCTCTAGGAAGAGAGCTAAGAACAACTGTCCAAAACTCAGTTCTGACTTGCATGCTTTCTGCTTTGCTGTGTCTTGAATCCTGAATTTTCTGCACCTTATATCTTACCTTTCCTTGTTCTGCCCCAGCTCCGGATCCCAAGGAGTGTGACACACACCAAGTTCCAAAAACTCCGTTTATTACAAACAGACCCCTTTCAAAATGCAGGCTTTCAGTGCAAATGTCCTTATCAGCCTGCTATAAAGTACAAAGAATAAACAAAGTCTGACAAAGGTTGGCAACCAGCCCAGAAACCAAGATGTGATAAGAAACTCACTCTCCAAAATCTGTGTAATAATTAAACATTGTTTCTAGCAACAATTGCTAACTGCCTGGGACTTAAATAGGCTAAGGGAGTGGCCAATTAGCCCCAAGCTTTACTCTTGAGGAGACCTCCTCCTCCTGAGTAGCCACTCCTGCCTTTTGGCAGCCCTGCGTGCTCGAGCATTGAGGAGAGGCTCCTCCACTTCACTCTCTGCACTTGAAGAAACCTCTGGAGGTTCTGAAGGCCTTGGCTGAATCTTTGCCTCTGGCACCACATCCTCTTCAGCCTCCTCGCTGTCTGATGCGAGCGCCGGCTGCACAGGCTGCACAGGCGCAACACCACACCAGCCTCCTCCTCTTTGGGATCAGCCACAAGCCGTGCAGGCTGCTGGTGGACCACAACATTCCTCTAGATTCACTCCTGGATTAAATTTGTTGAAGAACAACAAATACAATTAAAGCTCCAGAGGCCAAATTGTATGACGAAAGGTCGAGGAACCTAGGTATAGATAGCCTATCAAAGAGAAGGGTTGGGTGGGGGATGTTAACTGACTGCCTTGAAGGGCAGTCACAAAAAAGAGAGGATTTATTCTCTAAGGCACCAAAGGGCAGAACAAGAAGTAATGGATGGAAGCTTATTATAAAGAGAGCCAATATAAAAGTAAGGATAAATTTTCTGACGGTGAACTACTAATCAGTGGAATAGTTGCTTCCTGGGATTGTGGTGCTCTATCACTGGAGATTTGCAAAAATAAACTGGACAACTATTTGACTGGGATTGTATAAGGCCCTCCATTTCAATCTTCTATTCAAGCAGGAGACCCAGGGGTGAAATGCTCCCAGTTCGGACCAGATTACCCGATCCGGTAGCAATGGTGGCAGGTGGTTCGGCGAACCGGTAGCAAAAATCCCTGCGCCCCCTCCCCATGCCCAGCTGAGCCGGGCGATCATCAGAGGCTGTTTTTTTACTTTTAAAAGCATTTTTTCTACAACCTCTTGGCAGAAAAAATGATTTTAAAAGTAAAAAAAAAACCCTTGATGATCGTGTGGCTCAACTGGGATCACCAGAGGCTTTTAAAAGCATCTTTTTCTGTAACCTCTTCTATCATAGAGGTTGTAGAAAAAATGCTTTTAAAAGTTAAAAAAAAAATTGGCCACGCCCACCCAGTCACATTACCCCCTCTACCAAGCCACGCCCTCAGAACAAATTTTACATTTCATCACTGAGGAGACCCTATCATTTCAGAAAAATAGCTGTCCAATCTCTTCTTAAAAACCTCATGATGAGTACCCACAACTTTTGGAGACAACCTGTTCCACTGGTTAATTGTTCTCACTGTCAGGAAGTTTCTCCTTAGTTCTAGGTAGTTTCTCTCCTTGATTGGTTTCCATCCATTGCTTCTTGTACTGCCTTTTGGTGCTTTGGATAATAGGCTGACCTCCTCATCTTTATAGCAGCCCCTCAGATAATGGAACACTGCTATGATATCACCCTAAGTCCATCTTTTCGCTAGACTAGACATATCAACTTCCTGCAACCGTTTTTTGTATAATTTAGCCTCCAGCCCTCTAATCGTCTTTGTTGCTCTTCTCTGCACTCTTTCCAAAATATTTAAAAATGACAAAAGAATAAAAAAACACGACCAAAAAGACTTTAAAAAGAAAAATTGTCTTAAAAAAGAAAAAAAGACTAACGCATATACACATAACATCCTCCCTATTTGAATACTGACTAATATAATGCAGCAATGTTTGTTTCCCACCCTTTGCAAAATAGGTCATAAGAATTTTAAACTATTAAATTAGTAAATCTATTTTTAAAGGTTAATTAACTGGCTAAATGCTGATTTATTTCAACCCCTGCTGAATTCTTTCTTTTTTCTTTTTTTCTTTCTTTATCTGCTCTTATCAATTTCTATTTTTCATATGGAAGCATGGTATGTGACTCTGGATTTGTTTTCTATTAACTTGATTATAGAGGAGGAGGCTGGCATTCAAGAGGGAAAACGAGTCTGGATAGCAACAAGCATTTTTTTCCTAAATGGTTCAATGATAAAGACCGTAGAAAACATTTTGAAAAAGACACTAAATACTTAAAACACACAATAAGAATTTGTTTTCAAAGTAACAGATTTGTTGGGAAGAAATATAGACATAGAAACAACATAGATTGTGGAAAACATTGAAAAGAAATGTGATTTCCCAGCTGTAAACTGACCAGAAAGAAACAATAGAGCTGACTCCATATACTTTTGGGAAGCCTAACACTATGCTTTTATATACCGTATTTTTCGAAATATAAGATACACTTCCCCCCCCAAAAGTGGGTAGAAATATCTGTGCGTCTTATACACCAAATGTTGCTGAAGCCCTGCCCACCCACTGGCCCCCACCCTTCAGCAGTTTTTGGCCTCTGCATGTCATGTTTTCAGCCTCTGCATGCTCCATTTTAGATCCATTCCAGGCTGCCGGGATTGCCACAGCACATCGCCGCTGATCGCCGCCTCTGCACGTCACATTTTTAGCTTCCGCATGTTGTTTTTTTGGCCAGTTCCAAGTGACGGCAATTGCCATTGCTGCTGCTCTCCACTGCCTGGAACCGGCCGAAAATGCAATCTCAGAGGCCAAAAATGGGGTAAGCGGAGGCCGAAAACACAACATGTGGAGGCTGTAAATGTGACGCATAGAGACGGCGATTGGCGGTAATGTGTTGTGGTGATCCCTGCAGCCTAGAACGGGCCTAAAATGGAATGTGCAGAGGCCGAAAATGCGATGTGCGGAGGCCAAAAATGCGATGCGTGGAGGCCAAAAATGCAAAGCGCGGAGGCCAAAAATGTGACGTGCGGAGGCCAAAAACATGACAGGCAGAGGCAGTGATGGGCTGTGGTGATCCCTGCAATCTGGAACATCAGATTGGTAGTATTCTGGGTGGCCGATCCAACCATCAATCAGGTTCTTGTGCTGAATCAGGCTGAGATAACGTGCTGAAGCTGACCAGGCTGTTTGGTGCAAGGATGCTAGCCAAATGAATACTGATAGATGCTGGTAAGCAGAGGCAGAAATTTTTTTCTTGTTTTCCTCTCCAAAAACTAATGTGCTTCTTATACTCCGAAGCATCTTATACTCTTAAAAATACAGTAATGGCAGAAAACTGGATGGACAAGTGGCAAATGGGATTTTTTAAAGGAGACTGGGAAATTGACTTAATACAACTAATTGAGGAATGATCTAATTTGGTTTTTGGGGGAAGATAGATTGACTTTGGAGATTGTACTTATTGTATTCAATCAATCAGGAATTGATAAGAGGTGGTATAAAGAAACATAGATATTTGATGTGCAATCAATTAGGGTTAATATTTGGGATGATTTAGGATTGAAGCCATGGTAAACTTTCTTGAAGTTGATAACAATAACAGTTTGTTAACATAAAGTTTTGGAATTTCAATCATATCTTGGTCATTATTGTTCAATTTTTTATTACTTTTATACTTTTATAATATGTTTATTATTATTGTTCTTATTAACTATTTTGTTATTAATATAGTTTATAGATGACAGGTTAACAAGATTGAAGATATTGAAGAGAATTGACCCAAAGAATTGAGCCCACTACATTTTTCCTCTGGGTAGATGTACTTCTGAAATCGCATCTGTCAATTCCTTCAGAAATCTGGGATGTAATCCATCTGAATCTGATGATGTGAACGCATCTAGGGTGGCCAGGTATTGTCTTACTATTTTCTTGCCTGTTTTAATCTGTATTTCTACTCTGGCAGATCCCAATTGGTATTGAGAGGGAATGAGAGATCCAGCCCTCGGCTGCTATTCTGTGGTGTATCGTAGGACTCAGTACTTTCTCCACGCCTTTTCAACATCTAAATGAAACCACTGGGTGAGATCATATTGTATGCTGATGATGCCCAATTCCATATTTTCACTCTTGGTGACCTAAGTGATTCTGTGGCCACCCTTTTGTGGTACTTGGATGCCATGGGGGCCTGGATGGGGGAAAACAGGCTTCGACTGAATCCTGGCAAGACCGAATGGCTTTGGGTACACGGGACTCCAGGATCCAGGACTTTGTCATATTTGACTCTGGATGGGATGGCACTGTCCCAGAAACACCTGATCCACAACTTGGGGGTTCTCCTGGACTCACAACTCCTGTTCAAGGAACAGATGGCAGTTGCTGCTAGGAGAGCCTTTGAACAACTTTGTGTTGTGCACCATTGTGGCCTTTCCTGGATCAGGATTCCCTGTGCCAAGTCATTCAGTCTCTAGTCATCTCACAACTGGATTATTGTAAAGCACTCTACATGGGGTTACCCTTGAAGAGAATTTGGAAGGTACAGGTGGTGCAGCAGCAAGGGTAGTTTTGGGGGTCCCAAGACTGGCCCCTGTAATACCACTGTTCCGTGAGCTACATTGGTTACCAATCTGCTTCTGGGTGCAATTAAAGGTGTTGATGATAACTTTTAAAGTCCTTCATGATATGGGTCCAGGTTATTTGAGGGACCATCTCATCCCACTGGGATTGGCCCACACCACTTGTGCTGGCAGAGGAGCATACTGCGGTCCCCTCAACCTGATTATTCCAGCTGGTAGGTCCAGGACATGGGCCTTCTCTACTGTTGCTCCTGCTCTCTGGAATATCTTGTCCCCTGATGTGAAGTTGGCCCCAACCCTCCTATCTTTTTGAAGGGCCTAAAGACATGGCTCTGTCAGTCGGCTTGGTGCCCCAATGGAGGAACAGCATAATGGAGGTGGATGATTGTGACAATCAAGTATTGGAAGATTGCTATCATGTCACCCCTAATTTTTCTCTTTGTTAGGCCGCTAGACATTCCCAGTTCCCAATTCATGGTATGGTTTAACTTCCCATCCCATAATCATCTTTGTGGCTCTTCTCTGCACTCTTTCTAGAATCTCAACATCATTTTTTGTATCATGTTGACCAAAACTGGATGCAGTATTCCAAGTATGGTCCTACCAATACGGTATAAAGCAATACAATCACTTCATGTGATCTTGATACTATCCTTCTGTTGATGGAGGGTTGCATTGACTTTTTTGGCAACTTCAGCATACTGTTCACTCACAAGTGATTGTCCACTAGAATCCATACCTACAGTGCATTCAGAAAGTATTCAGTCAGACCTTCTCTTTTGACAATTTTGTTATGCTGCAGCCTGATTCTACAGTTGTTGAAATTCATTTTTTTCATTAATCTACACTCAATACCCATAACGACAAAGCAAAAACAGAATTTTAGAAATGTCTGTAAATTTATTAAAAAGAGAACTGAAATTCTTCTCACAGTTACTGCTGATGAGTAATTATTTACCCTCTAGACATTTTTATGCAAATTTTGTGAGAAAAAAATGAGGTGATCAAAGTACTTTCTATAGTTGTGAACAAAGATATGAAGACTATAGCTGTCTGGGTTCTCACGTATCCCAGAAGCTTTTCAATACTATCAACTATATTATCCTTCTAAATTGGAATTCATAGTTGGCCTTGCTCATGAAAGTGGTTCTGTTTCTATACAAATTGTTTCAGAATGCAAAATAACTTCTCCTGAATGCAACTGCTTGAACATACACAGGTCTTCGCAGCCTTTTTGGTTTTTTTTTTCTGACTGAACTGAGCAGCTGCCTACAAAGGAGATTGTATGATTTTTTTTAGTTGGAGGACTAATAATTATGAAAGTGCTTTCTGGGAAGACATGCCCAATGTTCTGTATGGCTGTCCTTTCTAACATAATGATAAGACTTCCTTTTCTCAATGATTTAATTTAGCTTGAATTTTCCGATTAGCTATAATAGATTCAGCGGGCAACATTAATGAGATTTATTTTTTATTTCTCCATTGTTATCTGCTTCTGCTTTTAGGAGCCCTAGGCCCTGGGTTAAGTATCTTCCTTTATATATGTGCCAACAAGTGTGTGTGTGTGTGTGTATGGGGGGGGGGTTCGTATCTCTTGTTGGAGCAGGCTTTGGCTGTTCTGCTGCATCAAAAATGTGCTCGAGGGAGAAACAATGCGACCTGCAGTTAACTACTAGTTAAGTGTGATTGGACAAAAGACTTTTTATATTTTGTTCTAAGAATATTTGCTACTAGCTAACCCACATATGCTTATTGGGAAGTGATTTCCGCTTCCCACAAGGAGGCATCACTCCCAGATTCGCTTGCAAAACATTCCAAATTTAACGAAATGAGGCTAAGCTCAGATTCCAGACCAAACCCAACCATATTAAGGAAGGAAGCCTGTAAATGTCCTGCGTGCTCGGCTACACTTTTCAGGGCCGAGGCGTGCGCGCGCGTCAGCACGCGCTCCTTGGCTACGTGGGAAAACGGCAATAGCTCTTCAGTCTCAGAAAAAGTTACAGGCTCCTAGAATCCGCTGGAAGAACTCCCGAAACATACATGGCCGAGGAACTATCGCTTGCGACTGCGTAAAGCAGGCAGCGGGAGGCGCGGTGATGGGAGGGCTTAAGGCCCAGTTAAGGGGAGAGGGAGGGGAACGTCTGTGAGTTGGAAAGAGTCAGCTGAGCAACCAAGTAAGTGTTAGCGGGCGGCGGCAGCGGCAGCTCGGGCAAATAGTCCCGGTTTAATACAAGGAACTTTGAGGACGAAAGCCAATAAACAACGGTAAATATACGTTCGCGAAAGAACAAGAAGACTCTACTCTCAGATTCTTACTTCTCTTCTTACTCCTACCGGACTTGATAGGTTATTTGTACGTGGGTTTTTGTGTACGTGTGGAAGCCAGAAGTTTCTTTTTTTGTCTCCCCTTGCCTCCAAGAAAGTTCCGGGTGCTGATGCAAGAGGATCTCCTCCTTGCTTGCCCCGGTTCTTTTTCTTCTTGCACGCCGTTCTTAGTCCGCCCTAAGCTTGATCCGATCTGCACGGTCAGAAGAGAGTGTGGAAGGAGAGGGGGCGGGGGTGCCCAGTTCGCTCGAGTTCTCCGTCGCCCAGGAGGAAAGGGAGGCGACAAGATAAAAAGAGGGGCCATTGGAGGAGAGGTCGAAACCTGGCAGGTAAGTCTTGCCTGAAAAAGTGAGAGGCTGGATCGTGCCTCGCTTTCCGCTTCTTTGCAGTGGTTGAGGAGCGGGCTAGCAACTGAGTACAAGGCGCCTTGTCGTGTGGAGAAGCGGGGGTTCTGTGAGAAAGGCGGGGGTCTTTTTGCAGTAATTCGAGGCCCTTTGCTTGCGATTGGGTAGCTGGGTGCCTTGAGCTGTGTTTTGAGAAGTAAATTCCCTTACGTTTAATAAGCACGCCTTCTCCTTTCTTCCTCTCTTTTTGGCACGCGCACCGCTTGTTGAGTGGGGAGGGGCTAAAGATTTATAGAACCCATTGGAAATGCCCAAAACGTGCAGTGTTTCTTAACGGGTGATACAAATCTTCGCTCATTTTACTAAAAAAAGAAAAGAAAAGCCAACAAGCGTTAGGGCTAGAAACTGCTTCTTAGCACTGGAGTTCTGTCTTTTCCACATTGCATCATAAAATAAGGGTGGAGTTCCTATTTCTCCTCCTCTTCTCCACCTCCCCTCCTAAGGAACTACATTTGAGGGGCTTGTCCGGTTATGCCAATCACTTGTGGTTGGTAGTGCGGTCTATTCTTTTCCCCACCCACTTTGGGGAGTCGATCAATCCACAGATTGGATGGCGGTGGGTGGGGCTGGGAAGAGTGGATGCATCTGAAGATTTAAGAGGGAAGTGAAAGAATTGTGGAGTTAATCCAGCAACAACCTGCTAAAATGTAGTCTTTGAACTGTAATTCAGAAAGATATAAATATGGGTTTTATAGATGCCTTGTCCCCTCCATGATATAATTTCGATTTGCTAACTATTTATTTCTTCAAAATTCAGAAGAGTGTTACTTTCTATTCTCTTTCCCCTAAATAAGCATCATAGAACCTGCAAATAGTTAATTCCTTTAGAACCAGAAAAGGGGAGGGAATTAGAACATGTCTGTTTAAATTCAAAGTCTTCTCATGAATGAAGGCAAATATACCTGTCCGCGGATACTGTTGCAGGATCCAATCTGTGTTGGTTACTGGGACCAGAGGTTTTGTCTTCCAAGCTTTTGGACTCATGCAGGAACTTCAGGAACTTCTCTGAAGATGAACGTACCTCTCCCCCAAGCAAAATATTTGGAACATTGTACTGTGTTTTTTTCTAGTTTAGGGTATCCTTAAAGTGTACCAGATACACATAGAATTAATGCCACTTATTTATGTGTCATGAAATTTTATGAAAATATAGCCAGTTGCTTGGCAATCATATCCATAAAGGTATTCCTGGAATACATTCTTGTGACTTGCTGGCTGTTTATTATTAGGTAAAGGAAAACGCTGGTCCCTTTTTCTTTTTGTAATAAAGCTAAAGGCATAACACATTATTTTAATATAATAAGAGTTGTCATTTTAGCAATATATTTTATAATAGATGCAACCCCCCCCTTTATTCACATAGTCAAATGAAATGAGCTTTGTGTGTGTGTGTGTGTATTTCTTAATCTGAAGTGTGCCAGAGTTCTTTTGTTCCAGCTTTGATTCATAATGATTCATAATCTTATTTGGAATTTTAGTCTGGATTCTATAATTTAAGATCTTGCAGATTCAACTGTTAGACCACTGTTGTATGCATTTTGAATTAATTAATTAATTCCATAATTAATTAATTATACATTGGTCATTAATTATCTTGGCTGGAGAAAGTATGTGGTTGCCAAAAATGACTTAAAGCTAGTAGCAGATAATACTATTCTTTCTAATGTCAACTTTATAATGCCTTGATAAGATCACACTTGAAATATTATATCATGCATTGAGAACTGTGGAAAGAATTCAGAGAAAAGTAAGTAAATTCATTAGGGGCCTGGAGGCTAAGTCTTATGAACTACGATTGCAGGAAGTGTTGTAGTGAAAATAAGGACTGGGATGACATGATAGCAGTGTTCTAATATTTGAAGAGATGCCACAAAGATGAGAGGGGTCAACCTATTGTCCAAAGCAATTGAAAGCAGGACAAGAAACAATGGATGGAAACTAGTCAAAGAGAGAAGCAACGTAGAACTATGGAGAAACTTCCTGACACTGAGAACAATTAACCAGTGGAACAGCTTCCTTCCAGAAGTTGTGAGTGCTTCATCACTGGAAGTTTTAAAGAAGACATTGGACAGCCATTTGACTGAAATGATATAGGGTCTACTGCTTGAATAGAGGATTGTAAAGGAGGACTTCTGGTGCTTTATTATTCTGTTTGGTTTTCTGTTATTCTTTCTGTGATTATGTCTATCTATCCCATCAGAAAGCCCAGAATGGTATAGGTATAGGATCTCCTGCCATGGGCAGGGGTTTGGATTAGAATGTTTCCAAGGTAAATTAACAGGTTTCATATATATGAGAATTCGTCATGTCACTTTTTTCAAAGTCATATATATGTAGTCCTCGATTTACAATAGTTCATTTAGTGACCATTCAAAGTTACAACAGCATTGAAAAAAGTGACTTATGACTATTTTTCACACTCATGATGTTTGCAGTATGGTCACATGACTTACATTGGATGCTTGACAACTGGTTCATATTTATGACGGTTGCAGTGTCCCGCAGTCATGTGATCTTCTTTTGTGATGTTCTGACAAGTAAAATCAATGGGGAAGCCAGATTCACTTAACAATCGTGTTATTAATTTACCAGCTGCAGTGATTCACTTCACAGATAGGGCAAGAAAAGTCATAAAATGGGGCAAAACTCACTTAACAAATTTCTCACTTTGCAACAAAAATTCTGGGCTCAATTGTTGTAAGTCGAGGTCTATGGGTACCTGTACATACACATATTCTCTCCCTCTCTCTCTCCCCCCTCCCCCTCTCCCTACCCAGCTGAAGTGGGCCAGCAGCCATGTGGGCTCCTGCTGCACATGGCTGCTGGTATGCCGCCACAGGGCAGGTGTCAGAGCATGGATGGTATGGCTGTGGGCCATGGCCTCGCCTCATGGCCATGGCCCTGTGAGCAACCAGACGGAATGCTAAAAACATGCAAGGCCTTCTTTTTGGGATAGGTCTTATATTCAGGGAAACGGTATCTCTCTCTCTCTCCCTCCCTCCCTCTCCCACTCTCTCTCTCTCTGATATATTTTAAAAAGTAACTTTGTAATTCTCAACAGTGGGTAACAGCAAAAGTATGTGTATAGTACATGTATTCTCAACTTACAATTTAGCAACCATTAGATATTACAACGGCATTGAAAAAAGTTACTTATGTCCACTTCTCACACTTGATTGTGACAACATACCCATGGTCACATGATCAAAATTCAGGTGCTTGACACCTGACACATATTTATGATGGTTGCAATGTCCTGGGGTCATGTGACTGCCATTTTCAACCTTCTCAGCTGGCATCCAACAAGCAAAGTCAATGGGGGAAGCCAGATTGACTTAACAACCAAAACATTGTAAAATGAAGTATAATTCAACAACTGTCTTCCTTAGCAGTTGAAATTTTGGGCCCAACTGTGGTCATAAGACAAGGACTACCTATATTAGAAGTACTTCCTCTATTTCATTATTATAAACCTGTAAATATTATAGCTTAGATGCATGAATTCATTATTATGAAAATTCCTCTTTTCATGCATCATGTACTGTCTTTTAAGTTATTACATAAACTGAAGGGTTTCTGATATTCTCCTGGGCTACTTAATTGATATTTTAAATGTATTAAGAATTACAGCAAGGCTAATCCCAGGATTAGCCAATGTGGTTGGCGGTTAAGGAGGCAGAGATTTTGTGAACAAAAGAAGTGCAGGGGTGAACAAGCTTTCATTAATAATTTGAACAATTTATTACTTCTAAGCAAAGGATAATAGGAAGGTAAACTCCAAATAGATATTAAGGAACATTCAGTGTTGTCACTTGAGGGACAAATGGTTCAAATTATCCTACTTTGGATACATTCTGCAAAACCTAACTCCCTGGAGAAAGCACTAGTGCTGGGAAAGGTGAAAGGAAAGAGTAGAGGATGACCAGCAACAAGATGTGCATATTTAGTTACAATGGCAATTAATCCACCGTTGGAAGACCCAAAAGACCAAGTTAGGGATGGATCATCGTAGAGATCACTAGGAATAACAAAATAACATGATGGTGCATGATAAATCAATATGTGGCTAATTTAGTGTCCCATAATAATTGTTAGGCTTTCAAGGTCACAGGCTTCCTTATGAAAAGTTCATAAGAATGCTGGCAAAGAAAGTGCAGAAGTTTTTTAAAAATTAAAAATGGGCGTAAAGTAATCATGATTCTCTTTTTGCAGTTGTAATAGAGTATGAGAGAAGGTTGCAGATATTTTAATTAAGCTCCTTAAAAATACCATATGAAGGGGGGAAAAAGTGGTTGTCTTTGGTATTTCCATGGTACACCTGTGTAATTTTATTTTAAAGTATATGGAACGGACTGCTACTACCTTCTAGGATTTTTAAATTTATTTCTTATAGCTCTGATATTTCTCATTCAAGCACAAATCTTTAGTGTTTGCAGATAGATTTGTTTACTGTATTTAACTGATAAATGATCATTTATTTCCAGGACCTCTTTAAAGAATACAACAATGATAGAGCTGTTTGAAAATTAAAGTGGAGAGGTAATGTGGGTTGATTTTTCAGCTTACTCAAATTTAAGTCCATTTTCAGAAGCTCACTTGGATGACTTTTAGCCAATAGCTACCTCTCTACCCAGCAACATTGTGTTATAGGGAAAAATGAGAGAAGGAAAATCCAGGTACCAGTGATAATATCCTTTTACCTACAGAGTCCTCTTTTCCCAATGAACTCTTGTCTGTCTTGTGCATGTAAGCTTACAAGATATACTTTGGTTTGGGATGGGAACAAAGTATGGCTCTTCCCAGTGGCCTGTGCAGATTGGTCAGATTAACTCTTCCTCATTTATCTTAAAAGTTCTTTCGTTTGACAGATTTTGAGGCTGGCCGTAATGCTTTGACTACAGAAGCTGTCGGTTTTATAGTTTGTATTTAGGCTCTTGGATATTGAATGTTTATAGATAATGTTTTTTTGTGATGTTTTGTCCTGAATGACTTGTGAGCTACAGGTAAACAAATCTTTACAAATAAATAAACCTGAATAATAAATAGAAGTTTGCATCTTCTAGTTTGTGCTACTAGTTGAAATCTCTAGTAGCACAAACAAACCCAAGTATACATAGGAATGTTTTAAAAAGTATTGATAGGAATATTTAATAATGTATTTATAATATATAAATGTTCTTTGGAGTTTTCATAATATGTGATCTGGGCTGATGTCTGAAAGCCCTATAAGAGCTTTTGAAGTTACTTTTGAAAGATTGTTCAATATTATATAAGGCAGAGATCCTCAACTAGGCTGCAGCCCATTGGGAACCGGGCTGTGCAAGTGGCAGGAAGTAGGCAAGTGTGTGAAATTGCATTTGTGCCAGTGGTGCATGTGAAACAAGTCCTTCTCCTTCTGCTGTCGCTGGTCTGCAGAGCTGGAAAAATTGTGGACTCCTGGTTTTGGATTATGGACTTTTTGCATAGAACAGAAAAAATGAACTTATGATTTATAGTTTCGATGATTAAATAGGGTGGATTACAACGAGAAGATAATCATGCAGAGAAAGAATAAATTTATAATTGTACTTAAAACTGTTGTAATACAAAAAAATACTTCTTTGTATTTTTTTCTTTCCTATTTTTCTTTCTTGCATTTTTAGCTCTCACTTTGATTTCTTTTTCTTTTTTCTTTCTTACTCTAGAATATGTTTGAATTGTTATCCTTGTTTTTAAAACTTTTAATAAAACTATATGAAAGGTTGTTTCATATTATACCTATTTTTTCAGGTATTAAAAGAAGCTTATTCAAGACATCATAATGTGTACAAAGTATTTACAGTATAGTCTATGTATTAGGATAACCTATGTACTATCTTCTAAACATTTTATAAAATAGATTAGGTTTGCATTTAGGTTTGCTGAGATTTATTTTTACCATAGTTTGTTGAAAAAGACTGAAATAATTTTAGAGATAGGGAAACAAGTTCATTTATTTCATCCTTTTTAGGTTAACTGCTCACCCTTCCCTCATAGTGAATAACCAAGTTCCGGCAGCTATCCCAAATGCTGAAAGAGCAGTTAAAGATTGTTGCCCACTTTCCTTAACTTCTTTTCCTTCATATATTCTCTATTGCATACATGAAAAGGATTTTTGGCTCCTGAGTAGGTTAATATTTTGACATAACCAGAAAGAGTTTTGAGATTCTGGGGTGCTCTTTAATTTTTGCTAGTCATTTAAAATGCCCTTTGACTCTTGAAACTATACTGTTTTAAAAAGGAATGCACTTGTACCCTCATTCTTGATAGCAATCATTAACTCCTAACTCTGAGCCCCAGAAACATTATTGGAGAGTTTTAAGCATTTATTTCTTATGTACTTATGACTGATAACTATAAGGTGTATCATACTCCACTAAATTGCCTGGCTATGTAAAGTACATATTATTGGCCTATCATAGGAAAAAAGTGTATTATACATCTGAAGACTATTAAAATCAAAGCAGTGACAGGTACTTCGTGATGAATATTAAACTTCAAGGGATATCGGTGGGGTGGGGGGAAGCCATCAACTCTTTATTAAAGATAGAAATGTTTGACTTGTGCTTTGCTATTGAGTTGTTCACTGACTGTTTCTGCCACCAGTTTTTCCTTCTTCAGATTGGCAGTGACTAAGAAAGATGTTTATTTGTTCTTAGGGAGATGTGGAAAATATATAAGACACTTAAATTACTTTTTGTAGTTTAAGAAATCAGATTGTTACCTTTTACAATTTCTATTTCAGTCAAATTATGTATAGTTGCACTTCTAGAACAAGCAGAGAAATTATAGCCTAATACTGTGTTTTCCCGAAAATAAGACTCTGTTTTATATTTTTTTTGAATCCTGAAATAAGTGCTGGACCTTATTGCCATGCACTCAAAAGCCCGGTTGGGCTTATTATCAGGGGATGTCTTATCTTGAGGGAAACAGGGTATGTGAAGCGTTTGTTCTTTATAATGTAGAGAATTTATGACATCACAGTCTTTTCTTTTTGTATAGCAGATAAACCTCTCCTATTTATCGGTAATCCTTGACTTATCACAATTGGAACTGGAATCTTGAGCAAAGTCATTGAGCAAAGTGGCCATTAAGCAGGATGTCCACGTGACCGCTTTGCTGAATGATTGTAATCCCAAAACTCTAGATTGCAGTTACTGGGCAACTTGTTGGGATGTTTATCAGTTGCAGCAAAACAGTTTCCTGTCAAGTTCAGATCCTACATCCCTCCCCCCTTGCCGGCATTTTGTCATCAAAGGGAGAGGGAGGGCAAAACAAATGGAAAAATTGCTGTATATCTTTATGGTGGGAAAGTAGTGGGGGGGATTGACAGTTGAAGAAGAACAGAGGTGGTTGGAATCTGTTTCGCGCTAGCGCTGGCATCTTCAAAGCTGTTTGCCCTGAGTGTGGAATTTCACCAGCCCAAACACCACAGCATTTTTCATAATATCTCAGCGCTGCTAGATTGGCAACACATGAACGGACTGCAGCGGGGAAGACTTGGGGAAAGTGGGTATAGTTCTGTATTAGAAATGAATGTTAGTGTTCAGGAAATTTAAAAAAAAAATCAAAGTTCATATTTGAAGTAAAAGATAAATAAGATAATTATAAATAACTTGTTTGATTGCAAGATTGGTGTTATAATGACTGAATCTGTATAATTCAGAATAAATACATAATTGTTTTCAAATCTGTATACTAACAATAGGTAATAGGTAATAGTCGGAGAGAATCTGAATCAAATCTTCCTATGCTGACCACGTGGCCATGTATACTGTGTTTGTGAATTTGCAGCTGTTTCACTATTATATGCACAGATGAATTTAGTGAATATTTAGAAATATGTTGATTTTTCTGAACAAGGAAGGAGGAACATATCTTCCTTTCTGCAATACATAGAAATATATTTTGTGTCGAAGGACAGAGATCTATTGAACAGGCAGAATCAGATGGTATGACCTTGGACTTGATTTCATCCCAATCTAAGGTATGATGGAGAATTATAAATGTTTATTTGATGTAATCCCAGTTCATATGCAGTTTATTAAAGGGGCAAAAAAGATTTAAAGTTAAATTCCCTGATGTAGAGTTTATGCAGAAAAAGAAACTGTATTGCTTTTGAGAAGTATAGATCTCTGCTAAAAATGAATGCAACCCTCACCTTTTTGCAACAAGATTTTTTTAAATATAAGGCCCCAAAGTATTGGCAAAGGGGAGAAAACTCTGTCAACAGGCTTTTATATTTAAATAATTTTAGCAATATGGTACTATTTGATTTACATATAAAAATATTGGTTCTAACTATTAATGTATAAGTTTTGAAAATTTGTATTCTTAGCTGTAGTTCTGATTTCAACAGAGGTGATCATGATCCCTAACAGTTATGTTTTTTCTTTAATTGTAAGTGCAGTTAATCTAATGAAATTGGGGAAAGTTCCCACCTATATGATTTTCTAGCTCACTGATAACAACAAAATATAATGGTGTTCCTTCTCGTTACTGGAAATTAATAATGAAACTATTTCAACTAAATTCCTACTGTCCCTGTGCTCCTTAGCTTCATCGAGACAAATTGGTTAGGAATTCTGTGTGTTCCAATTATAGACCTACTTCCTTAATAAATGTGGATGCCAAGAATGTAAATTTCTTGGGCCTGCAGATTACATTTTGTTCTTCCGACTATTGTGTATGCAACTTGGGCTGGATTTATACAAGCCTGTGAAGGATTTGATAGTATCAGGTTTCGGATTGATGTACTTGCTTTAACGCAATACATAAAAAACCCAACAGCCAAAGTTTTTGGATGCTAACGAAGTTGTTAGTATATTCTTTTGAAAGTTTCTAAAAGATTGTAGTTGATTAAAATTTTCTCAAATTTTTTTACAGTGAGCTATTTTCTTCAGCTTTTAATTATGATTTAGTTGTGCAGTTACTGAAATTGTTTGTTTTCCTTGTTGTTTGCTTTCTTTTTGTCATTAAAATTTGTATTTTATATTTTACTAGAAACTCAGAAAATATCAACCAAATTATGGCAGGGGCGGAAAGATATAATACAGTTATGTATTTCATTGTTCAACTAAAATTCTTCATTTCTTGCCTTATTTTTAATACTTGAATTTGACATATTGTAAGTCTAAGGAAAGCTTAAAATGAGAGCTTCACTTTTTAAATAATAATTCTATTGAAGTTTATTGATTAAGTTGATTAAATTTACAAATACAAAGGTAAAATACTAATGCAAATTAAGAAAAATACAAAAAGCAAAGAAATGAAATGTGCAAAATACCTCACAACATATAAAAGATGTCTCCCCCACTTCCTCCAGGCAAGTATAAACAACTTCAGTAATATAACATCATCTCTGGTATTTCAATTAAAAAATCTCTTATCCCTTATGAATAACCAAATTGTAAAAATGCATCATTTATCCTTATCAGCAAAAATCTATTAAGACCTATTTTTAATCCTGACAGATAATGTCTCACAAGTTGATTTCTTATCGTTTTCTCTTTGTCTCCTTTCAGGAACAATTTCAAGTTTAATACATCCCTTTCATGAAGCTAAGTTAAGCAGGCTTTCCAAATCACTTTTTTGACTTTTTATTTGTTTCTCCTCTTTAGTTAAGACATCAGCAATTTTCACATGGAAATCCATTACATTTTCCATATCACATTTGTAATCTGGCATTTTCAAATATATTTTCAGATTCATACCACTTTCCATATTTCTTTTGTAATCTGGCTTCCTTTAAAAAAAATTTTCAAATCCATATTCAAATCCACTTCAGTCTATATGTTTTATTCAGTAAAATCTGTTTCTTTTTTGCATCCTCTAATACAGGGATGTTGAACTCAATTTCATTGAGGGCCGCATCAGAGTTGTGTGTGATCTTGGGGGGCCGGGGTGGGCATGGCCAGCTCGATGTCACTTGAGCCCTGTGGTGGCCCAAGCACTCTGCCACAAAACCAGGCTCCCAAGCTTCGTTTTTGGCTGTGACAGCCTCCTGCAACCCTCTGCCAGCGAAAATGGAGCTCAGGAAGGCTGCACATGGCCCTCCTGAGCTCCATTTTTGTTGGCACAGGCCCTGTGAGCCGGTTCTTTGCTGTTTCCAGGGTGGCCCAGTGGGCCAGTTTTAAGCACCCTGTGGGCTGCATCCGGCCCCCAGGCCTTGAGTTTGACACCCCTGCTCTAATAGATCCATTTTTATACTGTCAGACGATCTTGAAAGTGATTTCTGAGTACATTGTTCCTAAACTGCCTTAATTTCTTCTATAGTCAAATAGTATTGCTCCATTGCAGTAATGGGTACATCTCCTCTATAATTATAATCTTTAGTTCTCTCTAACGTCCTCAAGTCAACTTTCAAAACTCCATCATATAATACGTTTATTTTCCAATCAGCAAAACTTTCCATGGGAGGATTTCTTGTAGTTGATTTCAAAATCTTCATATATTCATTTATAAAAATTTAAACATTTCAAGTTCATATAGCCCCTTAGTGTTTAAAAAAGCAACATTCTCATCCCCCTTTTGCTGTTTTCCAAAAATCAAAGTATTTCTTTTTAACCCTTAAGCTTACATGGAGTTTTTCCATCCAGGATAGAGGAAAGCTCTCCTGGTAAGATGAAACTTGCCATTCAAAACATTCCATCATAAAATCAATAACAAGCAGCTTACTATAGTAGTATTGGGCAAACCCAGCTCCAAATTAAGATGCTGAACCATAGCTTAGACAATAAAAATGTCTCCTGGCTCCCAGAGTTGTCAGATGGGAGAGAAGTTTTTAGGAGCTGATTGATTGATCCTTTTTCCATTATGACCATTGCAATGCTGTCTTCAAGTCGTTGCTTCCCCAGAAGTCCCAGAGTGCTTTACTTTTAATGAAGTTTGAATTGCACATTCTCTCAAAGCTTGTTTACAAATTAATAGTTGTCCTCTTGTTACAGTTGAAAATACCTAACCTACTATCTGTAAATATGTGTGCTTGTGCATATGTCATTGTGTGATGTCATTGTGTTCCTTACCATTGGTTACTACTTACCATTAGCCCCGCCTCCTCTGTATATAAGCTTTCGCTCTTCTCAGATTGATAGCTGTCTAAATGTGTTCCTGAGGAAGAAAATAAATATTATTATTACAAGAAAGTCTACAGTCTCTTATATTGGGCCTAACCAGGATAACCAACTAGCAACACCTCTTGCTTCTAAGACTAAAGGAAAACATTTATGCTTTTTCCTTTTAGGCTTCCTTAGAATCTGTCAGACTTGTCCTGAAAACATATGCTATGGAAAAGCCTGAGAGAAGTCATCTTCTGCAGTGATAGCTAAGTGGTTTCTGAATAGGAGGCAGCCAGCCTGCAGCCTCCTTGACGTGTTTTGTGATGTTTTGCAACATTCAGTGCCAACATGTAGACTGATATTGACTGCCACAAGATACATATAAAAATGATTAAAATGTAGTTATAATTTGAAACATTTTATCCAGGGAAAAGTAATATTAAAATGTGTATTCATATAATTTTTTATTCCTTGGAATGCCGCTTGGAAGTTGAAACATTCTGAGGATCATAACTTAATCTGAAGTGGTACAGTAAATAGAATAACATTAATTAAGACTAATCGTTATGGGTTAAAGTACATGTTTTCTTCTAAGCTATTTTCATTAGCTATGTTTGGAGCTTAATTGTAACATGAAAAACAGAGAAAGTGGGGAGAAGAAATAGAGAGAAAAATTATTGAAATGTCCTTGGTGCTCTCTAAACTTGGTTGGTGCTTTTTATTGTCTTGCCGAAAAATTATATAATCCTAGAAAAATAAATCTGCACCTGATTTATTTGATAATTGATAATTGGTATGGGGTGTCTAAAACCAGTTCAGTGGCGAGGAAGTGTTTTAACTTCTTGAACGCCACTTGGCACTCCAGTGATCACTTTAAGGGTTGGCTGGGTCTGGGCTTGGTTACTCCTTTTGCCCTTAGTAAGTTTATGATGGGCAAGGCAATCTGGGCAAATGTAGGGATGAACTGCTGGTAAAAGTTGGCAAAGCCATGGAAACTCTGCAATTGTTTCCTTATCCGAGGAGTCCCTCACTCTAAGATTGCCTGCACTTTCCCAGGGCCCATTTCTACACTGTCCTATAAAATCCAATACCCCAGGTAATCCACTCTGGTCCTGTGGAAACTGCGCCTCTTGAGCTTCTCGAGCACCACCCTTACCAATTTTACATGCTCCTCCATCATTTTGGTAAAGATCAAAACGTAATCTAAGAATACGAGGACTCCTTTATACAGATGTTCATGCAGGACGCATTTATCAGTGCATGAAGACATCCGGGTCCCCGTGCAGTCGAAACAGCATCATTTGGAACTGGTAACAGCCCGGTGGGCAGTTGAATGCCATCTTTCATTTATCACCCTTGTTATACGCCTCTCTCAATTTTGTAAATATCCTCTTCACAAGGTGTCCCAACATGTCCTTCATCAAGGAGAAGGGGTACGCATTTTCCTACTCGCTGTTCAGACACTCCTCAGACTGGGTAATGATCACTCTCATTTGCACTGGTCCTTCCTCAGACTTTTTCACTCAGCCATTGCAATAGCATCGAGTGTCTGTTCTCTAGTTTAAATTTCTTTATTATTTTTGTCTTATTTCAAGGGAATTGACTCAATATCATTTGTTTACTGTTTAAAAGTGCTGTGCTTCGATTGCCTTCACTTTGGTGAAGTTTAAAGCGCGTATCGGCGGTTCGGGGCTCCGGCCGCCGCTAGCAGCTTGGCTTGGCTGGCGGTTAATTCTATTCAGCTGTTCCCGCCATTGCCGCCATTTTGCAAGTCATTTTGCGAGGTTTTGGACTGCCTTTGTGGCCATTACGTCTATCGGCTTGAGTCCCTGCCGGCTGGCATACTCATTAGCCGTTTTTTTTTTTTAAAAAAAATAGTGATTATCTTATAGCTGCAGCTTCAGTCCGGCCGCAGGCGCTGTGTTTCGCCTGGCTTAGGACTTCTGAAACGTCGCCTCGCGGGCCGCCATTTTGAGCCCTGATCCTTGCCGCCGTTTTGCTCTCTCTGTGGCCTTAGCGACCTGGGCTTTGGTTTCCAGGGTCGCTAGATTGGCAGCAGGTGAGGACGCTGTCCTGATCGTACCTGCACTTGGCAACTGTCTGCAGCACGGTGCTCTGAAAGCCACAGGGAAGTATATATTGTTTAAATTAATTTATATTTCTTAAAAAAAAAAAAAAGGAGGGGGCGGTTACCTTGTTTTACTGATAGCACGGTTTTGCTTAGAAATAATTTTTATATATATATATATATATATATATAAAACATTTAGATTTATATATACTAGGATTTAGCTTGCTAATACTCAATTATTTCTATAGAATTAATTCTTGTCTATTTACCATTGATTGGTGAAAATAAATTAATTCATTGGGGTGATTGATCATGGGTGACAGGGAGGAACTTGCTCTTTCCTCTGATCTGGACAAAAGTCCATCTCCCTCCCCAGTACCTTCCCCTAAACAGCTCAGGGGAAAGAAGTCTAAAGCTTCTAGACAGGAGAAGTCCTCCAAATCTGCTACTGCAGATAAGGATGCCCAAAGGAGGCATAAGGCATTAGAAAAGCGGTTTGCTAAGGCTAGACAACAGGCCCAGGACCCTGGTCAAGGTCCAGTTCCTGAAGGCTTGAGCCATGAGGTGACCTGTGAGCCCTCGGCCTCTCATAGTGGAGGTTTGTTGGCCAGTGATCTGAGGGAGGATGAGCCATTGGCCTCTCAGGAGGTCCAAAATTCTGCAACTAATCAGCCAGGGCCTAGTGTTAGGTCTCGCTCCTCTAGTTTTGCAAGTCATATTTCTCAAGCTTCCAGGTCAGGTCCTGATGCTACCTTTACACCCATTGCAGCCGGCCTCCGTCCTGAGACGGGCCCGGGCTTCCTTCAGTCGGTGGATTTTCAGTCCTTTTTTACTCACGCTATGTCACATATGTTCCAAATGGGGTTGCAGCAAGCCACTGGTGCCTTACCCGCTCCAACGTGCCCTACTACTTCTGCCTGTTCTGTGCATCCCCCTGCTGCACAACATCAGCAGCTATCTGGTGCTTGTAGTCTTGAGCCTGAATCAGCCTGGGAGGAAGATTTCCTGGATGACTTTGAGATGTCAGGGGATGAGGAGGAGATTCAGGACAAGCCGGCCTTTCCGGGACTATTTAAGCCTTCTTTGTTTCGCTCTCTCCTGCGCAAGGCAAAAGCTGCCACTAATATGGATTCCACGCCTCTTCAAGGTTCCTCTGCTTCTGCTCCATCAGGCCCCAATAATAACTTGTTCAATCTGCCTCAGCCTGATGAGGATTTTGTTCCCTGTCCGGATCTTTTCTGCCAGGTTGTACAAAAGCCCTGGGACCGCCCCGCCTCGTTGTCGGGGCCGAATTCATTTGATCGAAAACTCTATGCCTCGGCTCCTGCGTTGGACGCTCTCCTGCAGTTACCTACAGTTGATGATCCGGTGGCGAGTCTCACATCGTCTTCCATCCTGGTAGGTGAGGCGGGGGATGGTCTCAAGTTTGAGGACAAGCGAGCCGAAATGGGCTTTCGTAAAACACACCAAGCTGCGGCTTGGGCTATTCGTGCTGCAACCTCCTCATCATTTTTTAATCGGGCATCGCTGGTGTGGTTGCGCCAATTGAAGGAAAGACTTCCCCCGGAAGATGCACGATTACAGCAGGATCTAGCCAAACTGGTCGCAGCTGCCGAATATTCAGCTGATGCGTCCTTGGACGCAGCTAAGTTTGCTTCCCGGGCCTTAGCTTCGACAGTATCTTCAAGACGTCTCTTGTGGCTCCGTAACTGGACAGCTGATGCCAAGTCCAAGTGGCGTTTGACTGCCGCCCCTTACAAAAGCTCTGCCTTATTTGGCTCCTCCCTGGACTCTGTGCTGATCGAGAATAGGGATAAGAAGAAGGTGTTACCCACGTCCTTCCGGCGTCAGGATAGGCGCTATGTACGTTATAATCGACAGTCCTTTCGACAGGAGCAAGGCGCTGGTGGCGCCTCTTACTACAGATCTTCGCAGTCTCAGTACCAGCCAGCTTCGGACAGGGCGCCCTTTCGTGACCGCGGTCGCCGACAATCCAACTTCAGGCGACCCTTCAGGCAGTCAGCGGGCCGTTTTTCCAGGCGCGGTAAGTGACTCACCGCACCTGGTCCCCATCGGGGGCAGGCTCCAGGCATTCTCTCACCTGTGGCCAACTACCACCTCGGATGCCTGGATTGTCCAAACTGTCACCGAAGGGTTACGTTTGGAATTCACCACCATGCCACAGGACTTTTATGTTCACTGCCCTTGGCCACTTCAGCCGGAGAAGCGTTCCCTTCTGTCGCTCGAAATTTACCATCTGTTACAGATTCAGGCCATAGAACAAGTTCCATCGGACCAACTCAAAACCGGCTTTTATTCAACGCTATTCCTGGTCCCGAAGAGTTCGGGCGATTGGAGAGGCATTTTGAACCTTTGACGTCTCAATCATCACATCTTGTACCGTCGGTTCAAAATGCATTCCCTCAAGTCTCTGCTCGGCTGCATCCGACGAGGGGATCTGATGCAATCTGTAGATCTGAAGGAAGCATACTTGCACGTACCCATTCACCACTCCCACAGAAAGTACCTCCGTTTTGCGTTTGGAGACCACCACTTCCAATACCGGGCTATGCCATTTGGCCTTTCGTCCGCTCCGAGGACCTTTACAAAGTTGCTGGCGGCGTTAGCAGCGTCGCTCAGAGAGGTTCCTGTTCGTCTGGCATGCTACCTCGACGACATTTTGATCCTGTCGTCCTCTCCAGAACAGGCGACCCACGACCGGGAGCTAGTACTTCAGACCCTTCAAGACCACGGGTTCACTTTGAATTTGGCCAAAAGCCATCTAGTTCCCACGTCTTGCATTCTGCACCTCGGGGCAACAATAGATTCCAATCTGTGTGTGGTCTTCCTATCTCCAGACAGACGAGTCAGCATACGGAATCTGGCGTCTCAAGTCTTACTACACAGGACTGTGACCTTACTGACACTCTCCCAGCTTCTGGGGAAATTAATCTCATGCATAGACATTGTCCCGTGGGCACGTTTCCATCTACGTCGCCTTCAATGGTTTCTGCTCCCTTACCAGAGACAAGGTCGAGCAGAGACTCTTCTCAAGGTAACAGTTCCAGCTCCTGTGCGCCTTTCACTGAGGTGGTGGCTGTCTCCGGCCCTCGACAAGGGCTCCCCCTTCTTGGAACCAGCTCGGATGGTGTTGACCACGGACGCAAGTCTGCGAGGCTGGGGGGCGCACCTCGACCGTCAGTTAGCCCAAGGTGTCTGGTCGTCAAAGGAACTGCAACACAATATAAATTGGCTCGAGCTCAGAGCGGTCCGTCTCGCCCTGATGCACTTCAAACGCCTTGTATATCGCCAGGATCTTCTGATTCTGACGGACAATGTGGCCACCAAAGCCCATATCAACAAACAAGGGGGCACCCGCTCATGGACACTAATGCAGGAGGCGGAGCGTCTTCTGTCGTGGGCGGAACTTCACCTCTCGTCGATAAAAGCGGAACACATTTCGGGGACTCTCAATCAAGAAGCAGATTGGCTCAGCAGAGACCAAATAGATCACGCCGAGTGGAGGTTGGATCCCGGCCTGTTCCAGGACCTGTCCAAGAGGTTCGGCCTTCCCCTAGTGGACCTTTCGCGACGGCTCAGAACACCCAATTGCCGAGATTCTTTTCCCGCTACCCGTTTCCAGCAGCAGAAGGGCTGGATGCTCTTCGAAGTCAGTGGCCCCGGGGCCTTCTTTACGCCTTTCCTCCCCTTCCTGTCATCTCCAGGGTAGTGCGGAAGGTCATTCAAGAACGGGCGAACCTTCTACTAGTAGCGCCGTATTGGCCCCGTCGAGAGTGGTTCGCCGACCTCAAGAACTTATCGGTCGAACCACCGTGGAGGATTCCACTCGACAAGTTAGTACTAACTCAAGGGGCCGTCTGTCATCCGGAACCAGAATGGCTTCGATTAGCCGTGTGGCATTTGAGCGCATAAAGCTCTTCAAGGACAACCTGTCTGACGATGTTATCTCCATTATTCAGGCAGCTCGAAGGCCATCAACAATTCGTATTTACAACGCTTCATGGAATACATTCACCAGATGGTCTGGAGATCATCACGTAGACCCCACATCTGCATCTGTTCCGGACATTCTAGGTTTTCTACATGCGGGGTTTTCCAAGGGCCTGGCTCCTGCAACTCTGCGCCGACAGGTGGCGGCCCTGGCCACTGTCCTGTCAGGGGAGGCTCGTGTTCCTTTGGCTCAGGACCCCAGGATTCGTTCCTTTCTCCAAGGGGTCTCAAACCTGCGGCCGCCGCCGATCCATCGCTACCCCACTTGGGACCTTACCTTGGTGCTGCAGGCCTTAACGAATCCACCGTTTGAACCCATTGCTTCGTCCAGCCTATGTTACTTGTCTTTCAAGATGGCTTTTTTGTTGGCAGTAACTTCAGCACGCAGAGTATCCGAAATTGCCGCTTTATCCATGAGGAGTGATCTCTGTGTTTTCTATCCTGACCGGGTTGTTCTACGCCTCGACCCAGCCTTTGTGCCCAAAGTGAACACTTGTTTTCATCGAGCCCAAGAACTCGTCTTGCCCAATTTCTGCCTGAACCCGCGTCATCCGGCTGAGAAGCGATGGCATACTTTGGATGTGCGACGGGCATTGAGAAGATATCTTAAGAGGACTGCCCCCTTTCGCAAGACTGAGGCTCTGTTGGTGTCCTTCCTTCCCTCTTCCCTGGGTCAGAAGGTCTCCTCGACTACAGTGGGCAGGTGGCTCAAGGCCTGTATATCTAAGGCATATGAATTAAGTGAGGCCCCCGTCCCGGGTGGGATACTGCCCCATTCTACCCGTAGCGCCGCAACCTCAGCGGCTTGGGCTACCCAGGCTTCAGTAGATGATATCTGCCGGGCGGCCACATGGTCATCCCTTTCATCCTTTGTAAGTCACTATAGGCTGGATAAGTTTGCTTCGGCAGATGCTGCCTTTGGCAGAAGGGTATTACAGGCTGTAATCTCTCCCCAAGGCCAGTCTACGGCTTAGTTCCCCCCCTTTTTACTCTAACTTGGGTATGTCCCAGTCTGAGGAGTGTCTGAACAGTGAGTAGGAAAATGGTCGTTGCTTACCTGAACGACCCTTTTATACTCGCTGTGAAGACACTCCGTCCCTCCCTTTTTCTTGGCCGTGCCTGGCTTTGGTGGAAGTCTGCTTTTTCTCCCTCTGTAGCTGTCTGCTTCCTGTCTGTCTACTTGGTGGAGTCTCTCACTGTCGATTCTACTGCTATTGGTCCAAGTTGTCTTCGTGAAAAGTCTGAGGAAGGAGCAGGAAGTGAGGTGGATCCAGCTCCAGAGGGATTTGATTGACACTCAGCAGTGCAAATGAGAGAGATCGTTACCCAGTCTGAGGAGTGTCTTCACAGCGAGTATAAAAGGGTCGTTCAGGTAAGCAACGACCATTCTCTATGAAAATACTGTTTAGCCTGAGATAATGTATGCACAACCTAAAGGACCCATCTTTCTTGTCTTTGAAGAATACTGAGGCCACCATTTGCGACTTCGCCAGCTAAATAAAATCTTACCCACAAAGGTTCTTATCCACAAATGCTCAAGAGTTCCTCGAGGAAATGCATCAGTGAATACAACTTTGACTTTGGCAGTTTGGCCCTGGGCACAATTTTATAGCACAATCTGTGGAGTGATGGGGCAGGATGACATCGGATTCCATCTTGATAAACACCTTCACCAAATTGTGATATTCTTTGGGAATCTCTTCCCCATAAGTTTATTGGCAGTTTTTGCTTTCATTTTCTCAATTGCAGGCTCACGGTTGCCCCTTTATCACTTTCACTATCGCCTTTCAGCTGGTTATTTTCTGCAGCATCCGCTATCCATTTCCATCCCAATTAATGGAGGGTTTCCACTACCTCCACCATGCTAAGCCTAAATGATAAATTGAATGGTTTCTACATGAGTCCCAAATTTTAACTACATGGGCTCAGTCAGACAGGCAGTTGGCATTTAACCCATCTAGGTAGATAAAGGCTATGGGGTTTTTCAACTTTTCTGCCCCATTCCTAACTTCACCACTTGATGGCTGACTAGGCACCTGGTACATCCCGAGTCCAATAGGGCCATTAAGATTTCTTTACTGCCTGAAGAAGCTACAGTGACCTTGACCCTAGCAGTCATGGGGATGATGGGGCTACTTATATTGTGTCCTCTTCTTTCTATCTGATGCTCTTGTACATGACAAGGCCCATCTTGGTAGGGGTGGGATTTCACTTCTTGCTGGATGGAGGGGTGAACTCTACAACTTGTCCCATGTGGGTGCACTCTTTTGCCTTTCGGAGGTTCTTAGGACTCTTTGGCTATGAGGCTGGTGGCATGGCACAAGACACCCGGCTGCCCAGTGGTCCTTCTTGCTATAGTGGTAACATCCAGGAGAGCTTGGATGTGGCTTTCTCATTTTGACGAAGGGTATGCCCCCTCTTCCCCCTCTCTGAGTTCCTCATCTATCAACTGGGCAGTGGCTGCAACTCTCCTGTGTGATGACCCAGGATGTGGCGTGAAAGCAACACTGCCAGAAAACAGGTCCAACTCCCCTTTATTGCTCCAACTTTGCCCCCACATTTACTACAAGTTCTAGAGCAAAGCTCTCACATGCAACTTCAGCAGCCTCTGGCTGTGAGTAATTCAGTAAGCCAGGTTAGCCAACCAGTAACCAGAGCAAGAAGTTCAGTGAAGCAGGCAAACTGGGTAAGTCCTACAAGACAGAGCACAGTAATCTCTAGGCATCGGCAAGTGCACATGAGGCTCAACGGATTCAATGCTTGTTCCTGACAAATGCCCCTCCCACCAGCACCTCCTTACATCTCAGTCCCCAGGTGGGCCTTGTGAAGGGGGCTGGGCATTCTCCCTCATAGCCAGCTCAGTCTGCATTGGTCTCGCTTTTCTCTTCTTGCTCTAGGATCAGGAGGGGGTGGTTCTTGCTCTTCGCCTGAGCTCTGTCTCTCCTGCTCCTCCCTGTCTGCAATCCTTTCTAATCCTGAAAAGCCTGGCCCTGACTGACTGCCCTTCCCCAGTTTCCTCCAAAGCCAACAGAGCCACCGTGTTGATTTCTGTTGGCTGTTGTTCCAGCTCATCTTCCTCTGCAGATTCAGACTCCGATGGGGGCATGACATCCTGTCCCTGGTACTTGTTAAACTCCATTAGGTTGATCTCCACCTCACTGGCCACATGATACAATGCCTGCAGGGTTCATGCCACCCCTCGAGACATGCAGGTGTGGTATAACTCCTTACTCAGTCCCTCTCTAAAGTGGATGACCAACAGGTGCTCAGGCTAGTCCCCAGGTGACTGGCAATTTGACAGAAGTTTTACTCTGTCACTGATCACTCTCCCTGCTTCAAGGTATGGATGTGGGTATCTGTACAAAGGGCTACCAGGGGATTCTTGAAATGCTCTTGTAGGGGCCACATAAAGGCATTGAGGAAGATCATCTCTGGAGCATCCTTGTCATGCAAGCAACAGCAGCCATTCTGAGGTGGCTTCCTCCAGGTTGGAGGCAATGGCATGGACTTGGGTCACATCATCTGGATACATTGTTCCATAGTGCTCCATGTGGTGCCAAGCCTGAATTAAGAAGTGGGCTAGGGATTTGGGTGCCCATCGAAGCGAGCCATAAAGGAGGGGTGGCTGACACTCCTCACGACATAGCTTTGGGAGCTTGATATGATGTGATTTTCCAGATTGAGGCCAAATTTGATTGCTTGAATGAGTTGTGTCCAGTTGATTTCCATGGCTTCCTGTTTCTTGCATTTCAGCAGTTGTTTATAGTATCTCTTCTGCTAGAGGACTTCTGTGCAGCTGAATTATTGCATACATTTATTTAGATTTTATTTGACTGGATTGCACTAAAATGCAGGTGAACCTCCTGGAATTGCTTCCTTCTAAATAATGAAAGGAAGGAATTTGTAAAGTAGGTTTTATCTACAAAATATTCCATAATTTCTAAACCTATGTTCTCTGCTGAAAGAAAAAGTAATTTTGCTTTGTGAGTTAGCCTATTGTGTAATGTGTAATGCAGCGGTCCCCAACCTTTTGGGTGCTAGGGACCGGTTCCATGGAGGGCAGTTTTCCCATGGACTGTGGGTGGGTGTTTTTGCATGTTGCCTGCGTCCTAAGCATGGACGGATGGGGCTTTGCTCACTTGCATGGCCCAGTTCCTGACAGGAAGCAGATCCAGTTCCTGATGGGCTGCGGATCATTTATTCACTTGCCATTTCAAAAACAGGCTTAAAATATTTCAGATGCAAAACTCTTTTACTTTTAGACATCTGCATGAATCTTTTTTGATTTCTCTTATTTGGAAGGAAGATTTATGGCATTGGAGATCTGTCAATTATTTAATCCATAACAATTATATTTCTCTTTTAATTTGTTTATACATTTTTTTGGTTGTGATTCATTGATAATAAAGTCCAGTAGAACTTGGAATAATATATTTTTATTGGGGTAATATAAGGTTAATATAAATATAAAATTTTAGCAGTTGTCTTCCACAACCTACTATTCTCTTATTGTTTCATAAATTAATATGAGACAAAGTGTTCAGAACTGTGCCCATAGCTTTATTCTGAAAGATCTTTAGTTAATGGGTCAAATGAATTCCCTAACCTGAAATCAAATTTGTGGTCAAATACTGGTTTTTCTTTGTGCTAGCAGCTGCACTGCTGTAATTTGAGCGCAGCCTGTTCACAGTCTTGCAGCATGAGATCTTGAACAGGAAATGCCAGGGATTGAACATGGGAACTGAGCCACAATCCTTCTCCTAACTACACAGAATTGATGGCTTTGCTTTTTCTGCATTTTCTTTTTCTCAGCTCAACAAACTGGTTATTTTTTCAGGAAATTTTCTTTCTTTTCCCCCCCAGGTTTTTTATTTATTTTTTTTCCCAAACATATCAATGCATGAACAATGTGGCACCTGGGTATCATTCTAATACAAATAGAACTAGTAAAATTAATTATTACATTCAAACAACTTATATATTTCTAATAATAATAATACACATATTAAGTTACAGTCTATCATTCAATTATTCCATATTTTTTCTTGTTATTGCTTCTATTTTATTATATAAAACGTATACACTAATATTCCCCCTCTCTTACTTCTTTCTTATTCTAACTTTTAATCATATCACCCTTTATTTAAAAAAAACATCTTCTTTCTATCCTACCTAACTTCTAGTCATGTCACCTACCTAAAAAAAAAAAGAGAGAGAGAGAGAAAGAAAAGCAAATCAGAACAACAACAAAAAAGAGAAATCATCTATCCATCGTCTCTTGCCCGCTTCAATACTTTAATTGCTATGCTTTTTTTGATTTGCCTCCCATATTCCTTTCTTGGATCTTTATCTCTGTGTGTATCTACATCTTGGCTGTTCAGGCTAGATGTTTCTCCCACCTCTACCCTCTTCCACTGCCTAGTTTCTAGGCCCCTATCTCCCTTTCAAAAATATCTCCCTGTATCTCCAATTCTCTTTTCAACTCTCTTGATATATTTCCCCTCTGATTTAATTAATCAGTCACTATTATTTTCATTGTTATTTCTACTTCTTTTATTCTCTGGTTCTTCAGTTCAGTATTTTTCTCCATTTCTTCTCTTGGCTCCTCCTTTTCCGGGGCATCTTGGTTTTTACTCATCATCCCTTTATAGTATTTTCCACTTATTCTGTAACCTCCTTAAATCCTTTCTCCATGATGTCCTTTGTGTTTTGACGCCATCTCCTTCAAAATTCCACTCATTCTTTCCTTATAAAGCATCTTTTTTTTAAAAAAAAAAGAAAGAAAGAAATTCAACTTTTGTCTAGCAGTCCAAAAACTTATTTATTCAATCCTTATGCTTCCTTTTAAGAAGTGCACTAATCACAATTCTTTATATCCCATAGGTAAATAATCAGTTCCATTTAAATAGTCCCAGAGGTTATCAAAATACTCTTTGCATCCCCTATACAGGTTCAATCTTCTAGCATAACATTCAGGGGTCTCTTTAATTAAATAGCTTCCTTATTTTCATATTTGAGTCTCCAGTAATCCTGGGGTAGTTGGGGATAATCCAGTAAGTATTTCCACAGTCCTTCATATAAATATTCCCAGACGTGTGATTTTTTCCTTTCATCAGCAGATGGCATTTTCAACTTAGATTTCAGTATTGCCACTAGTCAATCGTCATTTTAGTTGTAAATAAATTATAAAAGCAGAATAAGTTTTATAAGTAAATGATTCCAGCATTTTAAAATGCCTCCCCAGTACTATGTCTTCCCAGTTTAAGAGTCCAGTTTTCTGTATATTTCAAAATTTATTATTTTTCTCTCTTGCGCCTTCCCCTTCTGGTCTGGTATTTTCTCAGAATGCTTAGACACCACTTTAACAAATAGTTCTGAGCCAATAGTTCTAAATTATTCCGTGGGGTTAAATTTAAGGCAAAATGGAACCCTCTCCCCCAGTTCCAGTCACAGTTCACCTACTTTGCTCCAGCACCAATCTTAGTTGTTCTTTGGTTATCCCAGCTTTGTGGCAGCCATCTTTAGGCTGCTTCTTCTCACTATGGCTGAGAGGGAAAAAGAACCCCAGGTCAGACAGGAGAGCTGCAACTTTCCTCGACCTCATAGGGCATCCTTCATCACCCCTCCACCTCTTGGGGCCCACAAACAGGGAGAACTCAGCACAGGGAATGCAGAGACCCATTCCCTGTGTCTGATATTGCTGCAATAGTAACCGGAAGTCAGGAAATTTTCTATTGGAGATACATGTAGCTATTTTAATAATTGCTTTGATCTGAGTCCCCAATAGCAATAATCCTAAATTTTCTCTTCATTTAGTTGTCTTAATGAGAATAAAAACTTTCCAAGATTACATAATTTTGAAATTTAAGTGTTTTATTAGAAAGAATTGATTATTATTGAACTTATAAAGAGCATGCCTTTAGCTTCAGCACCTCCATGACTACCATTTAAGACAAGGAGTGATTTGGAGCTATTGGGTAGAGTCTTTAGTGTCAACTGTCCAAATGGTAAACACAGCAAAAGAAACTCCTGGGACATTATTTTATCAAGAGTATAACTTTACTGGTAATTCCATGTAGGCAAAGAAGTAGCAAAACCAATTCTAAAGTTTTCATGTGAAAACCAGCATAGGCAAAATTCCTTTTCTCCTGGACCTCCACACAGTTCATTGGCTACCAATCAATTATATATTTTATTTTGGGAACATAACATTCTGAGCAACTTGGAGTTTTCCCAGCATTTGATCTTGGGACGTTTGGACTGTTCTTGGGAGGGAGTTGATTTCCTTAACTCCCTCCCAAGCCTCCCCATTCCAATACTTTCCCTCCCCACTCTCTGTTTCTGTTGTCTGGTTACGAGCAGGGATGCATGGCAAGTCAGTCATGACATGTTGACTTTCCAGAAGAAAGATAATCCTACGAGGAAACAAATGTGGGCAATGTTACATTACAACATTTTTAAAGTTTTTCTCTCTCCTATTGAGACCAGTTTGGATACTTAACATGGAACCTGTGGATGAGTCTAGGTGCCTGAACATCCCCTACCAACATCTGCATCTGCCAGAAGGATCCCTTCCATAACACTAAAAACTGCAAATCTCTTTTATACTATCAGGAGTCAAGGGTTTCCTTGATCTTGAAATGTTATTCTCCTACTATGAGGGGGAGAAGGTGGCTTAATAGCCAGAAAAGTGAAACACTAGGTGGATACGCCTGAGATTTTATAGCAGTTCTAACTCCATTGTCACCGGAGTCACAATCTGGATAATGGGGAAAGAGCCTATGTACTATACTTAGGTCCCAACTTTCTGCAGGGGTGCCTCAGATTCAGGAATTTCATGGAAAGATACACTGTCTCCTACTCTAAATTCTTTTGGGGTTACTCTGTTCTTATCTGCTTGTCTTTTTTGCACTTCCCTTGCTTTCTCTGATGCCATGTGCACTATAATCCAGGTGGCTTTCAAAGTGTCTACCTACTCAGATAATGAGGTTGATGAGGGGATCCCTTGAGCGAATTCTGGCATAGGCATACATTTTATCCCAATAGCAACCTGAAAGGCAGTAAATGCAGTGCTATGGACAAAATTATTTATGTCACTTCAGCAAAAGGTAATGGTTCAGTCCAATTGGTCTGCTGATAGTTCATATAACATTGAGGGTACTGCTCTAGCACTGAATTCGTACATTCACAGACTCCATTCATTTGAGGATGATGGTAGGAGCTAAGTCCCTGGGAAGAGCCTTTTATCATAAAATTTGATGAGAATTGCACACTCCGATCTGAAATAATGTGATTTGGGACACTGTGGAACTTGTATATATGCTGTATGAATAGTTTAGCTAGGGTTTGGGCCAAAGGAACCCTAGGGCATGGCTTGCTTTGAGAACAAATCCGTGATATTCCAGATTACAGTATTCCCAGCACTTTCCAGTAGTTTTACAATAAAGTCCATATATATTTCCTTCCAAGAAGCTGTGGGGCTGGCCACGGTTTGCAGCAGACCCAGAGGCTTTCTGGGCAGCTGCTTCATCGAGGCACAGATGGGACAACTGGCCATGTAGGCTTCTATATGCTTCTTTATTTTTGGCCATCAAAACTGCCTCTTTATGAGGTGAAGGGTTTTACAAATACAAAATGACCTGCTGCCCTAGCATCATGGCTCCTCTGTAAAACTAGAGTTCTCTGGCCTGCTGAAACATATAGTTTGCTCCCCATCCATGCCAGTCTGTTCCTTAAATGACATATCATCTCTATGTTGCTGGAACCAGTCATGTCCTGTCAGAGCATCTTTTAGTGGTTGCATTAGATCTTTGGCTAACAGCAGTGCCAATGTTCTCTGCTGTCTTATAAGGGCTGGTGCCACAAATTGTCTGGACGGAATGATGGAGTTAATGACTTCCTTTCAGGCACTGTTGTATTATGGCATTTGGGAGAGGGCATCCGCCAAGAAATTTTCCCCTCGTAGAGAGGGTGAAATTGAAGTGGTTGAAGTATTGGGCCCACGAAACCTATTTAGGAGATAGTTTTCAGAGAACTTTCAACACTTCTAAATTCTTGAGCTCCATCCACATTTCAAAAGATACCTTACAACCTTCCAAGAATTGTCTTCAAGTTAGGAGAGCCTAACAGACCACGTAGGCTTCTTTCTCCCAAATAGACCATTGCCTCTCAGTTTTGGAAAGCTTATGGAATGTATAGGTGCATGGCTGCAGATCTCCCTTGGCATTCCTCTGAAGTAGTACTGCTCCTACAGCTACATCACTAGCACCCCACTTGTATCACAAAAAGCTTGTCCGGGTCAGGGGTTTTTAGGACCAGTTCCACAACAAAAAGGTGTGTGACTTTCTCAAACATGGCTTGGCACTCAAGTGACCAGTTCAAGGGCTGGCTGGGCATGGGCTTAGCTTCTCCCTTCGTTTTCAGCAGGTTGATCATTGATAGGGCTATCTGGGCAAACATGGGGATGAATTGATGGTAGACGTTTGCAAATCTGAGGAAAATCTGCAGTTGCCTCCTTGTTCAATAGGGTTCCCACTCTAATATTGCCAGAACCCTTCCAGGGCCATGCCCACTTTCAAAATCCAATTTAGGCTCATCATGTGGAAGTTGCACTTGGATAACTTTGCATAAAGTTGAGTCAATTTCTCGAGCACCTTTCTGACCAGTTTCACATGCTCCTTCTTGGTCTTGGTATAGATTAGTATATCATTCAGCTATACTAAGACCCGTTTGTACAGGAGCTCATGTAAGACCTCATTTATCAGTTGTATGAAGACTGCAGATGATCTTTATAATACAAACAGCATCACATGGAACTAGTAATAGCTCAGAGAATAATTAAACATTGTCTTCCATTGTCCCCTTCTGTAATTCTCAGTCAGTAATATGCCTCTCTCAAGTCCAATTTGGTGAAAATTCTCCTTTTGCCAAGTACCACAGCATGTCCTTCATTAATGGGAGAGGGCAGTTTCTATACAGTTATAGTTCAGTCCCCTATAGTTCACACATAGTCTAAGACACCTATCTGTGTTTTCGTTGAAGAGCACAGAGATTACCATCCTCAATTTTGCCAGTTGAATGAAACCCTAGCTAGATTTCTGCCTTTAAATGCACGAAACTGCCCCATGTCCCTGGGTGTCATCAAGTACATCTTCAGCTTTGGCAGTTTAGCTCCTGGCACAATCTCAATTGCACAATCTGTGGGTTGATGGCATGTGCCCAGTTCCTTCTCACTAAAGCTAAGTTGTGGTATTTCTTTGCAGTCAGCAGCTCTAAATTATTGCTTCCCTCCAGTCTATCAGCAGATTCTACTTTTGCCTCTCCAACTGCTGGTTCATGGCACACACTGCACACTCACTAGCTCTTGCTAGTTGGCAGCTTTTCTCTCCATCCACACTTATTTTTCCCCCATCCATGGAGGAGTTCCATTTTTTTCAACTATGCTAGCCCTAGGACTACTAAGTTTTTTCTTCTTTGGCTGGCCTGGTAATGGAGGATCATTTACTGAACATGGTGCGAGGCATTTGGCAGTTTGGTCTATCTTCTTTCCACAGTGGAAGCAAACTCCTGGACTTCCCTCCTCTGGTTGGAGGCACACCACATTCCCTCTTTGGGGATCACTCGCTTCACCACCACCCATTGGGGCCGACTCTCCTGCCTGGTGTGTTCATGGAATTCCATCAGGTTAATCTCTACTTCAGTAGTCATCCATGGTATAGCTTTTTGTGTAGTCCTTCTTGTAATTGGTAGACCAGCATATGCTCAGGCCAGTCTCCCAAATGATTGTGCAGGATCCGATTGCAGCCATACACACTGGCATCACTGGTTCCAGAAAGGGAGGAGAAGGGCTAGACAGAGTTGCCAATGGCTTCATACCTCCTAACCTGGTTATGGTGGCCACGGTTCCATGTTGCAGTTGCATAAATCTCCATTCCCCTGAACAAGTTCCTCAATGGCTCCATTGAATGTGTTGTGGTGATTGGTAACTTCCACTCAGCAGGGTTGTCCCACTTAGCCAGGTATCTTGTTTTTCATTTCCATCAACAGAGGGATGAGGGGTTCTTTGGCCTCTGCTGCCTTGCCCACATTCATAGTCCAGCAGGACTTCGGTTCCAGGTATGGAGCATCCTTTGCCTCCTCTCTCATGGCTACACATTGTTGCTTGGACCTCTTGGCCTTTTCAGGCATGTGCCAGGTAGCTGCTCCAGTTTGTCGTGGCGCCAGAGCTTCCTGACCAGGACCTCTCCCTGGCTTCTTTTTCTCCTCCAAATCTTTGTCTACTTTTAACATCTTGGGCTTGTAGACCTCCTGGTGGGATCCAGGCAGGTTACTATTATGAGAACTGGCTTAATGTCCCTTTGGTAAATGAATTAAAAAAAAAAAACTCCTGGGACATTATTTTACCAAGAGTGTAACTTTATTGATAATTATATATAGACATAGAAGTAGCAAAGCCAATTCTGTGGTAAGTAAAATTCCATTTTTACCCTGGAGCTCCACACAATTCTTTGTCCACCAATCAATTGTATACATTTTGTTTTAGGAACATTCTGAGCAGCTTGGAATTTTGCCAGTGTTTGACCTTGGGGTGTTTGGACTGTCCCGGATTGTGTCAGTTCACTTGAATTCCTCAACTCCCTTCCAAGTCTCCCTTGCATTACAATACTTCCTCATCCCTGTTTCTGTTGTCTGGTTTCAAGTAGGGGTGCATGGCGAGTCACTCATGACACATCAGTGTATGACTTTTATTGCTGCTTTTGAGAAAGATTGTGGACTTTTTCCTCAGAGCCAAATTATCTTAGTAATCAAAGCATGTGTTTAACAGTCATGAAATAATGGGATAAAACTCTGGAATGGGGATTCCCTTCTTTCTCTCAGTCAGCAGAGAGTTACAGACAGAACATTAGAGTTTAGGGGAAGTAATTGCACAATTGAATGGACTACTTTTCTCCTGCATCTTTTTCGGTCTCAAAATCTTTGCCGATAGTTTGATTTCCTGAGTTAGCATGGTAAGTAAGTAAAATAATATTTATTAAGAAACATTTATACAGGCACTTTTCTCTTTCTATTCTTAAAACTCTTTTCCTCAGATGATCCACTATAATTGGATATGTAGAGAAAATGTCATGATGCAAATTAGATACACAATTATCCCCAGTCCCAGGAAATGGAAACGAAAATGTCATGCTTTGATGCATTATTAAAATTGCTAAGACTGTTGTCTGCTATTATCATTAGACTGACAGAAGCTGCTTATTCCCTCTTCATGAACCTGAGAAGATTAATGACACATGATGAAGCTAAACAGAACCCTGCTGTAAATGTTGAGTATCTGTTTCTTGTTCTCAAAGCCAAAAATAGTCCAATTTCCATTGACTGAAAAAGTTAAGATCAAAAAGTCTAGAATTTAAAACCTGGAGCAGAATTTATACAGAATAATAGAATTATAGAGTTGGAAGGGACCTTGAAGGTTTTCTAGTACAGGGGTCCCCCAACTCCTGAGTTATGGCCCACTACTGAGCAATGGCCCATTCAGAATCAGGCCGTGCCATTGGCAGGTGAGTACATTATGCACGTAAGAGATGTGCATAAGCGCACCAACGTGCCTACTGTCCCGGTCCTAATGTTTTCTTTTATTCATATCCCTTTTCATGTATTTATAATTATGTTTACACTTGTATCTGTCATAAAATACATGCTTGAAATAATAAAACAAACAAATAAATAAAATAAGTAAATAAAATAAGTAAATAAATAAAATAAGTAAATAAGTAAGTGAGTGAGTAAGTAGAAGTGGAGGGTGCAGATGCTCATAGCCCCATTTGTGTGAATGGCAGGCTCTGGTATTCACAGCCCCATTTGTGCCAACAGCGGGCCTTGGTGCTTGCAGTTTCACTTGTGTGAGCGGTATGCATGCCTGCTGCTCACAAATGAAACTGCCCTTGCACATGTTTGCTTCTCCCACAAACCATCTCCTCTGCCACCTTGTTCCAGGCTAGAAAGGTTGGGTAATGCTGTTCTAATCCAGCCACCTGCTCAAGCAAGAGGCCGTATATACCATTCCAAACAAGTGGTTGTCCAGTCTCTTCTTAAAAGCTGCGAGTGATGGAGCACCCACAACTTCTAGAGGCAAGCAGGTCCACTGCTTCTCTCTGTCAGGAAATTTCTGCTTTATTTTAGGTTGGTTCTCTCCTTGGTTGATTTCCATCTATTGTTTCTTATTTGCCTTCTGGTGCTTCAGAAAATAGATTGACTCCCTCTCCTTTGTGGTAGCCTAAAATATTGGAACACTGCTATAATGTCACCCCTAGTCTTTCTTTTCACTAGGGCCTAGGCTAAACAAACCCAATTTCTGCAACCATTCTTCATATGTTTTAGCGTCCACCCCGTAATCATCTCTGTTGCTTTTTTCTGTACTCTTTCCAGAGCCTCTACATCTTTTTTATAATATGGTGGCCAATATTGGATACATTATTCTAAGTGTGGTCTTACTAAGGCTTTACAAAGCAGTATTAATACTTCACATGATCTTGATTCTATCCATCTGTTAATGCAACCTAGGATTGTATTGGCTGGTTTGGCTGCTACCTCACACTGCTGGTTCATATTTAAGTGATTGTTCACCAGGACTCCCAAGATCCCTTTCACAGTTACTGCTGTTGAGCAATCTATACCTGTATATTTGATTTTTCTTCTGTAGTTTTCTCGCCATTAAATTAATTTTGTTTCATAGGACCCAGTGTTGATCTTGAGCCTATTTTCTCGGGTGTTGGCTATTCCTGCCAGTTTAGTATTGTCTACAATACTAAACAAGAATCCCCCTTGTATTCCCTCATCTAAATTGTTTATGAAGTTGTTGAAGAGTACTGGGCCTAAACGAAACCACACTGCTTTTTTTCCCCGTGTAGATATAGTTCCATTGAAGACTAGGTATTGACTGTGATTTGTCAACCAATTACAAATCCATCTAGTGGTGATGATGCACATTGGCTTACTAAGACATTCTATGGTCTACCTGTCAAACACCTTACTGAAATCCAAGTATACTATGTCCATAGTGTTTCACTCATCTACTAATTTAGTTACTTTGTCAAAGAATGAAATAAGATTTGTTTGGCATGATCTGTTTTTGGTAAACCCATGTTGGTTCTGGTTATAACTTTGCTTGCTTTTAGATGTTCACAGATCTGTTGCTTGATTGTCTTGATTGTCTTTTCCAGGAACTTTCTAGGTTCTCAACTAATGCAGGGTTGACCAAGTATCTGGTGCAACCAAAGTCCAAAAGGGCAACCAGACATCTTATATGCCAGGGGCCCTCAAACTTTTTAAACAGGGGGCCAATTCACAGTCCTTAGACTTTTGGGGGCCCGGATCGGCTGGGTGTGTGTGGCTAAGTGGTCATGTGACTAGGTGGGCATGGCAGATCAGGTGGGTATGGCCAATTTAACAGTCCATTGAACAATGCACACAAATTAAACTTTAATTTATTTTGCTCCTGGGGGTGTTTTATTTGCTTTTGTTTGCATGTTGCTCTTTTGGTTGCCTTTTCTTTTCACTGGATCATTTTTTCAGTTGTTTAGGAGTCTAGTGGTCCACTTCAGGAAACTCAGGAAACTCAGTTTTGCAGCAGTTCTTTTCAGCCCCAAAGAGCTTGAGAAATCTCTCTGTCTCTCTCTGTCTCTCTGTCTCACTCTCTGTCTCTCTCTCTCTGTCTCTCTCTCTCTCTTTCCTTCTCTCTCTGCCTCCCTCTCTTTCTTTCTCTGTCTGTCTCTCTTTCTTTGTCCCTCCCTCTCCCTCTCTTTCTTTCTGTCCTTCTCTCTTTTTCTTTCTCTCTCTTTTTCTCTTTTTCTCTCCCTCCCTCCCTCTCTTTCTTTCCCTCTCACTTTCCTTCTCTCCGTCCCTCCCTCCCTCCTCTTCTCTTCTCTGTTTCTCTCTCTCTCTCCCACTCTCTTTCTCTCTCTTTCTCTCTTTATTTCTCTCTCTGTCTCTCTCTTCTGTCTCTCTCTCTTTCTCTCTATATCTACTGGAGGCGGGGAAGGTGAAAAATGGCCTCCTTTCAACCTCCCCTGCCACCAGAAGCATTTTGCCAGCTAAAACCAAGCAAAAACGGCTTGATTTTTGGCCAAAAATGGGCCAGTTTTGCCTGTTTTTTGGCCTCTTTTCACACTCTCCCCCCACCTCCAGAAGCATTCTGCAGGCAAAAAATTTTGAGTTTACCTTTCGGTTCCAGCCTGCAGGGCTCCCAAAGGCAAGTCCTGTGCTCTGCTGAAGGGTGGGCAGCGCGAAGCAGGTGGTGCTTCGCGAGCTGGATTAATTGCTTCAGTGGGCCGCATGCCTCCCGTGGACCATAGTTTGAGGATCTATGCCTTATGCCATGAGGAGTATACTATCATTTCTAAGTGGATGGCCACCGGGATTACAGGGTTACTTACCAAGAGGTCATCGCCCATATCCATTTTGCTCCCCAGTGGCTCTTGAATCGGAGTGGTCAGAATTTTCACACCATCATTGGGGGATGGAGTGAGCTCAGTGATTTTCACTCCCTCCAGGACTGTTTCTCTGGTTTTTGGTGGGCCCTGAAATGGCGTCTTGGGTCTGGCATGCGGTTCGGTAGTCAGCAGCTTGGTACCCTTCCTTCCTGCAATTGAAACATCTAGGGGAGTGTATTTGTGGACTTTGCTCATGGGCTGTGGCTTTGGGCCCTCTTTCTTTTTTGGGGAGAACCTCTGCCATTCATTGGTTACAGGATTGGGCTAGATCGATCTCAATCTCTTTGGCCAGGGTATACCAGCTATGAAGGGTGCGCAAGGCATCTCTGGAGATACAGGTGTTGTAGAGATCATTGTTCAGCCCATCAGCTGAACAAGATACTTGATTAGATGTCTTGTGGCCAGTCAGTTTGCTTACAGACCAGGTCTTGGACCTCTTGAGTGTAAGCAGCCACAGGTCGATGACCCTGGTTTATGGTCTTGATCCTTGTCCCTTGCAGATGGCCAAAGGGTTTTCAAAATGCTTTCTGAGCGCTATCATGAAGCAGTCGAAGTTTCACAGCTCTGGGGCATCGTTGTGGAGAATGACTATCCATTCCACCACAGTTCCCTCCAACACCATCAGTATACACCACACCTTGGCCCCCTCAGTTGGTAGGTCCAGACTTGGGCCAATTGTTTAGTTGAACTTCACCCTGAGGGCCAGTGGTCTGCAGTTTCTCCTTCTCGGTGCCTTAGCCTAGGCTGGTGGTGCTGTTTAGATTGCTGGGATGGCCGCTGGTGGTGGTGCTGTGGCAGTGCCAGTGCCAAGGGACCAGGCATGGCCATGGGGACAGGCATGGCCATGGTGGCAGGCATGGCTGTGGTGGCAGGCATGGCCAAATCATCGCCAGGTAGGACCTGCATTGGTTGGGCAGATGGCAGGGCCTTGCATGCCTTGAGGTTATCAAAGGCTCTTCTCAGGTACTCTATGGCTTGGTCCAACATCACGTCTTCACCATCCATTTCCCCCAGAGTTCCTTCTCAATTTCTACATGTAGTTCCCTCTGGTGGCTCTCTTAGCTTCCATGTGTGAAAGTCACTTTGGAGTTAACTTTAACACTGATTGGGTAGATGCAGGGGCGACATTATAATATAATTTTAATTATATTTAAATGGTACTTTAAATTATTGTATTTTATCCCGATTTTATTTTAGATCGTATTTTATTCTAATTGTATTTGAATTGCAAGTTATTCCAATCTTACTTAATTTGTTTTACCAAACCTTTGTAATGATTTGTCTTTGTAATTCTGCACTTGATATGGCCCAAAGGGCTAATCAATAAATAAAATTGAATACACTTTGGAGGGCTGCTCATCCCAGTCTTCTTTCTTCCTGACCCCCAGTGACCATCAGGTGATCATCTCAGGTTTCCACCTTTCCCAGTCATTCAGGGAGGTCTACTCTGCCATGGGGTCTCACTGTTGCCACTTCTCCTCAGGTTTTGATCTTCTGGTTGCTCTTGTGAGCTGACATCTTTCGCATGGTCCCCATGGTAGAGGTATCTGTCCAGATTGACCACTATAGCTGTTCTAGGTCCCAAAGAAAGAAAGACCTTTGACTCCATTTGGTTGATGTGATAAATTCTTTTACTAAGGATTATTAGTAAATAATTAGAATTTATTAGATAAATTCTTTTACTAAGATTGCAGCAAAAACAGGCTAGAAAGTTATACTTTCCCCCTTCTCCTCTTCCCTTGCCTAATTTGTCTTCATCCCTTGGTTTGCCATGTAGGTGTTTTAGAAACTATTCAGATGTTTGGTGCTATGTGGTACAATTCTCATTCTTTTCCCAGGGTCTGCGGGAAGATTGGAACAACTTGGTTTTCACACCTGTGGCTTTTGCCAAGCCTGTCAGTTCCCCCCTTTTAGGTCATCTCTATCCTTTATATGCCAATTGCCTACATCCTCTTCCCCCTGACCATTAATGATTGATGGCAGGATGCCAGCAAGGTACCAAACTGAAGATGGCAGATCTGACAGAAAGTGATGCTGGGAATTGTTCCTATATTGGGAACTTTTCTCATGTAATTTATTAAGGTGTACCTAAGCCTTACTAAAGGGACACAGTGGCTCAGTGGCTAAGACACTGAGCTTGTCGATCGACAGTTCAGCAGTTCAGCAATTTGAATCCCTAGTGCCCTGTATCAGGGTGAGCTCCCATTACTTGTCCCAGCTTCTGCCAACCTAATAGTTTGAAAGGATGTAAAAAATACAAGTAGAAAAATAGGAACCATGTTTGGTGGGAGATAACAGCATTCCGTGTGCCTTTGGCATTTAGTCATGCCGGCCACATGACCGTGGAGACATCTTCGGACAGCGCTGGCTTTTCAGCTTTGAAACGGACATGAGCACCACTCCCTAGAGTCAGGAACGACTAGCACATATGTGCAAGGGGAACCTTTACCTTTACCTTAAGCCTTAAGTATTTACTAAATATCCTTTTTTATTTTTATTGAATATTTTACATTTTAAAACCAAACACACAATAGCAAAAGAAATCAAGAGACAAAAACAAAAAACAAAACACACATACACCAGATGTTAAAATACAATACTAACAATAGATATATACAATTTTACAACTTTTTGCATCGACTTTTGTCTTTGCTCTTAGCTTTTATCCTCCTGCTCCTTCTCTTTATTTTTAAATATTCATAATTAACTGTTTTGTTAGCAGGATCATTATTTACATTTATATCCAGTATGTTAATATCTAATTTCACTTTATATTCTTATTTCTTAATTTGATTTCTGTTTTCCAACCATGTATAAAAGCTGTTCCACATTTTATAATAATCCGAATCTTCTCTTTCTTTGATCTCTATCGTTAATTTATCCATTTTGGCGCATTCGAGGATTTTCTTTATTATTATTTCTTCCGATGGTGTATTTGTTGACTTCCACATTTGTGCTAGAGTAATTTTGGCCGCCGTTAGAATATGCAATATAATATAATAGAGACTTTTTTCCATTTTTCCATCAATCATTTCTAGGAGGAATGGTTTAAAATCTGTCTTTTGGAGTGTAATCTCTTCCAACCACCTTTTTTATTTATTTATTTATATGCCGCCCTTCTCCGGAGACTCAGGGCGGCTTACAATGCGTTAAGCAATAGCCTTCATACTTTTGTATATTCATACAAAGTCACCTTATTGCCCCCACAAACTGGGTCCTCATTTAACCTACCTACCTTAGAAAGGATGGAAGGCTGAGTCAACCTTGAGCCTGGTAAGATTCGAACCTGCAGTAATTGCAGGCAGCTGTGTTAATAACAGGGTGCTTTAGATCACTGTACTACCAAGACCCTTTAATTTTATACCAAAATTTCCTCACCTTAGGGCACATCCACCACATGTGGTAGTATGTTCCTAATTTGTGACCACATCTCCAACATTGGGGTGATAAATTGGGATACATTTTTGCCAGTCTGGCTGGTGCTAAATGCCATCTATAAAACATTTTATAGCTGTTTTCTTTGCATGATACTGCGATGGTCAATTTGTAATTTTTCTCCCACAATTTTTCCCATTTATCCAATTCTATGTTATGTCCGAAATTCCTAGCCCAACTTATCCTTGTTTCCTTTACTGTTTCTTCTTCCAATTTGTATCCTAATAAGTAATTATAGATATTTGTAATCATTTTTCTTCCCGATCCTAATATTAATTTATCTAATTCCGATTGTTTCCTATTTATGCCAAATTGTTCCTTATCTTTTTTAAATCTAGTTTTGATTTGTAAATATGGCCACCATTCCAAATTTATTCCTTGTTTTTTCAAATCTTGTACTGATTTTAATTCTTTATTAAGGTGTACCTAAGCCTTACTTAAGGGACACAGTGGCTCAGTGGCTAAGACACTGAGCTTGTCGATCAACAGTTCAGCAGTTCAGCGATTTGAATCCCTAGTGCCCTGTATCAGGGTGAGCTCCCATTACTTGTCCCAGCTTCTGCCAACCTAGTAGTTTGAAAGGATGTAAAAAATGCAAGTAGAAAAATAGGAACCATGTTTGGTGGGAGATAACAGCATTCCGTGTGCCTTTGGCATTTAGTCATGCCGGCCACATGATCATGGAGACATCTTCGGACAGCGCTGGCTTTTCAGCTTTGAAACGGACATGAGCACCACCCCCTAGAGTTAGGAACGACTCGTACATATGTGCGAGGGGAACCTTTACCTTTACCTTAAGCCTTAAGTATTTACTAAATATCCTTTTTATTCAAAACATGCCACACAAAAAATATTGACTTCCTCTTCCTTCTGTAAATCATGAAATCATCATCCACGTGTGCAGTCTTCAATGGGGAACAAAGCACTGTACATGTGAAAGATTCTGTGTTGTAGAAGTCACATTGTATTTAGATGACAAACACAGTATAATTTTACATTGCTCATAATTATTTATGTGTCCAGTTTCCTATGCAAATTTATTGCCCGAACTAGGCATTAATGATGAAGTAGAAATAATGTGTAATCCTACTCTAACTTTATCTTCTTCATTTGTTGTCATTCTTTATAAGGAAACAGAAACCATAGTAGTAATATATGAGCAACTCTTGACATATAGAATGCTTTTCCAGGTGATGGATCATACATGCAGCTAGCCTCATTTTGTGACAATGTGCATGTGGAATCAGAGTGGCCTCACTTGGGTTCAAACAATGGGGATCCTATATGAAAGTAATTTGTGAGAAGGAGCTTTTGTGTATATTTCTATTTTCATCCTCTCCTAATTAAGAAGAACTTCAGCTATGAATAGGAGAGAATCGAGGGATAAGAATTTAACTAGAAAAACATTTCCTTTGATCTGAATAAATCTTCTCTAAAACTTCAAATGGGCCAAAGTCATAAAAGCTCAAGGGTAGGATCTACTACACAATTGAACTTCATGTTTCAGTTCTCTTTTATCTATTCATCCCACCCCCTGTCCCTTAACAGGAATAATGAATTTAGCTGAAAAAGTCCACTTCTAAATGCATTTCTGGAAGTGTGTTCCCTTGTACTGTATAGCTGGATATTCAGAATAGTTTAAAGTCTCTGCTGACATATTGCATACTATTCTGTCATAGTAGAGAATTCTACTATCAGCATTCAGATATTTTTGACTAAGGAAATAAAGCACATGGGGCAGTGTCTGTAATTGGTTGAAGAAAAGATGTGCTCAATCCAATTAAAAGTTATTGAAAAGCTTATAAGTGAAACTTGAGGTCTTTCTTTCTCATGTTTCTACTAAATAAAGTTAGGACAAAGACTTCATGGGAGAAGCCGCCCACCTCCCCGCAATTGCAAGGTCCTGTGCGACAAAATATGCTTACTTTTGGGATACACTTATAACATCATTTTATTTTTTGGATCGATCCTAGGCATTTATCCTTCTACCTTGGGCAAAGGTCTTTTGTCTTGGGCAGAGGAGACTAGAAGATCTTCAAGATCCCTTCTGGGCCTATAATTGTATGATTTTTCTCCCAGAAATATCAGACTTATAATTTGTTGCTGTTTTATAAACAAACAAGCAGCATTAAGGGAATTATCTAGCCTGTATTCAAATCATTAAAAACCTTCTAAATTATCATTGCTTAGGCAAAACTAGGATTGCAGCAATGTTCTCATAGCACTTCATAACAAAAATGAACTATCAAAACAATAGCTTTGTATTCTAAACGTTCTGTCCTACAATATATACCCCCAATTATATAGTCTCTCTGTAAAAAAGAGACAAATGTCTAGATGGATATCAAAGGGAACTGTTTTGTGAATTGTTCACTGTGCGGCTGAAATAATGTTCCTAATCATGTCTATTCAGTGTCACTGAGTTCCAGGTAAATCACATTGAAGTGGCACCAGCCACCTCCTAATCTTGCATGACAGGACTTGTCCAGTTTAGTTAGTGCTTCAGCTTTGTATTTAGGAGGAGTATCTTTCTTGGTTAACATTCCACACTGGAACATTCTGAACATTTTTTATACACCACAAATTTCCTGCTTCTTTTTCTATGTGGAAGGACATAATTTTAAGAAGTACACTACAATCAAGGATTGAGTTTTCCTTTCGTGCTAAATTTGAGCTAACTATATGTGTTGACACCCTTTTATCCTGGAGATCTAGAAGACTACAATACTTTTGTCTAGTTCTACTTCTAGGCAGAGGGCCACAGGGTACCAGGAGGTAGGAAGGACTTTTTAAAATAACAGTAATATCCTTTGAGTGGCACAGATTACTGATGACTGCTCAGAGGGATCTTGAGACTAAAGCATATGAAGAAGGGTTGCAGGAATTGGCTATGTCTAGTCTAATGAAAAGAAGGATTGGGGTGACATGAAAGCAGTCTTCCAATATTTGAGGGGCAGCCACAAAGAAGAGGAGGTTAGCATATTCTGCAAAGTTCCTGAAGGCAGGACAAGAAGCAGTGGATGGAAACTAATCAAGGAGAAAACTAAGGGAAAATTTCCTGACAGAAAACAATTAATCAGTGGAAGGTCTTGCCTTCAGAATTTAGGAGTCCTCCATCAGCAGAGGTTTTTAAGAAGCGATTGGACAAGCATTTTCTGAAAGAGTATAGAGTCTCCTGCTTGAGTTGGACTAGAAGATCTCCACTATCCCTTCAAACTCTCTTATTCTGTTAAGACAGCAAGGTTTGATAGAGAACTTTACATGACCAGAGCAGTGCTTAGAACTTTCAATGGTTTGAATAATAATGACTGATCTAATTGCAAATACCATTCTTTTAAGGCAAATCATTGTAGAGTCAAATTTAACAAGTTGCATACATGCCCCCACTCTTGCACGCACGACCCCCCCGCTATCCCCCCCAACTCCTGGCATGTGAGTGCACAATGGCCCTGTAGGTCTATTTTTCTCTCTCCCCAGCCTCCAGAGCCTTTCTAGGAGATTGGGCAGGGCGAAAATGGCCTCCCCTCCAGAGGCCCTCCGGAGACCAATTTGCCAATTTTTGGTGGGAAGTTGGCAAATGGGCTGTTTCTGGCTTCCGGAGGGCCTCCGGACAGGTGGCAAAGGTTGTTTTCGCCTTCCCCAGGCTCCTAGAAAGGCTTTGGAGCCTGGGGGGGAGGAGAGAAAAATGGACCCTTCTCTCCCCCCCACCGAGGCCCTTTGGGGGCAAGAAACAGCCTGTTTCCCTACTTCCAATGGGCCCAGAAGGCCCAAAAATCAGCTGTTGCATGCCGGAGCTGAGCTCACGTGCCCACCGATATGGCTACCCATGCCACCTATGGCATGCGTGCATAGGTTCGCCATCACGGGTATAGGCTATTCAGATGTTCCAGTATAACAAAGGAGCAAATATTTATATATATTTAAAAATAAACTTTTCAGAATGCAACAAAACTCTTTATTATTGTTTGTTGTTGTTTGTGAAAGAGAGCTACCTGGAAGTAGCCGTAGCTGTGTTGATTTTTACATTTGAGGCTGAATGAAGGCAATCAAGGCAATGATTGGATTAAATTTATGGATAAAATCAAAACTAATACGAGTATAAAGTGTAGATAAATAGTTCCGTTAAAAAGTAACATTTATTCTGTGACAGTTCTTCTTTTGCTAATATTCAATTTTTATAAACATTTCAGCCTCCTTTGAATCTATACCATAAATGTTTGTTTTTGCCATGAGGCATTGTACATATGGGAAACTTGATATCGTTATACTTAACCAAATTCCTATTGGGAATATATACTGTTAATTTTGACATTGCTGCATATTTTCCAAACTTAAGCTCCTAATCAAATATTGCCAGCATTGTATCTTGCTTCTAGTATTGGATGGATAAAATGTATTCTCTCTGTGAGGATGGATCTAATTAAATTGTGATGATTCTTCCCCACTCCTCCCCCCAGGATTATTTGTAGTAAAAAGGGAGAAAATTGCATTAATTTTTCTAGACTAACCCTTTGATAATTGATATTTGATATATGATAAGTGGTTGTTCTCTGGCTGTATTGAATACAATAAATTAGTGAAAAGATTTTCAAACATGGGTGAAAAGTATATAGCAACAGCAAAAAGCAAAGATTATAGCCAATATAATGTTTTCTGCAGATGTTCAAAAAGTACAATGCAGAGTGTCTACTCTCACTTTACTATTCATCATTATGTGAAAACTATTGGCAAAAAAAGTTTGAATATCAAGTAATAAAGAAATAGCAAGTCTCAAAATTAATGGAGAGGAATATAAGCTGAAATGTTATGCAAGTGATGTAGTACTAATCACTACAGAACCAGAAAAAGTAGATGAAAATAGTTAATTGTTTTGGAGAATCCTCTGAATATAAAATCAATCTTGAAAAAACAAAAATAATGACAATATATTTAACACTAGGAGAAATCAATCATTGGAAGGACGAATTTGGAGCTCAGATAACTCACTCTCTGAATTACTTTGATTTTCATCCCGACAGGCAACAGTCAAGAAATATATTTAATAACTGTTAAATTATTGTAAGAGCTCAAAAGGAATAGCAAGTCTCAAAATTAATGGAGAGGAATATAAGCTGAAATGTTATGCAAGTGATGTAGTACTAATCACTACAGAACCAGAAAAAGTAGATGAAAATAGTTAATTGTTTTGGAGAATCCTCTGAATATAAAATCAATCTTGAAAAAACAAAAATAATGACAATATATTTAACACTAGGAGAAATCAATCATTGGAAGGACGAATTTGGAGCTCAGATAACACACTCTCTGAATTACTTTGATTTTCATCCCGACAGGCAACAGTCAAGAAATATATTTAATAACTGTTAAATTATTGTAAGAGCTCAAAAGGAGCCTTGAAAGGGAAGGAATCTTGAACCAATTTAGTTATCCAATGAATGTTATCCAAACTATTCCCTATGTGCCAGTCAGAATTTCAGAGAGAACTTTACATAAATGAAAAGAAACTGTCTGTAAATGTATATTTATAGAATCAGTATGGGAAAAGACCCAGAGTTAAATTAGAAAATTTACAGAATTCAAAAGAGCACCTCTGTTGCCCTTCTCAACTTTACATTGCATCACAAACCAATTTGCTTGTTGTGGATATGACTGAATAATTGGCAATACTGTAACGAGCAAGATTATCCAATGGATTCATTGATATTTATATTTCTATTTAAATATATTTGTATTTCTTGACTGTTGCCTGTCGGGATGAAAATCAAAGTAATTCAGAGAGTGAGTTATCTGAGCTCCAAATTCGTCCTTCCAATGATTGATTTCTCCTAGTGTTAAATATGTTATCAAAAAGTAAGGAAATAATAAACCAAACAATTTCATCTCTAGCTTTTCTACAAATGCTTTTCATGTTGGAGATCATTATAATTAGAAAAAAATAGTTGCATATGCAGACATGGTTTATTCAGATTCTACAAATAGATTAATAGAGCAATAACTGCCCAGTGAAGGTTTTGTAGTATTTTGAGAAAATCTATCTGGTCATGGAAATATAGATTCTGCTTTGTCTTAATTCAATTTGTTTCAATTCATTCATCAACATATTAATTTGTTTTAATATGGTTTTCTTTGTGGTTGATGCTAAAGAAATAAACAGTCTTAAATATTTTTTATTGAATTCCATATTTCAAATAAAGGAAAATAAGTAGTTAGATTGTTTAGAGGAAATTGCTTAGTTTGTGTTAACATCACAACTAAATAAACTATTGGAATAATAATGAACCATTAACCCAGCGGTGAAATCCCCCCGGTTCTATCTGGCTCACTGAACTGGTAGTGCTAGCGGTGGGAGGTTCTGCCCACCCGCTGGGACGTCATTACGTCCTATTTTTTTTACCATCTGCGCATGCGCAGAAGGTTCTGTGCATGCACAGAAGAGGTGTGCATGTAGCACGTTTGCACTCCCGCGCACTCCCGTTCCTGAACTGGTAGCAAAGGTAAGTGGATTTCACTGCTGCATTAACCTCAATTTGAAGATTCCTTTGGCATGCAGTTTCAGTGTCTATAAATTTAAATAACAAGCATCTGGAAACATAACATAACAGTATATCTATCATCTATCATTGAGCAAGTTTCATGAATAGAAGATTAATACGATCCTTTTTTCTTGTAAATATATTTTTATCCAAAAAGTTTAAATATAAATAGGAAAATAAATTTTACAAAAACATAAGAAAACTAGACAAAAACATTGTTAAAAATGTGGATTAAAAAGACGAACAAGAAAAATACATACATATATTGTGTTCCCCCCCAGTTGAACACTAATAAATATATTACAATGATAACTTCCTCCCCTTGTGAATCAGGCCCAAGATTTATAAACTTTTATAAGTACGAAAAATGGTCATAAATCATAAAAATCCAGCAAGGGATTATAGGGTATATCAGCCTTCAAGCAGTTGTTCAAATGTAGATCAGAAAGTAAAAAAAGCTTTATAAAGAATTGAATTAAAATCTGGTCGTGCTTAAAAAAACAAACAGCTGAAGAGAAAAGATAATTAACAAGCATCTGGAAATCTAACATGTATCTATCATTGAGTAAGTTTCATGAGCAGAACATCACCAAGTGTCTGAGAGGGAGGGTAATGATTGTTCTAGAATATTTTTGGAAATTTACTAGAAATTCTTTTGGATAATCCAAATTTGTCTACATTTGGGAAAATTGTTACTCCATCTCTGCGGGCCTTCCCTGGCCTGTTGTAGGCTGAAATGAAGCTTCCGGGGGTGGATTCGCCCCTCCAATGCTCCGTTTGTGCCTCCCCCGGCCCATTGCAGGCCAAAATGGAGCTTTCGGATCCGCCCCTCGGAAGCTCCATTTCAGCCTGCAATGGGCTGGAAGGTCCGTGGAGTCCCAAACAGAGCATTGGAGTTACAAATCTGCCCCTTGGAAGCAGATTTGTCCAACATTAAGAATGAATATTGCAGAGCCTCTGCCGTTTTTTGTAAGGGCAAACAACTGCCATGGTGCTGCTAGATTCGTAGTTTCGGGACTTGTTCACAAATGCTAGGAAGTGCTTACCGCATAACTTGAACGTTCACTAAGAGAACACTCATATTATGGGTACTATCTGGAGTTGCTATACTATGATAAAACAGTTTAGCTTTTTAATTTTATTCTCGTAAATTAAGATATTTTGTATGCAAAATATCTTAATTTACTTAATTGTTGTAATGACATGAATACCTTACATATTTTTATTAAATTATCCCAATTCTCTGGGTTAACCCAAAATTCTGAATTACTAGCTATACAAATAAATAGGTAATAAATTCCTCTAGGATGATTTTCTCATAGTCTTTTTTTGTATTGCAGGTACTGAGAAACAGTAGATGTAATTTTGAAGAAGCACTGTCGGTAAAATGGCTTTAGCTGGCTGCCCAGATTCCTTTTTGCATCATCCTTATCGGATAGTAAGTTATAGCTTAATTAAATTCTGTATACTTCAATTGAATGTTCTCTCAGCAGGCTGCTTTGTTTAGGACAGTGTTCCTCAGTATGGGCTAGTTTAAGTTGTTTCAGCTTCAACTCCCAGAATATACAAGAAGAATTAACATTAGCAATCTGGATAATATAAACTTTAAAATTGCAGTGTAAAATATTGTACACATAAAGATACATACACATGTGCATGCACACCCACATACACACAAAGGTAGTCCTGGATTTACAACCACAATTTAATCTGTTAAGCAAGACATTTTATTAAGTAAATTTTGTCCCATTTTATGACCTTTCTTGTCACAGTTTTAAGTGAATCATTGCAGTTGTTTTAAATTAGTAACAGGTCGTTTAGCGAATCTGACTTCCCATTAACTTTGCTTGTCAGAAGGGCACAAAACCTGATCACATGACCCCAGGACACATGGCAGTGTACCAAATACATGACACTACCAAACACCCAAATTTTGATCATGAGATCATGGGGATGTTGCAACAATTGTAAATGTGAAAAATGGTCATGTCACTTTTTTCAATGCTGTTGTAATTGAAAGGTCACTAAACAAATAGTTAAGTCGGGAGGATTAGCTGTAGATGGCTATCCATATTAAGGCAGGTTCAATTACTCTTTGCCTGATGCATACCATTATATCAAACCTGATAACCTTGTATGTTATTTCAGGGTTGATATCACAAAGTAGGAATTGCATATATCGTTTATTGTGTCCTGTTTCCTAATGCAGTGTGAGATAAATAGAGCTTTTCATTTTCTGTATAAAAATGATAATACTAAAGAATATGTTAGATATTTTCTACCTGTCCTGAGTTGTAAGGACATGCTCATAGTGAGTATAATGTCTTTTTGTATCTTCCAGCCAGATGTACTAAAGGGAGAACATTATATTGGGCTAAGTCACTCTCTGATTTGGGAAGCTAATTTCTGTAAGATACATAGCTGGTACCAGAGATTGGTTAAGCAGTGTAAGATACACAGCTGGTGTACCATCTGTAGAAACCTGAGTTGTATCATTAGCATTCAAGTGTCAGCCTGTATCAAATAGACATTGCATAAGTGTGATTCTTTTTGCTCATAATCCAAAAATCATAAGTGGGCAGGAATCCTAGTGAGAGAGCTTGTCGTAAAGTGTAGTGCTTGTTTGCTTGTTTATATCCACTTTAAAATCTGTCTTCCTATATCAGCAGAGCTAAACTTGTAGGGAAGTGTTAGCTTCAAGCAGTACTGTAACATAGCCTGTCATATTGTAGTGTCTACTCTCACACTTCCAACTCCCATACATAGTGAAACATTAGAAACATAGTCCTAGGTTTGTACTTGTGATGAAGTTTTGAAGTAACTCTTTAAATATTTTTTGTTATTTTTATTTTTTCTTGTTTCTTCCTTTCCTCCTTTCTCTTATATTTTTATTTTGTCTTGCTTTGTTCTTTTCCTTTCTGAGGTTATTTTTCAGTCTTTTATTGTTATTTTATCATGAAAATGATAAAGATGTCACAAAAAAACAAAAATAAAAAAATGATTAACTGTTAGAGGAGAACAATGATTTTAAGATTAATTTGTCAAATTACTTTGCTCTATTGCAAAATTTGGAAGACATGAACATTACGGACCAAAATGAACAAATAGTTAAAAACATCCTTTATGTATAGCACCACCAGAAAAAACACTTGGTACAATCAAAAATCTTTGATGAAAGTATTGATTTAATAAAAAATGATGGACAATGAAAAATACCAGAAGTTTCACTAATTAATTTGAATACATTGAACTTTGCAAGACCATAGGAAAATATATCCAAGAAGAAATATGTCAGTTTAATGTGAAGCTTGTGTAAAAGGCAATTGAAGAAAACAGAGCAATTGATGGAAATCCAAAATGGAAACTTATAAATACAAGAAATAAGGTTTTTCCATTAAAACATGAAGATGGCTCTGTTTGTAGAACAAGACAGGAAATGTTATTAATAATTGGAAAATTCTATTCAGAGCTATTGAAAGATCAAGATCACTCAAAAGTAACAACACCCACAAAAGAGGAAATGCCAGAGATCCTAGTGGAGGAAGTATCAAGTGCCATAAAATAAACGAAAAATGAAAACTACTGTGTTATGGTTAAAATGTTGAAAGCTGGCGGTCATAGTTTACACACAATACTAGCAAAACTATATTCAAGATGCTGCAGAGAAGAAAAAATACTTGATGCATTGAAAAATGCTGAAGTGGTTCTTACACAAGAAAGGGACCCTAAATGATTTAAAGAACTATCATCCAGTAAGCTTTCTTTCAGTCATCTACAAAGCTTTCACAAAGATAATAGCAAGAAGAATATTGAGAACATTAAATGATGCACAGCCAAAAGAGCAGGCAGGGGTCAGAAGTGGCTACAGCACAATGGATTGCATCAAAGTTGTTCTGCAAGTCATTGAAAGATACAACGAGTACATCATACCTCTGCACATGGTTTTCACTGTCTGTGAAAAGGAATTGTGATTCAGTATTCCAGCAAACAATAATTAATGCATTGTTCAACCAAGGCTTACATACACTTACTACAATCACTATATGAAAAAACAATGGCGACAATTTGCTTTTAATGATCTTAAAGAGCTGCAAAAGCAGGGGAATCATTTGGTTTAAAATAAACCTGAAAAAGAGACAGGTTACATTTAATAAATTCACCAAAGAAAGAAAAACAAAAGTATATTTGGAGAAGAACTAGACATAAGAGACCACTACATATACCTTGGCCAATGGATCTCAATCGGTGATACAATAAAGGAAATTGAACTGTATGTTAAATGTGACTGGCAGGCATTCAGCAAGTTAAACATAATTTTTAATAGCAACCTCCTCCTATGTCTAAAGATAAAGGTTTTCGGTCAGTGTGTGCTACTTGCTCTAACGTATGCCGGTGAAACATGGACCTTAACTTCACAATTGATACAAAAGCTATGAGTGGTGCAAAGGGCCATGGAAAGATACATGCTTGGAATTACAAGACAAAAATAGAAAAACCCACGCATGGATTAGAAAACAAACGAAAATATTCAATATCATCAAGAGAGTAAAAGAATTGAAATGGAAATGGGCTGGTCAAATAGGAAGAAAAACTGATAGCAGGTGGACCAAGGCAGTCATAGAATGGACCCCACTTGATAAAAAGCATGCATGCATGCATACATATATACATACATACTGATTCTTTGAATGTGTCCCATTCTGATATATTACTATATATATTAATTGTTGTGGAATAATTGTTTGGATGAAGCAAAGGTTTAATGTTGATCCTAAAGCATCATAGGGAAATATTAATCTATTAATCTACGTATTGAATTAATACAGGAAGTATTAATCTATATATTAGAACACATATAGAAGTTGCAGTACACTAGTGTTAGGTCCAAATGTTAATTCTTCCTTTCCATCAGGCTGAAACACACTTTAACAAAAATTCATGTATGTGGCACCTGTAAAGAAGATGGAATTTGATTTAGATGGCACTTATGCTGTGGCTGAACTACCCCCCATCTCTCCTTTAGTAGAAAAACTAGAGCAATAATATTTTGTCTTTTGCTTCCTTATGCATTTTCAGATTTCCTAAGGAAGATCATTCATCCTAGAAATAATATCTTTTAAAATGGTAGCATTTATTTTAAGTTTGATAACATAGACATGTAGTAAAACACATGGTTGAAAAACCAAGTTTTTTCATTTATTCTTGATTTGATTTGTGGAGGTGATTAGGACTAAGCAACATTATTCATTTTGGTCCTCTGGGATCCTCTGGATATCTGCAATAGCAGTCACTACTGGCACGACTGTGCAATTAGACTCCATGTTTGTACAATCCACATTTTAAAAGGTTTTAGTTGTCCACTTTTTTGAAGCCAGCGATTGCCACTGTGGCTGTCTCTACTTTGGACAATGATCTGGTCAAATTGTTTTACATTTTGTGAAACCAAATTTCGTTTTGTGCTATATCTCAGGATCAAGAAAATAAGATTTGCTAAAGAATATTTGCTTGTAAAATGTTTCTATATTTCTGTCATTGTATTTTTCTCTATATCCATTGCTCGTTCCATATTCTGTAACTGTGGTATCAACTGAGTACAACACAAGAGCTCTTAAATTAACTAAATGTTTATATTGTGTATGCCATATTCTTTCCTCCAGGTGAAGAAATGCATTATCTCCTTTGTCCTTGAGCAAATCAGCATTGCCTATGCCTAGAAACATGGAATCATGCGTCTTGAAGGGACCTTGAGAGACAAGCTTTCCATTGGTTAATTGTTCTCGCTATCCATTAGTGGTAGTGGTTGGATCTCTGTCTGACTAACTCCCACCCATTGCTTCTTGTCCTCAGGTGCTTTGGAGAATAAATCAACCCCTCTGCCCTATGATAATTCTTCAAGTATTAGGAGAAGGCTATCATGTCACCTCTAAACCTTTTCTTTGTCAGGCTAAATATATATAGCTTCCTTAGCCATGCATTGTATGATTTACCTCCAGTGCCTTTATCATCTTTGATAAGGGCACTGAAGGTAAATCATATAATGCATCATTTTCGATGCTCTTCTCTGCATTCTTTCTAAGGCTAAGGCACAATCTTTGTATTGTGAGGACTAGAACTGGATGCAGTATTCCAAGTGTGGCCTTACTAGTGGGGGTACACGTGGAATACTGTGAAAATACTGTACTTTCACTTTTTGTGTTCTTGATGCTATCCCTCTAGACTGCATTGGCTTTTTTTGGGGGGGGGGGGCAGTTGCAGCAGACAGTTGGTTAATGCTTAAGCTGTGGTCCACCAGAACATCCAGATTCTTCTCATAGGTAATTCTGTTGTCCTTTACTTGTGTATCTATGTATTTGGTTTTTCCTACCTAAGTGCGGGGCCTTACTTTTCTCACTTTTCAATTGCACCTTGTTAGACAGGGCCTAAATCAGCCTGTCTAATTTGATATCTGCTGGTTGGATTCTAACTCTTAAATTATTGCCTAGTGCTTCTCAATACCTTTCATGTGTTGGTTCTTTGCATTTCTTTAAGAAAGGATAAAGTACAAGTGATAAACTTTGAAATGATTTGAAATCAGGTCATCTAGAATTATATTTGTACTCGGTGGTTCTTCAGAGATACTCAACCCCATAGTTATCACCTTGGTATGTGTCATTTCATTGTAACTACTTTTGTAATAAATTTATGGGATAGATTATTCTGAGAAAGAGAATGGCCCTGTCAGTGTACCTCTTTGAACTGCTTCTTCATGGGCATTGAAAGCTGATCTCTGTATAACTTGTATGCTATTATACCACAATCATTGCACTATCCTAGTTGTCACTCATATTTTGGAAGCTAGCAAAGTTGTAATTTCCAGTACTTGACCTAATTATCCCATTTCTATTACTTCGGTAATCAAAGGCTTCTTTCATTAGTTCTGATTTGTGCATATCTTTCTGTAACTAAATTCTGTTTTTAATCTCAGCATATATTGTAGATGTCAAAAGGTTGGTCCAGTTTCTGCTTAATTCTTCTGTTTCATTGCCTAAATTTAAGGCCTATCCCATTTCCCAACTGTATGAAATTTTTATTTTTTCATATTGAAGAATTGTATCTTTCCCCAGAAAGCTTTAATTTCTTTGTCATTCTGTTTTACAATTCATGTTAGATAAAATTGAACTTAGTTGGAGCAAAGAATTTTAAATGTTGATGTTGAAAGAAATAATGATATTTTAATGTCTTTAACATTCAAATGCATCCCTTGGAAACTATCCCTAATCTTGTAGTGCTAAAAGTGCCTCATACTACAGATGTTTCCAGGAAACTATTCTAAACTTCTGTCTTTCTCTGGTTTAAAAAGAAATACAACAGTGAGAATTGGCAGTCTTTATCTTATGTTCCTGGAAGTTCAGATTGTAGTTCCAAAATTTCTCAGAAAAATAGGATGACTAACTGCATGCACTATTCTTATGCAATCAGGAGTCACAGCAGTAATCAAGCAGTCACTTGAACACTTTATTCTACTTCTCCCTGCTGCTTGTCACCTCCTTGCCATCTTCTCCAATTAGTGTTCTGAAATGGCCATTAGTACTTTACCAGTTAGGGATAATGCTATTTGCATTTCTGATCTTTCCAGTATGTGTGCTGCACTGACTAATTACAATAATGCACTGTACACAACATTGCCTTTAAACATAGTTTGAGACCCCCAGCTAGTGCACAATGAGGCTGTCAGAGTTTGGTCATGTGATATCTATATTGGTTTCTAGTTATTTCTGAATCTAATTTTAAAAAACATCTTGATTTTAAATAGTTTTGGGAAAAGTGTTTTCACCAATGCCTATTACCAGATAGTAATGCCCACTGATAAGCAATTAAGCTAACTAACATAAAACAGAGTGCTTTATCAATAATGGCTGATAGCTGTGGAAAGCTAAACAGTTCTTCAATTCTGGCTCTCATTTACTTTCAGGGAAGGTCTTAATACTTCTTAACTTTCTTTTCCATAAGCAATGTCTGCTAAATTGGCTTAGTATCAGCACTTATTTATACATTATATGTAATATAGTGGTGTTGTGTTTTCTATTCATTGAAAGCGACCAGGGATTAACTTCATATTTATCATTAGAACGTATCGCTTTTAAATAATATTTTAAAATATTTATACAATGAAATGGACAATTCCATTGGGCACATATATAGAAAACAGTATCACAGGGCTCATTTTTATGGAGAATTGCTTTTGAATTTGCTTATAAATGATCTGGTGTCAGTAGTGAGGAAAGTTTGCTGCTGATATTGGATTTTATTATCCCAGTGACAATAAAGTAAACTAGGACTGGAAGGAGCTCCAGAACAATCTCTTCAAACGAGGTGAACAATGAAATATTCAAACTTCTCTTAGATATGAATAGAGTTGTGCATAGAAGAATAGTGTGACTAGAATTATTCTGCTTTTTTCACAATATAAAAACTTTCAATTGCTCATTGAAACTAAACTGGAGACATTTAGGATAAAAGGAAATATTCACTACCATCACATGTGGTAGCTATTGATTTATTATTTTTTTTTAAATTGTAAACTGATGATACAGTTCTACAGAGGAATTATTGAGTCTGTCATCTGCACCTCTATAACTGTCTGGTTTGGTTCTGCAACCCAACAAGACAGACACAGACTTCAGAGGATAATTAGAACTGTGGAAAAAACAATTGCTGCCAACCTGCCTTCCATTGAGGACCTGTATACTGCACGAGTCAAAAAATGAATATTGCTATAATTTTAGATACTGTACTATTTGTGCTGTACTATTTATGGTAATAAATAATATAATGGAGTACAAGTGTAGTTCCATCAGCCAGGTTGGTTTTGAATAAGATTTATTCTGAGTCATTTTCATTCAAGATTTTCTGGAATTGTTTATATTAAGTTTCTTTGAACTGTGAGAGAAGATAAATTCAAATATGTATATATGCCATGTATATTTATGACAGAGAAGATTAAATGCATCAGATAATACAATTATCTAGTGATTTAGGCCAATTTTAGAAAATGTAGGCATCTTGAAAACTTATATTGTAGAGAGAAAATTTATATTAGTTACTCTTTTTAACAATTAGATTATGAGTTAATTTGAGAGCGTATTAAGATAAAATATTTACGTATTTTTTGGTGTACAAGACACACCTTTTTACCCCCAAAAAGGGGGTGAAAATCTGAGTGCGTCTTATATGCCGAATGTAGCCCCGCCCACCTGCCGGCCCCCACCCTTCGGCCATTTTTGGGCAGTTCCAGGCAGTAGGGATCTGGGTCAGGGAACAACCCTCTATGGGACGGTCTGGGGAGGGGAATCTGCCCGGCAGTTTCGGGGAACAAGGCGGGTGCCATGATTTGCAGTTGGTCACCCGTCTGGCTGACCAGCAGGCAGCTTAGGGCAGGCAATGGCCACAATGACTTCACTCTCCTGCAATGTAGGAGCTGCCTATCAGCGCCCAGGAGCCGAGCTAGCCAAACGAGAACTCCTAAAGAAAAACGTCCCTCCTTTCTAGCCACCGCTGCCCGGATTCCCCAGCGCAATAATCAGAGCCGTGTTTTAGGTGGCGGGCAGCCAGTTCCCCTGCAATGTGAGGAGCTGCCGCCTTCTCTGTGCCCAGGAGCCCAGCGAGCCGAACGGGAGCTCCTAAAGAAAAATCCTCCTTTCCAGCCACCGCTGCCCAGATTCCCCAACGCAATAATCAGAACCGCGTTTCAGGCAGGTGGCCAGTTCCCCTGCAATGTGCAGTGGGGAACTGGGAACCGTTTTGGATTCGGGGATGGGATTGCAGTGCTTCCACCTGAAAGTGCTTTTTTTCCCTTTGCACATTCCCAACGGGAAGAAAAGCACTTTCAGGTGGAAGCACTGCAATCCCTCCCCGAATCCAAAACGGTTCCCAGTTACCTGCTGCACATTGCAGAGGAACTGGCCGCCTGCCGCCTGAAACACAGCTCTGATTATTGCATTGGGGAATCCGGGCAGTGGTGGCTGGAAAGGAGGGGTGTTTTTCTTTAGGAGCTCTCGTTTGGCTTTCTCGGCTCCTGGGTGCAGAGGGCTTAGGTGGCAGCTCCTACATTGCAGGGGAGTGAAGTCATTGTGGCCATTGCCTGCCCTAAGCTGCCTGTTGGGCAGCCAGAGGGGTGACCAGCCATAAATCGTGGCACCCGCCTTGTTCCCCGAAGCTGCCAGGTTTTATAGGTTTTACATGTGAAGTCAAATATAATACTTGCGCAATTAATTAGGTTGAAGGGAAGTAAAGTCTATTGCATATTGCTTGGAATTTAGTTGCCAGGTCTCAGAAGATAGCTTTGCTCTACTGAAAATGAATAATAGGAAATTGAATTGTAGTTACCTTATCAAGGATTAAACTTGTGATCCTGTGTCAAATTAAATCTCCCCCTCCTCAAAAAAGAGGAATTTTACCCTGTTTACCTGAAAATAAGACATCCCCTGATAATAAGCCCAATCAGGTTTTTGAGTTCATGCGGTAAAATAACCCCCCCTTGAAAATAAGCCCTCCCTGAAAATATATAAATGCATATGCAGGCGGTCCCCGCCATTTCCTCTGGTTAGGGTTAGGGAGACAGAGCTGGAAATCAGGTAGGATGACAAGAGGAACCCTGTCTTGCTCCATGTGCCCCAAAATAATAAGATCTCCCTGAAAATAAGGCCAAGTGCTTATTTCGGGGTTCAAAAAAATATAACACAGGGTCTTATTTTCAGGGAAACATGGTATAAAAGGTAAAAATTCACTTTCCATTTTTGAATACTGTGGTAGCTGAATGGCAATGATCAGTAATAATTTTCTTCTTTTTTGATGTTTATTTCTAGGACTCTGTTGATCAAACTTCGGCACATGCAGGTCGAGATCTAGTGGAACCTGGATACCAAAAACAATCAAGTCGCATTTCATTAAATAACCAAGGAGGTAAGGGAAATAAGATACAGGCATATTTATTAGGCATATAAGGGGAAAAAAACCCCCACAGCATATAATTTTAAACATTATAACATTTTCCAGTGGCAAAATATTGAGGAAAGTGGTAAACTAGAAGGGTTCAAAATATTTTGCAGTTGCTCTGTCTTTACTCAAAAGGTTTGAAGTTGAACAATCCAGGTTTAAGCTTGAAACTTTTCTGGCCATGTTCAGAACAAATCAGTATCAAGTCTGAATTTGAAACATTTCACTCTGTATCCTTCTAGGGCTGACTTTGGGTTTATCTCTTTCTTAAACTATATGTTAAAAGGAAATTAATATGCACGAAGAGATGTTAGGATTTTTAAAACTCCCACAGTGCTATATGGTTCAAATAAATGAGGTAAAATGAAATGGAATTGAAGTAATTTCATGAAATACAACAGAATAGATTGTCACATAGTGGTAGCTGACTATTCCAATGGCACAATGTGATAATTATAGTATTTTTGTTCTCCTTGTTGAAATTTTGATTACCTTTAGTAGAGAATAATTCTCTTCCCAATATGTCAAATCATTTATTAAGTTCTCTAATAATTTCTATACCTCTTCCACAATCCATTTAGAAAGCTTCAGTATTTGAAGCTTCCCTGGATCACTGATTATTATTATCGTCACAGCAGTCATCATTTCCTTCCTTTGGTTGATGTTTTTGGATTCCAACTGGGAATAGCCATTTGTTGTAAAGCAATAAGATAATAGCAGAATAGCATCAAAAGGAAAGGCAGGTCTCATGATTTCCCCAAGTTAATGGTCTATACCATTTGTCCCAGTTTGCCACGGATAGATTACCAAGCAGGAAAAGAAAGAATTAAGAAAACTTCTGAATTGCTTTTACATGGTTAAAGTTTCTCCTCAACCTTTGGCATAGGCTAGTAGAGATGTAACAAGATTTCAAAGTTTTAGAATCTATTCTATAAATCAATTCATGTGAGCAATAAAGTGATGGTTGAGATGCTGTTCCTTAGGTATGGGAGCTAGTTGGTTGTCTGTCATTCTTTCAGCCCTAGAATGGAAAACCAACAAATCTCTCTCTCTCTCCCCCACTTTCCCTCCTTCTCTCTGTCCCCTTCCCTCCCTCCCTCTCCCTCTCCCCTCCCTCTTCATGTGTTTTTTGAAATGTATTATTATTTTAAATGTAATTTAAGTAAAGGTTTTTAAATAGAAATTAAAAACCAATAGTAGCTTTTGATCACCTGAAATATTAGCACCTCTGTATACTGCACACTTGTAATACTGCATCCTGATACAAGAAAGATACTGAGACTCCAGAAAGAGTGCAGATGAGCAACAAAGATGATTAGAGAGCTGGAGGCTAAAACATATAAAGTGTGGTTGCTGGAATTGGATATATCTAGTCTAACAAAGAGAAGATATATGGATGACATGATAACAGTCTTCCAATATGAAGGTCTATCACAAGGAAGATGAAGACAATCTATTCTCAAAAGCACCTGAGCACAAAGCAAAATGTAACAGATGGAGATTTATTTATTTTTAATTTATTTATTTATATCCCACTTTATTTGCTTACCCACCCACCCACCCATCTACCCACCTAACTACCTATCTACCAATAACTCAAGGCTGTGAACATACCCAACTCACCTTCTTCCTCCTATTTCCCCCACAACAACAACTCTGTGAGGTAAATTGGATTGAGAGAGAATGGCTCAAAGTCACCCAAATGCCTTCATTTGAACTCACTTTCTAGTCCAATGCCTTAACCGCTAGACCAAACTGACTCTTATCAAAGAGAGAGCAAATCCAGAACTAAGAAGAAATTTTCTGACAGTGAGTACAATTAATTAGTTGCCTCTAGATGTTGTGAATGTACCTTTACTGGATGTTTTTAAGAAGAGATTGAACAGCCATTTGTAAAGAATAGTATATCCTCGACTCTTGAGGGAGGTGGACTATAAGTCTTCCAAGGTCCTTTCCAATTCTGTTACTCTTATCATTTTCTTTACAGTGGTTGTAATTATAATTTGACTTCTTGCTCTATGGTTACCAAATACCTTTTTTGTTTTTATAATCCAGTCTATCCAGTGATCAAAACCATCAATCAAAAGTTCATTCTTTTTTCTATTTCATGCATAAAGCTTATCAAAATGTAGATATCATATCTTTGATTCAAAGAAATCAATTTAACTATCTCAGCATGTTTATTTATTTTATTTATTTTATTCAATTTATATCCGCCCTTCTCCAAGTGGACTCAGGGCGGTGCACAGCCAGACTAAAACACATATCAATACAAAATTTAAAATTATTAAAAGAATTAAATAACTGTGGCCCAAAAATTTAAAAAAAAAATTAGTTCCAAAACATTGAAACTAAAACCCCTAAATTTAACTAAATTTAAACAATTTAAAAAGCTAAAAACTAAAAAGGAGAGGGGGTTTCACGCCAGCCCTGCTTGATGGAAAAGAAAAGTTTTTAGGGCACGGCGAAAAACTCGGAGATCCGATATCCTTCGTATCTCTGGGGGCAAATCGTTCCAGAGGGCAGGAGCTGCCTCAGAGAAGGCCCTCCCCCTGGGGGTCGCCAGCCGATATTGCCCGGCTGATGGCACCTGAGGAGTCCCTCTCTGTGGGAGCGGACTGGTCAGTGGGAGGCTATCGGTAGCAGAAGGGGGTCCCGCAAATACCCAGGTCCCATGCCATGGAGCGCTTTAAAGGTGGTGACCAACACCTTGAAGCGCACCCGGAAGACCACTGGAAGCCAATGCAGCTCACGCAGGAGAGCTGTCACATGGGAGCGGCCCCTCGCTCCCATAATCCCCCGCACGGCTGCATTCTGCACCAGTTGGAGCCTCTGGGTGCTCCTCAAGGGGAGCCCCATATAGAGAGCATTGCAGTAGTCCAGGCGGGAAGTGACGAGTGCCTGAGTGACTGTGCGTAGGGAATCCCGATCCAGAAAAGGACGCAACTGGCGAATCAGACGGACCTGATAAAAAGCCCCCCTGGCCACGGCTGTCATATGCTCTTCTAAAGACAGCTGTGCATCCAGGACTACACCCAAGTTGCGAGCCCTATCCGTGGGGGCCAATAACTCGCCCCCAATAACCAGCGATGGCACCAGCTGGCTATATCGGGACGCCGGAAGCCACAGCTACTCGGTCTTGGAAGGGTTGAGTCGAAGCCTGTTACTCCCCATCCAGGTCCGCACGCCCTCCAGGCACCGGGACATCACTTCAAGGGCATCGTTGGGATGGCCTGGGGTGGAGATGTACAGCTGAGTATCATCAGCGTACTGATGGAACTCCACCCCAAAGCCACGGATGATCTCGCCCAGCGGCTTCACATAAATGTTGATCAGAAAGGGCGAGAGGACCGACTCCTGCGGCACCTCGCAAGCAAGGCGCCTTGGGGTCGACCTCTGCCCCCCTGCCAACACTGACTGCGACCGATCAGAGAGATAGGAGGAGAACCACCGCAAAATGCTGCCCCCCACTCCCAACCCCTCCAACCGGCGCAGCAGAATACCATGATTGATGGTATCAAAAGCCGCTGAGAGATCTAACAGGACCAGGATAGAGGAGCAACCCCTATCCCGAGCCCTCCAGAGATAATCCATCAACGTGACCAATGCCGTTTCCATGCTGTGCCCAGGCCTGAAGCCGGACTGGAGCGGATCCAGATAGATAGCTTCATCCAGGTACCCAGGAAACTGTCGCGCCACCACACTGTTCGCCAAGAAGGGAAGGTTGGAGACCGGACGATAGTTAGCCAAAACAGCCGATCCAGAGCAGGTTTCTTGAGGAGGGGCCTCACCACTGCCTCTTTCAAGGCAGATGGCAAGACACCCTCACTCAAGGAAGCGTTGATAATCCCCTGGAACCAGCCTCGTGTAACCTCCCGGGAGGCCAGCACCAGCCAGGAGGGACACGGGTCCAATAAACATGTGGTTGCATTCAGCCACCCCAGTATCCTGTCCATGTCCTTGGGAGCAACAGGGTCGAACTCCTCCCAAATGGCAGTCCCAAGACCGGCACCCATCATCCCGTCTGTACCTACCCAGTCAGAGACCAGGCCTTCCCGAATCTGAGTGATTTTATCATGCAGATACTGAACAAAATCCTCGGCCAAATGTTGCCTCATTTTCACCAATTATTTCTCAATACCAAGAGCCTTGGTAGTACAGTGGTCTAAGGCACCCTGTTATTAAGCTGGTTATTAAGACCAGCTGCCTGCAATTACTGCAGGTTCGAATCTCGCCAAGGCTCAAGGTTGACTCAGCCTTCCATCCTTTCTAAGGTAGGTAAATTGAGGACCCAGTTGTGGGGGCAATAAGCTGACTTTGTATAAATATACAAAAGGATGAAGGCTATTGCTGAGCACATTGTAAGGCGCCCTGAGTCTCTGGAGAAGGGCGGCATATAAATCAAAAATTAAAAAAAAAAAAATTGCAGACAGTGCCATCTTTCTGCATACAATAAACCTGCTGCAGTTAACATATACAAAAACAAAATTCCATGACATTTCCCCCCTGCTGTGTTCTCTTGGTTTGCTTACGGATGTTTCATTACCCAACTAAGTAACTTCATCAATAATACTGAGTATAGAATTCCCTGGTTAAACGCAGTGACTTGTCCTGTCAGTGTTGGTGGGAGTTAGATTTTCTCCTTGGTAGTTCCTTGATTAAGGTATTGTTTTCTCTTTTATTGTTTTTTCTGGTATTAATCCTTGCTTTACTGATTGTGGGTTGCAGGAGAGAATGTGTTGTGGTCTTCCTGTTTTCTTAGCTTTTTTGGTTGTCTCTTTTGAATGGTGTGTAAATATGGTTTACACACCATATGTGTCTATAATGGCTGATTTGTCCAAGTGCCAAACCTCCAAGAATTCCATAGTGGTTTTGGAAAACAATATCCTAATGAAAAAACTACCAAAGAGAAACCCATACCCATACCAATTCTAGGAGGGCCAATAAGGGTCTCCCTTATTGATGATGTTACCTAGTCAGATAATGAATTGTTTGAAAGCAATCAAGATTAGAGAGCATCAAGCACCCTAGTTCAACTCTGAACTATGTATATTCTCTTTTATTGTTTTTTCCAACTGTTTGTCCATCAAACACATAAAAAAAATCCTCTGTATTCAACAGTATATTAATCTTTTAAATTAATCAGAATCAATGCATGAATTTGGACCCAAAATTTTCTAGGAAAATAGAAACCAAACCATTATAAAATTTCCCATCTTGTTCACATTTCCAGTACAAATTTGAAGTGCCTTTCTATATTCTAGATAATTTTTCTGGTAACATATACCAAGTGTACATCATCTTATAAAAATTATCCTTAAGCTAATATAAATTTCAGTCCTTTGAAGCAGATAATTGCCATTCTTCCATCTGTATATTATTAACAATATTTTAACCCACATCATCATATATTATTTCATTTATTCCTCTTCTGTTTCAAATTTCAATAAAAGTTTATACATTTTGGCAATTACATGTTCATTATTTGTGCACAATTTCATACCCAGACTTAAAATGTTTAAAACCATAAATTATTTTATTTACTTTAAATATTTCTAATAATTGTAAATAAGAAAACCATTGGCAATTATATTCCTCTGCCACTAGTTCTTCTCTTGATTTTATTTTACATTCCCCTTAACAAAATTCTAGTATTTAATCATTTGTTGCCTATTTGTGTTTGCCTATTATGTCTCATCTGTAAACCGCTTGTGCAAAAACACAAAAGTGTTTTCAGGCACAGTCTGGGTTGGTTTCTATTCCATATCCTCAACAGGACAGATCTAACATAATGATTTTTAAAATCCAGATTAATCTTGTTATTTGCCGTACCACAAATACTCATGCCACCCAAACCTTAGGACATATTCTAACTCCAAATGCATCTGCTTCTCAGGATCCCGTTTTCATCCAAAAAAAAAAATAAAATAGAAAGCTGCAAAATAGAATTTCAAGTCAGATAAACCCAATCCTCCTCTTTTTTTTTTAATGCATCTTGTAGCATCTTATATTTAATTTGTGATTTTTTCCCCTTTCACACAAACTTCGATAAATGCTTCTACTATTGTTTAAATGATGCATGAGTCGGTAAAAACAGGTAAACAAAAATTTGATTCTTAAAACTTTAAATTTTATCACAGCAATTCTCCTCACAATGACAATTGTAATTTTTCCCATCTTAAAATATCTTTTAATTTCATTGCTTATCTTAACATAATTATTATGAAATAACATATCATACATATCTCTCAGTGATACCTAGGTACTATGCCTTCTTCACATTCTTAAAATCTGTTTCAATCATCAGTTCTGTTTTATTTATTTTCATTTTTGCTGAACATCTGTATCTTGTTTATTAATCAATAACTGCAAATGGAACAAATTCTTTTAATTTTTCCATTGATATTCTAATTCCTTTAAAGGATCTTCCAGAATCAACACCAAGTCACGCAAAAGCCCTTAACTTCTAAATTTCTTTTTTTATCTTTACTCCCAAATCTTGTCTTATAACTCTAATTCAGTATTTTCAAAACCAAATAAACAAGAGAGTGTATAGTGAGCATACCTTCATTTTTGTATCTCAGTTTTAAAGATCTCCCTTAACAATTATGCTTTTTGTAAAGCACAGATTGATTTCATTCATTTTATGAAGGTCCCCCCCCCCCAATTTTTTTGTATTTTTCAGAACCTGAAATAAGAAAATCAAATATCAAAGGAATTCTTTGTATCTATTAGAGATCTCATTTCCTTTATGTAAGGAAATATATACTTTTACTGTATATTTCCCAGAATTCCTCTGTGAGGGAGATGGACAGTTTAAAATGTGATAAATAAATAAATAAAATAAAGATTTAGAAATCGGTTTTAAGCATATCACTGAAGCAGAAAGGCTCTACCAATGTGTAGGGATTGATCCAATAACTCTTGCATATCTTAGGAGCATTCTTTCCTAACACTTACGGGCACTCAGTTGTTTATGTGCACTAAGTCATCTAACTAATAGATAGAATATGAACCTTATATGAAAACATCATAAGGATCACATGCTGTACGTTTAGTTTTTTTATGTTGTTAATTTCTTTCTTTTTTTTTTTTGTTAAAGACATTGACAATCAGTAAGTATTGGCTGCTTGTGCCTACATAGAAAGGAAAATGGAATACAAGATATAAAACAATATCAGGGAGATTGGCATATGAATTTAATAAACAAATTAAAATACACCAGTATTTTAATTTATTTTACTTCAGTTTTTTTAAAAGTGTGTATTTTATTTTTGTACTTGGTTCTTTTTCTTCATTTATTTTCACCAGTGTTTTAAAAACAATAAAAGAATAGATTAAAAACAATGTCTATATACCCACATAAATATGTACGTTTCTTATAAGTTTTACAAATAATAAAAAATTACAGTACCTTTTTATTGTAAAATTCCACATACAACATGATTTAATTTTATGTCAAATATATAATTGTGTATTTGTATATTTATAATATACAAATATTTAAATATTGATTTAATTGCATTTGACTTAGCCACACTTATATTTACAATCCTTTGGCATGCAAACCTCAATATATAGTATAGTACTTTGTGAATAATTCATATGCTGATTTCAACATTAATTCTAGTTAAACAGCCTCAGAATCGCTAAACAGAATTCTCAAAAACTGGCCATCAAACAAAGACCACTGAACTAAGATTCATTGATAAAAACACAGCTTTCAAGAATTATTTTAAAATTATTTTCTACCTGCAAACAATGATTCTTAACTTCAGAAAAGAGAAGCAGATGTGATGTTGTATGCTCTTCTCTGCATACACCTTCTCTTACTTCTTCCTTCCCCATTTCACTAGCTTGAAATTGACAAGCCTTGAAGGAAGATGGTTGAGATGTATATTTCAATGGCTGTATGTAGTGTCTGTTTTAATAGTGTCTGTTTTTAACAACTGGTTTGCAACATTGCTGAAAATTTAACAATTGCTTCTTGTGAATCAAAACGAGCTACTCCAGGACATCAATTCTTTTTGATGTTCTCTACCCAAATACTCTCCACATGTAAGACTTTGCTCTGAACAGATTTAGATGACACATCTTGTGTTTTAATGGCACATCTAAGGACAGAATCTTTTATCATGGATTTTTGTACGGTATGGTATGGTTCACCAGTCTACATTTGAACTGAAGAACCTAGAAACCCTTTTTGTTTAATTTGTAGGAAATTTAGATGAGTGACAATCAGTTTACGGTACTTGAATTTCTGCTAATGGTTACATTGGGTACATGTGAGACAGACATGCATTAATAATACAGATAAAATATAGGTAAACCATTCTAAAGATCACTTTTATAAATTTGTCAAAAATTCTCAGGTTTATTTTTTTACTTACAGTATGTAATTTTAGTTATCTTGCACAGTTTAGCTTTGGTTAGTAAATTTTACTATATTGTACAAAGTTTCAGTCATTTAGTTTCTCTTGACTTTTGGTAAATGCAAGGTTGATTAAGTAATTTTCAGTAAAGTTACCTCCAAATTAATGTATAGTATTTACTGAAAATTAGTTTCAACATAACCTTAGCTAATTATGAAAAGTTAACTTAAAAGTGCTTAGTTTTTAATTATAGATAGTATGGGGAGGGGTATAGTCTTTTTGTTTGAAAGGAACCGGTGCCATCTGGTGGTTTTATGTTATGATCTAGCCAAATAGTGTCATGATAAAGATTAATGATTACAACGTACATTTTAGTGTTGGAAGAAATATACAGAATTGCAACTTTATATATAAATAATTTGCAAATTACAAATGGTGAGGTCAGTGGGAAGGGAAAGTGCAAATATTTACTTTACACAAAGAAGAGGGGGATCAACCTATTTTCCAAAGCACCAGACAAGCATAAGGCAAGAAACTGTGGGCCAGAATTGATTCCTGTCTTCAGAGTCTGGTGTTTGTATCTAGTTGCTACTGAGTATCTGTTCTGGGTTTGAGGATTTATCTATCCCCCTGATCTTTCTAGGGTGGGCTTTAAATTATTGTAATTGGCAACAGAAAGCCTATGTAGACACATCAAGGTTGGAGTGGGGAGTTTTCTAGACAATGGACAAAGGCAGTTGAAACAACTAACAATGGTACAGGGTTCCAATATCCTGTAGGTCAGCTATATATTAAAACTGTTGGCTTTCAGTTTGAATACAGTTGAATCTGCAGTGTCCTTTGGCCAGCAGGAGTACTAAAAAAAAATCCACTGTGGATGCTCTGATTGGAAAAAAGTGTTAATGGTTAACTTTTGCCATTCTCTTTTCATCACAATATTCTATTATGAGCTGATGGAATTCAGACAAAGAAGTCTGTTTGAGAAGAGCATTGAATTAAAGAAGTAAATAAATCAATTAGAGTTAATACTGAGAAAGCTGAAAGAACCTAAACGTCGGTAGTAAGAAGTGACTGTCCCTAAAAAGGAAACAGACTTGGAGATCTGATTACAGAGCGTATCAGACATGACTGAAATAGCAACTCTGACTTAGGATTTTTGTGGTTTTGAAGGGAGTTCCTTTGTTTAAAAGCAATATTGACATTACTTATAAATTATGATGTAGACTTTAGAATACTTTGGGATCTGCCACAATATACTTGTGAAATTTGAACTGGCAAATGTCTATATCAACTATGAGTGTTATTTAGCTGTTTTTTTTTTTTACTGGAGTCTGTCCTGTAACAGATTATTTTTAGATAGGTATCTAGTTCTGTTGATTTGATTTTTCACTTGTTGATAGGCATTGTAGATGAAGAAATACCTCATATAAAATTTTTAAAATTGCTTATTATTGCCCTGATATCTGTTTATACATATAGACATATGTATGTCTTATATGACATAATAATGTCTTATATACTTACGAGATAAGAAAACAGATTTTAATTTTAGGTTTTAAAGTTTTTTTAAAATTGTGAGATAGTGGTGATAACCAGAAAGAAAGCAGATGGAAAAGATAATACCATTTGTTCTTTTTTCCAATGCATTGAAGCAGCAACAATATTCCATTATGTGTCTGCTGTTGCTATTATTTTAGAATGAAAATAATATTTTAAAAAGTGCTAATACTGTTAAAATTGTAAATTATACATGGAAAGACAACCACTGGTATTTTGTTCATTCTCTGTACATGCTCTTATGATTTGTCATCTTAAACCTGTTTCTCTACCCATCCTATTAGATGTGGCAGGAGGGGATCCTGGCAGGACCGTGCCTTGCGCACGGTCACTCATGCCCTCATCACTTCCCGTATGGACTACTTTAATGCTCTCTACATGGGGCTCCCCTTGAAGAGCACTCAGAGGCTTCAACTGGTCCAGAATGCGGCCGCGCGGGTGATTATAGGAACAACATGGCGCACCCATGTAACACCTCTCCTGCGTGAGCTGCACTGGCTCCCGGTGGTCTTCCGGGTGCGATTCAAGGTGCTGGTTACCATCTTTAAAGCGCTCCATGGCTTAGGACCTGGGTACTTACAAGATCGCCTTCTGCCACCGATAGCCTCCCACCGGCCAATACACTCCCAAGAGAGGGACTCCTCAGGGTGCCGTCGGTCAAACAATGTCGACTGGTGACCCCCAGGGGGAGAGCCTTCTCTGGGGGGGCACCTGCCCTCTGGAATGAATTGCCCTCGGAGATACGTGTGATTCCTGACCTACATACCTTTCGCCATGCCCTTAAGACTTTACTGTTTCAACAGGCTGGGCTGGCTTAAATAATGAGTGTTTTAGTTTTTTTTAATATAAGGGCCAAATTATTTAATATGTTTTAAACTGTTTTTAAATTTTATGGATATATGTGTTTTATTGTGGCTGTGCACCACCTTGAGTCCCTCGGGAGAAAGGCGGTATAAAAATTTAAATAATAAATAAATAAATCTTCAGTTTTAAATTGAAGAATGCCATCTTGTAGGAGCCAGATAGTGTGCTTTTATGGTAGCAGTAGCAAGATCAGATTGATCCTGACTAGGCTGGCTTTCTGGAAAGCGCTGAAGACTTAGTAGTTTGGCTTGGCAGGGGATGAGTGATTAGACATTATTTTGTGGTCTTTTTATTCTTGGCTACTGTCATTTTGGATTGTATGTTATAAGTTTGTTACAAGTGCTATACATATGGTAGTTTTTATTTTTATACTTTATAAAGAAGCCAATGTGGGATTGTCAAAAACAGATCATGCCAGACAAATCTTATTACAGTCTTTGAAAATGTGACAGAATTAGTGGAGCAACGGAATGCTATGGACATAATTTACTTGGACTTCAGTAAAGTATTGATAAAGTAGACCAAAGCCTATTACTTGATAAGATATAAAAATATGGGTTAGACAGCATCACCACCAGATGGATTCATATCCTGGTTGACCAGTGAAACTCACCGTGTGCTCATTAATGGAACTGAATATTGAGGGAAGTATGCAGTGGCTCTGGCTCTGTTTTAGGCCCAGTACACTTCAATCAGGGTTGAAATTCAACAGGTTCTGAAGAACCAGTAGCGGAAATTTTGAGTAGTTTGGAGAACCGGCAAATACCACCTCTGGCTGGCCTCAGAGCGGGGAGGGAATGGAGATTTTGCAGTATCCTTCCGCTGGAGTGGGGTGGGAATGGAGATTTTGCAGTATCCTTCCCCTGCCATGCCCACCAAGCCACACCACACCACACCACACCATACTACACCACGCCATGCCCCCAGAACCGGTAGTAAAATAATTTGAATTTCAGCACTGATTTCAATATATTCATAAATAAGATAGATGAATGTATAGAAAGGGAATTCATAAATTTGCAGATGACACCAAATTGGAAGGAATAGCCAACATTCCAGAAGACAGGCTCAAGATGCAGACGGATCACAACAGACTTGAGCACTGGGTTTTATCTAACAAAAGAACTCCAGTGGTAGGAAAAATAAGATTTTACATTTAGACAAGAAAAACCAAATGCATGGTTATAGAATAGGTGGTTCCTGGCTCAATAGTAGTAGTAGTAACTGTGAGAAGGATCTTGGAGTCCTAGTGGACAATCATTTAAATATGAACCATCAGTGTGCTGCAGTTGTCAAAAAAGCCAATACAGTCCTAGACTGCATTAACAGAGGGATAGAATCAAGATCACTTGAATGTTAGTACTGTTTTATAATGCCTTGGTAAGAGCATACTTGGAATACTGCCTCCAGTCTTGGTTGCCATAATGTAAAACATATTTTGACTGCAAGGAAGAGCAATAAAGATGATTAGGGAACTGGAGGCTAAAACATATGATGAATGATTGCATGAATTAGATATATCTAGTTTAATGGGGGAGGGGAGGACTAGGAGTGACATGATAACAGTCTTCCAATATCCAAGGGGCTTCAACAAAGAATAGAGAGTCAACGTATTTTCTAAAACACTGGTGGCAGATCAAAAAGCAATGAATGGAAATTAATGAAGGAGAGAACCAACCTAGAACTGAGGAGAAATTTCCTGACAGTTATAACAATTAATCAGTAGGATGACTTGCTTCCAGGAGTTGTGGATAATCCATCACTGGAGGCTTTTAAAAAGAAACTGAACAATTACTTGTCTGCAATGGTATAGGATTTCCTGCTTGAGCAGGAAGTTGGACTAGGACGGGTGTCAGCAACCCACTCCTCCAGAGTTGCATGCGGATCTTTCGTTTCCCTGCTGTGGCTCCCTGTTGGCTGAACCCACCGACAGGCTGGCCCTGCCCCTTCCCCTTCCCTCCTAGTCACTCCTCGCCTGAGAAGGTAAGGGTGACAGCGACCATTCCAGAGCAGGAGTGAAGTGCCCCTGTAACTGCCTCTTCCTCCAGCCCTTGTTGGTGCTGCACACATTTCTGTTGCTTGGGTAGACGTGCAAATTGCTTTCTGCCCCAAGATACTGGCCTGGTCTGGCTGCGGCTGATGCTGCTGCTCTCGCCACCTCCATGGCCTGCTTGCTGCTCTTGCAGTGCCTTGAGCACACACTTAAATTAAGCGTGCTTCACAATGGGGGAGGTGGTATCCCCTCCTTCTCCTGGAGCCCATTATGATGTGGAGCATCGGAGCGCTTCCCGCTCTGGAATTTGGAGCAAGTCTCCATCTGCCACCATCGCCCTTAGCTTCTCAGGCGAGTGTCTGGGAGGTGAGGGCGAGGGGCAGGGGTTCAGTCAATAGGAAGCCACAGCAGGGGAATGAAAGAGATTCATTTATCTGGGAACCTGAAATGACTTTTGATTTAAATCCTATGGAGAAAGAGAGACACGGAGAGAGAGATATGAGAGGGAGAGAGAGAGAGAGAGAGAGAGAGAGAGAGAGACAGACAGACAGACAGACAGACAGACAGACAGAGATACTTGTTTCCCAGAGAAAATAGAATACAGAGAGCCACAAAGCCTGGGTAGGCATGGCTGGAGATGTGTGTTATGTGACTGGGTGGTTTTGTGGCTCCCGGTGTTTTCTGTTCTGTGGGAAACTGGTTCAAATGGCTCTTTGAATGTTTAAGGTTGCAGATCTCCAAGGTCCCTTTCAATTCTGTTATTCAGTTATTCTATTATTCATCATACTGTGTTCACCACCCCAAGTTGTTTTAGCAAGTTGGGAAGCTGTATAAATATAAACAAATGAATATTTCTATATCTCTGAACAACAGTCCTCATCTGCATAATCCAGTAAACCTAGAGAAATTAATGCCAAATGGTAGATAATTGATATATTAGAACTGTCCAAATATGTGTAGTTCTTTATATAAAATGAATGTATATATTGCTTCTGATCTTCAGTGTTCTTCTCTTTCTATCCTTTTAGATGATGATGTGGATTTGGAAGCTTTAGTTAACAATATGAACTCCTCATTTGAAAGTCTATGTTCCACCTTCTGTATGCATTCAGAAAGTACACCACTCCTTCAGAATGGCAGCCAGCTGTTAGCTTCAGGAACTAGTTCACTGCATCCAGTGTCTCCACGACAGAAAATACAGAGGTCTCAACCAGTTCGCATCACGGCAGTCAGGTAATCATGGCAATAACGATCCAATTCGGAATGCAATTATAACAATAAAATTTGGGGTCTGATTTACAGCAAGAACTTGGCAGGATGCATTATCTCTCTGCTTTATCTCTCTGTAAATTGAAGGTAGTATCAGTGGTCCTATTTGAATTCTTTAGGGTGCCAGGGTTCATCATATATAAACACATTTATTTAATACAGCAGTTCCTTGAGCCTATTCGTTATAGTATGCATTTTCTCCTGAAAATTTGTTTTTTTTTTATGTTAAGTTTTTTTAAAATATGAAGCATTGACAACTTTAAAGGCACTCGTTTTTGTTTTTGTATGAGTCAGTATTCTGAATGTGCTTCCTCTTAGCACTGTACTTATTTAGAATAAAGTACAACATTCTTTTACACTGACAAATAAGTTTTGGAAGTTCTGGAAGAAGGAAAGAAAGAGGACTGGGAATCTACTGAATAGCTCATGCATGTCCCTCCCTGAGCCTCTGTACTGAGAGTTGAATGTCTCAAGCAAAGGCTGGAGAAGGTTATCTGCTCAGAGTGAAAGTTGAAGGCAAAGCTAGGTCAACAAGCAGTTTCCTGTTTGCTTGTTTAATTAATTTATAGATCATCTCAGTTGCCAGAACAACTCTAGGCTCTTTTCTTATATAACAGCTCTTTTCTCAAAATAACTATTTGCCCCAGCATTCAGTTTAGAAATGATTAAGTATAATTGGTTGGAAGTAAATCTCATGGAACTCAGACGGCCTTGTTTCTGAATAAATGTTAATATTGCAGCACTTCAGATGTTCAGAATTTTTAAAAATTAATATCCATTGTATCAGATTAGAAATAGATTTGGATCTAAGTAAATTAAATTCAAGAACAAAACATTGGTAATTTAACAATAAAAGAATTGTATAATTCCAAAATACCTTAGTTATGAGCAAAGTTAAAGTAAAGTAGAATATAAAGGGGAAAAATACTTATACTGATACTGATGAAGAACTTTTTAAAGCACAAATTTAAATAACTTTATTCTGTGAGAGGCTAAACCAGTATTTGTAAATTTCTAGAATTTTTTTTCTATTTTCTAAGTTTCTAAGCATTTATCTGTATAGATAAATGCTTAGAAACATGAAAAAAAATGTATATCCATAGCTTATTGAATTAGCTGTCATTATGATGCTGCTAAACAGAATTAGCAAGATATTAGAAAATATGGTGGGCCTAATTAGATATTTAAAAATAAGAATTAAGATATGTGATTGTCTGTTGTTTCTAGGTCACAAAAAAATTTCTTTTGCTTTGGTAAACTTTACCATGTTTTTTTTGAATAATTTTTTATTTTATTCAGAAAGTTAAGATAAAATATAGTACAAAAAAGAGAATTTTTACAAGAATAAAAGAAAATTAGACAAAACATTAAAAATGAAAAAAAAGTGTATTAAAAAGGACAAAAAAACAGAAACACATATACATATATTATTTTATTTATTTTTATTTATTAATTTAATTTGTATACCGCCCTTCTCCCAGAAGGGACTCAGGGCGGTGAACAGCCAAAATTAAAAAACATACAAATACAAAAGTTAAGATAATTAAAAGAATTAAATAATTGGCTACCCAATTTAAAACCCCAAATCTATAAAATTTAAAATCCCAGTTAAAAACCATTTAGGCTAGGCCGGCTTGATGAAATAAAAACGAAAAAAATATTACCTCCCTTGTTGAATACTGATAAATATATTGCAACAATCTTAGTCTCCCCACCCGCTGTTGAGAAGCAGGCTCCAAATAAATATAAACTTCTACATCTATTTGACCTGTCATCTATCTACTATGCATAAAAGCAAAGATGAATCAACAGCAGTTAAACTTCACAGCCCTCTGTTATAAATCTATTAGTGTATTTAACTCATAGAAAGTCTACAACAGCTTCTTATCTATCACAAATGGTCACGATCATTATTTCTGATCTGTCCAGGATCAAATATCCTCATTAGATTGTTAATATTAAACTTCCTTAAAATTTTGGTTGAAAACTTCCCCAGAATCATAAACCTCTGTGGTCAATCCATCTTCCCCCCCAAAAAATCCAATCCAAATTGTTTTTGAGATAGATATAGTAAGCCCATTCCCTGATTTGTCATCAATCTTCTTAAGAAAATATATTTCATTCCTCATCAATTCTGTTAATCTGTAGACTCTCATTTCCCTTTCAGCCTTGTCCAACAAACCAGCAGTTTCTAAACCCAAGTTCCTTCTCCTTTAAATCTGGCAACAGTAGTTTCCAGATTCCAATCCAACCAATTGTGAGTTTGGTTTGGCTATAATTTCTAGTATGTGGATATCCTCTTCAGGTTTTGTTTTTTTTTTTTTTAGTTTTTTTTTTAAAAAAATGTGATTTATATGCCGCCCTTCTCCGGAGTCTCAGGGCAGCTTACAATGCGTTAAGCAATAGCCTTCATACTTTTGTATATTTTTACAAAGTCAGCTTATTGCCCCAACAAACTGGGTCCTCAATTTACCTACCTTAGAAAGGATGGAAGGCTAAGTCAACCTTGAGCCTGCCAAGATTCGAACTTACTAATTGCAGACAGCTGGAGTTAAATTACAATACATTAGTCTGCTGAGCTATCCAGGTTGATTTAAAATCATTGCTATTTTATCAAACTTTTTACCAAAGTTTTCAATTTGAGCTTGTAAATTAAAAAGTATTTGTTTTGCAGGCTTTGCAGAGCACTTTACCCTTAAATTGGTGCATAGGTTGCATTACCTGGGCATTCACAACCAGGCATAAATAGTTCCTTTCAAGAACAGGGAAATTAGATAAAGTTGCCACAGAAAATGTTGAGTTAATACTTCTCACAATAAAGGATAAAAGAAAAGAAAAGAAAAATTTCCATCAAAAATTTCTGTTCAGCAAAGCTGAAACCATAGCCATGGTTTTTATTTTTGTCCCACTTTAACTAATGCTAACTATCCTAATCAGAGTACTCTTTGAAAGAATCTGTATGTTCTATATCTGTATGTTTAAATTCCTTTTAGACTTTTGTTTTATATATACTTTTTATTTTGTATTTTTTTTACATTTTTATCATTACACTGATGTACAGATATTCCTTGACTACAATTATCATTACACTGATGTACAGATATTCCTTGACTACAATTGAACTCAAAATTTCTGTTGCTAAGGGAGACAGTTAAGTGAATTTTGCCCCAATGTATGACCTTTCTTACCACCGCTGTTAAGTTAATCACTGTAGTTGTTAAGTTAATAACACGTTATGTGTATCTACTCCCCCATTGACCTTGCTTGTCAGAAGGTCACAAAAGGTGATCACATGATCCTGGAATACTGCAACAGTCATAAATATGAGTCAGTTACCAAGCATCTGTATTTTGATCACATGTCCATGGGGATGCTGCAGTGGTTATAAGTGTGAAAAATGGTTGTTTTTTCAGGACTGTTGTAACTTCGAATAGTCACTAAATCAGCTGTTGTAAATTGAGAACTACCTGTGTTCTTAATGCTTTTTAAATTGACTGTATCCCATTCTCTTTATGTTGAACTTTGGTTATAATAAAGATTTGATTTGACTATAGACGTCTGCAGGAGGAAGAACAACAATTCAGAACATCCTCTTTGCCTGCCATTCCAAATCCTTTCCCTGAACTTTGCAGCCCCACAAATTCACCTGTGTTGGCACCGGGATCTCTACCTCAGAGTCAACCTATGAATAAGCAAGTGAGTGAAGCTTTCTTTATGTTTTTGAAAGTGACTGGTTTTAACATGAATTTTTTAAAAAAATTCTTGCGATCACTCATCACAAGGAAGAATCATGTTATGTTGTACTTGATCAAAGGGTATCTTATTTTTAGCATAAGTAACTTAGTACATCTGCATGCAATATAATTGCTGTTGCTCAGAATTATGAAGTAAAGTAGTTCATTGCTTCTGAATTGGTTTTATATGCATAATGAACTACCAAAATCAGAGTGCAACCAGAACTGAACTTTTCAGTCCAGTGCTTTCAATTTTAATGGGCAATAGCACTCAAATGCCAAATAAAGAACTATCTTTACAAAAACGTGATTACTTTATGGAAATTACTCCTGTAAGTAAGTAGTATTAAAACAGGAGTCATGCAAGCTTTTGCCTCCCCCAAATCCTGTCTCCTGTTGGATTAGCATCAATGGAATGAGTGGGCAGAGATTTTGTTAAAAATGTTTTTTCTCCTGCCGTGAGCATTGAAGAGCTATATATTTAGGCCAGCACTTGAAGCATGAATATTTGTCTTGCTTTTAGAATTTGACAGTGGGATAGTTGCAACCCAATTCCTTCTAAGAATTCTCTTCCATCTATTGATAGAAAAAAATGTTTTGGTAGCTTTAAAAACCCTTGGAATGTTTCATATCATCCTGATTTTCTATGAAATTGGATAAATTCTTTCTAAAAACATAGCACAACTATAGACAATTATCTTAAAGTTCTTAAAGTTCCCAAAATTGAGAAAGACTGCCCTAAAATTTCTGACAAATAGATCTTTGCAATCTCCCACTTCACTGGGGGCCATTTATAGTCAGCTGGCCCTCCGCTAGTGTTTTTCCTCTGCCAGTGGTCACTCACCACTGGTCCCCCACACTCTCATCCTGGCCAGTTTTCAGAGAGACACTTGTCCCTGGCCAATAGGCTGCACAGGACAAATAGCCACATATCTGGGCACCAGGCTGCATCCTGTGGCATCTGCCATTGCTACCTATTGAGTTCCTCCTTGGTTCCGCTCTGCACCCAGATCTGAGATGCTCCTGCATTGCAAGGAGGGTCTGGGTGCAGACTGGGTCCAGGCAAGGCACAACAGGTGGCAGTGGCCACTGAAAAACATGGGCCACCTCGAATTCTACCAATCCAGCACAGATGATTTTAAGGGGACAGGGCAGCTGGCATCACAGCCAGTTTCCAGTCTGGCCAGCTTCAAGCTTCAAGAACTTGACCTCGCTTACTGAACTAGAGTCCAATTTGTCAAACTGATGGGATTGGTGGCCCTGTGCCAATGCTTCTGGGCTTGATGTTTTTCTGATCTTTTGTTAATGAAATAGACATCACACATCTTTTTCTAAGATAGCCAGAGATGTGGGGCTCCAAAAGGATGTAGATAGATGTAGGTGATTTAGCTACCATTGGTCTATCTGAAATGGGAAGGGTAGCAATAGTTGACAGTGATCTCCTCTCAACCCTACAATAGAACACATTCATCTGCCAGTTGCTGATTCTCTTCAGTAAGGGAAGGAGGTCTGCTGTAGCCAATGATATTCTTCAGGTTTTTCCATTCATTTACTGGCCTCCCAGTTGTCTAAATGACTATACCTAAAGAACATTTATTAATAGCTCCACTTCAGTTTTGAGAGAAGTGCTGAGTGGAGTACCGCATTAAGCACTGTTCTAGTGCTATTCAACAATGATTCAGAAATTGGATGAAGTAATTGAAGAGTGGCTTTTAAGATACATAGATGACACAAAACTAAGATGGGTTGCTTTAGTTGAAAGAGAATTTTTTAAAAACAAACAATCAGAAAACTCTAGATAGGCTCATGTCTCTTTTGGGAATCATAGTTCAAAACAGTTTGCTAAATTGGCACAAATTTAGGGAAATATCAAGAAAAAGGAACTGAAACCAAACCGTATGAAAAACGGTTACAAGTATGGATATATTTAGCCTACAGCAACACAGTTGAAGAAAGGTATTTTAAGAGTTTTCAAATATCTAAATATTTGTCACACAGACAGACTTACTTCTTATTGCCCATCATCAGAATTTAAAACTTAACATTATAAGAAAGGAAGAGAAGGCTAGCTGTCACAAAGAACATCCTACCTGTATGAGCTGTCAGACAAGACAAGTGGCCACATGAACTTGTGAGTTCTCCTTTACTTCAGGTCTTCAAATAGAGGCTATGTAGTCATCTGTTTGGTGACTTCTGTATTAAGTAGGGGTTGGACTAGAAATCAGTGGGTCTCAATCTTCCTAATGCCGCGACCCTTTCCTCATGTTGTGGTGACCCCCAGCCATAAAATTATTGCTAAAACCATTGAAAATATGTGTTTTCCATGGTCTTAGGCGACCTCTGTGAAAGGGTCGTTCGACCCCCAAAGGGGTCGTGACCCACAGGTTGAGAACTATTAGACTAGATTATCCAGTTTCTTCCAGTGTTATGATTATATGAAAACTAATACATACACACTGAAATGCAGAAATATTTAAATTCATTACGTTAAATTCCTGTATGTAAAATTGTAAGATTATAGTTTGAACATAAGGATTATTGTAATTAAAAAAAGGATTTAATGTTCGGTTCAAGTCCAATTTACTTATTATGTGATATAGTAAGAATATTCACTCTCTTTCTCTCTTTAACAATAAATGTAGATAAAAATAGTATTTCTTTAAAAAACACAACCCTAAGACATAAAATTAATTAATTTTAAAGACTGATCTCTTGATATAGCTGAAAGTATTAAAAATAGCCACATTAATTGGACATATCTTAATCAGCTTTGAAGATTACCAACTAGGTTAGTACTGTATTTGGAGTACAGTATTTTGTATTTGGAGTTGTCAGTTATATGTAGATAGCCTTAACCAGGTTTTCTATAAAAGCTTTTGATAGAACTCTTGCTTTCTATTGAAAAGAAAAAGTAATTTTAGATCACACTTTCTTAACATAGACAGTATTTGTGTTAGCTTAATAGGAAATTTATTCCCGCAAAGTTTTACTTTATGAAGAATATTACAATAGAATGCAATATAGATGTAAGATAGAAAAACAGATACCAAAAAATTCCACAAATCAACAAGAAAAAAGCCAACTGAAATTAAATATAAATGGGAGGGAGAAAATTCTGTACTTTCAGTAGTAAAATTTAATGCATGCTATCCCTGTATTCTCATATAACAGTGGTTCTCAACCTGTGGGTCGCGACTCCTTTGGGGGGGTCAAACGACCCTTTCACAGGGGTCGCCTAAGACCATAGGAAAACAGATATTTTCAATGGTTTTAGGAATAATTTTATGGTTGGAGGTCACCACAACATGAGGAACTGTATTAAAGGGTCGTGGCATTAGGAAGGTTGAGAACTACTGTCATATAACAACATTATTTTCTGCTTAATTCAGGAAAAAAAATTGAAAGAAAAAAAATGAACTGATAGATCTTCAGTGACCAAGTAATTTGTAGTTTCAAGAATAATTTCAAGATGCAAATTATACGGTGACAGGCAAGACTAGAATTTGCCAGAGTGGAACCAAAACAAGCCAATAGGAAAGCAATGCACAAAAACAAAGTTTACTTTTGCCTTCATTTAAAGACAAATGTGACTAAAATATTTCAAATAAAATATTGAAATTTTTAATCCCTGATCAGCTTCACTATACAGAAACATTTTATACTTCTGTCACCTTTATTTTTTACTATGCTTTGAAAGTAATCTGATGTGAAAATGATCGTCATTCTATTTAATCACATCTTTGTTATATATGTGCCATATTAGCTTTCCTTATCTTCCATTTACAGTGAATGGCTGACCGGATTGCTTTAATATGAATCCTCTAATCTTTAAGTGGATAAAAAAAAATAGCTGAGCATAATCTGTACAGCTTTGATGATCCAATTCCAGTCTGCCTTAGTAAGAAGAGTTGTGAGTGGTCCTGTCCTTATAGCGTTATGGTGGACAATTTAAGGGTAATGATTGGTAGATTCTCCTGGTTTTTTTCTCCTTCTGTCCAGCACATTTACTGATGGGAAAAGTACCACCAATCACTCTCCTTAAAGTAGTATGGGATAGACTTGGGTGAGTTTGAGCAGGTGCCTGGAATAGAGACTTTAATTACCTTTCAAGTTGTCTTGAGTGCAGAATGCTTCAGTAGAAGTTTTGCACTGGTAATCTGTTATTTGAACTGTTTCCAAACAGGGGTTAAGGCTGACGTGAAGACTGACCTTTGCCCCCAAATAATCCAGATATCAAATTGGAGGGAGGGAGAGCAGAATGGGGTGAAGCAGGAGGCAGCTCATATGGTATATTGAGAGAGCTCCTTACTTTATCCTGGTCCAGTGGTCTGTCCTGTATTCCACTGATCCTTCTGTTAGATTTGAGATTCTAGAAGATTTATTGGCCTTCCTGTCACTAGGACCAGAAGATGAAACTGGCAGAACCCTTGTCAGTATTACCATTTTCCAAATATTTCAGTAAACACTCCATCATGACATAATTTGCAGCATGCAGAACTATCTTGTGGATTATGAAAAATGGCATTGCCTATTTTCTAAAGAAATAAAATATTAGAAAGCATGCCCATGACTTGTTAGCAGGAATCTCATGAACCACTCATCAGTGCACTCACACAGGACAGAATCCTGTGTGATTAATACATTCCCAGTTTAAATTGATCAGGAGCCTTTAAAGAAAAAGACCTACCAATGCAGAGATTGGCATACTAAAAATGAGATTGTAGTCATTAATGATCTAAAAAGAGGCCTAGTGGTACAATGGTTAGAATGCAGTAGTGCAGGCTAATTCTGCCCATCGTTTAGAGTTCGATTCTGACAGGTTCAAGGTTGATTCAATCTTCCATTGTTCCGAGGTAGATAAAACGAGGACCCAGATTGTTGGGGCAATATGCTGAGATTGTAAATCGCCTATTGTAAAGCACTCAACATGGTATATAAAGTGTTATTGCTATTGCTAATCATGACTGTAATTTCTGTGTAACTTGGTAGGTATCTGGTTTTCAACATTTCCCTGTACAACTAAGGAACAGTAATTATCCCAAGGTCTCCCAGCCTTTGTGCTTAAGGGTGAGGGGCACTAGAATTTGTGTCTTGCCACTCTGAGTTCAGCCTCAGAACCATGTTGCAACTCAGTGTGTGTGTTTGTGAGATTGTGCTGTCTGAGTCACCAAAGAAAAACATAAGACGTTTTCAAGGGACTCAATAGATGGTAATGTCATAGAAATCTCTAATAGAAGGGAAAATAGAAATATTGTAGACAAAGAAATTGTACAATCACTGCATTTTTTCTATATTTATATTAGGGACAGAAAAAACACTTGTTTACTCTTATGTGCACAATTCTGATATATTCTTAAACAAAATTTAATTATGTGGAAAATTTTTATAATATTTCCAGAGATTGCTTGCTTTGATGCAAGCAATGATTTATAGACTAGGGTCAGGGAGCCTCTAATCAGACAAGACAGATAACTATACTTGTGTCTTTATAGCAAATAAGGGTGGATGTTAAACTGCTGAAAAGAAGCAGTGTTAGCTTTTGTCTAATGCTATAAGTAGTTCATAATTGCTGTTGCTAAAAGGATGAAGACAACTATATCATATTTGTTTAATGTTAATATTTGGTTGGGATTAATTTAGTCACAAATTCCTTGGCTCCCTGTAGTGAAAATACAGCTCTGGTGAGCTGTGGGTTTTCTGCTTCCATCCTGTATACTGGAGAGGAAAAGGGTTTTAAAGGTTATTATTTGGAACAAGCTGCAATTACTTGTAAAATAGATTGTAATTTGTTTAAATGGATCTGGCATTATTATTTATTTATTAATTCAATTTGTATGCCGCCCCTCTCCAAAGACTCAGGGTGAGTCTTCTGTATGTTGCAAGAAACTCCAGGATTTTTTGAAATAAAATCTGGATGCTTGGCATTTCTTTGTTCACAATTCCTCTTCTCCTCCAGGAAACCTAAGCTTTCCCATGATGAGAATTATTAATACGTCTGTTCACTTGTAAGTTCCTAACATGTAATACCTGCATTATATAAATAACAATGATATACAGTTACCTATCTTATATGAGAGGTGAAGAATATTTTTTAAGCCTCTGGAACCTATATATTTGTTTGTTTTTATCCTGCTTTTATTATTTTTACAAATAACTCAAAGCGGTGGTGAACATATCCAACACACCTTTCTCCTATTTTTCTCACAACAGCCATCCTGAAAGACAGTGACTGGCTCTCATGGTTAAGGAGAGATTTGAACTCATGGTTCCCTGCTTTGTAGCTTGATGCCTTAACCACTACACTGAACTGCCTTAACCACTACACTGAACTGCCACAAAAGTTGGGGGCAAATGCCAAAGATGAGTGCCTCATATAAGCAAAAAAAAAAAAAAAAAAAAAAAAGAAGAAGAAGAAGAAGAAAAGAGGTCAAGATTACCTCCCATCCATTTTTTCTTTTATGCATTTGTTTCTGCCACATATTCATATATAATCCCATAATGCACAAGTTAGTCGTTCTTATTCACATATGCTTTATGTCTGAACCCTCATTCTTGTATAATAATTAGGAACTGGTAAGGAGAGAGGCTTTTAAATTGCTGGATGGGATGAGATGTTAATCTGGAAAATGGCAATGAAGATTAACCTCCATTCCTCGCCCTCTCTGCCTTGTTATGATGTAGTTTAGGATTCTGAACTGATGGTATCTTCTTTTTTTTTTTATTGCAAAAGTTTTACAATTACATTTTCACCCCTCTTCCCCCCCCCTCAACCCACCCCAAACTTCCCAACCTCCCTAACCCACCCTAACCCTCCCCTCCCCCCGGACTTCCGCACAGTATACTCATATCAGGTAAAAAAAAAACCCCTCCTTTGTATAAAACTTATATAAAACTTGAACCCCTCCCTCCCTCCCCCTTATAAATTTTCATCTTCATTACATTAAAATATTTCTATCTTAATATAATATAACATTTTCAAATAAAAGCTATTTGATACTTCCTAGTTTGATATTTGTTCTGAACATAATCTATCCACTTTTTCCATTCCCATTCATAAGTCTCTTGTGAACAATCTTTTAAATATGCTGAAATCTTCGCCATCTCTGCAAAACTGGCCATCTTCAAAGTCCATTCCTCGATCGTAGGCAAAGCTTCATTTTTCCAGTATTTACCTATCAACAATCTTGCTACTGTTATCATGTACAATGTTAATTTTGTTTCACCCAATGTAAAACCCTTAACTATACCCAATAAAAACAATTGCGGAGAAAATTGAATTTTTTTCTTCAAAACATTCTGCATGACCCACCAAATTTTTATCCAAAAAGCCTTAACTTTCCTACAGGTCCACCAAACATGGTAATATGTAGCATCTAAACAATCACATCTCCAACATTTTGGCTGAACATTAGGGTACATACACGACAATTTTTTGGGGTCTAAATGCCATCTATAAAACATTTTATAGAAATTTTCCCTCAGATTCTGCGACTGTGTGAATTTAACATTCTGAACCCAAATTTTTTCCCATGTTTCCAACATCACTGGTTCCTCAAAATTTTGTGCCCACTTAATCATACAATCTTTAACCAGTTCAGTTTCTGAATCCCTTTCTAACAAAACATTATAAAGCCTTTTAATATACATTGGACCTTTCTCTTTAATGTGTCTAACCAATTCTTCCTCATGCAACATAATACCAGTTTTTTGGTCCTCTTTCCATCTCAATTGTAGTTGATTATATTGTAACCAAGTTAAGTTAATCCCTTCGTCCTGCAGTGTCTGTAATGTCTTCAACTGCCATCTGCCCGCATCTGTAAAAAGAACCTCTTTGTATAAAAACCCCCCGAGTGACATTATATTTGTATTCCACATAATATGACCAAGATCCAGCCATAACGGTATTTTATAATCCCATTTGAATTGGTGCTTCTTCCAAACACTCAACAAAGAGTCTCTAAGTATATGGCTTTTAAATACTTTATCCACTTTGTTGTCATAAAATAAGTAAGCATGCCATCCAAATTCAAGATCAAAACTTTCTATATTCAGTATTCCAGTCTTTTTCCTTCCAAACCAATCACTTGCTAGAGTCAAAGCTGCTGCTTCATAATATAGCTGTAGGTTTGGAAGTTTAAGGCCTCCCCTTTCTGGAACATCTTGCATAATTTTCAATTTCACTCTCGGTTTTTTCTCGTTCCAGACAAACTTGTTCACTCCAGTTTGCCATACTTTTAGTTGTTTATCATTTTTAAGCACCGGAATCATTTGAAACAAAAAAAGAAATCTTGGCAAAATGTTCATCTTAACTGCTGCTATTCTTCCAAGTAAAGACAGCTGCAGTTTTTTCCAAGTCTCCATGTCTTTTTGCACCTCTCGCCACAACACCTCATAATTATTTTGAAACAATTTCATATTTGATTCTGCAACCTGAACTCCTAGATATTTTACCTTTGGTACAATCTCAAAACCTGCCCTCCTTTCAAGCTCGTGTTTACGATCTTGTGTCATATTTTTGACTATCATCTTAGTTTTTTTCTGGTTCAGACTAAAACCTGAAACTTTACCATAGTCTTGTATAATGTCCTTCATCTGGATTATTGATTCCATTGGCTGTGTTAGGGTAACGACCAGATCATCTGCAAATGCCTTTATTCTGTAATCCTCTTGCCTTATCATTATACCTTTCAAGATATTAAAGTCCCGTATTGTGTTTAACAAGACTTCTAATGTTAAAATAAACAACAGTGGGGACAATGGACATCCCTGTCTTGTTCCTTTTTCGATTTTAAACTCTGTTGTCAAACTTCCATTAATAATAATCTGTGCCTTTTGCTCTTGGTAAATTGCTGAAACCGCCTGTATAAATTGATCCCCAAAGTCCATCTTTTTTAAAGTCTTTAGTAGAAAATTCCAGTCCACTCTATCAAAGGCCTTCTCTGCATCCAAGAAGACCAGCACTGCAGGGATCTGTTTATTCCTCTCAAGATATTCCAATAAGTCTATTACTTGGCTTACATTGTCCTTCATGTATCTACCCTCGATAAATCCCGCTTGATCATCATGAATCACCTTTTGAATTACTGGCATCAACCTGTTGGCTAGTACTTTTGCATAAATTTTATAATCAGTATTCAGAAGAGATATTGGTCTATAATTCTCCGGTTTTTTAGGACCTGCTTGCTCTTTTGGTATCAAAGAAATATAAGCTGTTGTCCATGATAGGGGTATTTTACCCCCTTGTTGAATATTACAAAATAAATCTCTAAGTTGTTGCACCATTTCTGCTTGCAAAGTTTTATAATACACTGCAGTCAAACCATCCGTTCCAGGAGCTTTAGCTGTTTTTAATTGTTTAATTGCTGCTATTATCTCCTCGTCTGTTATAGGATAATTCATTCTTTCCTTTTGTTGGTCAGTAATTTTTGTAACTCTTTTATTATCTAAGTATTTTTCTATAAGTCCATTCTGCACATCATCTTTAGCATATAGTTTAGTATAATAGTCCACAAAAGCTTCTTTAATTAATTTTTGTTGAAAGATTTCTTTCCCTCCAATATCAATACTATCAATAGTCCGTATACTCTGCTTTTTCCTTAATGTGTAGGCCAACCATCTGCCCTGTTTATTGGCATTACAAAATGTATTATGCTTCGCATATTGTAAGTTTGTTGCAACTTGTTCCGCCATAAGCATTTGAAATTGGTCTTTCAAAAGTTTTATAACACCACGTATTCTTTCATCTGTTGGGTTTTTAATAAGTAGCTGTTCTTTGTTCTTTATTTCTACTTCCAATTCAGCTCTTTTGTCGAATCAATCTATGTTTAGAGTTCATATAAATGAGCACCCCTCTCATATAAGCTTTGCTTGCATCCCACACAATTTCAATTGGGGTACCTTTATTCAAGTTTATTTCGAAAAATTCTTTCAAGTGCTTTTTAAGTTCTATTATATTTTTTTCATATCTGAACAAGTTTTCATTTATTCTCCAAGAGCGTCACTCAGTCTTGCCCATCTCGATTTCTATCCATACTGGGCTATGGTCGGTCAAAGTTCTTGGGAACATCTTTGTTCTTTTTGTCTTAACAAGTAAATCATCTGACAACAAAATAAAGTCAATCCTAGAGAAGGATCTATGTCTGTCGGAAAAAAAAAGTATAGTCCAGTTCTTTTGGATTATGAATTCTCCAAATATCTTTTAATTCCAAGTCTTCTTTCATGTCAAAAAAAGTCTGTGGTAATCTGATCCTGGATTTCGCCAAACTCTTTTTGTCTAATTTAGAATCAATTACTCCATGATGGTATCTTCTTTGATGCTGTTAAGCCTGAACGTGAGCCTACTTCCTGTGCAACAAATGAAACATAACCTGCAGTCCAGTTAAGAAAATTTCTTGTGCTACTTACTGTGCATCTATATTAGCTGCTACGGTTCTCATAAAGATGGCAGGATTCCAACAACGTTTGAGCTCTGAAGCAGTTGCAGCTAAAGTAAGGTGACCAGATGTTAACATTGGTAAAGAGGGACACCATTGTGGGCGTGGCTTATTTTGTGGGCATGGCTTGGAGGTCATGTGACTGGGTGGCCGTGGCTAGCTGGTCATGTGACTGGGTGGCCATGGCTATGTGTATAGGGACTACTCAGAGGGCTGAAAAAAGTCATTTCTGACAGGTCCTTGCACTTTTGACTGGTCCTCACACTTATGACCATCCTCACAATTATGCCCGTGCAGCATTCTTAACAACCATGTCACTCATTTCACAACTGCTTCTCTTCACCATGGTGATAAGATAGGGCAAAAAACGTAAAATGTGAGGACAGTCGTAAGTTTGAGGACTGGTCAAAAGTGCGAGGACCAGTCAAAAATAACTTTTTCAGCCCTCTGAGTAGTCCATATGCACAAAAGGACTAACCAGAGGGCTGAAAAAAGTCATTTCTGACAGGTCCTCGCACTTTTGACTGGTCCTCACACTTATGACCATCCTCTCATTTATGCCCGTGCAGCATTCTTAACAACCATGTCACTCATTTCACAACTGCTTCTCTTCACCATGATGACAAGATAGGGCAACTATGTAATATGATAAGATATGGTCAAAAGTGTGAGGACCAGTCAAAAATAACTTTTTCAGCCCTCTGAGTAGTCCATATGCACAAAAGGATACAGCAATAGAGAGGGATGAAGGAATGGAAATTAGAGTAGGAGTAAGGGTAAGAGAGGGAGGAAGAAAGGAGGAGAAGGAGAAAGGAAGAGGAAGTAGGGAGGAGAAAAAGAGGGTGGGGGGAAGAAAAAGTAAGAAGGAAAGAAAAGAGAGAGGTGGTAGGTTTGAGGAGAAAGATTGCTGTACAATAAAAAAGATGAAAGGGAAGAAAGCCAACCCCTAGCAAATATAAAGATACTAAGATAAAGAATGAATTGTTAAATTTTAAAGAATAAAAGAGAACAAATATGAATAAATAGCAATAATTAGAAACACATATACAAACATACAATGTATTTTCTTTGAACAGAATATTTGGCTGGTTCACAAATTTAAACAGCGTTTAGTCATTTCAATTAAATTTACAATTTCTATATTTCCTTTTTGCCATATTTATTCCTCATCTATTTTTTTAAAAAAACAATATTACCCTTCATCCTCATCTCTAATCTTAATCAAATTCAATTTTTCCCTTCTATTCTATATTATACCCCTTCCCATTGTCATCTATTTTTATATCCATCCTCACATTGGTTAATTATGTAATTATGTAATACAGTTGTTTAATACAAATTCAACATTTTAATATAAATTAGTTGTATAACTATCTTTTTTGTATATTAATCAATATGAACATGAATATTCAGGGACTTCCGGGTTTGACTGCCACCGGCGAAGACGGTCGCTTTTGAACGGCCGCCAGCCCCGCCGCCTGTAGAGCCGCCCCGAGTGAGGGAAGCGGCTTGAAAACTCCAGAATCCTGAGGATTTGAGGAGAAGAGCAAAGCAAGAAGCAGGTTGAGCCCCCGTGAACCCCCAGAAGTTTGCTACTGGGGAGGAAACGGGTGTGGCTCCCTTTTAACTTGCGGAGACTCCGGACGGCGTGGGACGACTGCTCGTCAGAGCAAGCCGGCTGCAGCAAACATTTAAACTGATGGGAAGATAACTTTGTTATAAAACAACCTCAACCCCCAAACCAAGAAACTGCAAGTATTTCTTCTCTTTTGAACTTTTGATTTGGGGAAAAGCTAGAGCGAGCAGAAACGGCTTGAAAAAATGGCGCCGTTCCAGCGTTAATGAGCTGAAAGGGAGAGTGATTGCGCAGAACTATTCTAACAAGCTATATTGTAGCAGTGCCTGTTGCAAGCGAACGGAGAAGAGTGGAAAAGAAAAGAAAAATAAATTTGAGCTTGTCTCAATCTATTTAATTCTGGGGGACTTTTTCAAAGGATATTGTGGAGGTGCAAAGGAAAGGGAAAAAAAAGATTTTCTTCTTTCAGAAAAGTTAATTTACGTGGCAAAATGGCTTCAAAGAAACAGGAAGGAAAGGTGGCAGGGGAGGGATCTCCCACCCACAAACCAGAACAGCAGCCCCCTCCCAGGCAGCAGAGAGAGGGAAAGGACTTTGATGTGCAAAGTTTAAAAGATTTTATTAAAAAAAGAATGGTGTGGTTATTTATGTGAACAAAAGACTGTCCGCTAAAATTATAGAAGCAGATGAAGATGGTAGGTTTGTTGCAATTGAATTGCACACAGCAAATGGCCAAATTCTTTTGATTGGAATTTATGCTCCCAACCAAAAACAGGATCATTTTTATAAGACTCTACATAATAAAATATTGCAATGGGACTATAGATCTATTCTAATAATGGGAGACTGGAATGGAGTAATTGATTCTAAATTAGATAAAAAAAGTTTGGCGAAATCAAGGATCAGACTGCCACAGACTTTTTTTGATATGAAAGAAGATTTGGAATTAAAGGATATCTGGAGAATATATAACCCAAAAGAACTGGACTATACTTTTTTCTCTGACAGACATAGATCTTTCTCCAGGATTGACTTTATCTTGTTATCAGATGATTTACTTATTAAAACAAAAAGAACAAAGATATTTCCAAGAACTTTAACTGATCATAGCTCTGTATGGATAGAAATCGAGATGGGAAAGTCTGAGAGAAGGTCATGGAGACTAAATGAAAATTTGTTCAGATATGAAAAAAATATAATAGAACTTAAAAAACAGATGAAAGAATTTTTTGAAATGAATTTGAATAAGGGTACCCCAATTGAAATAGTATGGGACGCGAGCAAAGCTTATATGAGAGGGGTACTTATTCATATGAACTTCAAACATAAACAGAATCGACAAAGGAAAAGACTTGAATTGGAAGCAGAAATAAAGAATAAGGAACAGTTACTTATTAAAAACCCAACAGATGAAAGAATACGTGGTGCTATAAAACTTTTGAAAGATCAGTTTCAAATGCTTTTGGCGTAACAAGCTGCAACAAATCTACAATATGCGAAGCATAATACGTTTTGTAATGCTAACAAACCGGGGAGATGGTTGGCTTATACCTTAAGGAAAAAGCAGAGTATACGGACTATTGAGAGTATTGACATTGGGGGGAAAGAAATTTTCCAACAAAAACTGATTAAAGAAGTCTTTGTAGATTACTACGTTAAATTATATGCTAAAGATGACATACAGAATGGACTTATAGAAAAATATCTAGAAAAGAAAAGAGTCTCAAAAATTACTAGCCAACAAAAAGAAAGAATGAATTACCCTATAACAGTTGAGGAAATAATCGCAGTAATTAAACAATTGAAAACAGCTAAAGCTCCTGGAACAGATGGATTGACATCAGTGTATTATAAAACTTTACAAGCAGAAATGGTGGAACAACTTAGAGACTTATTTTGTAATATACAACAAGGGGGTAAAATACCCCCATCATGGAAATCAGCATATATTACTTTGATACCAAAAGAACAAGCAGGTCCTAAAAAACCGGAAAATTATAGACCAATATCTCTTCTAAATAATGACTATAAAATTTATGCAAAAGTATTAGCCAACAGATTGATGCCAGTAATTCAAGAGGTGATTAATGACGACCAAGCTGGGTTTATAGAGGGTAGATACATAAGGATAATGTAAGGCAAGTTACAGATTTACTGGAATATCTTGAGAAGAATAAACAGATCTCTGCAGTGCTGGTTTTTTTGGATGCGGAGAAGGCCTTTGATAGAGTGGATTGGAATTTTCTACTAAAGACTTTAAAAAAAATGGGATTTGGAGACCAATTTATACAGGCGGTTTCAGCAATCTACCAAGAGCAAAAGGCACAGATTATTATTAATGGAAGTCTGACATCAGAGTTTAAAATCGAAAAAGGAACAAGACAGGGATGTCCATTGTCCCCATTGTTGTTTATTTTAACACTAGAAGTCTTGCTAAATACAATAAGGGACTCTAATATCTTGAAAGGTATAATGATAAGGCAAGAGGATTACAGAATAAAGGCATTTGCAGATGATCTGGTCGTTACCCTAACACAGCCAATGGAATCAATAATCCAGATGAAGGACATTATACAAGACTATGGTAAAGTTTCAGGTTTTAGTCTGAACCAGAAAAAAAACTAAGATGATAGTCAAAAATATGACACAAGATCGTAAACACGAGCTTGAAAGGAGGGCAGGTTTTGAGATTGTACCAAAGGTAAAATATCTAGGAGTTCAGGTTGCAGAATCAAATATGAAATTGTTTCAAAATAATTATGAGGTGTTGTGGTGAGAGGTGCAAAAAGACATGGAGACTTGGAAAAAACTGCAGCTGTCTTTACTTGGAAGAATAGCAGCAGTTAAGATGAACATTTTGCCAAGATTTCTTTTTTTGTTTCAAATGATTCCGGTGCTTAAAAATGATAAACAACTAAAAGTATGGCAAACTGGAGTGAACAAGTTTGTCTGGAACGAGAAAAAACCAAGAGTAAAATTGAAAATTATGTAAGATGTTCCAGAAAGGGGAGGTCTTAAACTTCCAAACCTACAGTTATATTATGATGCAGCAGCTTTGACTTTAACAAGTGATTGGTTTGGAGGAAAAAAGACTGGAATACTAAACGCAGAAAGTTTTGATTTGGAATTTGGATGGCATGCTTATTTATTTTATGACAGCAAAGTGGATAAAGTATTTAAAAGCCATATACTTAGAGACTCTTTGTTGAGAGTTTGGAAGAAGCACCGACTCAAATGGGATTATAAAATACCGCTATGGCTGGATCTTGGTCATATTTTGTGGAATACAAATATAACGTCACTCGAGGGGGGTTTATACAAAGAGGTTCTTTTTACAGATGCGGGCAGATGGCAGCTGAAGACATTACAGACACTGTTGGCTGAAGGGATTAATTTAACTTGGTTACAATATAATCAATTGCAATTGAGATGGAAAGAGGACCAAAGAACTGGTATTATGTTGCATGAGGAAGAATTGGTTAGACATATAAAAGAGAAAGGTCCAATGCATATTAAAAGGCTTTATAATGTTTTGTTAGAAAGGGATTTGGAAACTGAATTAGTTAAAGATTGTATGATTAAGTGGGCACAAAATTTTGAAGAACCAGTGATGTTGGAAACATGGGAAAAAATTTGGGTTTAGAATGTTAAATTTACACAGTCGCAGAATTTGAGAGAAAATTTTTACAAAATGTTTTATAGATGGCATTTAGATCCTAAGAAATTGTCGTGTATGTACCCTAATGTTCAGCCAAAATGTTGGAGGTGTGATTGTTTAGATGCTACATATTATCATATTTGGTGGACTTGTAAGAAAGTGAAGGCTTTTTGGATAAAAATTTGGTGGGTCATGCAGAATGTTTTAAAGAAAAAAATCCAATTTTCTCCACAATTGCTTTTATTGGGTATAGTTGAGGGTTTTACAGTGGATGAAATAAAGTTGATTTTGTATATGATTACAGCAGCGAGATTGTTGATAGGTAAATATTGGAAAAATGAAGCTCTGCCCACCGTAGAAGAATGGATTTTGAAAATGGCCAGCTTCGCGGAGATGGCGAAGATTTCAGCATACTTAAAAGATCGCTCACAAGAGACTTATGAATGTGGATGGAAAAAGTGGATAGATTATGTGCAGAACAAATACCAAACTAAGAAGTATCAAATAGCTTTTCATTGATAGTATTATATTATATTAAGATAGAAATAGTCGAACTATGTGAAGATGAAAAATGACATGGGGGTCGGGGGGGTTCAAGGTTTTTGTATAGGGGATAATGATATTCTATGGAAGTCCGGGGGGGGAGGGGAGGGTTAGGGGGGGTTTGGGAGGGTGGGTTGGGGAGTTTGGGGAGGGTTAGGGGGGTGAAAATTGGGGTGAAAATGTAATTGTAAAACTTTTACAATAAAAAAAAAAATGAACATGAATATTCCAATTATTTCCATGCAATCCAATTTCTTACAAATCAATTAATTATATTTACCAATAATAATAAACCAAATAATTTCCCCCATATATTCCTCCAAATCACAACTTAACCATTTCTGCTTTCAACACAATATACAATTATTAATAATATCTCAATTATTACAATTCCCTAGTTAAATAGACCTTTTTTTCTTTTTTGTTTTAAAATTTTGAACTCTCCTCTTTTGCCCTAAATTTCCCATTGTTTGCAGTTTTGCACCTACCTTTTTTGGTGAGGAAAAAGAAAAAGAAAAAAAAATCTCTCTCTGCCTCATTTTGTCACGTTGCAGCTTTACTTTCGCTTTCGCTATTTCAGCATAGCTAGGGGAAAAAAAAATCTGCCCCAGGAACTCTTTGCAGCCAATTAACCTATGTGGAAGCTGTAGGGGCTGTTTTTTTCTATTTTTTGCAGGCATGGCATGGGTCTACTCATTTGTTTTCTTTTAACACTGATCAGCTGTAGGATGGTCCTTTGAAGCCCCGTGGCAAGAGTTTAAAACAGTTTTTTTTCCCTCTAGCCATCAGCTGGGACTTAGGAGGCAGCCGGGACTCAGGAGGCAGAATGAAAAATCAGGACTTTTTTAAAACGACGCGGGACAAATTGCTAAAAATCGGGACTGTCCCGCCAAAAGCGGGACGTCTGGTCACCTTAAGCTAAAGTCCTCTACAAAAGTTCACATTATTTCCTTGAGATTTGGTGAATGAATGAGTGTACTGTGAGTTCCTGAGTTAAAACTTTTCTCAGCTGTGACCTCAATAGATAGCCACCCTTTATCATTCTCAGCCTAGTAATTGTGATAGAGCACTGGTGTCAAACTCGATTGCATCACATGACATATCGCGGAATTTTTTTGCCTTTGCAGAGTCGGGATAGGCATGGCCTGCAGGTGATGCATTCGGCCCGTGGGCCACCAGTTTGACACCCCTGTGATAGAGAGATAATATTTGCAAGTGGCTTGCAGTAACATATTAGAAAACAGTAGGTATACCATGTTTGGTACTTTGGGAATCTCTGGTTCTCTGTGGTGGAAAACTATTCATATGTAATTTATGATGGAAAATTTGAGCAGCAATTGATTTTATTAGATTGTATCTAGATGTATGGTATAATCTGTTGGTTACTTTAAAGTTCTGTAAAAACATTGGGTTTTTTTTCCTGCATTAAGTTTATCTGGTCACCCTTCTGAAATAAATTCATATAAGGGAAAGAAGGCTACTGATGTTTGCTGCTGCTGCTGCTAATGAACAGATTTTTCAGGAAAAATGAAAAATCTTTAGCTCTTTAGTTCTTTAGCTGCCCACAGCAATGACTATACATAATGCATGTATTTCATTGAAGCAGTTGAACCTGTCTTACTTGGGTTGTAACCATTTGAGTATGAAATATTCTCTCTTTAGACTCTGAAAAATAAAATCCCCAATATCCTGGTTTTAAAAAGAGGCTAAACAGTGTATACACAAAACTTTGAGGTCCACCTTTATTTGTAAGCTAGGGTGGTTTTTTTTTGAGGTGGGAGGGAGGGAAATATGTAGGAATTTTATAAAGCTAAATCACTTTTTAGAGTTTCTTTAATAAGGACTCCCCCTTCCCCCTTCTGAAAGAGCTGGCTCATCCTGCTTGTCAAAAGATGCTGTTTCCTGAATGAACCAGCTTTGAGTCGTGTTTTTTTCCTTCGTATTTAAATTTTAACTCCTCCCTAATCATGCCTTTCCATGCTACTCTGTGCTGCTGATTCGACAGTGAGCGGAGAATTGGTATTACATTAATACGACACTGTGGAGTCCCTTTCTTAAATATACAGCATAACACAAGAATGGACAGATGGAGCTTTTGAATTTATGATAGTTCCTCAGCTCTCTTTGAAAACCTCTATTACGCTTCAGAGAAACAGAGAGGGAGGGAACGATCCTGCCTTGTCTGTGTGTGTGTGTGTGTGTGTGTGTGTGAGTGTGAGACGTAGTAGCATTAAAAGCTTTGGAGAAGTTCAAGGGCTTAACTGCGAACAAATGACATCAGCTGCTTCCACAAGGTGGGAAACGGAGAGAGATTTGGCAATCTCTCCAGCAGTTCAAGGAGCCAGTCGGGTTTGGGCTGCAGAGTTTGGCTCTTTTAAACTTCGGTGATCCTGGCGAATGATTTCTGGGCTGTGTGCTGTTCTTTTTTAAAATGCATGTGGGTGGTCATAAAGGAAGAAAATTCTTCCTGGGGTCATAATTTGGATGTCTGCAAGTTCTGTGGAAATGATTACATCAGTCACAAAAAGGGCTAGGATTGGTCTGTACAGTGTGGTTTGATTCACTACCTAAAAGATTGTGTGTAACCCTTTGAGGGAAGTTCTGCTTCCTCCAGAAAATGGTGCACACACCACCAGGACTTGCTGGCACTGAAATAACCATTGAAATAACCTGAGTTGTTTGAGCTTGGAATTTCAAAGAGCTGGAAGGGGCAGAGAACAATCTTCCTGAACAAGAAATCAATATTTTAAAATGCCTTCTTGTTCTCCTGACTGCTGCTTTGTGCATACTGGTGAGGTAAAATGCTTTCTTTTCCTCTCTCTCATTCCCAAATCAGAATATAAAGTTAACACAGGGTTAAATCTGTATTAAATCTTAATCTAAGCTTAAACTTGTGAATGGGATACTTTTTGCAGGGCTAATACTATTTATTATTACTGATTAAGACAATAGTAATTAGTAATGGGAAATTATCTATTTAATGAAGATTCACAGGTTGCTAACAGACTACAAATCTTAATTAATGATTAAAGATAATACATTTATTCTTATTCTGTTTTTTATTCTTGTCATTTATTAGTATATTTAGTGGCAAGAAAGGATGGGATTTTGTGATATGAGCATGAAAGAAGTGTAACTAGTGCTTGCAACTGTTTTAAATTCAGTTCCAAATTAGACAAACTTAATACTAATCAAGAGAGTTGTATTTTAATTGATCTTTTTATTTCATATTTTTGAGGGCAAAAAAATCTTGAAGTGGAGAATATGTGATTAATCTTGCCACCTCCCTACCTCTGCCAATTGTTTGAATCCCTAGAGATTTAATATTTATATTAACACTTAATATTCATATTAACATAGTTGTAAGAACTCATTTTTCTGAGATTCCTAGCTTGTTGGGTTTCTAGAAAAGGTGCAAAGATACATTATATGTAATGTGTGTTTTTATAGCTTTCCTTCCTATGACCTCAAAATTAGATAAATTATTCAAATAGACTTAATCTGAACAGCACCTAGGAGGCAGCATTTTATTGCATCAGAGTATATATAGGTTCATTATCAAACCCCACAATGTGCCCAATATCAAATGTATAGTATTTGTTTTTTTCTTCCTTTTAATGTTTTTTGGAATATAGTGCTGCTATCAATAAAGTGTATCATTTTTTTTGTATTGCAGGATATAAAAGTTTTTAGTGAAGATGGGACTTGCAAGGTAGTTGAGATCTTAGCAGATACAACAGCCCGGGACCTCTGCCAGTTGCTCGTTTACAAAAGTCATTGTGTGGATGACAACAGCTGGGCCTTAGTGGAGCATCACCCTCTCATAGGATTAGGTATGAAGGAATACAGAAAGGAAATTATATTAAAAACCTGAATTTCCAATAATAATGAAATAGATTAGCTTTGTTGGGGGTAATCTGCTTATTATATGAATTATCATCGTAATATATAATTATACACATTTATACTTGTATATGATTATATGAAAAGAATTCCTACCAGTAAAAATACAATAAAAATATAAACATTTAACAGGCATTTAAGTTACTTAGGAGATGTGTGTTTCATAAATAACAAGACTGCTACAATATAATCATATTGATACATGCATGACAGTTCTAGCAGACACATTTTAATATGAACATATATGTGCAGTTAAATATTTGGATTTGTATGCTGCCAATCTTTTAAATGGAAATAAGCACTGTATATCAGAGTTCTTCCATGATATTAATGGAAATTTGATTATATATTGTAATATATACACTTCTGTTTGATGACTTATTTCGGGGTGGAGGGCATATTGCAGCAGTGAGTGGGTTTCTATTTCAATATACAGCAGAGTCAGATTTCCATGTAAACTAATAACTAGTGGAAATAACTTGGTTGTTTGAGCATACCACATTATTAAAATCCATTTAAGACTAGTCCGACACTAACTAGGATTGTGCTTCCTTAAAATTAATTTTATGGAACTGGAAATGGCAGTAGATTTCATGTTGCATTATATGGGGATCTTGCATAGATTTGGAATCTGCTTTTAAACAGCTATTCCTGCATGTAGTGAAATTAAGGTACCATGGTTACAGGAAGAAATCAACTATTAAGAAGAATAATTTTAATGCCTTATAGTCGGAAAATACCTTAGATAGTGTTTTTCTTTCTTTCTTTCTTTCTTTCTTTCTTTCTTTCTTTCTTTCTTTCTTTCTTTCTTTCCTTCCTTCCTTCCTTCCTTCCTTCCTTCCTTCCTTCCTTCCTTCTTTCCTTTCCTTTCCTTTCCTTTCCTTTCCTTCCCTTCCCTTCCCTTCCCTTCCCTTCCCTTCCCTTCCCTTCCCTTCCCTTCCCTTCCTTTCCTTTCCTTTCCTTTCCTTTCCTTTCCTTTCCTTTCCTTTCCTTTCCTTTCCTTTCCTTTCCTTTCCTTTCCTTTCCTTTCCTTTCCTTTCAAATACAGCAGTGGTGAACTGCTATTTGATAAAAATGCATAGTAGGACTTTTAGAAAGATCCTGTAAATTGGATGTACCCTGCACCAGATCCTGATAAAACGAATATGAGGATAATAGTTGCACTGATAATATTTTTCTCTCTCATTCTCTTTCAAATTAAAATTGGTTTTAAAATTCAAGGTTTCTTTTACAAGTCTTTTCCCATTCAAAATTACCAAGGCATTGTTCATACTGAAGCTTTGATCCTTTGTATTCAATATTTTTCCCAGATTCATCCAGTGATGCACTAATTCAGTTTTTGTGACATCACAGTAGTTTCCATGGTGATTAATAGTATCATCAGATTCTATAGTGTGATATTTTTTAATGAATCCTGGAAATAGTTGATTAGGAAATCAAAAGCTTTTGTTTATTCACAATAACTTTGTATTTAGCAATTATTAGTATTTTAGTCACTGTCAACTGCATCCTCATTTTTTTTTAAATCTCTGATCATAGCAAAGCTGTACAAATTCAAGTTTCATTTTCTATTTAATCATAGCATAATACTCAAAATGAATTATCATGGATTATTGAGTCAGGCTTCATAATCTATGGTTTGAAGTTGGATGCTTCAATAAATCATACTTAAACTCACTCTTGGTTTTTCAAAATTTCTGCTGCTAATTTGCAGTTAGCTAAACAATGTTCACAAAAGCTTCTGGTCTGGTGTTCTGGTCTCACTATAAGAAAGTAAAAGGTCAACTTGACAGCATGTTTGGTTGTAATGCCAAACACCAATTTAGTACTGTATATGTTAACATCCAAACTGTTTGTTTTGAGTTGCCTTAAAACCATTTTGATAAGATTTGCACACATGTAATAATTTAACATGTTCAAAGAACATAAAACATTTATCTAGGAAAATCCTATACCTATAATATAACTGAACATTACTAGGTTTCTGTTACAGATGGGAAGTCTAAGGCTAAAATACAGTGACTTGCTTGGGTCCATTTAATAAATTCACTAGAGTCAAATTTTAAACTGAGGATTTCCTTAATTGCTATTCTGCATTACCTGTCATACCTTTAAAAAAGGGTATATAATTTGTAAAAGTGTAAAAGAATGAAACTCAAATTGTCCTTATTCTGGCATAAGAACTCAACATTTCAAATTCCAGAGATCCCCAGGCAGTATGGCTATTGCTGTGAATTCTGGCAAACTTGAATTAATTTGGCTGGGGATTCATTCCCTTTCCTAAGGGAAGCTGTGTGACATGTTAATTCACTTTCTTTTGCCTTCTACCACAACTAGTTTATTTTCTTTTTAGATGCCACTTTACCAACCTGAGTTGTCGTCCACTTCATATCATTGTAAATCTCACACTAGTTTTATTCAGCCTCTGAGAAGGAATGGGTTTAAAAAGTAGTTTCCAACCTCAAAGATACAGAAATTATTGTGCTCCTTTGAGTACTAACCTCATATTTTTCATAATATATCTGGAACTCTTCCATATGTTCTAGAATATTTTGTCCAGTTCTGATTGATGCAGTTAAAAAAGTCCTTGTTGAACAACCACTTCTTCAGTGGCTGTTCAAAGTTACAGTGATGATGAATGATCGGCAACTAATGACCATTTTGCATAGTTGTAATTGTTGAATCTTCTCTGCAGTGGCATGGCTGCAATTTAGGAGTTTGAAAACCTGTTTTCAATTATAACATTCACAGAATCCCACTGTCATTGGTTGTCATTTACAACCTTCACTGCTAGCTTCTGAAAAGCAAAGTGAATGGGAAAGTTGGCAGGTTACAAATGGTGATCACATGACCATAGGATGTTACAACTGTGCAGGATTCACATAACATGGCCATCATAAGTCAGTGTAGTCACATGATATTATATTTTATGACCATGCAACAGTTGCTGTTCCCAGTTATCATCATTAAGTGAGAACTACCTTATGACCCAACAACTTTATTTTTAAAGATAGATTGCAATGGGTTTTTTTTTTTGTTTTAGTGTTTAATGACAAGTGGATTAACATAGGCTACTGTAATAGGGGTTTTGAGTCTAATTTTTCGATATTTTTTTAAATGTGTAAGCCACATAGTAAGCTGCAGTCATATAGTTGTGATAATCCAATGTTCTGTGCCAATTTTGAACATAGAACATAGAATAATAGAGTTGAAAGATACCTTGGAGATCTAGTCCAACTCACTGCTCAAGCAGGAGACCCTATATCCATGATGGCAAACCTATGGCACACATGCCAGAGGTAGCACGCAGAACCCTCTCTGTGGGCACACTCGCCATCGTCAGCTGCTCTCCTGGTTTTGCCAGCTGGTCTTCTCAGGCATTGGAGCACCGGAAAACGGCCTGAAAAACTGCCAAAAACCAGGCTGTTTTTCTGGCCTTTTTTGAGCCATTTTCTGTTTTTAGGCCGTTTCTGGCCTAAAAATGGGCAAAAAAACTCCCTGAAAATGGCCCATAAAACAGCCTGAAAACAGGCATGCGAACTCCAGCCAGCTGGTCTTCAGGTTTTTAGCACTCCAGCACATGCACATGCATACATGCGTGTTCCGGTTTGGGCACTTGGCGCCGAAAAGGTTCGTCATCACTGCCCTATATCATTTCAGACAAATGGTTGTCTAATCTCCTTCTGAAAGCCTTCGGTGATGGAGCATCCACAACTTCTGAAGACAAGATATTCCATTGGTCGATTGCTTGGAAGATACATAGCTGGTACCAGAGATATATTAAGTTGTATAAAATACACAAGTGGTGTATCTTCTGCTATCTGCCATAGAAACCTGAGTTGTATTACCCTCATCTAAATGTCAGTTTGTGTCAAATAGACATTGCTTAAGTGTAACTCTTTTTGCTCATAACTCAAAAATAATAAATGGGGGGAAAGGGGACACAGTGGCTCGGTGGCTAAGATGCTGAGTTTGTCGATCAAAAGATCGGCAGTTCAGTGAATCCCTAGTGCCACGTAATATCCCAGCTTCTGCCAACCTAGTAGTTTGAAAGCACATAAAAAATGGAAGTAGAAAAATAGGGACTACTTTTGGTGGGATGGTAACAACGTTCTGTGCACCTTTGGCATTTAGTCATGCCGGCCACATGATCATGGAGACATCTATGGACAGTGCTGGCTCTTTGGTTTTGAGAGTTGGGAACGACTAGCACATATGTGCGAGGGGAACCTTTACCTTTTAGAGCTTGTTGTAAAATGCTTGTTTATACCCTGTTGAAATCTGTCTTCTAATATCAGTGGAGCTAAACTTATAGGAAAGTGTCAGCTTCAGCCAGTAGAGTAACATAACCTGCCATATTCTAGTGTTTACTCTCACACTTCCAACCCCCATGAATAGTAAAGCATTAGAAACACAGTCCTAGCTTTTTGTACTTGTGATGAAGTTTGGAAGTAACTCTTTAAATATTTTTTTTCTTGTTTCTAAAGAATTATTGTTCCAAAGATTATAGTCCATGGAATAACAAAAAAGAGATATTTTTAATTCATGCGTGCACTGAAACAGGTTTACTCAGGAACAGGGTGGATTTGATTTAAATCAAACTGATTTAAATCATGATTTAAATCACGATTTAAATCACTAGTCAGTAAGGCTTGATTTAAATCATAGTTTTCTACATAAAGACTAATTCTTGCTGGTATAACTTTAATATGCAAGTAGATGAAGATTTTTAGAATAACAATTTTTCATATTAGTTTTTTTATCCCCAGTTTAATAGGTTAATCATTCATATTTGGACAACTTTTCTGTTGTATTTAGGAAGGAGAAAAATAATCATTACCTTAATAATAACAATTTAAATAGATTTATTCAACTGAAACAATAACATTACAGCATATGTTATTTGCTTAAACAAACATCCATGTTTGTTAACTAATTTGGCTAAACTATATATATATATATAGTAGTCAGCCCAGCCTACACATGAAAAACTTAAATACTGTCCTCTGTAGCTCACTCATCATCTTCATCTTCTTCTTTGTTTATAATCTGGAAAAGAAAAACAAGCTTTCCTGCTTTATTGGGTCCCAAACGATTTCTCAATTTAGAATGAATGAGTCCAAAGGAAGAGAATATTCTTTCAACGCCTGCAGAAGCAGCTACTGCTGTTAAAAGTGAAATCATTACTTGAACAGTCTCTAAATCCAAGTGCTTAAGTGACTTCCACCAGTTCACTGGTGTGACTTTCTTTAAAATATCTTCAGCAAACATATATTTCTTGAATGGTTCCCCCTTAGCTTTGAAGTTTATTATAGTTGGCATTACAGATGGATGATTGCTAGATACCCATGTACCTAACTCCTCTTCCTCAGCACTTAAGTTTTGACCCTGATACTGGATATTGACAATATTTGCCAAAAAATGAGCTGGAGGCAGTACTTGTCCCATTCGTTTTTTTAATGCTTGTAATTTAATTCTGTCCATGTGTAGTTCTGTTTTTAAGTGTTCACTCAATTCCTTCCAAATTTCAACAGCATCAGCAATAAAACAGCTATTTTTTTGTATTTTGTTTAAAGCTTCAGAGATGGGTTTCAGGATGCTCAGCATATGTTAAACATTTCTCTTAAGCCCAATGTTGAGGATTTTGGCTGTGACAGTGTCATCTATTTTATCTCGATTTTCTTCACAAACTGTCATCAGAATAGGCCAGTTCTTGATATACTGCTCAAAACAGTCCATCACAGAGTTCCATCTAACATCTTGTGGGAGCGTTAGCTTGGTTCCACCCATCCTTTTCAGAGCTGCCGCAACAAAATGATTGTTACGGAAGTATTTAGCAATTTCAACAACATTAGTCTTTATTTCTGGAACACTTAAGTCTTTGGCTAAGAGGTGCAGCAAATGAGCACTGCAACCATATGTTATTAGCTTTGTATTCCCTTCCTGCTCTTCTAAATTTCTTCTCATCTTGGGTACATTTGCAGCATTGTCTGTGACCAAACTGCACACTAGACATTTGAATTTTTGTTCACATGTTATTATAGCTTTTACTGCCACTTCTTGTAAGTATTCTGCTGTATGTGCATTTCCTGACGTATCAATTGTTTGTGCAAGGAAGACTTTCCCTTCTTCTGTTGTTATACAAGCACATTCAATAGGATCATTGTGGACATTACTCCACCCATCAATACTTAGGTTAACAATTCTACCCTCCAGAAATGTTGCACATTGCTCCATTTCTCTGTCATACATTTTATCCAGCAGTTTCCCTGCAACATCTGCTCTGCTGGGTGGACTGCATCCTGGTCTCAGTGACTAAACCATATTAATGAAATGTGGGTTCTCAGTCAGACGGAAAGAAGAGTTTGTTGCATAAACAAACTGGGCAATTTTTTCATCAATTAATTCTTTTTCTAATCTGCTAGTTTTTATCACAAACTTATCTATGGTGATTTCAGGAGGGAAGGGTTTTTTCTTTCTTTTAGGTGATAGTGATATGTGGCTGTGGGTGTCTGATGATGATGATGCTAATGAAGCACTATCCTGGAGGGATAACTCTGAAACTGTAGAACAGGAGGATGGTGATCTTGAAGGTGGATAGTTTCCAGAATCCATGAATTCCCTAAACAAAAAAGTCAATGCTGTTATTTTATTGTTTATAGAATTTCTGCTTATTGTACACAGCAAAAGGAATATTTGCTTTTCTTCATAACTGTACCAAATGACAGTAACATGCAGTAACATGCAGAAATATAATTTTGCTCAAACATGACAGTTCAAGGCAGTCTTTAGAAATATGATTCAATAAAAATGTTTACCAACCTGAAGATCCTGCCTGTTCAAATGTTTCTTTGGTTATCTTCATCACAGCACTTCTCATGATGTTGCCTCATTCGGGCCACCAGGCCTTGCATTTCTTTGTTGCAGTGTTTGCAGTTTGCACGCATGCCTGCCTTACCGATAGGTAAAGGAACTTCATTAAAATATTGCCAAACTGGATCTCTTTTATGGCCTGCTGCCATTATAGGTTTTTTCCTCCAAGGAAAGAATGTGATAAACCTCAGATCATACACACAAAAAGATCCAAAGCTTGTCTGTCTGGCTGTGCAATATTGTGCTCAGAAAGTTTCACTTTCATTTTGTACTGCTTGTCTGCTTGCCCCTTCCTCCTCACACTTAGTTTCACTTTCTTCTTGTGCAGATCTATTCCACTCCAAACAATCAGAAAAATATTGTTTCTATTCTATTCACTGAACTTCTTGAAACTTAGCACTGAAGGGGTTGATTCTGTATTCATAGGTTTGTAGAACAATAGGATTAAGGTCTTTTTCTCAACTCTGTTCATGTTTATAACATATTTGCTGTGAAGAAGAGGCATGTGATCTCTACTGAGTCAAATTCAGTTTTGAGAACTGCAAAAGTAAACCAAGCATCTGTGATAATATCTTTTTTTTTTATTGCAAAAGTTTTACAATTACATTTTCACCCCGTTTCCCCCCCCCTTAACCCACCCAAACCTCCCAACCTCATCCTCCCTAACCCTCCCTAACCCTCCCCTCCCCCCGGACTTCCATACAATATACTCAGATCAAAAGAAAAACCCCCCTTTGTATAAAACTTGAACCCCACCCTCCTCCTTATAGTTTTTCATCTTCATTACATTAAAATATTTCTATCTTAATATAACATTTTCAAATAAAAGCTATTTGATACTTTCTGGTTTGATATTTGTTCTGAACATAATCTATCCACTTTTTCCATTCCCATTCATAAGTCTCTTGTGAACAATCTTTTAAATATGCCGAAATCTTCGCCATCTCTGCAAAACTGGCCATCTTCAAAGTCCATTCCTCGATCGTGGGCAAAGCTTCATTTTTCCAGTATTTACCTATCAATAATCTCACAGCTGTTATCATGTACAATATCATCTTTGTTTCACCCGAAGTAAAACCCTTAACTATACCCAATAAAAACAGTTGTGGAGAAAATTGAACTTTTTTCTTCAAAACATTCTGCATAACCCACCAAATTTTTATCCAAAAAGCCTTAACTTTCTTACAAGTCCACCAAACATGATAATATGTAGCATCTAAACAATCACATCTCCAACATTTTGGCTGAACATTAGGATACATACATGACAATTTTTTGGGGTCTAAATGCCATCTGTAAAACATTTTATAAAAATTTTCCCTCAAATTCTGCGACTGTGTAAATTTAACATTCTGAACCCAAATTTTTTCCCATGTTTCCAACATCACTGGTTCTTCAAAATTTTGTGCCCACTTAATCATACAATCTTTAACCAATTCAGTTTCTGAATCCCTTTCTAACAAAACATTATAAAGCCTTTTAATATGCATTGGACCTTTCTCTTTTATATGTCTAACCAGTTCTTCCTCATGCAACATAATACCAGTTTTTTGGTCCTCTTTCCATCTCAATTGTAGTTGATTATATTGTAACCAAGTTAAGTTAATCCCTTCGTCCAACAGTGTCTGTAATGTCTTCAACTGCCATCTGCCCGCATCTGTAAAAAGAACCTCTTTGTATAACCCCCCCCCCCGAGTGACATTATATTTGTATTCCACATAATATGACCAAGATCCAGCCATAGCGGTATTTTATAATCCCATTTGAATCGGTGCTTCTTCCAAACTCTCATCAAAGAGTCTCTAAGTATATGGCTTTTAAATACTTTATCCACTTTGTTGTTATAAAATAAGTAAGCATGCCATCCACATTCAAGATCAAAACTTTCTATATTCAGTATTCCAGTCTTTTTCCTTCCAAACCAATCACTTGCTAGAGTCAAAGCTGCTGCTTCATAATATAGCTGTAGGTTTGGAAGTTTAAGGCCTCCCCTTTCTGGAACATCTTGCATAATTTTCAATTTCACTCTCGGTTTTTTCTCGTTCCAGACAAACTTATTCACTTCAGTTTGCCACACTTTTAGTTGTTTATCACTTTTAAGCACCGGAATCATTTGAAACAAAAAAAGAAATCTTGGCAAAATGTTCATCTTAACTGCTGCTATTCTTCCAAGTAAAGACAGCTGCAGTCTTTTCCAAGTCTCCATATCTTTCTGCACCTCTCGCCACAATACCTCATAATTATTTTGAAACAATTTCATATTTGATTCTGCAACCTGAACTCCTAGATATTTTACCTTTGGTACAATCTCACAACCTGCCCTCCTTTCAAGCTCGTGTTTACGATCTTGTGTCATATTTTTGACTATCATCTTAGTTTTTTCTGGTTCAGTCTAAAACCTGAAACTTTACCATAGTCTTGTATAATGTCCTTCATCTGGATTATTGATTCCATTGGCTGTGTTAGGGTAACGACCAGATCATCTGCAAATGCCTTTATTCTGTAATCCTCTTGCCTTATCATTACACCTTTCGAGATATTAGAGTCCCGTATTGTGTTTAACAAGACTTCTAGTGTTAAAATAAACAACAGTGGGGACAACGGACATCCCTGTCTTGTTCCTTTTTCGATTTTAAACTCTGTTGTCAAACTTCCATTAATAATAATCTGTGCCTTTTGCTCTTGGTAAATTGCTGAAACCGCCTGTATAAATTGATCCCCAAAGTCCATCTTTTTTAAAGTCTTTAATAGAAAATTCCAATCCACTCTATCAAAGGCCTTTTCCGCATCCAAAAATACCAGCACTGCAGGTACCTGTTTATTCCTCTCAAGATATTCCAATAAGTCTATTACTTGCCTTACATTATCCTTCATGTATCTACCCTCGATAAATCCCGCTTGATCATCATGAATCACCTTTTGAATTACTGGCATCAACCTGTTGGCTAGTACTTTTGCATAAATTTTATAATCAGTATTCAGAAGAGATATTGGTCGATAATTCTCCGGTTTTTTAGGACCTACTTGCTCTTTTGGTATCAAAGAAATATAAGCTGTTGTCCATGATGGGGGTATTTTACCCCCTTGTTCAATATTACAAAATAGATCTCTGAGTTGTTGCACCATTTCTGCTTGCAAGGTTTTATAATCCACTGCAGTCAAACCATCCGTTCCAGGAGCTTTAGGTGTTTTTAATTGTTTAATTGCTACTATTATCTCCTCGACTGTTATAGGATAATTCATTCTTTCCTTTTGTTGATTAGTAATTTTTGTAACTCTTTTATTATCTAAGTATTTTTCTATAAGTCTATTCTGCATATCATCTTTAGCATATAGTTTAGTATAATAGTCTACAAAAGCTTCTTTAATTAATTTTTGTTGAAAAATTTCTTTTCCTCCAATATCAATACTATCAATAGTCTGTATACTCTGCTTCTTCCTTAATGTATAGGCCAACCATCTGCCCGGTTTATTGGCGTTACAAAATGTATTGTGCCTCGCATATTGTAGATTTGTTGCAACTTGTTCCGCCATAAACATTTGAAATTGATCTTTCAGAAGTTTTATAACCACATGTTCTTTCATCTGTTGGGTTTTTAATAAGTAGCTGTTCTTTATTCTTTATTTCTGCTTCCAGTTCAGATCTTTTCTTTTGTCGATTCAGTCTGTGTTTAGAATTCATATAAATGAGTACCCCTCTCATATAGACTTTGCTCTCATCCCACACAATTTCAACTGGGGTACCCTTATTCAAGTTCATTTCAAAAAATTCTTTCAACTGCTTCTTAAGTTCTGTTATATTTTTTTCATATCTAAACAAGTTTTCATTTAATCTCCATGATCGTCTCTCGATTTTACCCATCTCAATTTCTATCCATACTTGGCTATGGTCCGTCAAAGTTCTTGGAAAAATCTTTGTTCTTTTTGTCTTAACAAGTAGATCATTTGACAACAAAATAAAGTCAATCCTGGAGAAGGATCTATGTCTATCGGAAAAAAAAGTATAGTCCAATTCTTTTGGGTTGTGTATTCTCCAAATATCTTTTAATTCCAAATCTTCTTTCATATCAAAAAAAGTCTGTGGTAGTCTAATCCTAGATTTCGCCAAACTCTTTTTATCTAATTTAGAATCAATTACACCATTCCAGTCTCCCATAATTAAAATAGATCTATAGTCCCATTGCAGTATTTTAGTGTGTAGCATTTTATAGAAATGATCCTGTTGTTGGTTGGGAGCATAAATTCCAATCAAAAGAATTTGGCCATTTACTGTAAGCAATTCAATTGCTATAAACCTACCGTCTTTATCTGCTTCTATAATTTTAGCGGTCAATCTTTTGTTTACATAAATAACCACACCATTCTTTTTTTGCAAAGTTGAAGCTATGAAATGTGTTCCTAATTTAGAATTTATCAAGTATTTTTATCTTGAGTTCTAATATGAGTTTCTTGTAGACAAATTATATCATTATTAAATTGTCTCAAGTACGCAAATAACTTCTTCCTTTTCTGTAATGAATTCAACCCATTCACATTCCAAGATAAGCACTTAATTGTCATCTTTATCTTTTTGAAGCGACGAGCAGAATAGCCGAAGACCCTCCGAAATCTTCGGTTTTGCTCCCCCCATGGCTTCAGACTCTTGTGTAGTACTCTTAGCTCCCTTTTTGTATTGTCTTTCCTGTTGTTGCTTTTCTTTAAGTTGCTTAGATTTTGCACGAGTTATACGCTGGTCTTTGACTTCAACCATCCGAGCCGGGTCCAAAGTTGGAGAAGATTCTATCAGGTGCCCCTCAAGAAAGCCTCCTACAGCACCCTGCATTTCCTCTGGCTCCACCTGCTTAGACTGTTCTTGCAACTCTTGCTGGAGTTGCTTCTTATCACTCTCCTTAATCTCCAGCACTGTAGACGTACGTGGAGATGGTGTTCTTTCTTTAAGAATAGTAGAATAAAAATGCTCCGCCTTCTCAACAGTATTCAACCGATATCTTTCTCCATTATATTTCAAAATTATACCAGTTGGGGCATCCCACCGGAATGGTATCTCTTGTTTTTTCAGTTCATTTACTAGAAAGCCAAAATCTTTTCTAGTTTTCAGCATTTTAGGTGGCAGCTCTTTGTAAACTCCAATTTGAGCCCCCCACCCCACTTGCACAGAGGAGAGAAAAGATTTTTGCAGGATGTCATTTCTTATTGCTCTGTCTGTAAAATATATCACCACATCTCTAGGCAATTGTCTTTGTCTGGCCACCCAAGAGTTCACTCTGTAAATTTTGTCTATTTTATAAAAAACCACATCAGGATTAATTTTTAATAACACTGCCAAAGCCTCAGCACAAATCTGTCTCAAATCCTGTCTGTCATCTTCTCTAATTCCTCGGAGCCTTATAGCGAATTCCATGGCCCTGAATTGCATCATTACAATTTCATTTTCAACTCTCTGCATTTTATCATCAACATCAGAAATTTTATAATCATTGTCCTTAATCTTAACATTGACTTCTGATTTAAATTCTTCCACTTTGGAGTCCACTTTAATAATAAATTCTGCAAGGCCAGACGCCACATCCGATATTTTTTTAGTCACCTTGCCATAATCCTGTTTCACCATATCTTTGATTTCATTAATTTCCTGCATAATTTCCTGTTGAGATTTTTGAAGTTTGTCATCTATTTCCTGTTGAGATTTTTGAAATTTATCATCCAAAGCCTGAGAGATAAATTCTTTTAAATTTTCAAAATCAAAATCTTTTTTCTGAGTCTGTTGGGCAGAAGGAGGTTGTAATTCATGTTTGTGTGTGGGGGATCCCCCCCCCGCTGCCTTTCCTTCCTGCTTCTTTGAAGTCATCCTGCCATGTAAGTTAGTTTTTCTGAAAAGGGAAATCCTTTTTCCTTTTCCACCTCCACAAAGACTTCTCAAAAAGTCCCCCAGGTTTAATCAAATAGAAGCTAGACTGAAGCAGACTCAGATTTTAAAGAAAGAGTTTTTTCCTCTTCTCCTGTTCCTCTGTATTACAGGCACAGCAACTTTGTAACAGATCAAAGTAGCTTCACAGAATCACTTTCACTAGCTCGTTAACTCTGCTGCTGGGCACCATTTTTTTTCAAGTCAGTTTCACTCGATCGTATTTTCTCTTAAGTTAAAAAAGTCACCAAAGCATTAATACTTGCGATTTCCAAGTTTGGGGGTTCAAGTTGATATTTCCACTGTTTGTTAAGGTTGGTTTCATTCAGTTAAAACATTTGCAGCAGCCGGCTTGTTCTGCAGGAAGCAGAATCGTCCCACGCCGTCCGGAGTCTGGCAAGTTGAAGGGGAGCCGCGCCTGTTTCCTCCCCAGCAGCGATTCTCTGGGGGCTCACAGGGGCTCAACCAGTGCCTTGCCTTCTCTCCTCCTACAATCCTTCGGATTTTGGAGTTTTCAAGCCGCTCCACGATGTCGAAGCGGCTCTACAGACGGCGGGGCTGGCGGTCCTGAAGAAGAGACCGTCTTCGCCGGCGGCCAGCAAAGCAGAAGTCCCATCTGTGATAATATCTTGTAGGCAGAGAAACTGCCCAATAATCTTACAAAAACCTATGGAAGAGCATGACATTGTGAATGGATTAATGGAATGTATTTACCAAAAAAAATTAAACATATACAACCTTATTCTACATAATTAAAAAACTAATCTTTTTTTCATGATGGAATAACCATGATGGTAATATATTTTCCTCAAAAAGCATTTTATTTAAAAAAATCCGATTTAAATAAAAAAAAACTGATTTAAATAAAAAAAAATCTGATTTAAATAAAAAAAATCTGATTTTTTTTATTTATTTATTTTTTAAAAAAATAATTGATTTTTATCCACCCTGCTCAGGAAGACTTTGTTCAAAGAGGGAGGAAAGAGAAGGGAAAAAGCAAGGATCTTGGCTTGACTGAATGGGGATAGAGGGAAGGAAGGGAAGACTGGCATACATGACCCTTGTCTCAGTATCTCCCAGTAAGATATGTCTAACTATGCCTCCACTCTTCTTCTTTTTTTTTTATTGGGAATTGATTGTGGGAAAGGACCTGAAATAAAAAGGACCTGAAATTATTAACAAATAATATTATACCAATTTTGGTATAATGGAGAAAAAAATACCCTGTTCATTCAGGTTCAGAGGATATGGTGATTTCTGCTAGTGGCAGCCATTTGTAAAAAATATGGCATGTGTTTATTGTAAACTTTTTGACATGACTGTTTCTTAAAATATTTGCATTTAGTTTGCTCTTCTATACATGTTGTCTAGATGCCTCGTAAGGTGTAATATTAGTTTGAATAAATGAAGAAAATGTTAAATAGGATTAATTAAACCTCATCTTTTTATTTACCATTATTCCTCAGACATCTCAATATTGCTTAATAATTATATACTGCTGATTATTAATATATATATATGACTGAAAATATACAGGTAGTCTTCGGGATATGAATGTAATGGATACTGCCAATTACATTTGTAATCCAAGGATTCATAGGAGTGAATTGCATAACTTGACCGTGATTACTCCCTGGTTTTGTCCATGTATTTGCTAATCGAATGTGCGGCACAAGGTATCTGAGTGGGGAAGGCCATGGAGGGGGGCTATTGATAGAACAGGCCACCTGCTTAAGACCACCCAAGGCCTTCCCCTGACCCACTGAGATACCTCTTGCTCCCCACGATTGCTTCTCCCGCCATCCTGCCACGCTGGGCAGGCCTGTGAAGACTGACTTTTCGAAGGTCTGGTGAGCTGTTTCCTCTCCAGACTCTTTCCACTTTTGTAGAAAATGGATGCCTGAAGTCCTGCGAGATCAGGGCACTCAGAAGTTTCCAGTCTGTGCAAGAAAATTGTTTGCACGCTAATGAGAGGCTTGAAGCAATATGATTTCCCTGCCCATCAGTATGCAAATGCTTTTCTGTACTGAGATTGGAGGCTTTTGGAGGAGACTCACCGAGACTGCCCACTGTTCCAGAAGTGACAGGCAATCTCAGAGAGTCACAGAAGCGGAGCAGAGCACACTGGTCCTATTCTCACTCTGCTCTCACCACTGGCACAGAGGCTGGAAAGGAGACAGCTCGTTGGATATTCGAAAGGTAAGTGAGTCTCCGCAGGCGGGAGGAAGGGCAAATGTTGCGGTCGTTCATAAGAGTGAATAACTGCCGTGGTGCTGCAACATTTGCAACCTTGGGACTGTGCTGTAAGTACTTGGGGAGGGGTTATATCGCGACTTCGAATGGTCGCTAAGTGAACTGTTGTAACTGGGGCATTACCTGTAATTGTCCATAGGTGATCAGGTGACCCTGGGACACTGCAACCATCATAAATATGAGCCATTTGTCAAGCATTTGAATTTTGATCATGTGACCATAGGTTGCTGCTGGTCATAAGTGTAAAAAATGGTCCTAAGTCACTTTTTCGTGTCATTATAACTTTGAATGAACACTAAATGAATGGTTGCAAGTCGAGGACTACCTGTATAAACAGAGAGCAAGCCTCACTGTCTTCTAGTGCTGACAATGTTACCTAGTCAGGTAACAAAACATTTGCAAGCAAACAACCAAGCTTAAAAAGCTCCAAGTTTTCTACAATTCAATCTTGAGCTGAATATATCCTCTTCCTTTGAAGCGTAAAAATCACTTAATGAGGTTTTTTGATAAGTACCAAAATAGTTAATTATATCATAGACTTGTAAGTTTTGGAATATAAAGCCAGGTTGATGCAGTATTAAGACACCAGGCTGGAAACCAGGAAACTATGAGTTCTTGTCCCAATTTAGGCATGAAGCCAACTAGGTGACCTTGGGCCAGTCATGTTTTCTGAGCCCTATGAAGAAGGCAATGGCACACCATTTTTGAAATCTTGACAAGAAAACTGCAGGGACTATCTAAGCAGTAATCAGAACACGAATGATACACACACACACACACACAAATTTGGAATATGTTCTATGAATGTTCTATCATATGAGTGGTGGCGATGGCAGCAGCACTCCATCACAGCAGATTAAAACAGCAGCCCACCATGGGAGAAAGAGGTGGAAAAGGAATGGAGTTAAAGTGTAAGCAAAGTTAAGTAAAATTAAAGAAGGAAATGAAGAAGGAAGGAAAAAGAAGTGGGGCTGGAGAAACATTGCACAGCCGCATAGTACAGTTCTTCAGAAGAGGGGAAGGAGAATAAGTAGAAGTAAACTTAAAGAAAATTTAAAGAAGTAAAGGAAAGAGAAGAAAAAGAAGGAGGACAGGAGAAGGAAAATGAAGATGGGTATAAAGATGACAGTAAGTGCAATCAGTAGCATCAGTGTTGGACACAACCAGTGGCAGTAGTGGAAGCAGGCTCAGCCAGCAGTAGTGATGGCAGCAACAGCCAGCAGCGGTAGCAGCTGACTGGTAGCAGCAGTGGCAGTGGAGACAATGAAGCCCTTAGAGTAGAGAAGAAGGAGAAGAAAGAGGAGGAAAAGTAGAGTTAAAATAAAGTTTAAAAAGCAAAGGAAGAAGAAGGAATGGCATCAGGATGGCAGTGCAGCACTATGGCTGAGAATGGCAGCAACCTCATCGGCTAAAATAAATCAGTGAAACAATTGAGAGAAAAAAGGGAGGAGGAGGTTGGCAATGCAGGAAGGAAAATAGAAGGACAATTTATTATTATTTTTTTACACTGTTACATTAACTGCAATCTGCTTTTTTTTTTCTTTGCATTTTTTCTTTTTTTTCCTCTGTGGTTTACAGATTGTTTTATTTCAAGACTAGCCACAAGAGGGAGCAGAGGATTAATTTTTTAAAGTATTATTTCAGCATTAGTCTCAAGAGGGAGCAAAAGATCAATTTCCAAAAGATGGAAGGAATTAAAATATTGTTATAAATAAAACCCTGCATAAACCCAGTTTACAAATAAATAAATACATTTTAAATTACATTTCATTTTTTTAAACAAGTTATTTAATTTTTAGAATTATTAAAATCTTTAAAAGAAAAGACTCCAAAGACTAAAAAATAGATCAATTTATTGTCTTAAAATGTCTTAAAATAAAATCCTTCATAAACCATTAAAAAAAAAACTAAAATTTTATTTTTTAAAAAAAATCAAAATCTTTCATATTTAAAAAATCTTTTAAAAAAGAAGGCAACCAAAGAGCACTAAATTATACAAAATTAGACAATATTAGAAATACAACTAAAAACAAGATTCTGCTTTCAAACTGCTCAAAATAGTTGATAACTTACTATTTGTATATATCCTTTTACTATAACTATGGGCTGTCACACTTTTTTTCTTTGATTTCTTCTTAAACATTTTCTAAATGTTTTTAAGTTTTTAAAAGAAATACGGCATATAAAGGCCACTAAATTAGAATTAGAAATACTGCTGAAAACAAGAAAGTGCTCTGCAACTGCTCGAAGCAATTGAGAATTTACTATTTTTTACAGATCCAGGAAAATACAGACCAATCAGTCTGACAATATCTGGGACAATCCTGGAAAAGATAATCAAGCAGCAGATTTGCACCTAGAAATGAACAAATTGATTATTTAAAGCCAAAATGGGTTGGTTGAAAACAGATCCGCCAAGCAAACTTTATTGCCTTTGTTGACAAAGTGTTTAAAGCAGTGGATCAGGGAAATGCTGTAGGCATAATTTAGACTTCAGTAAGGTGTTTGAAAAAGTAGACCGCAACCTACTTCTTGGTAAGGAAGAATAATGTGGGAAAGATAGCATTACCACCAGATGGTTTCACAACTTGCTGACCAACTGTACTCAAGATGTAATCCTCAATGGAACTACATCTAAATAAAGCATGCAGTGTAGTACCTCCAGGCTCTGTCTTAGGCCAAGTACTCTTTGACATCTTCATAAATGATGGGAATGGAAGGAAGGGAATGGAAGGAAAACAGATCAGATTTCCTGGAACACCAAGCTGGGGGAATTGTTAAAGATAGATGGATGGATGGATGGATGGATGGATGGATGGATGGACGGACGGATGGATGGATAGGCAGGCAGGCAGGCACAGGCAGGCTCTTCCTATCTATCTTCAGCAGAGGGATAGTGTTAAGATCATGTGAAGATCATGTGAAGTATTAGTACCACTTAATACTGCACTGGTGAGACCACACTTGGTGTCCAGTTCTGGTCACCATGATAGAAAAAAGTTGTTGAAACTCTAGAAAGAGTACAGAGAACAGCAACAAAGATGATAAGAATCATTGTACAGGATAAACTATACAATGAATGGTTGTAGGAAGGAGGTATGTCTGGTCTAATGAAGAGAAGAACTGGGGTAATAGCTGGAAGTTCATTAACAAGTGATCCAACCTAGAACTAAGGAGAAATTTCCTGACAATGAGAACAATTAATCAGTGGAATGGTTTAGAATTATAATTCTTTATTGGCGAAATGTGATTGGACACACAAGGAATTTGTCTTTGGTGCATATGCTCTCAGTGTACGTAAAAAGAAAAGATACATTCATCAAGAATCATAAGATACAACATTTAATGATAGTCATAGGATACAAATAAGGAATCAAATTATACTAGGAAACAATCAATATAAATTGTAAGAACACAATCAACAAAATTACAGTCATACAGTCATAAGTGGGAGGAGATGGGTGATAGGAACAATGAGATGATTAACAGTAATGCGGACTTAGTGAATAGTTTGACAGTGTTGAGGGAGTTATTTGTTTAGCAGGGTATGGCGTTTGGGAAAATACTATTCTTGTGTCTAGTTGTTCTGGTGTGCAGTGCTCTATAGCATCGTTTTGAGGGTCGTTTACCTCTAGAAGTTGTGGGTGCTTCATTGCTGGAGTTTTTTCAGAAGAGATTGGACAACCATTTGTTCAGAATAAGAAAGGGTCTCTGCCTGAGTAGGGGGTTAGATTAGAAGATCTCCAAGGTCCTTTCCAACCCTGTTATCCTATATTCTATTTATATATGGAATATACATTATATATGAAACAATTCTGTAGGAGATAATGAAAAATATCTGTTTTATCTTCTGCCTATAGAGAGATGCCTGGAAGATCATGAACTGCTTGCTCAAGTTGAGTCTACCATGGGAAATGGAAGTAAATTTTTATTCAGGAAGAACTATGCAAAATATGAATTCTTTAAGAATCCTGTGGTAAGCATTCTATAATTATCCTTCATGTAGTCATAATTGTTGGGCTGAAAAGATTTGCTTTCCTTTTGTAAATTATGTAGTATCAACTATTATAAATATCATGGCACTAGTATGAAATAATTTTATTCTGCATAATTGGAACAATTCTCAGTAGAAAACAATATAACAATTGTTTTTTACTTTATGGAAATTATTTCCTATTTTTTGCAGTAACCTTTTGCTTTCAGCTGATACTTATTTATATGCCAGTCTTGCCAACAATTATCTATTTGGAGAAGAAATCATTACTATTTTGTGGAGCTGTATACTCTTAGATTATACATCTTGAGGTTCCTATTTGAGTTTACTTAACAATGGCTAGGAATACTTAAAGAACCTTAGCAATTAGAACATACAGCATGAGAAGCTATGCAAGAAACTTAGATATTTACACCAGAGATCTAAGAATGGACAGTATATTTTTTTTAAAAAAAGTATATGGTTGTTTACAGTGATTGATGTGTGTTAAAAGGTGCAGTAAAATTTCCCTTAATAAAATGAAAAGAAATAAAACTTCATCCTTAAAAAGCACCCAGTATTTTATTACTGTATTTCAAAAGTGGAAAGCAAATTGACTATATCTGTATCTTAATCATTCCATTTGCATATGGTTGTAGTATCTGTTGTAGGTCCTCTTGTGGTATTAAATGTGTATATCATGACTCAACCTATGCTATTGTTCTGATGTTGAGTTTCAAAACCATCTGTGTGGGAGATGGGTTACATAGGTACCCAAGATACGGCTTGTTCAACTAGAAGCTTTTTTTTTTTTTTTTTAGAAAGATCTGTGCAAATAGATCATGCTACTATGATTGAAAAGATATGTCCATTATTATTATTATTATTATTATTATTATTATTTATTTAATTTCTATACCGCCCTTCTCCAAATAGGACTCAGGGCGGTGCACAGCCAAGGTAAAAACAGAGCATACAAAATTTAAAAACAGTATTAAAATAATTACATATTTGGCCATAAATTAAAACAACCCAATTTAAAATCAATTTAAAATTTAAAATTTAAAATTTGGCTCAAGCCAGCCCAGCTAGTTGGAATAAATGGGTTTTCAGGGCCCGACGAAAAATCCGGAGGTCTGTTATTGTACGCAACTCTGGGGGAAGGTTGTTCCAGAGGGTGGGCGCCGTCACAGAGAAGGCTCTCCCCCTGGGGGTCGCCAGCCGACATTGTCTGGCGGACGGCACCCTGAGGAGGCCCACTCTGTGAGAGCGTACTGGCCGGTGGGAGGCTATTGGTGGCAGAAGGCGGTCTCGTAAGTACCCGGGCCCTAAGCCATGGAGCGCTTTAAAGGTGGTCACCAACACCTTGAAGCGCACCCGGAAGACCACCGGAAGCCAGTGCAGCTCGCGCAGGAGAGGTGTCACATGGGAGCGCCTCGTCGCCCCCATAATCCCCCGCGCGGCCGCGTTCTGGACCAGCTGGAGTCTCCGGGTGCACCCCAGGGGGAGCCCCATGTAGAGAGTGTTGCAGTAGTCCAGGCGGGAAGTGACTAGTGCCTGAGTGACTGTGCGTAAAGAGTCCCGATCTAGAAAGGGACGCAACTGGTGTATCAGGCGAACCTGATAAAAAGCCCCCCTGGCCACGGCCGTCAAATGATCTTCTAAAGACAGCCGTGCGTCCAGGAGGACGCCCAAGTTACGAGCCCTCTCCGTGCAGGTGAGTGATTCGCCCCCAATAGCCAGCGATGGCGTCAGCTGGCTATATCGGGACGCTGGAAGCCACAGCCACTCGGTCTTGGAGGGGTTGAGTCGGAGCCTGTTTCTCCCCATCCAGGCCCGCACGGCCTCCAGGCACTGGGACATCACTTCAAGGGCATCGTTGGGGTGGCCTGGGGTGGAGATGTACAGCTGGGTGTCATCAGCGTACTGATGGAACTCCACCCCGAAGCCACGGATGATCTCACCCAGCGGCTTTACATAAATGTTGAACAGCAGGGGCGAGAGGACCGACCCTTGTGGCACCCCACAAGCAAGGTGCCTCGGGGTTGACCGCTGCCCCCCCGTCAACACAGATTGCGACCGGTCAGAGAGGTAGGAGGAGAACCACCGCAAAACGGTGCCCCCCAACCCCGCCAACCGGCGCAACATGATACCATGGTCGATGGTATCAAAAGCCGCTGAGAGGTCTAACAGGACCAGGATAGAGGAGCAACCCCTATCCCGAGCCCTCCAGAGATCATCCACCAACGCGACCAATGCCGTTTCCGTGCTGTACCCAGGCCGGAAGCCGGACTGGAGCGGGTCTAGATAGACAGCTTCATCCAGGTACCGGGGAAGCTGTTGTGCTACCACACTCTCAACAACCTTCGCAACGAAGCGAAGGTTGGAGACTGGACGATAGTTAGCCAAAACAGCCGGATCCAGAGAGGGCTTCTTGAGGAGGGGCCTCACAACCGCTTCTTTCAAAGCAGCCGGCAGGACCCCCTCACTCAAAGAAGCGTTAATAATCTGGAGCCAGCCTCGTGTCACCTCCCGGGAAGCCAGCACCAACCAGGAGGGACACGGGTCCAATAAACATGTGGTCGCGTTCAGCCGTCCCAGGACCCTGTCCATGTCCTCGGGAGCCACAGGATCGAACTCCCCCCAGATAACACTCTCAAGACCTGCCTCAGTCATCCCGTCCGGACATACCCAGTCAGAGGCCAGCCCTTCCCGAATCTGAGCGATTTTGTCATACAGATACTGCACAAAGTCCTCAGCTCGGCCCTGTAAGGAGTCATCCCGTGCCTCCAGATGGAGGAGGGAGCGGGTCACCCTAAACAGGGCGGCCGGGCGATTATCTGATGACGCGATAAGAGTGGCAAAATAGCTAGATTTCGCCGCTTTTATCGCCACTAGGTAGGTCTTAATATGAGACCTCACCAGTGTTCGGTCGGATTCGGAGCGGCTGGTCCTCCAACTACTCTCCAGGCATCTTTTCCGGCACTTCATCTCCCTGAGCTCCTCGGAGAACCAAGGAGCCAGGTGAGTTCGGTGCCGGGTCAGAGGCCGCAAAGGCACGACACAGTCCAAGGCCCCGGCAGCCGCACTATCCCAGGCGGCCACCAGGTCCTCAGCCGAGTCATGAGCCAGAGTCTCAGGAAATGGCCCAAGCTCCATCTGGAACCTATCAGGGTCCATCAGGCGCCTGGGGCGGAACCACCTGGTCGGTCCCGCCTCCCTGCAGCGGGGTGCAGCGGTTAGAAAGTCCAGTCGAAGGAGCGAGTGGTCAGACCATGACAAGGGTTCGATGACTATATCCCCTGTATCAAGGCCACTCAACCACTGACCAGAGACAAAAACTAGGTCCAGAGTGTGTCCACCCATGTGAGTGGGGTCATGAATTAACTGAGTAAGGTCCATGGCCGTCATGGAAGCCATGAACTCTCGAGCCACCTCAGACGTTTCGCCGACAGATGGCAGGTTGAAATCCTCCATGACTAGAAGTCTGGGGGTACCAACCGCCACCTCAGTTATGACGTTGAGCAGCTCGAGCAGGGCTGTTGCCACGCGGCAGGGAGCCAGGTACGTGATCAACAAGCCCATCTGTACTCCACGACCCCACTTCACAAAAAGGGACTCACATCCGGCTATCTGTGGAACAGTGGTCTCCCTCGGTTCAAGACTTTCCTTTATAATAACCGCCACCCCCCCCCACCCCTGCCCTGAGCTCTCGGCTGATGGAATGCTCGGAAACCTGGTGGGCACATATCCACGAGGGGAACCCCTCCCTCGTGACCCAACCAGGTCTCCGTAATACCCGCCAGGTCCGCTCCCCCCTCCTGAATAAGATCGCAAATGAGGGGGGCTTTATTTACCACGGACCTGGCATTGCACAACAGCAGCCGAAGGCTCGGGCCCTGAGAGTCTGAACAGCCTGGGTTACGAGAAGGGCATATTATCTGCTTTGAGGGCTTATTAGAACACAATGGCAAAATATATATCAAATAATAAAAACAACTCAGCAAAAGTGTATTCAGATTTTTAATACATAGAATTATGTGTTAAATTAGTTAGATGTATGTTAACAGCAATTTATTACCAACATATATTTCTGTTTCTCTCCACTCCAGAATTTTTTTCCAGAACAGATGATTGCTTGGTGTCAACAATCAAATGGTTGTATTCCACAATCACAACTTTTACAGGTAAGCCTTTAAGGGAATGCAGTTGCCTTCCAAGTTGAGCAAAGGAGATAATAAATACATTAATAAGTACATGACAGAATAGATTGGACAAAAGAAGGAATACGTTAAGAATAGAAAAGCACTGAACTAGCATAGTGTTGAGTTTAAATTATTATAGTTCAACCTTTGAAATATCTTTTTGAATTTTGATTTAAAATACTTTGTGGCTTTTCACACATACAATGTGTGGCCAAATATTATTTTCCTTACACAAGATACAAGGAAAAACAGACTTTAATTTGATTCTTGTAAACACTTGCAAAAGCCAGTAAAAATAGTAATTGTTAACTATGGCTAAGTGGAATTGACAGATCGCTTGACAGTCAGAATGAAAAATAAACTGAAAAAGAAGATGAATTAGTGACCCTTTCCCCTCCCCCTCCCCCAACAAAAGTATCTTATATGCAGTGTGGTCATATTACTGCATTCTGATCAGTTTTTGCTCTCTATTTTTTTTTCTTTCAAACAATTCTATGTCAAGTGCTACAATTCAGATATATTTATTTATTTTCTGAGTTCAGGAGGAACCCTCCCCCCACCCCCAGTTTTTGGTGTTCTGGTGAAGGAAGGATTTGCCACCGGTAATATTTCCAGTTTACCCGGGGTATGGCTGACTACTGAAGGTTTCGTTTTAACTGTAGTCTTCGAGGGGTAGTCTTCAAGACTACTAGGTAGACTACAAGACTACTAGTCTTGTAGTCTTCCTTCCATGTAGCCAGTTCAGATCACATGACACTATATACTGTAGCTGTTAACTAGTTAGTGTTATACACCTGCATTTGTACCAGCTATAAATTCTTTAAGAGCAGCCTTGCCTAAAACAAATTGCATTAATCTAGCTGTGAAGTAATATGTACAGGAGTAACAGTTGGCTAGAAACGGAGGCAATTTGGTACACCAGTGAATCAGGGTGAAACCTTTCCTGACGACAAACCTTTTTCTTCAGAAACAGTGCCATCTCTTTCAAAGTAAAGTTGTTAAAGCAGGACATATCCATTGGAAAAAAGAGTAAAAGGAAAATTTTGTTGAAAATTGCCTTTAATTGTGAGATGTTACTCTTTCCTCTAACCCAAAGGCTGAATTGGTGCCTAAGACAGAATTAGAACTCACAGTTTCCCAATTAAGCCTCATGCCTTAAACATCATATCAAACTGGCTCTCTCTAGCTTGTGTGTATGTGTGTGTGAGAGAGAGAGGGGTGGGTTTCACTTACCTTTGCTACTGGTTCGCTCGTGTGCTTGCACTTTATTCGCTCACACGCTCACCACATCTGCACATGCGCAGACCATATTTGATGATGTCCGTGCAGGTGGGCGGAGCCTTCCGCTGCCACTACCAGTACGCCCAAACCAGGGCAAACCAGTGGCAACCCACCACGTGTGTGTGTATGTGTGTAGGTTTTTTGCCCAGGTCTGTCGGTAGTGATTTGCCATTGCCTCCTTATGTTGAGAAAAGTAACTGACCCAAGGTCACCCAGCTGGCTTTATGCCCTAAGTGGGATTATTTTTTTATTTTATTTTTATTTATTTGATTTATATATCGCCGTACTCCCGAAGGACTCAGGGCGCTGAACAGCCAAACAGTAAAAATACATAGATACAAAATTTAAAAACAAAGTAAAATTGAATTAAACAATTTGGCCCAGACAAATTAAAACACCCCAATCATTTAAAAATCGATTAAAATTTGCATAATTAAAAAGAGGGAAAAGATTAGGCCAGGCCAGGATTAGAACGCATGATCTTTCAGTTTCTAATCAGATGCCTTATCACTACATCAAACTGTTTCTCAGTAACCCTGTGCAATTGTTAATATGAGTGTTCAAAGTCTCATATACAAAGTTAAGCTTTTTCAAGTTGGGCTAGAACTCTCAAAATTTCAGGACAGTTTGATTTGTATACTAGATGTTTTGGAGATTAAATGTTAGTAATACTTGTAGATATCAGGCTGGGAAAGCTAATGATGTATCCCTTGTCAACATGTTTGCTGCTTTGTTTTTAAAACAAAATGAGGAGGGAGTGTGATCAACATAGATTATATACAGTAGATTTGTTCATTGTAGAATAACAACTTGCTACTATTGTCTTCGTTCTAGGGGGTTATGTCATTGGCCATCTCTGGAATGGTACTATACCCCTATACTTACAACCAAAGTAGCTTCTGATTATAATATGGTGATTTTATTATCAGTAGATTTTAGAATTATTTATTATATGATAATATTTTCCTAGGGAAATAAATTGGAAAATCTCTTCTCTGTTGAAGTGTCTGGCTGTCATGTTAAGGTGCCACAATTTTAAAAAAAAAATCAGCGTGAATATTTGTTCTCGTACAATAACCGGTTAGAAATAGCTCTTGCATGTACCTATTTCTTTGTAATTGTAGAATTCAACATTTCCATTTATTTTCAACAGAAATTTTTAAATTCAAATAGTTGTCCAGAAATTCAGGGGTTTTTACATGTGAAAGAATTGGGAAGAAAATCATGGAAGAAGCTGTATGGTTGTCTGAGGAAATCTGGACTTTATTGCTCTACAAAAGGGTCTTCAAAGGTACTTTTTAGTTAGACTAGTTTAATAAAGATAACCAATAGACTTTGAAGGCACTAATATCATTGTCAGTAATACGTTGGAATGTAAATTTCAATTATTCTGTGCTCTGGATTTCATTGTAAGCTTAGTTTTGGTGCAGAATTTAATGCCAGTAAAGGAGTTCTTCAGGTTTTAGATTAGATCCTTCTAACAAGTTGTGATGTTTATAATTATAGTTTTGCATGTATCATCATTGAGTTATAATTTCATATGAAAAACCCTGTGGGTGATCATCTGTATTGCTTTCCTCTTTGCACAAGAAAGTAGCAGTGTCTCTTTTCTGAGCATTGTCAGTTGCAAATTTTAAAAATAATATTCACAAAATGAATGTCCAGATGACCAATTCCAAATATTTAAAAGCTTCATGTATTCTATGATTCCAATCAGATAGTATATGTTGTTTTAGATGCCAAGCAATATGCAGCATATTTGTCTTTCCTGTTGTGTAGTCAAAAACATTTCACTGCTCAGTAGGAGGTGAGAATTGAACGGATCTCCCCAGACTCCCCAGTGTAACTGAAACAAACACCACCATGTTGTGATATAGTGGCACAAGAGATATTTATTTATTAGTTTGGATAAGTAAAATCTAAATTTGTCTGACTATCTTAATATAATGATAAAATAGAAGAAACATTAACAGCATTATTGTTTAATCCTTGGCCATTAGAGTTAGACAAGTTAAACACCCCAAATATATCATTAAAGATATATTGACATAAAACTGCTGAATTAAAAATAGATGATGCTGACCATTCTTAATGGTTTTTTCCATAATTTATCCCTGGGAATGAGTTTAAAGTTCTACATTGAAATCTCCAAGGATACATTTACTGTATCTTGTGTAAGATTATTCACTTATTCTTCCTGGTACTCCATTGAGATTATTTCCTATTTAATCCAAATTTGTCGGTTTCTGGAATAAGTATCTTGCCAGGCAATGGCTAGCTTACTTATAAATAGAGACCAAAAGCTGGAGCCAGTTTTAATCCTATATATGATATGATTCTGCCTTTGTGGATCAATAAAGCTGCTCAAATGAATACTGATCTTCAATACATCTTTTAAACAATTCAGTCAATAAATGGTCCCTTCTCTAGGTTTGTTTTTTTTTGGCTTCCCTACTGTGTAAACAAATTTGCTATGTTAGAAAGATTAAAAGTTAAAGTTAAAGTAGATTAAACTTCAACATTACCTAAGTTGTTTCCTGGAGTTGTGGGTGCTTCATCATTGGAAGTCTTCAAGAAAAGATTGAACAGGCATTTGTCAGGATGGATTAAGAATTAGAGAACTAAAAGTCCTCTACGGTCCTTTTCAATCATATGATTCAATGGTAGGTTCCACTTACCTATGCTACTGGTTCGCAACGGGAGCTTGTGAGTGTGTGTGCTTGCTTCACTCATGTGCAGCGCTTCTGCGCATGCGCAGAGTGTCCATGATGATGTTCAGGTGGGTGAGCCGAGCCTCCAACCACCATTACTACACCATTACTACCGGTTCGCAAACCAGTAGCAACCCACCACTGATATAATTCTATGATTCAAAATAGGCTTAGAAGTTATTTAAAGAAATAGGTTTATCAGAGCAAAACAGCATGGAAATATAAAGTATCTGCAGAAATATGACCATAAGAAGATCTGAAATATAATTAAACTGATCTTGCCATTTTCTTTTCATAAAAGATAAGCATTTTGTAATGAAGCTTACCTTTCTCCCATTTGCTATCACTTTGAAGTCACCCCTGAAACCTCAAACTTGTAGAGGAGCAGGACTTCACTGAATGATCTAAAAAGTTAATCAGAAAAAAGTGTACCCAAATATAAATTGAGATTGTGAGGGATTAGTCAATTTTTAAAAGCATTTGATAAGAATGTTAACATTTGATAGAGAAGAAATGCTATGTCTTTAAGCACATACTAGGATTTTGAATATATGGAAGATAGTATTACTGACTAAGTTTATTGCTGCTAGATGTAACAACTAAGAAATTTTTAGTGTGATTTTATTACCCTTTAGTGGTTCTTCTTTTTATTTTCAGATAATATAAAATAATGATTTAATACTTTTTTAAATTAATTTTTAATAATTTTTTGAATTTAACTATTTCCCCAGGAACCAAGACACCTGCAATTGCTAGCTGATCTTGAAGACAGCAATATCTTTTCATTAATAGCATGCAAAAAAATGTACAGTGCACCAACTGACTACGGCTTTTGTATAAAGGTAATGGCTTTAAATCTTACAAGATTTGTAGTTCATGATATTAAATTTTACAGATTTTTATATGACTTTTGAAATAATTGTGATTTTAATTTTATGCTAAATTTTATCCTAGATAGAGAAAAATAATTCAAAATTGACTCTTGTCAAATGGCGTGGCAGGCAGTTATTAGCTACCAAATTGATATAATATTAATGGAGGGTATGGAGGTCCCCATTTCAGACTTTTCCCAAAACAGTAAATTCATTAAATGCCTTTACACTATCTGTTGTACTTTCAGACTTTGCCTGGATTTTTTCAAAAAGGAGACAATTCAGACATTTCTCAGTTTATACGAGCATTCTGAAATGTTCTACAATATAACAAATGCTTAGGATTTGAATATTACACCTAAACTGTAAATTAATTTCATAGATGAAAGACAGAATTAATATTTTGTTCTTTATTCTGTAGCCCAACAGAGTAAGGAATGAAGCTAAAGAATTAAGATTTCTGTGTGCTGAGGATGAACAAAGCAGAACATGTTGGATGACTGCCTTTAGACTACTCAAGGTACTGGATAACTATGGGGCTAGTTCATATTTATGGTAGTCTATGTGTGAATTGAGATCCTGCATTCATCTTTCATATGGACTCAAGCACAGTTAAGATTTTTCTAAGAAACCATTTTATTTAGATTTAATAAATTATTATCTTTGCAATAGAGGGCAGGCAGATAGGAAAAATCCAGGGCTGGATCAAGTGAAGTTCACTTATTCTAAAATAAGGATGATAGAAGTGAAACTGGTATAAATAATTGTTACAAAGCAACCCGAACAAAAATGAACATTTCAGGATGTGTGCAGCAGTCTGTCCAAAGCTATGTCATTGAAGAGCCATTCTCGCTGTAGATCAAGCAGGGGGAGTTGGTACAGTCAGTTTAGGAAATGCCAGATGCTTCAGTATAGAATGGCTTCAAAAGGTTAGTTGGGGTTCTAAAGATCTAGAGATAGTTCAGAGCAGCTGCTCTACTATAAATATCCCCATTTTGGTCAAAATATTTTTGAAAGTAATGGCCAGCAAGTTTTGTGCATTGAAGTATATGAATTCTCCAGAACTGTTCCAGTCAAATTTCAGGCTGAATTTGTTTTTTTTTTAATTTGATTTATATGCCGCCCTTCTCCGGAGTCTCAGGGCGGCTTACAGTGCGTTAAGCAATAGCCTTCATACTTTTGTATATTTATAAAAAGTCAGCTTATTGCCCAAACATACTGGGTCCTCAATTTACCTACCTTAGAAAGGATGGAAAGCTGAGTCAACCTTGAGCTTGGGGAGATTCGAACTAGCAGTAATTGCAGGCAGCTGGTGTTAATCACAATGCTATCAGTCTGCTGAGCCACCAGGCCAATTGTCCTTGTCACCAGGACAAAAATTGTCCTTGTCACTTGACAAATGATCTGTGCAGGGGAAAAAGAAATATTTAAATAATACCTCAGAAGGCCTAACGGGAAAAGAAAAATACTTCCTCAAAATGTCTGTGGATATTCTTAGTCATCCAGGTCATAGTTGTCTCAAAATGTGCTTTTTCAAAAAAAGCAATTGGACTGTATTTTCCATGACAAAGAAGAAGAAAATGTTTTTCTTCTCATCCTAGAAGCTTCATCAATTGTGATGATGGAATCCATCCCCCACCTTCACAACCGATGAAGCTTCTTGGATGAAAAGCAACATGTTTGAGACCTGCCTCAAAAGTGAAATGTGAGGTGCCATCTACCTTGTCTCATTCACTGTGATCCTTGGCACCCTAATTTTTCCCTCCCTATCATAAGTCTGCCCTTGGTGATTAAAAATAGCTAACTTTGTTTTTGATTATGCTGTGATGATACTAGATAGAATAAAGAAGAATTATTTTTCAAAGCCTCAAACAATTTGGTTAAAAATAGACAGTAAAAATAAAAGTAGGCCCTTTGTCCCTTTGACTATAGATTCTTTATATAATTCTTTAAAAACAATGGTCCTTATATATCAATAACTTAGAAGGTTCTTTTTGCCAGATATCAAAAGCTAGTCAAATAATATTTAGGCTAGTCAAATCATGTTTAGAATCAGGCACCTGGAGGATAAAAGAAAGATATATTTCTGAATACTTTTATGTAATACTTCAAAAGATAGAGATTCTCACCTAGGAAACAGTGTAGGAAATACACTGCTCAAAAAAAATAAAGGGAACACTTAAACAACACAATGTAACTCCAAGTCAATCACGCTTCTGTGAAATCAAACTGTCCACTTAGGTAGCAACACTGATTGACAATCAATTTCACATGCTGTTGTGCAAATGGAATAGACAACAGGTTGAAAGCATAGGCAGTTAGCAAGACATCTCCAATAAAGAGGTGGTTCTACAGGTGGTGACCACAGACCACTTCTCAGTTCCTATGCTTTCTGGCTGATGGTTTGGTCACTTTTGAATGCTGGCGGTGCTGTCACTCTAGTGGTAGCATGAAACGGAGTCTACAACCCACACAAGTGGCTCAGGTAGTGCAGCTCATCCAGGATGGCACATCAATGCGAGCTGTGGCAAGAAGGTTTGCTGTGTCTATCACTATGTGTATCGTAGTATCCAGAGCATGGAGGCGCTACCAGGAGACAGGCCAGTACATTAGGAGATGTGGAGGAGGCCGTAGGAGGGCAACAACCCAGCATCAGGACCGCTACCTCTGCCTTTGTATAAGGAGGGACAGGAAGAGCACTGCCAGAGCCCTGCAAAATGACCTCCAGCGGGCCACAAATGTGCATGTGGCTGCTCAAACAGTCAGAAACAGACTCCATGAGGGTGGTATGAGGGCCCGATGTCCACAGGTGGGGGTTGTGCTTACAGCCCAACACCATGCAGGACGTTTGGCATTTGCCAGAGAACACCAAGATTGGCAACTTTGTCACTGGCGCCCTATGGTCTTCACAGATGAAAGCAGGTTCACACTGAGCACATGTGACAGACGTGACAGGGTCTGGAGCGCCGTGGAGAACATTCTGCTGCCTGCAACATCCTCCAACATGATCGGTTTGGCAGTGGGCCAGTAATGGTGTGGGGTGGCATTTCTTTGGAGGGGCCACACAGCCCTCCATGTGTTCGCCAGAGGTAGCCTGACTGCCATTAGATACCGAGATGAGATCCTCAGACCCCTTGTGAGATCATATGCTGATGCGGTTGGCCCTGGATTCCTCCTAATGCACGACAATGCTAGATCTCATGTGGCTGGAGTGTGTCAGCAGTTCCTATAAGATGAAGGCATTGATGCTATGGACTGGCCCACCCGTTCCTCAGACCTGAATCCAATTGACACATCTGGGACATCATGTCTTGCTCCATCCACCAACGTCACATTGCACCACAGACTGTCCAGGAGTTGGGGGATGCTTTAGTCCAGGTGTGGGAGGATATGCCTCAGGAGACCATTTGCCATCTCATCAGGAGCATGCCCAGGCATTGTAGCGAGGTCATACAGGCACGTGGAGGCCACACACACTACTGAGCCTCATTTTGACTTGTTTTACGGATATTACATCAAAGTTGGATCAGCCTGTAGTGTTCTTTTCCACTTTAATTTTGAGTATAACTCCAAATCCAGACCTCCACGGGTTGATAAATTTGATTTCCATTGATAATTGTTGTGTGATTTTTTTAAAAAAAATAGTCTTTATTTACATTTTCCATTAAAAACAAAGAAATAACAATACACCATATAAATAACATACAACACAAAAAACATTACAAATAACACACAAGTGGTAGGTACAGATAGTACCTTCATATCTAAGTATTCAATAAGATATTACATTCCAGGGGAGATAGAACAACTCATATCTCTTTATATATCAATTAGGTCTGACCGACCTCACTTAATATAGTTTCCTCCTTAACAATCCTTCCTCATTTAATTTGGGTTATGATATTCTCTTCTCTAGCCAAAAGTATAGTTTCTCCCAGGATAAACATGTTTGTGTTTGGTCCTTATGTTTTAGTTTTTTGGTTAATTTGTCAGCTTCTGCACAATCCTGAATCTTTTTTATGATTGCTTCCTCTGATGGAATATTCTGGTTTTTCCAAAATTGAGCGTATATCAATCTTGCCGCTGTAATAATGTGAAGAGCTAAATACCATGAATTCTTCTTAATCTTATCTGGTTTGGAGCCAAGCAAGCATGTCTCTGGTGACAATTCAATTTTTTGTTCTAAAATCTCATTCAGCCATTTTTTAATTTTCCCCCAAATTTTTTTTGCTTCCTGGCATGTCCACCATTGATGATAGTAAGTGCCTTTTTCTTGCCCACATTTCCAACAAACAGCCGATTGTCCAGCAAATATTTTAGCCAGTCTATCAGGGGAGAGATGCCACCTATATATCATCTTATAAATGTTTCTTTGTAGGTCGTGGAGACTACTGATTTCATATTTTCCCACCATATCCCTTGCCATTTGTCTAAGTGAATTGGGTACCCAAAATTTTCCCCCCAGGCAATCATTGTGTCTTTGATTATCTCATCACCTATCTCTAATTTCATTAGTAATTTATAACGTTTTGAAATCATGCCTTTTTCTTGGCCCATCAAGATTTTATCTAATTTTTGTAAATCCACGTGTATGCCTTTTCCATCTCTATCTTTTATAAATTTGGATTGGATCTGCAAATAGGTCCACCAATCTATTTGTATTTCTAATGAGTTCAATTCCTGTTTAGATTTTAGTTTTCCCTGTACATTCAATAAATCTTTGTATGTTAATTTCTTTGTTGGGTTATAAAGTTTAGGATATGTCAATGCTTCCACAGGTAATATCCAGCATGGTGTTTTAATATAATATTTTTTACTGATCTTTTCCCAATTTCGAATTAGAATGTTCCTTATGTAATGTCTAGTAAACCATTTACTTTGTGGAGAGCCATTTCGCCAGAGTGCCATATGCCAGCCCTGTTGTAGGTCGTAACCTTCTAGTTTAAGAAGACGGTTATTACCCAGGGTAATCCATTCTTTTACCCACGTTAATAACGCTGCTGAATAATAGTTCTCCCAGCATGGTAGTCTTAGGCCTCTTTCTCTTATCTCCTGCATCATCTTTTTCTTAATCCTTGGTTTTTTCCCCTGCCAGATAAATTTAGTTATTATTTGATTTAGTTCCCTGAAACTTTTTTTGGATAAATTCGCTGGGGCAGTTTGAAATAGAAAATTAAATTTTGGTAAAATGTAAGACTTAACTGTTGTTACTCGTCCTAGAAGTGAGAGTTACCGTATTTTCCGGTGTATAAGACGACTTTTTAACACATGAAAATCTTCTCAAAAGTCGGGGGTCGTCTTATACGCCGGGTGTCATTCTCTTGTAACCAGGCAGACCAGCCCAAAAGACTCTAACGAGCCTTAAATGGCTCTGGCGATCCAAGCTCTGACGATCCCAGCTTTGCCTGCTAATCAGGCAACTCAGCTGGGATGCCAGAGCCATGTTAAAGGAAAAAACTTTTTTTCTTTTACGTGGCTCTGCAAGCTCTGACGATCCCAGCTGAGTTCCCTGCCGATCAGGCAATGCAGCTGGGATCGCCAGAGCCATCGATCCAAGCTCTGACGATCCCAGCTGCGTTGCCTGCTAATCAGGCAACGCAGCTGGGATCGCCAGAGCCCAGAGCCCTGTAAAAAGAAAAAATTTTCCCCCTCCAGCTTGCTTACCTTAGCTGGTAATCGCAACGCTTGCCTTGCTTCGCTTGCCTGAATCCATTCCATCAGCAAGCCACTCCCTGCCTGCAATCATGCAGGCAGGAGTTGTGGACTTCAACTCCCAGAATTCCTCAGCCAGCTTTGTTTTGCTGGCTGAGGAATTCTGGGAGTTGAAGTCTACAAGTCTTAAAGTTGCCAAGGTTGGAGATTCCTGTTCTATTGGGTAAGTTTTTTTCCCCTTTGGGAGCTTTAAAAAAATAGTTAATTGGGGGTTTTTTTAGTTGTTCTTTTTTAGACCTAGCCATTTAAAGTTTAGGAAGTTTTAAATTTAGTTTTCATATAAAAATAAAAATAAAATAATATTAGTGCAGCTTTCTGAGATTTAGTGTGTTTCTGTAGTGTTTCACTCTAACTACACAAACACACAAAATCTCACAAAGCTGTATGTGGAATTTTGTGTGTGTAAAGTGTGAAAGTTGATTTTTTTGGGCTTTTTGTGGCTGTGTGAGGTTTCTGCTTCTTGCAGGGGCCATTTTGGGTCTAGCACAGCTGCTTTTACATTGTGTTGAGCCAGTTGATGTTTTTTAATTTTTATTTGGTGTGCATTGGAAGAGGGGCAGTCTTATATGGCGAGTATAGCCCAAACCCTATATTTTAACAGGAAAAGTCGGGGGTCGTCTTATACGCCCAGTCGTCTTACACGCCGGAAAATACGGTATATTTTACCCCATTTATCTAAGTCTTTCTTTGTCTGAGATAGTAATTTATTGTAGTTCTCCTCTTGTATACTCGAACATCTACCAGATAACCAAATTTCCAAGTATTTAATTTTATTAACTATTTTCAACCCGGTCACTTCCTGTAATTCTTTTTTATCTTCCTCTAAAATATTCTTTGTTAATAAGTTTGTTTTCTTTTTATTAATCAATAATCCTGCTACTGCCCCGAATTCCTCAATCATCTCTAATAGGTGTGTGCAGGATTTTATCGGCTCTTCCATAATGAAAACCATATCATCAGCAAACGCCTGAGTCTTATATACTTGTTGCCCTATTCTAAGTCCTTTTATTTTTCCCTCATTCCTTATTTTTCGTAATAAAGTTTCTAATGTTAAAATAAAAAGTAAGGGGGAGATTGGGCAACCTTGTCTTGTGCCTTTATTAATAGAAAATTCTTCTGTTAAGTCCCCATTTATCAGTAATCTGGCCATTTGTTTAGAATAAATAGCTTTAATTGCATTTATAAATCTCTGTCCGAAACCCATATATTCTAGCTGCACTAATATAAACTCCCAATTGACCCTGTCAAAAGCCTTCTGGGCATCTATAAACACTAGTGCAGCTTGTTTGCCTGGATGCTGTTCATAGTATTCCAAAACGTTTAACATAATTCTCAAGTTATCTCGCATTTGACGTGATGGTAAAAACCCATTCTGGTCGGCGTATATGAATTCATTCAGGAAGCCAAAATTTGGCAAAATTGTTGTGAAAATTTTATAATCGGAATTCAGAAGAGATATTGGTCTGTAATTTTTTTATGTCTGTCGATGGGGTGGGGGGGTCTTCTTTTGGAATTAAGCTAATATTGGCCTCTCTCCATGAATGGGGAATTTCTGCTTTTTTCCAAAACATCATTGAATAGATCTTTCGTATGTTCTCCCATTACCTCAAACATTGTTTTATATAACTCCGCCGGAAGTCCATCTGTGCCAGGTGTTTTTAAATTCCCTTGTTTCTTCACTGCTCTCTCAATCTCCGTTAAGGTAATTTCCTCTTCTAATATTTCTTTCGTTAAATTAGGTATTTTGGGTAAATCCGAATTCTCTATATATTTTTTTATCACACCTGCAAAAGTCTCTTCTTCTTTATATAATTCTTTATAAAAGTCCACTGTAATTTTTTCCTTTCCTCCTTTATCTCTTATTAAATTTCCCTCCTTATCTTCTAACTGATCAATTCGTCTATTTTGTTTCTCTTTTTTAAGTCTATATGTTAGCCATCTTCCTAATTTATTAGCTGATTCGAAGTGTTTTTGCTTTGCTACTTTTATCTTATCTTTCAATTTATCCAGCTGTAGAATATTAAGCCGGTGTTTTAGCAATATTGTCTGTTCTTTCGCTTCCATGGATAGTGGGTTATCTTGTAGCTGTTTCTCAGCTTTCGTTAGTTTATTTAATATTTCACTCCTTTCTTGCTCTTCTTTTTTATGTTTGATGGCCATATGTTTTATAATAAGACCTCTTATGAAAGCCTTAGCAGTATCCCAAATTATTTGTAATGGCATTCCTGGTGTCTTATTTTCTTGAAAAAAGAGGGTTATTTCTGTCTTCAGTTTTTGTGTAAATTCATTTTCATTTAATATCTCTGTTCTCATCATCCATCTCCTTCTATTTTTCCCCTCTTCCTTTAATACTGCCAAAACTGGATTATGATCCGCCCAGTTTTTCGGTAAAATTCTAATTTCTGCTATCTGGGAGTTAAGTTCCTGTGACATCCAGATCATGTCCAATCTGGACCACGATTTATGACTAGAAGAGTAATAAGTAAATTGCTCCACATTCAAATTATAATCACACCAGGTATCTTTCAATCCTAATTCGTCTCTCATTTCCTTACAGATGGCTGGTAAAATCCTCTTGTCTTATCCTTTATTTTCTTTTTTGGTGTTGTCTCCTGTTTTATGATCTTGTGTCCTGTTAATAATTGCATTAAAGTCACCCATGAGACATACTTGCTCGTATTCCATTTCTCTAATTTCTCTTCGTATTCTTCAGAAGAATAAGCTTTGTTTAGTGTTAGGGGCATAGATTCCAATCAATAGTACCTTATTTTGTAATAGTTCCACTTCTAACATTAGTATTCTTCCCTCTTCGTCAGCAAATAGTTGTTTCGGCGAGAGATGTTCTTTTACAAATATAGCTACTCCTCTTTTCCTCTCCTCTGAGGCCGCTACAAACAGTTTCCCTGCCTTGGGACATTTCAATAAATTTGTTTGTGACAATTTGATGTGGGTCTCTTGTAAACATGTTATATCCGTTTTGGCTTTAACTATCTTGGATAAAATGCATTTTTTTTGTCGCGGCATTAAGACCATTAACGTTTACTGTCAGTAATCTCACTCCTTGATTCATTTCTATCTGTTTGCCCCTTTAATCTTAGCTGCTAAGCGAGTGTCTATCCTATATTCTTCCACTCCCCCTTCTTCCCCCCTCCTCCCATTTCTTTTCCCCTTTCCGCAATCTGCTTGTGCTCCTCTCTCCTTTTTCCACTCCTCTTTCTGATCTCTCTGACTCTCTTTGACTACTTCTTTGTCTCTTTCACTTTCGCCATGTCCAAAATAAGTCTCACAAAAATCTTCTGGATCGTATATACTCTCAATTTTAATTTTCCGCTTTTGCCATGTCACTAAGAGTCCTTCAGGAAGTAACCATCAATACGGTGCATTATGTTTTCTCAATTGTGAGGTTATAAATTGGTAATTATGGCTCTGCTCTCTCACTCTTCTAGGGATCTGTTTTAGAATTGTGATCTGCCGTCCTTTATATGTAACACTCTGATCCCTGGCCTTGTGGAGAGTTTCGTCTCTTAAAGTCTTTTTGGTTAGCCTCACATGTACTTCTCTAGGCAAGTTGTGACGTCTCGCATAATTGGTGTATACACGGTATGCTTCATCTATATCGCCACCTACTTCCTCTTTTCTCCTCCCCACTACTTCTGCAATTACTTCTCCCACAATTTCATCCAGCTGTTCTTCTTTGTCCTCAACCACATTTTGGAGACATAGGAAAAAGGTGGATTTCTCCATCTCTAAGAAGAATATTTCATCCTCAATTTTCCCCACCGCTTGCGCATACTTCTTTTCACACTTGTCGATTTGGATTTCAACTCTTTCGGAGGTTTTTTCCACCTCTATCAATCGTTCTTCATGTTCCAAGATGGTTGTTTTCACTTCTCCCAAAATCTCCTTTATTTGTATAATTTCTCCTCTTAGTCCACTCATCTCAGTTTTCAGGTCATCAAAACTTTTAGCAATTGATTCTTGATTTTTTTCCATGATTTCTTAGATATTTTGAAACATCGCCTGCATGCCTTGCATCGTAATTGGCTTCTCTGCTGATGGTAAATTTTCAGATGATTTTCTTAATCCTGGAGGAGTGGTTATCGGGGAGGATGCCACTGTAGAGGCTATATGTTTCTTTGTTACTTTCATGGATGTGGCTGTAGTGGACATATTGGCTAAGCAAAAGAGATCTTCCCAAGTTATCATACACAATTATTATTTTGTCTATTTAACTTAACACCCCCTTTGAATAAACTCTTACTGTTCTTAATCTCAATCCTATATAATTCTAAATCAAATCTAGTTTATCTTATCTATCTGGATTTAATATACGGTCTAAACATAGTTATATATATATATATATATTGATAGTCAATCAATTAATCCACAATCCTTATAAGCAATTAGTAAACAGTTATAAACAATTAAATATTAAAGATGTTAGACAAACAAATATAAATCGTCAATTGATTCTTTAGGGGGGTATTAATCACCAATATCAAAATAATTAATGTAATTCATCAGAGTTCATCAGAATAATTAAATTAAACCACAAAGGGCTCACTGTTAAAGCCCCTGGGAGGAGGGGGAATCAGGAGAGGTTTTACCCCCTATTCATCCTCCACTTCTTGTAGTTGGTAGATCCAGGCTTATTATTCTTTAGCCCACTATAATTCAGTAGTCTAATTGAATCTTACTTCCGTTTCTTTCGATTCCACAGCAGCAAGATAGTCACAAAGTTGGTAAATAAAAGCTTCTAGTTTAAGCTGCCACTATTTTCTCCGGTCGCTACACAATCCCTTTAATCTTCAAATCGCTCTTCTTCTTCCTCTTTCTCTATCCGTTCTGTTTTGCCTTGTCTCCCCGAGCCAGTCAAAACCGCAGTGTCATTGGTTTCGGGGCCGCTGTTTCGCGGCCTTCTTCCTGTCCTCTGGATCCTCGGAGCTCGCACTTCATTGTGGGGAGGGAGTCGCACTCCCCCCTCTCACCTCCGAAGAAAAGCCCCTCTGCTCTCTCAACCTCTCTGGGGCTGAGAACGGCAAAGAAAAATGCCGCGGAGGTCTGGAAATTCAATCGGTCCTGCGGAGCTAACGCAGCGCCGATCCTTTTGCCCTGACTGCTGCACTGGAAGTCCTCTTGTTGTGTGATTTTGTTGTTAGCACATTCAACTATGTAATGAACAAAGTATTTACTACGAATATTTCATTCATTCAGGTCTAGGATGTCTTATTTTTGTGTTCGCTTTATTTTTTTTTTGAGCAGTGTATAATCATGAAGGAGAGATAGCATTTGACAAGAATTAGACTGCAGGCCTGATTAATAAAGGAAAAAAAAAAGAAGAATGAATGTTTGGATGAAAGCAATTTTAGTGTTTCAGACTATTACAGGTAGTTCTTGCATGCGAGTGCCTTGTTCAAAATTACAGTTATGTTGAAAAAGTAACCTTATAACTAATGCTTGCATTCGTGACATTTGCAAGTTGTAGTCATTGCAGTCAGGCAATGTTCTCTCCTGACAGGTTGTTTATTTCACCACCACCCCAACTTTGCAGAGCAAAAAGATTGGAGAGGAAGGTATTTCAAGAGAGCAGTAGGCACATTATGGAGGATACATATCAAAAGAAATGTGGTGATGTGCTACAAGAACAGCCAGTATATTCCCCAATGTATACCTGCTTACTCTCTCATAATTCCTTCCTTTGTAGCCTCCACAGTGCAAGGAAGGAGGAGAAAAAAACAGGTCAGGCACAAGAGAGATTGGCTACAAAAATTGCTTATCTTTTTTCCCCCTCCCTTCCTCACCGAGTAGAGAGATAACCCTCATGTAAACCCTTCCTACCGAATGAATGAATTAGTTTAGTTTACTTTATTGTCATTGCACATGACAATATTTGCATATTGCAAATTAAATGCTGTCTTCAGTGTACATTATAACTATAAAAATAAAAACACAAACATAAATCCTTTATATTCTATATAATTGAAATTGAAAACCTGATATTGCACTACACCGTAGAATTCAATATGGTTATTGCCCTGAGATAGAAGCTGTTTTTCAGCCTATTTGTCCTTGTTTTTATTATCCTGTACCCTCTGCCTGATGGTAATAGTTCCAGAAAAGGGTGCCCAGGATGAGATGGATCTTTAAGAATGTTTTGAATTTAAAGATTAACAATGAGGGACTGTAATTCCCATTATTAATTATCCCAGCACCCAATTTTGTCAGTTTTAAACTAGAATACATATTCCAGCTCATTGTCTGTAGAGATTATCACTCCTCCAGATCATCCCAAGGATGATTTTTTTTTAGGAGGCAACTGGACTTTCTTGTTTTTTCTTTTGAAGATGTTTTCCTTCTCATCCAAGAAGCTTCTTCAGCTCTGACAGGACAGTGGGGAATGGAAGGATTTATATTGCTTGCAGACAGCTGGTAATCTGCATCCTTCAGGGTCATCTGAGTAGTGCTCCTGGTTCAGGTGACCCTGAAGACACAGATAAACCTCCAAGTGCTTCAACGACATTCTAAAAGGATGCAGATTACCAGCTGTCTATAAGAAATATAAATCCTTCCTGAAGCTGAAGAAGCTTCTTGGATGAGAAGCGAAACATCTTCAAAAGAAAAAACAAGGAAGTCCAGTTGCCTCCTGAAAAAAGCACCTTTGGCACATTCCAGCTCTCTGTTTTCCCACTTAGCAACTACTTCATTTAGCAACAAAGTTTCTGGCTCCAGTTGTAGTCATTAAATGAGGATTATCTGTATTGCTCTGGATTGGGTAAATAATAAAAGTAATAGCCATTTCTTGAGAATGGTATGAAGAATAACAGAGTTGGAAGGAGCTTGGAGATCTTCTAGTCCAGGGGTGTCAAACTCGATTTCATTGAGGGCCGCATCAGGGTTGTGTTTGACCTCTGGGGTGGTGTCAGGGTGTGGGTGACATCACTCATGCCAGGTGAGACTCCTATGGTTGCCTGAGCACTTTGCCAGCGAAAATGAGCTCCCGAGCTCCATTTTTGGCTGGGGCAGTCTCCTGCAGTGAAAACAGATCTTGGGAGGGCTGCATGCAGCCCTTGCGAGCTCCATTTTCACTGGCAGAGGCACTGTGGGCCAGTCCTTTGTTGTTTCCAGGGCAGCCCCGCAGGCCAGATATAAACACACCACAGGCCGGGTCTGGCCCTAGGCCTTAAGTTTGACACCTCTGTTCTGCTCCAACCCCCTGATTAAGCAGGAGACCATACACCATTCCAGATAAATGGCTATCCAGTCCCTTCTTAAAAGCTTCCGCTGATAGAGCACCTACAGTTTCTCATGGCAAGCTATTCAACTGATTGATTGATTTAATTCTGGGACTACAAATTGTTTTAATAAAAGAGAAGAGCTAGAAACAAAAGAGAATAATTGAGGATACCCTAGCATTTGAGTCTAATTGAATGGAGTCCTCTTTTTGTTGTTTAGTTATTATTTTTGGTTTTCGTGTCACACTGTTTAAGTTCAATAAATCTAATAAATAAATAAATCTAATAAATAAATAAATCTAATAAATAAATCTAATAAATAAATAAATAAATAAATAAATAAATAAAGCAGGTTGTTTCTTCTATGCTATAATGATCTATGTATTCAGTAGTAAAATAGTGCACATTTCAATATGAATGTCCTATTTTGCTATCTCTGTAGAAATAGAGGGGTTATTCTTTTACTGCAGTTGCCTTCTTCACAAGAAACTGAAAACTGAACAGAATTCCTAAGCCAAGTCTGTGATTTAAACCAAGCAAAAAAATAAAATAAAAATCACAATCTGAATAATAATAATAAAAAAAACAGATGATTTTTTTCTCTCTGCACTTTTCAGTACGGGATGTTGCTATACCAAAATTACAGAATTCCACAACAGAGGAACAATCTGCTTCCTCACTTTGCCACTCCTGCGGTAAGTTGATTTAAGTACAGAGATTATTTGTCTAATATGCAACCAGGAGTTCGAGTGGCTTTTTTTCATTGAATGATATAAAGTAGCTTTTAACTACCCAGTCCTGACATTCCCTACACCATTTTTCCTCAACTTTCAGAATGTCTGGATTTCAATTCCCAGTTTTCCCTAGCCAGCATAAAATTGAACTTCACTCATCGTAACATTGCCAAGGTTGAGAAACACTCCCTACCCTTTTATAGAGTCAGAATGATAATCATGTTACACTCTTAGTAATTTTTGTCATAAGGAAACCAAAGAAGTAAAAAAGAATATCACTAATCAGTAAAATAAAATAATATGCAAAGTGCACTAAAGGATGGGATTACAATGCAAATCCAATTTGCCTAACTACTCTTAATTATATACCAATAAATGAGATCGCTAGAAGTTGTATTCTGCTATTTATCTCAGAATTTTATTGTCTGTCTTGTCAGGGAGTGATTAGAACAGTTTAATTTCAGTGATTTTGGCTAGGGAATTTTGGGAGTTAAAAGTCCATATAACTAAGTTCTGATGTTGAGAAACACTGTTCTATTGGTTGTCCTTTGGAATTTATTTTAAATTTAGTTGGAGGTCTGTTCTGAATTACATACCTCACCATAACGTGCTGTTGGAGCCATTGGGAACCATAGTTTTCATACCCATGGTTTAATGTCTACTTGATTTATTTCATCAAGTTTTTCTTTGAATGAGTGATTGCAGTCATATTAGCAGATATTTTATATATTCTTCCCAGGTGTTATTTTTCTAGGATTTCAGTTTTTATTTTATTTTTATTTTAATTATCTTATTAAAAAATCTTTCAGAGAAGTGTTTCTGAAAATTCATTAGTAGCAATGGATTTTTCTGGACAAATAGGAAGAGTGATTGAAAATCCAGAAGAAGCACAGTGTGCAGCTTTGGAAGAAGGCCATGCATGGAGGGTAAGAGATTGCATTCTGCTTTGCCAATTAGCAAATCTTTTTCTGTAAATATTTATGCAAAACAATCACAACTTAGAAGAGCACTTCATTATTTTTGTAATCTCTTGTATCTTGGATTGTAAGCAGTGCCAAGTCATGGGACTGCAAATTAGGTGGAGTTATCAGCTATGGAACAGGTGCTGTTGTAGTCATGTTTTTAAAGGAATTTGAAATTTGATTGAAGAAAGACATTATTTACTATGTCACTGTTAATGATTCTTCAAATGTCCCTTAGTAATGAGATGGTAATGGCATTTCAGGGTGTGATTCCTCTGATGTGGGAATGTTTATTAGGAAAATCATTACAGTCATTTGGGTGGCATTTTACACATGTTAAGAAGATGTTTCATGTTAAGAAGATGTACGAGGGCAAAGTCTACTATCTAAGGAAGAGATGTCAGTATATGCCTTCTTCATGCATTAATTGAATAAAGGGGCAATGGATATAGATGGGTACAGATATTTTTATCCTGTTCTTCATTCCTGGTTCATATTATACAGATGCTTTTCTCTTCAATCTACTTACCACATCTCCATTCTTAGATAGTGAATGTCTAATGTTCTGCTCCTTGGTTTTTTAATGAAACAATAGGCCAGGGGTGTCAAACTCGTGACCGTGGCTTGGATGCATCACGTGTTGGCCACACTCACCTCTGGTTTAGTGAAGGGGGAAAAAGTCACAATACATCACATGATGACAATGTGACAGCAAAAGTTCGACACCCCTGCAATAGGTAGTTCTTCGGTATGGAAGAAAATTATTATTATTGTCCTGACTTTTTATGTACTTATTTTTGATCAGCTCAACACAGAAATATACCTTAACTCCTTTTTCCTATTTTCCCTATAACAAAAATCTTATGAGGTGGGTTGTGTTGAGACAAAATAATTGGCCCAGGCAGACCTAGAACTGGTTTCTGGCCAGCACTTTTATCATTAAACCAAACTGATGCTTAATTAATTAATTAATATATAATCTTATATATCAACAAATTTATGTTATATATAAAATATGCCGTATTTTTCTGACTATAAGACGCTCTGGACTATAGCTTTTGGGGAGGAAACAAATCTGCCTCTGCCTCTGTGCAATTTGCCTCCTTGCAGCAAAGAGCAAACCACCTGGTCAGCTTCATCACAGCCTGATTTAGCACGAGCAGCTGATTGGTGGTTGGATCTGCCTCCTGGAATACAGGCTATCAGCTGTTCCAGGCTGCGGGGATCACAACCCCCGCCACCTGGAACTGGCCAAAAATGGGGCACCCGAAGGCCAAAAATGGGGCACACTGAGGCCAAAAATGGGGGAGCCGGTAGTGGTGATGGGCAGTGGCAATGTCTGCAGCTTGTAACAGCTTACAGGCGGTATTCCAGGAGGCAGATGCAACCGCCAATCAGTTGCTCATGCTAAATCAGACTGTGCTGAAGCTGACCAGGCTGTTTGTTGTTTGCTGCAAGGAGGCAAATTGCGCAGAGGCAGAGGCCAAAGGGTGGAGCTGGTGGTTGGGTGGGGCTTTGGCAACATTTGCTGTATAAGATACACAAACATTTCCACCCACTTTGGGGGGGCGGGCAAGTGCGTCTTGTACACTGAAAAATATGGTATATTAGATTGCCTCTTAGACACTATTTTTCCTGTAAATAATTGTAAAATCACCATTTTCACTATTCATAGCAATGGATATTCAAAATAATATTATTTGCTTTCCATGAATTAGTTTTATCCTGCCTTTCTACCAGAGAGCTCAGGATGTTGTTTGTGGTCCACATCCCATTCCAGTGAGCTTCATAAGTTTGCATCTGGATTTCTTTTTCCTCTCAAGGGAACGAGTTCAGACTTTTTGCTTTTTGCTCTATACAGCTGCTAATGCTTAATAATTCTATGCTTTGTTCTGCAGAAACGTAGCACAAGAATGAACACTTTGGGGAATCAAAGTCCACTTCATCCTTCCTTGCTGAGCACAAGTAAGAAGAATAGCAACTGCTAAGTTTAGTCTTTTTCTTTCAATGTGAAAATTGAGTCACTGCATTTTGATTTCATATTTAACTTGACTCAAACCAGTTCTATTGGTATTGTTCTATTTAAGCGGGATCATCTTTCTTATTTGCCTCCTCTCCCCCTCAAAAAGAGGTAATTCACAGCAAGCAATGTTCGAGTTTTAGGTTCTTTACATTGTAGACCTAAGAATCACTTTTTAAACATAGGGAATACAGACCCACCAAAATCAACTGACTTTTAAGTAATTTAATGTAAATTACACTGTGTGTACAATTATTAGGCAAATTGTATTTTGGAGGATTAATTTTATTATTGAACAACTACAGTGCTCTCGGTCAATCCAAAATGTTAATAAACCTCAAACCTTTTAAGAAAGTAAAAGTAAGGTTTTGGCTTTCTTAGGAGAATATCTATGTGTGCACAATTATTGAGCAAATAATATGTGGAAAATTATTATGCAACTAAATGAAAAATGAAAATTTGCCCATCACACTTGTTTATTTGCATCTATTAAAGTGAGAATAATGAACAAACAACTCAAAATTTACAAATAAACATTTCTGACATTTGAAAAAAAAAATCAGTGACCAATGTAGCCCTCCTTCTTTTCAATAACAATCAAAAGCCTTACATTCATGGACTCTTGTCAGTTTCTTGATCTGTTGATATCAACCTTTTATGCAGCAGCAACCACAGCCTCCCAGACACTATTCAGAGAGGTGTACTGTTTTCTTTCACCATAAATCTCCTGTTTAAGAAGGGCCCACAAGTTCTCAATAGGGTGTAGGTCAGGTGAGGAAGAAGACCATGTCATTTTTCTTTCATCTTTAAGGTCTTTACTGGCTAGTCACACAATGGAGTACTTTGATGCCTATGATGGAGCATTGTCCTGCATAAAAATCATGGTCTTCTTGAAAGATGCAGACTTTTTCCGGTATCACTGCTTGGAGAAAGTGTCTTCTAAAAACTGGCAGTAAGTTTGAGACTTGAGTTTGAATCCATCTTCAACCTGAAAAAGTTCAATAAGCTGATTTTTAATATACCAGCCCATACCAGTAGCTCCACTTGCTAGCATCTGCATCTAAGTGGAGCTCTGCACCTTACTGATCCAGTCACAGGCCTATCCATATGGTCCATCATCAGTCCATAACACCTTTTAAAAATCTGTTTTCAGTTATTTCTTGGCCCAGTCTTGCCATTTCAACTTATATGTCTTCTTCAATGGTAGTTGGGTTTCAGCCTTCCTCACCTTGGCCATCTCTCTGAGCAGTGAACACCTTGTTCTTCTGGGTATTCCAGGTAGGTTGCAGTCTGGAATATGACAGCACTGGAGGATAATGGGTTCTTGGTAGCTTCATGTTTGATTCTTTTCAAATCTTTGGCAGTTAAGGTGCATCTTTTTTTTCTCAACACGTTTCTTGCAACAAAACATTTGCTGTTTCTGTGATCACACCCCAATATTTTAGCAATTTCAAGAGTGTTGCATCCCTCTGAAAGACTTTACAATTTTTGACTTTTCAGAGTCAGTTAAATGGCCCATTTTGCCTGAGGAAAAGAAGCTGCCTGTGTTGATCTCCTTAGGCCACAACCTCCCCCCTTCACATCACTGATATGCTTATATACACTAAGCATTCAAGTTTATATAGCTTGAAGATAGAAAATATGGATTAAAATGATATGGTCAAAATACTCCCTTGCCTAATAATTGTGCATACAGTGTACTTAATTTTCAATGTGTGTGGCAGGTTCTAGACAGTCTTCACTAACTTTAAAAATGCTAAGCAGGAGGTTGGATAATAGACACTACAAAATCTAAGGATAACAAGCTAGACTAAGAAGTTGAAACATCTGGAAAAAGGTAGTGACCAACTATTTCAACATTATTGTCAAGACTACATAGATAGGGTAAGGAACTCACCAGGAGTTGAAGAAGTCTTTGTATTTTAACTGGCTGTCAGTAAATTTACTTTACACCTGACTAATCCCTGAGCCCATGAATCAGTAGTAAACATGGTAGTATGGTAAATCCCTGAGTTAAGAATACCCCAGTGTAAGTTTGACCCATAATTAAGAATATCTATTGTAGCAAAATTTGAGTTAAAAACACAATTTACTTATGCAATATTGTATAATTAAACTGTTCTGGATTACAAATTCAGTTTAATGACAGATCTTGGAAAGAGAACTCGTTCTTAAACTGGGAACTACTTGTACAGTACAACTTTTATGCGTTTGAGTCCTGGTTGGGTTGATTACTAAACAGGTTTTACTCTGTTTAATAACATATAGTACTATATATTGTGTGTGTGTGTGTGTGTATAATTTTTTTTTATTGAAAAAGTTTTGCAATTACATTTTCTCCCCTTTCCCCCAACAACCCACTCTAACCCTCCCTAACCCCCCCTAGCCCACCCCTCCCCCCCGGACTTCCACAAAATATAATCCAAATCAAAATCCCCTTTTTATAAAACTTGAACCCCTCCCTCCCCTGTATATTTTTCACATCTTCACAAAATTCAGTTATTCTATCTCTATATAATACTTTCAATTAAAAGCTATCTGATATTTCCTATTTTGATATTTATTCTGCAATAATCTATCCACTTTTTCTACTCCCATACATAAGTCTCTTGTGAGCGATCTTTTAAATATGCTGAAATCTTCGCCATCTCTGCAAAGCTGGCCATCTTCAAAGTCCATTCATCAATAGTAGGCATAGCTTCATTTTTCCAATATTGACCTATCAGTAATCTCGCTGCTGTTATCATATACAATATCAAGTTTGTTTCACCCAATGTAAAACCCTTAACTATACCCAATAAAAACAATTGTGGAGAAAACTGAATTTTTTTCTTCAAAACATTCTACATAACCCACCCAATTTTTATCCAAAAAGCCTTCACTTTCTTACAAGTCCACCACACATGATAATATGTGGCATCTAGGCAATCGCATCTCCAGCATTTTGGTTGAACATTAGGGTACATGCACGACAGTTTCTTAGAATCTAAATGCCATCTATAAAACATTTTATAAAAATTTTCCCTCAAATTCTGCGACTGTGTAAATTTAACATTCTGAACCCATATTTTTTCCCATGTTTCCAACATCACTGGTTCTGCAAAATTTTGTGCCCACTTTATCATACAATCTTTAACCAATTCAGTTTCTGAATCCCTTTCTAACAAAACATTATAAAGCCTTTTAATATGCATTGGACCTTTCTCTTTTATATGTCTAACCAATTCTTCCTCATACATCATTATACCAGTTTTTTGGTCCTCTTTCCATCTCAATTGAAGTTGATTATATTGTAACCAGGTTAAGTTAATCCCTTCATCCAACAGCATTTCTAAAGTCTTCAGTTGCCATCTGCCCGCATCTGCAAAAAGAACTTCTTTATATAACAACCCCCCGAGTGACATTATATTTGTATTCCACATGATATGACCAAGATCCAACCACAACGATATTTTGTAATCCCATTTAAGTCGGTGCTTCTTCCAAACTCTCATCAAGGAATCTCTAAGTATATGGCTTTTGAATATTTTGTCCACTTCGTTCTCATAAAATAAATAAGCATGCCAACCAAATTCAAGATCAAAACTTTCTATGTTCAATATTCCAGTCTTTTTCCTTCCAAACCAATCGCTTGTTTGCGTCAAAGCTACTGCTTCATAATATAATTGTAGGTTTGGAAGTTTAAGGCCTCCCCTTTCTGGAATGTCTTGCATAATTTTCAGTTTCACTCTCGGCTTTTTCTCGTTCCAAACAAACTTGTTCAGTCCTCTTTGCCATTCTTTCAATTGTTTATCATTTTTAAGCACCGGAATCATTTGAAACAAAAAAAGAAATCTTGGCAAAATGTTCATCTTAACTGCTGCTATTCTTCCAAGTAAAGACAGCTGCAGTTTTTTCCAAGTCTCCATATCTTTCTGTACGTCTCGCCACAACACCTCATAATTATTTTGAAACAGTTTCATATTTGACTCTGCAACCTGAACTCCTAGATATTTGACCTTTGGTACTATCTCAAAACCTGCCTTGCTTTCAAGTTCGTGTTTTCGATCTTGTGTCATATTTTTAACTATCATCTTAGTTTTTTTCTGGTTCAATCTAAATCCTGATACTGTATCATAATCTTTTATAATGTCTTTCATCTGGATTATTGATTCCATCGGCTGTGTTAGGGTAACAACCAGATTATCTGCAAATGCCCTTATTCTGTAATCCTCTTGCCTTATCACTATTCCTTTCAAGGTGCTCGAGTCCCGTATTGTATTCAACAAGACTTCTAATGTTAAAATAAATAACAATGGGGATAATGGACAGCCTTGTCTTGTTCCTTTTTCAATATTAAAGTCTGTTGTCAAACTTCCATTAATAATAATCTGTGCCTTTTGTTCTTGATAAATTGCTGAAACCGCCTGTATAAATTGATCCCCAAAGTCCATCTTTTTAAAAGTCTTTAATAGAAAGTCCCAATCCACTCTATCAAAGGCCTTCTCCACATCCAAAAAGACCAGCACTGCAGGGATCTGTTTATTCTTCTCAAGATATTCCAATAAGTCTATAACTTGCCTTACATTATCCTTCATGTATCTGCCTTCTATAAATCCCGCTTGGTCACCATGAATCACCTCTTGAATAACTGGCATCAACCTGTTGGCTAATACTTTTGCAAATATTTTATAGTCATTATTCAGAAGAGATATTGGTCTAAAATTCTCAGGTTTTTTAGGACATATTTGCTCTTTTGGTATCAATGAAATATAAGCTGTTTTCCATGATGGGGGTATTTTACCCCCTTGTTGTATGCTACAAAATAAGTCTTTAAGATGTTCAATCATTTCTACTTGTAAAGTTTTATAGTACACCGCAGCTAAACCATCTGTCCTAGGAGCTTTAGCTGTTTTCAATTGTTTAATTGCGGCAATAATCTTCTCGGCTGTTATAGGATAATTCATTCTCTCTTTTTGTTGATTAGTAATTTTTGTAACCCTTTTATTTTCTAGATATTTTTCTATAAGTCCATTCTGTGTATAATCTTTGGCATATAATTTAGTATAATAATCTACAAAAACTTCTTTAATTAATTTTTGTTGAGAAATTTCCTTCCCTCCAATGTCAATACTATCAATAATCCGTGTACTCTGCTTCTTCCTTAGTGTATAAGCCAACCATCTGCCCAGTTTGTTAGCATTGCAAAATGTGTTATGTTTCGCAAATTGTAAATTTGTTGCTGTTTGTTCCTCCATAAGCATTTGAAATTGATCTTTCAAAAGTTTTATAGCTCCCCGTATTCTTTCATCTGTTGAATTTTTTATAAGTAACTGTTTTTTATTCTTTATTTCTACTTCCATTTCAGATCTTTTCTTTTGTCTATTCAATTTATGTTTAGAGTTCATATAGATGAGTACCCCTCTCATGTACGCTTTACTCGCATCCCACACGATTTCAATAGGGGTACCCTTAATTCAAATTCATTTCAAAAAATTCTTTCATCTGCTTTTTAAGTTCTATTATATTTTTTTCATATCTAAACAGATTTTCATTTAATCTCCATGATCGTCTCTCGATTTTACCCATCTCAATTTCTATCCATACTTGGCTATGGTCGGTCAAAGTTCTTGGAAAAATCTTTGTTCTTTTTGTTTTTACGAGTAAGTCAGCTAATAGTAAAATAAAATCAATCCTAGAAAAGGATCTGTGTCTATCTGAAAAAAAAGTAAAGTCCAATTCTTTTGGGTTATGTATTCTCCAAATATCTTTTAATTCTAAATCTTCTTTCATATCAAAAAAAGTCTGTGGTAGTCTAATCCTCAACTTCGCCAAACTCTTTTTATCTATTTTTGAATCAATTACTCCATTCCAATCTCCCATGATTAAAATAGATCTATAGTCCCATTGCAATATTTTAGAATGCAAAGTTTTGTAAAAATTATCCTGTTGTTGATTAGGAGCATAAATTCAATCACTAGAGTTGGGCCACTTGCTGTTTGCAGTTCAATTGCTATAAACCTACCACCTTCATCTGCTTCTATAATTTTAGCTGACAGTCTTTTATTTATGTAAATAACCACACCATTCTTTTTTTCCAGACTTGAGGCTATAAAATGTGTTCCTAATCTTGAATTTATCAGATATTTTTGACCTTGTGTTCTAACATGAGTTTCTTGTAAACAGATTATATCATTATTAAATTGTCTCAGGTATGTAAATAATTTCTTCCTTTTCTATGGTGAGTTCAGTCCGTTCACATTCCATGATAAAAACTTAATCGTCATGTACACTTTTTTGAAGCGACGAGCAGAATTGCCGAAGACTTCCGAGTCGGTAGTCTTTGGCTTTGCTCCCCCCATGGCTTCACATTCTTGTATATTGCTCTTGGCTTCTTTCTTATATTGTTGTGGCTTGGGCCTTTCCTGTTGTTGTTTTTCTTTGAGTTGCTTAGAAATTGCTCGAGTTACACGCTGATCTTTAGCTTCAGCCATCCGGGCTAGGTCCAAAGCCACATCTCTTGTAGTCTTAGGTGGGTCAGTCACAATTTTCGAAGGAGGGGCTCTTCCAGAAAACCTCCTATAGTCCCTGCATTTCTATTACCTCTGGTTCCACCTGCTTAAACTGCTCTTCCATCTCTTTCTGGAGTTGCTTCTCCTTGTCACTCTCCTTTATCTCCAACACAGTAGATGTACGTGGGGATGGTGAACTCCCTTTGAAAACATTAGAATAAAATTCTTCTGCCTTCTCAACAGTGTTTAATCAATATCTTTCCCCATTATACCTCAAGATTATGCCAGTTGGAGCATCCCACCGGAATGGAATTTGTTGTTTTTTTAATTCATTCACCAAAAATCCAAAATCCTTTCTATCTTTTAACATCTTAGGTGGTAGTTCTTTATAAACTCCGATTTCCTTTCCCTCCACTTGGGCAGTAGAGAGAAAAGACTTTTGCAAAATGTCATTTCTCATTCTTCTGTCTATAAAATATATTACCACATCTCTAGGCAATTGTCTTTGTCTGGCCACCCAGGAATTCACTCTGTAAATTTTGTCAATTTTGCAAAAAATCTCTTCAGGGCTAATCTTTAACAGCACAGCAAGAGCATCAGAACAAATCTGTCTCAAATCTTGTCTATCGTTCTCTCTTATGCCTCTCAGCCTTATAGCAAATTCCATGAACCTGAACTGCATCATTGTAATTTCATTTTCAATTCTCTGCATTTTATTGTCAGCATCAAAGATTTTATAGTCAGTCTCCTTCATTTTGACATCCATTTCTAATTTAAATTCTTCCACTTTAGCATCCGTTTTAATAATTGCTTCTGATAATCCAGTCACCACTGTCATTAATTTATTGGTCACCTTATCATACTTTTCTTGCACCACCTCTTTAATTTCTTTAATCTCCTGCTTAATTTCCTGTTGTGACTCTTTGAATTTCTCATCCAAAACCTGAGTAATAAAATCCTTTAAGCTTTCAAGATCAATCTCTTTTTTCTGGCTCTGCTGGTTGGGAGGCTGCTGTTCAGGTTTACGTGTGGGGGATCCCCCCCCCCCGCCGCCTTCCCTTCCTGTTTGGTCTGCTTGGAAGCCATCCTGCCACGTAAGCTGGCTTTTCCAAAAAAAGAAATCTTTTTTCCCTTTCCTCCACCACAAAGTCCTCTAAAAAATTCCCCCAGGTTTAATCAGAATAAGAATGAAATTGAAGCGAAATCAGACTTATTTTAAAAAAGGTTTTCTTTTCTTTTCCTCCACTTGTTACAGACAGTGCAACTTTGTAGCTAGTTGAAATCCACTCTCACTTTCAGCTCGTTAACGCTGAAGCCGGGCGCCATTTTCAAGAAACTTTCACTCAGTCACTCTTCCGTTTTAGAATAAATCACAGGGCTAGTAATACTTGCAGTTTTGGAGGTTCAAGTTGTTGTTCCACCCTGGTAACTTGAATTGCTTTGTTTTCAGTAAAAAAAGGTTGCTCCTGACGCCTTGTTCTGCGCTAGGCAGACTCGTCCCACGCTGTCCGGAGTCTCGGCAAGCTGAAAGGGAGCCGCACCTGTTTCCTCCCCAGATGCAAACGATAGCTATCTGGGGGCTCACAGGGGCTCAACGTGCTTCTCACCCACTCTCTTCCAAGATTCCTACTGGATTCTGGAACTTCCGAGCCGCTTCTCTTGATCGAAGTGGCTCTAACAGGCAGTGGGGCTGGCGGTCCAAAAATGGGACCGTCTTTCGGAGTCAGGAAGCAAACCGGAAGTCACTGTGTGTGTATAAACTTAATGGTTCTTAAAATGTTAAGGTCATGGACATAAAAAAATGAAGGAATTCAGGTTGGCTTATGGTTATGTATTATGAAGAAAAATGTTACTTCATTAAAAAAAACCTTTTACATAGAGACATTTATAAGAACCTGTTGTATCTGATATCCATAATTTACATAATTATTTGTTCTGCTGAAATTTGTACTTTCTGGCTTATGTTTTTTAGCTTGATCAGATTCAACAGATCCGGATTCAGAAACCTTCCTTACATGGAAGTATTTCTGAATTTATTTCACGTCATTTTAGAGAAGCTTGTGTTATATCCCATCTTTATTACCGTGGTGAGACCAGCAGATGGACTAGATAAATAAATAAAACAAATCATTGGAGATGTGCAAGACTCCATTTATATTAAAGAAAATTAATATAAATAAATACAAAAATTGAAATTGAAATTTCAGACTAAATGTTTTTAGTCTGTGGCATGTCATCTGTATTTGCAAAGTTTGAGTTGGTTAGCCATCTGAATTCCTTAAATACATACATTTTTGATACTTAAAAAAAGATGCATAGTACTTCTAAAAATATAAAACAGAGCAGGGCAGAAGAAGAACTGGTTAGGTAGGAGATGGGGTTAAAAATGTTATGTGATTCTCATATCTGTTCTCTCTGTGTATCTATCAATCAAATTTATATAATCACCATCTCACAAGTAACTCTGGGGAGTTCATAATAGTTAAAAAATTGTTATGTAATAGAATATATATATATATATATATATATATATATATATATATATATATATACACACACACACACACACACACACACACACACACACACCATGTTTCCCCAAAAATAAGACCCTGTCTTATATTTTTTTGAACACACGTGTGTGTGTGTGTGCACGCATGTGTGTGTGTGTGCGCAAGTGTGTTAGAGATACATTTAAGAGCCTTGATAGTACAGTGGTTTAGTGGTTTAGTGAACCCTGTTATTAACACAGCTGCCTGCAATTTCTGCTGGTTCGAATCTCTCCAAGGCTCAAGGTTGACTCAGCCTTCCATCCTTTCTAAGGTAGGTGAAATGAGGACCCAGTTTGTGGGGGCAATAAGCTGACTTTGTATAAAATATACAAAAGAATGAAGGCTATTGCTTAACGCATTGTAAGCCGCCCTGAGTCTCCGGAGAAGGGCGGCATATAAATCAAATTAAAAAAAAAAATTCAATGCAATTCAATGCAAATTATATTTTCACAAGTCATTTGTGGCTTGGTAGCAAGGTAACTAGAGGACTGCTTTTCCTATACAGAAAACTTCCAAGAACTTACTGTCCATCATCATCTGCTAATGGCATCTGAGCCCATGATGCCAGAGGGTCTAGGGTTCAAAAGGTTTGTTTTTGAGTTACCGTGCCTCACATTAGTTACTGTGCCTTACATTAGAGAATACTCCCTCTAAAGTTAAATGAACAGCTTCATTTTTCAGAACCAACTTTTGAACCTTGTATTACTGTATCGTGATATTATTTTTTATTTTATTTTCTTAATACTATATTTTTGTTTGTTCTGCATTTATAGTATAAACCACCAGAAATCATAGTTTGAATTATTGCAGTTAGGAACATAATAAACAAAGATAAAGCATATACTGCAATATACATATTTTAATACATTAGCTGTAACCATTTTTTCATCAGTTATTCATAGGACACAACACTGGTTTCATGGCAGGATCTCAAGAGAAGAATCACACAGGATCATTAAACAACAGGGTCTTGTGGATGGGTATGTATTTTTTAATTGTGTACTATTTATTCTATGGTCTATAAATTCTGATAGGAGCCCCAAAATGAGTGAGCATTTCAAGGTGAGCATTTACATAATGCTCACCTTGAGATGCCTATAGGATAAGTCTTTGGAAAAACAAATAGTAATAACTGTCCTTTGCTAATTCAGATCTTCTATACCACAGCTTTCAAGAAACTAGGCCCTTTGCATGAACCATGTGCTTGCTTATTTAGTTGTAATACTCCAAAATTGGCAGGGTTAAATCCAGGAAGCCATCTCTGGCACTCGCTCAACAGCTGTCTAATAACTTTGACATCAACACATGGTGGAAAGCCAAATAGGCTGCTGAATGCCCAGATATAGGCAGTTATGTAGATGACCCTACACAAAAGGTGGCAGGTTTTGTCCTTCCTTGACAGCATTGGTCAACTCTGAACAGCATCCGTACCCAACATGGTGTCTGCCAGGACTCATTGTTTAGGTAGGGTCTTGTCTCTACCTCTCAGTGTGATTATAGTGTTCCTTCACAAAATATCCGCCAAATTGTGTCTGATTGTCCATCGAGTTTACACCGGCCCAATGCTGATTTTTTATTTATTTATTTTATTTTATTTCTATACCGCCCTTCTCTTGCGGGACTCAGGGCGGTGTACAGCCGAGATAAAACATAGCATATAAAATTTAAAAACAGTTTAAAAAACAATTAAATAATTTTGGCCCAAAATTTAAAACAGCCCAATTAAAACCGAATTCAATTAAAACTGAGAGGATGGGATCAAGCCAGCCCGGCTAGATGGAATAAGTGTGTTTTCAGGACCCGACGAAAAGTCCGGAAGTCTGATATCATGCGTATCTCAGGGGGTAGGTCATTCCAGAGGGCAGGTGCTGCCACAGAGAAGGCTCTCCCCCTGGGAGTCGCCAGCTGGCACTGTCTGGCCAACGGCACCCTGAGGAGGCCCTTTCTGTGCGAGCAAACTGGTTGGTGGGAGGCTATTGGTGGCAGAAGGCAGTCTTGCAGATACCCCGGCCCAAAGCCATGGAGCGCTTTAAAGGTGGTCACCAACACCTTGAAGCGCACCCGGAAGACCACAGGAAGCCAGTGCAGCTTGTGCAGGAGAGGTACAGATAAAAATACCTTGTGTCATCTCAGCAACTCCTTACTGTCGGAGGGAGGAACATTCAGCCTTGACCAAAGTTCTGGGCCTTTAATATCAAGACTTTGAGTCTGAACCAAGACTGAGTTCTGAACCCCCAAAGTCTGGTCCTCCTCAAGACCACCCTGTCCTTGAATGGCTGGGTGGCCTGGACATTACCATTTGAACTACTATAAGTCCATGTATTTGCCATATACTAAACAAAATAAACTCCAAAATCACTTTAATGCTCAGATCTCAAGAAATCAAACAATTAATATTGTATCCTTGAACATACATAGAGTATCAGCTTCTTATGTATAGTTTTTCTTTATATTATTTTTATCAATGAAATATTAGATTATTTATGAATAGACATGGTATATGTTATGTACTGATGATATCATAAAGCAGTGGAATTGTTTGTTTATAAGAACTATATAGTCAATCTTGTAGTAACATACAGTGTTATTTTGTAGATTATTTCTTCTTCGGGACAGCCAGAGTAATCCAAAGGCATTTGTACTTACATTGTGTCATCATCAAAAAATTAAACATTTTCAGATTTTACCGGTAAGTATAACATTCCACCCAGGCAGTACTGGTGATGATATCTTTCAGAATGTGCATTTATTTCTGTCCCCTTAATTTTTCTAAAGTATTGATAATTACTTACTTAAGTGTAGGATTGTCAGTCTCAGATACATGGTTTAGTCTGCACAAAACATATTATACACACACACACACACACACACACACATTCGATTACTAGCTATACAATTTCTTATATCAGCATATACAGTGGATATTGAAAAGCAAAGTTAAAATGTTTAGTGAGGAATAAAAATAAAAAACTAGAATAATGCGGCTGCATAAGTGTTCACATCCTCTTATAAGTGGATATATGGTTGTGTTCAGAATTAATCAATCGCATTCAAATGGATGGTAAATAGTAGTCTGTACATACTTGTTGTTAACTAAAGTGACTGATCAAGTCCAAATAAAGTTCAGCTGTGCTGGTAGGATTTTTCTGGTTATTTACTCAGTTGCCTCTTACAGCATCAGCAAGAGCTTTCATAGCATCAAAGGGATCTCACTCTTGGAAAGTATCAGTCAGGAGAAGGGTACAAACAATTTCCAAACCATAGAACAAAGTAAAAATGCCTTCAACAAGTGGAGAAAATATGGCAGATACAGATTGTATACTATGTGTGACGATAATCTTCTGTACTGATCATATGTCTGGGCTGTGACCAACACACACACACACACACACACCACCCTAATTGAATACCAATTAATACATTACTATGATATTAGTTCTCTACCCCCCCCATGTGAAACAGCCCCCCCCCCCAATTTTTTAAACTATAAATCTATTTGTAAATTATTGACCTGTCTTTACTATATTATATCCAATCCTGGTTTCATTTTGCAAAAATGTACATCAAATCTGACAAAAGCATGTGGGAAATTGTGGTCTGATGAGACTGAGGTTGAACTTTTTCATCATAATTCAAAAGTATGTTTGGGGCAAAAACAATACTATGAACCCACTGTGAAATATGTTGATGGCAGCATTATTTTTTAGGGCCGCATTTCTTCAGCTGGAAATGGGGCTTTAATTAAGCTGGAGCAAATTATGGTCAATTCCAAATATCAGTCAATTTTGGCACAAAACCTTCAAGCTTCTGCTAAAATGAAGATGAAGAGGAATTTCACCTTTCAACACAACTTCACCAGAAGATCAAAGTTCCAGAATAGCCCAGCAAGAGTCAAGATCTGAATCCAATTGAAAATCTGTGGGGTGATCTGAAGAAATCTGAGTACAAAAGGTGCCTTTGCAATCTGATAGTTTTGAAGCGCTTTTGCAAGGAAGCATAGGCAAAGATTCCCAAAGCAAGATGTGCCAGGCTTTGATAGGCTCCTTCCACAAAAGGCTGAATGTGTCATAAAATGAAAAGATGCTTCAGCAAAGTATTAGTTTAAGGGTGTACATACTTATGCAATCTCATTATTTTAAAATTTTTATTGTTAATTTTTCCTCTCAGATTGTTTCAGTTTGTTTTTCAATTGAATTGCATAGTTTATATGATATATTAAAGGTGGAAAGAATTGTAAAGTGATTTACCTTGGTTTGATCTTTTTTATAGGTCAAAAACCTGGCATTTTATCAGGGAATGTAGACTTTCTACATTCACTCTACTTTCTTTTATTTCTTAACTTTAAATGCTGCATTGATGGCTCTTTACTGGAACTAATTGATCTTAAATTGCTTAACCTATTAATACTTGGAAAGAGATCGTTTTAATTGATTTTGTGCCATCAACTTACTGTCAACTCTCAGGGTCCACACAGATGGATTTTCTCCATGATGATCTATTCATAATGTGGTTCTTCAGGTATTCCAAGAGGGCACCCACTGTTGCTGTAACTGAGTCCATCTACCTGGCTGCTGTTCATCCTCTACTTATCTTTCCTTCCACCTTTCCCAGCATAAGAGTCTTCTCCAGACAATTGTGCTGTGAGATTGAGGTCGAACTTTTTCATCATAATTCAAAAAAAAAACTAGAGCAATTTGAGACTGGCCATTTGTGTCTTGATTGAGAATTCTGATTTGTTTGATTTAACTGTAATTCCACAGAAATCTGAGAATTGTGGAATTCATGTAGCTTCAGGGGCTGCACTATGCAGGAAAGAAAAAAAGCTAGGAGGTAAAGGTCATGATATGAATAGGGGGATAGACATACTGGATGAGATATTTTAACACTCCTTTTTGAATAATTTGTTTTCTGTCTTTAGCATTTTATTTTTGTTTCATTTTCATTTTTCAAGTGTGAAGATGACGGACAGATATTTTTCAGTCTAGATGATGGCAGCACCAAATTCACTGACCTAATACAACTTGTTGAATTCTATCAATTAAACAAGGGAGTTTTGCCTTGTAAACTCAAACATCACTGCATCCGGGTGGCCTTGTGACCTTTGTACCAGTCCATGCAGATGACTGGTTTGTTCCAAGACGAGATGGAAGAGAAGTTTTGTTGAAGAAAGTTGACCGTGGGACATTAAGCCAACTTATAGTTGCTTTTGAGGAACAAAATATATCATCAAAATTAGGGGACTTGGAGAGGGATGCTTGAGCTGGTGCCAACAGTCCAAGATTTGACTCTTTTGTCTAAATCCTATGCCTGATTCTGCTGAGTGTCCCAGCAATTGCCCCCTGCCCAAACTGGGAAAAATTATGTAAAAACACTAAACAAAACTGGAAATTGTCCCTTGGCTTGCCACATAACAGAGTCAGGTTTGTGAAGCAAAATTATTGAAATGAACTCTTGCCCTGGATAAATCTTGACAATTTCAAACTTAGTATTTTCTTTTTTTTTATTGTTTACTTTCTTTATATTCTTCCTTTCCTCCCTTCCTCTCTTTCTCTTTCAATTTTTTTGCACTCCTTTTGAAAATTATAGTCTATAATAGATGATACAGTTTTTAAATTGATGCCTGATTTGGGTGTTCTAAATCATATATTGAGTAATTTGTTTCAGCCTTATTATAATCTAAAATCAAAAAATAGCTTCTCCCCCTTGAAATTAAATAATCCATCATTTGTGTTGAAGAAACAACAATTGAGAACAATTCTGGGAAGGAAAAATATCCCACTAGTGTATGCTTTATAATATAATGACTATGTGTCTGAAAGAGGACTCTACTTCCATGCACAGATGGTTTGAACTGTTTTGATTGTCCCTGTCCTTCCCAATCTGCTGGAGGTCCTCTTTCTGCACAGATGCTGTGGGGAAGTCCACTGTCAGTAGCCAGTTTAGCATTGAATGATAATATATGTATTTGGAATTATCTGCCTTTTTTTTCTTTTTATGTTTTGATTGGGAGTGAATAGATTGTCATTTATGTAGTATATTTGGTATAAAACAAATCAGTGTTTCCTATTTTTAGCATTATTTCCTTCACTCTTCAGAATGTATGATATAGCTCCATTGCACATATAACACTGCCTAGTCTTCTAACCATGGTTAGGAATTTAAGAGTGCTCTGTAAGTCTGCATGTTCCTTCCAATTATTTTTTCTCTGGAAGTGTATTTTCTAATAACCGAAGCACAGTTCTGATTTTATGTTTCTTTGCTTAATGAAAATACTGTTGTTGGGGTTACACAAATTATAAATAGAATCAAAAGTGAAAGCAAAGGAGAAGTGTTTGTTTAGCATTCTCAATCTTCTAATTATAGCTAGATATAATTATAGATATAATGTAATTATATCACATTAAAAGTAAAAGTGAGAAATGCAGTCTGATTACATGCTGCTGGACTGTGAACTTGGTCAAAACTGTGGAAATCATCCCTCAAGCACTACTTCACATTCTCTCCATCTATTTCAGTCTAAGCTGTAAAAGAGAGCAATACATGTATAGCAGTATAATAACTGGATAAATCATTTTCATTTGGAAATTATAAGCTCAGCTGTCTCTGCCACAGAAAGACATGCCATTGACAGTTCAGACAATTTACTCTTTTGGAATTTGTGCACTAAAATTTGCATGCCAGTATCTGTAACAACTAGAGAAACCTTACTTCAATCCTAGTTCATCATCCTACTATGAGTCCTGGTTTAGGCTTCCTAAAACCATATACTTAGAATGTTAATTTGTGACATAGCTATGCAGAACAAATAATGCTTTATTTCTCTTGAAAGGCACAGCTTTCTAGCGATAAATGTGGCAAATAAAATTATATGCCACGAAAGTGAGATATTTGTCAATGTAACGGTATTGACTCATGTTTTCTAATTCTGCATAACTATGTACATGGAGATATACCATGTGGAGAATTTAATAACAATGAAATCACAGCAATGTTTGTTAATATTTCAGCTTTTCATGTTTACATAGCAACACTTCTTTCATTGATAGCTTGCACTTAAATAAGGTCAATGATTACGATTATCGTTTTTTGGGGATGATAGTTAAGTGCATATAGGAAGTGCTTTATGTTTTATGTATCAAGAAGTTTGTTCCAGCCTATGAATGTTCAGAATTACTTGCGAGTGAAATATCTTCTCTCTTGCTCCAGGAATCTTGAACCTTTATATTGATATTAATTAATATTAATTATTGCATGTGACTAATAGCAATCTGAACAGTTGAAATTGAGTACAGTTATTTATTCACAAGGTAATCATATACTGTTAAGAGTATCTTAAAACAATGTAACCAGCTTGATTTTCCATAGCAGATGAAAAAACACTGTATTTTAGTTTACAGAACAAATCTAATAGGGGTTTTTCCATGAAATTTCTATATATACAATGAAGAAACTTGATTTTTGTTAGAAATATTTTGATTATTACATTTTACATATTTTGTAAACATCTATAAAGTAATATGAATTGACTTAATATTGCATATTCGTAAAATGGATTTAAACTTTTTTTCCCAAAATACTGATTTTCAAATTTAAGTAAAGTTGTTTGAGTTTATTAGAAACTAAGTTATTTTTCAGTATCTTGGCTCCAATTGTTCAGTTTCCCAGCAATAGTTTCATGTTATAAAAATTGCATTTAATTGAATTTGACAATATAAGTTGTCAATTATAAATTTGAATGAAGAGGGCAAACTGTTTTGTACTATCTTCAGAATTACTTGAGCACGTAATTATTTCTTCCCTTTCTTGGAAATGTACAATCTAACCTGTCTTAAAATACTAACAGATACAGCTATCTGACAACTTAGGAAATAAGGGTTGAAGGAAATTTGATTTTTTAAAAAAAATATTTAAATGACATGAATGTAAAGAGGGATGCTCAGGGTTGTTCTGGAGCCTGTTGATTTTATTTTATTTTTGCCTGTGATTGTTTTGTAAATAAAATATGTCATATAGCATCTTGTAATATGTTAAGAAGGAAAATGCCAAACCATTTGGTAATTTTTTTTAAAAAAATAGATAAATTATATTATTTGTGTTTTTTAAAAGTACAGCTTTTTATTTGTTGAATTAATCTTGAAGAAAAATGTGCCTCTATTTTTAGATTGTTTTGTCTTAACTTTTCTGCACTAAGTACCTGACTATTTTGACCAATCAATGCACCTTTCCAGTGGCAAGACTTGCTTAGCATAAACAATATTATCATACCACAAGACTTTATTGTGACTGTAAAATAAAATAAAAGTTATCAGGGAATGCAAAAATTATTAACTTAAGGGACACAACCTCTTATTCAATTGCTTCATATTGTAAATAGCTTTCCTTTTTTTTTTTTGACTAGTGAACTTAATTGTTATCTTTCAGGTATTTTTGTACAAAACGGGACTGGTTATATTTCTTACACTTAAATGTTTAGAAATAAACATTCAAACAATGGTATTCATCTTATACTGTTGGTCAAGTTTCATTTTATTTTCTCAAAGGAGCAAATCTACCCAATGCAATACTAGAGTTGTAGGCAATTGTACTGCCTGTGGACTATTTTTCCATTAACTGAAGCAAATTAGCAATTTACCTGAACATTATATATATGTATTCATTTAATTTTTTTAATTAGAAGAGTTAAGCTATTTTCAGAGCAACTGCCATTAAAAGATGTAGAATGTATAAGAAACCATCAACTTAATATTCTTATTATGCAACTTTAAATGAACAATGCATTTTGATCAAGATGTAATAAACAAAAGCTCATGCATTTCATGCAAATACTTCTTCATTATTAAGACCTGCAAAGCCAAAAACAAGTATTTTATCATATGGGGAGAAATAAATAGGGAGTCTTTGGTTCAAGAAGAGAATCGGTATTATACTTTTAGAGTATTCTTGCTACCATATTTGGATTGTTTGAAATTTAGAACAGAACAGAATAACATAGTTGGAAGAGACCTTGGAGGTCCTATACCATTTCAGACAAATAGCTGTGCAATCTCTTCTTAAAAGCTTCCAGTGTTGGAGCATTCACAACTTCTGAAGACAAGTTTGTTCTACTGATTAATTGTTCCAACTTTGGGAAATTTCTCCTTAATTCTAGGTTGCTTCTTTACTTGATTAGTTTCCAGTCATTGTTTCTTGTCCTGCGCTCAGGTGCTTTGGAGAATAGCTTGACTCCCTCTTCTTTGTGGCAACCCCTGAAATATCGAAACACTGCTATCATATCACCACTAGTCCTTCTTTTCATTCTAGACATACCCAATTCCAGCAACCGTTCTTTATAGATTTTAGTCTCCAGTCCACTACTCATGTTAAGGTAGTTTCGTATTGAGTGTTTATAGCAATTTAGTTCAGATATAATCACTAGGTATATATTTGTAATCTCAATTACAGGTAATTCTTCACTTACAATCATTTGTTTAGTGACCATTCAAAGTTTAAACTGCACTGAAGAAAGTGACTTATGACCATTTTTCACATGACTGTTGCAGCATCCCTGTAGTCACATGACCAAAGTTTGGATATTTTGCAACTGGCATGTATTTATAACAGTTGCAGTGTTTCAATGTCATTTTGTGACCTTCTGACAAAGTCAACGAGGGAGCCAGATTCACGTAACAACATGTTAGTAACTTAACAATTACAATGCTTTACTTATTATTGTTGCAAGAAAGGTTGTAAAATGGGGCAAAACTCACTTAACAACCGTTTTTTTAGCAGTGTAAATTTTGAACTTAGTTATGATCGTAAGTTGAGGAGTACCTATATATAACCTTAAAAGTATTGCTTTTTATATTTGTGATAATACATTGAATTTTAATTTTATTAATTATTCCTGTAGTATGTAGATTAGATCATTGGCACAAATAATAGTTTTAATTTTAACATTGAATGTAATTTTGTTGGTAAAATTTTTTTGTTGGACCAAAAAAATGATGATGATGATGATGATGATGATGATGATGATGTTATAACTACCGAATCAAGATCTATTCTCCAGTGAAGATGAAAACAAGTGAGTCAATTAAAGATGAAAAAATGTATTCTTGGCCACCAATGATACCGGCATTGCGATCCAGGAAAACCCCTAACTCCTTTCTGAAAGATTAAAGAATGTATTATTTGTCTCCATTGGGTTGAAGTTTACCTTGTTAGCATTCAATTTTACCCAATAAGCCTTCATATTACCAACCCAAAATTTATTCAGTCATATTAGGTAAAAGATGAGGGAACAATATGTCCTTTGCATACTGATAAATTGCAGTATAAACTGTCTGATAAGTTCTCCTAAATGTCAAGAGCAAACTCATCCCTGGTATCATTTTCTGGAATTGTTAGCACTTTCTTCTGAAAAATAACAAAATAGCAACAATGTTTGGTGTAATAAAACTACCTATTTTAGAAGAAACAATTTAGAAGCATACCATGAACAATCAATAAAAAAACTAGAAAAAAGGAAATGAAACATTTTACCTTTTCTATCTTGGCAGAATTTACAAGTTGCAAAACAAAAGATTTGAGAACTTGTAGCAATAGACTTCAGTGTGCCAATCATTTTGTCAGTCTTCTCAGATTTTAGAAGATGAAAGTCCAATGTAATATTGGATGATGCCATAGAGGTTTTTATCAGGGCTATGGAAGTCTTTGAAGGGATGTTTTGCTTCAACAAAGTTTCATGCAAAAGGCTCCCTCATAGTTCCTTTGTTAGGCAACATGGCCATCTGAAAGGCTGTTAATACTTTGCATGGTGGGCATGCTACTCACCAAATATGTTGATAAAATCTGTTGAAGGCATGCTGTTTGCTTTTCTGATAAGGCTCATTAAATGTGACACACTGCTTTCTCCAGCATGCCCTCAACAAAATCTGAAGAGAGTCCTACTGAATCAGAGTCCTGCATAATATCCTCATTTGACTTTCAACCAAAACATAGAAGACCAGGAGAAGGCAATGTAAAAGGTTTTCTTCAAGTAAATTGCAGGGCCTATTTGGTTTTTATAAATTGCCATACAAATTATTTCCCATCTTTCCCTAATATTACCAAATTATGTGTTCAGGATAGCACACATAAGAATGCTACTCCAAAAACTCAAAATAGTACTTTTTTCAGTGGGTCTCTCAAAAATTTTCCCATTTGTTAAAGAGAACATCTTGGCTATTGATGCTTTCCAATATCAATGTATTAAACAATGTGTGTTTATATGTACATTGAAGAAAATTTAGTTACATGCCAATGTAAGTGCACTGAGCAACTCTTGAGTTATGCCCAGGATCTCTCTATTTGCATTGAGGAGCTCATGTATGTATATTGATATGTGTAATATGAATAAATTTTCTTCAATATTCCTATAATCTATATTGGACTTTCTGTTTTAGCTGTTATATTGTAGAATAAGTGAAACAATATATTGGCATTATTCTTAATGTGTTTTAAAATGGAAGAAGCATAACTGTTTTCTCAATATCTATTTTAGAACAGGAGGGTTACATGTGAAACCATCCAAACTCTGGGAATTCACTATAGTGTTCCCAAGGGAAAAGCATGTGTGAAATAATGTAATCTTTCAATTTATTGCCAACAGAAGTGTTAATTGCCACAATTTAGCAGTGGAGGTTACATTGTTCTGCATATGCATGTTGGAGAGAATCTGACATGAATAGTGTGCATGAACGCGCGTGTACACACACACACACACACACACACACACACACACACACACACACTGCTGTGCTGCCTCATTGTGGTGGGGATTGTTCCTGGGACGAATGCATATAGAATGTCTGTCAGGAGTGTATAGGATCTTTCAAGATGTGAGGTCATCCTGGCTGTTCAGTTAAAACAAGCAGGCACCTAAGAAAATATATTTTGGGGACAGACAAAACTACTTAAAGGCTTACATGCCTGGAAAAGGCAAAGGAAAGTGACTTTAGACTAGCACTCTCTTAATGAGCAGGCAGAATGACAAAGAGAAGAAGCATAGAAATTCTTAATTTTACCTATATCTCACTTTTTTTGTGGTCTAGAATTACGAGGGGATGAAGGTTCAGTGTTTGACCCATTTCCAATCATTCTGGAAATTAACATCTTTTCCCCCCTCTTAATAATTGGATAGATGCTTAATCCCAAATAACACTCTTTTTAAACACTTTTTATTGACATTTGTTATAACATAAAATACAATAAATGAAAATAAACATTATGAAGGGGGGAGAGTGCAAGATTTAAACGGGAGAAAAAGCTGTTGATTTCCAAATCATTTTTATAAGTACACACTATTCAATATTTAACTAAATTCTGTGTTTCATTATTTTTTTATTTCTAGCATAAAAACCAGAAGCAATTTCTCAATAGAAACAGGGTCAAATAAAATCTTAGTTTAAGAGAAAGAATTTTTTTTTTTTTTAAAAAAAAAGAGGAATAACAGTTAAATGGGCTAAAAGAGCCTCTTTTAGTTTAGTAGAGATAGTAGAGTGTTTTAAGAAATGGAAGACCTGATTTAATGTCTTTGGAACCAAACCCCACCCCGCCCCCATGACTGCTTTTTCAACTGGAAAGTGGCTGTATCCCTGCCTCTCAATTGGGTGCTTGAGACTAATTTAGAGTTGCCTACAACTGCATATTGGCATCACCACATATCTAACTTGTGAAGGGTTTGAAGGGTAAACAGGTTTGCAGATAGCAGTAGACAGGCTGATGAGCATAGCTCCTAAATTCCAACAGCCCATTGTATGGAGGTGTGCATTCTGCATGAAGATTGGTTGATCTGATTTCTTGCTCTATGTTTTTCTGTTCGAATGCCCCCCTAGTTGGAATGTTACATTTGCAGAAATATGAATGGCACATCTATCTGTCCTTGAATAACAAGATGCATATATTCCTTGACATGCAATGCCAGAGAAGTCTGCTTAATCCTTCACCCGGCAACTTCAGAGCACTATTCCAGAGTCATCTTGTGAACTTCCACTGTCTGGAGGATCTTGTGCAGTGATTTCTATGATTTTAACCCAGGACACTCATATACACTTAGGGAATCTAAGTGTTTGCAAATTGGAAAAGCTTCTCGCTGGAAAAGTCTTTTTGGATTGATCAGTTGACCATGTTCCATTGAAAGCCCCCTAAATAACACTAAAAGCACAATCTAGCATACTGTACCCACAGATATTGGATTAAATAGTAATAATAGCAATTAGACTTATCTACCACTTTACAGCCCTATATAAGCAGTTTACAGAATCAGCATATTGCCCCCAACAATTTGGGTCCTTATTTTACCCACCTTGGAAGGATGAAAGGCTGAGTCAACCTTCAAGTCTGGTGAGATTTGAACTGCCAAATTGCAAGCAACCAGCAGGCAGCAGAAGTAGCCTGCAATACTGCATTCTAACCACTGCTCCAACATGGCTCAATAAGTTTTCTTTATGTTTTAAAAATATTTTATTTGTAATTGTACTCTTAGTACAAATGTAATTGTAAACCTAGGAGTAAATTAGCCTTTTAAGTGTAGACCGGCAACAGATTTGGGTGATTACGGGAGCGACTTGGCACTCCCATGTGACACCTTGCCTGCGCGAGCTGCACTGGCTCCCGGTGGTCTTCCGGGTGCGCTTCAAGGTATTGGTTCTCACCTTTAAAGCGCTCCATGGCTTAGGGCCCGGCTATCTGCGAGACCACCTTCTGCCACCGATAACCTCCCACCGGCCAATTCGGTCCCACAGAGAGGGCCTCCTTAGGGTGCCGTCGGTCAAGCAATGCCAACTGGCGGCCCCCAGGGGGAGGGCCTTCTCTGTGGGGGCACCCGCCCTCTGGAACGAGCTCCCCCCAGGAATATGAATAATCCCAGACCTCCGTACCTTCCGTCGAGCTTTGAAGACCTTCCTATTCCAGCAAGCTGGCCTGGCTTAAAATTTTTTTAAAGGGTTTTTAAGAGTAATGGGTTTTAATACTTCGGGAAGCCAATTGGATTTAATTTTGTTTTAAATTATTTTAAATTTTGTATTGTATGTATTTTAATTTGGCTGTGCACCGCCCTGAGTCCTTCGGGAGAAGGGCGGTATACAAATTTAATAAATAATAATAATAATAATAATAATAATAATAATAATAATAATAATTCATAAAAATATTTTACATTGGGGCAAAATACGTTTAAGAGCAAGCTGTACATGATGAACAAGGATGCAAGATAAGAGCAAAAAAAGTGTTAACTTTTAGTTATGATCAATATTAGAAATTATTATGGTTGAAAGAAGATGCAAATATGCATAACTAGAAAAAGTCTTATAAGTGCTTATAGGATGGAGAATTGGAAGTTATTGAGGAGGGGAAAAAATTTCCTAATTGCTCCTGAGAATCAACACCAGCCCTAAATTTTGTAGGCTGCTCCATGAAAAAAAAAAGAGGGATGGATGTTCTTACATTACTTATTCTAGGCTTACAAGCTAATGACACTGATAACTAGAATAAAATAAATTTCAGAAACTTTTTACAAAACTGACATGATTGCAGGAGTCCCCCCCCCCTTTTCTGTTCCTGTTGAGTAAATCTGCTTTCAATGAGTTTCCCAGGTTCTAAGATATACTCCTTATTTTTGTCTCATCAATTTCTAGCATGCCATTAATTTCCACCTCTAGACTCATCAATGACATAAACAGCTTCAGTACATCTTTGTTGTCCTTAGCTTAGAACATAAATTCACTTCTGTTTGAATTGCTTAATTATGCAACTTTCAACATCTATATAATAATAGTAATTATATATAATTTATCGAACAAAGGAGGACATTATGAATTAAGCTGAGATGAATAATGACAGAAGCATTTACAAATTGAGAATAACATCCCACATCCCATATCAAATCATTTTGCATATTGTGAAAGGCAGGATAAAAATAAAGAGAAATTGCATGAGCAGGTTGGTAGGATAGCAAAACTGAAATAAGATTCAAGTTAACTGGATGATTAAGAATTTTGGAGGTGATATTTATGGACTCCATCACTGACTATTGGGGGCGAGTCGTTGGCCCCCACAGAGAGGGCTCGCAATCTGGGAGTCGTCCTGGATATGCAGCTGTCCTTGGAGGAACATCTGACGGCTGTAACCACGGGGACCTTTTGTCAGGTTCGCCTGATTCGCCAGTTGCGGCCCTTTCTTGATCGGGATTCCCTGTGCACAGTCACTCATGCCCTCGTCACCTTTCACCTTGACTACTGCAACGCTCTCTACATGGGGCTCCCCTTGAGGAGCACCCGGAGGCTCCAGCTGATCCAGAACGCAGCAGCGCAGGTAGTGACGGGAGCAGCATGGTGCTCCCATGTAACACCGTTCCTGCGTGAGCTGCACTGGCACCCGGTGGTCTTCCAGGTGCGCTTCAAGGTGTTGGTTATCACCTTTAAAGTGCTCCATGGCATAGGGCCTAGCTATCTTCGAGACCGTCTGCTGCTACCGACGACCTCCCATTGACCCGTGCGCTCCCACAGAGAGGGCCTCCTCGGGGTGCCATCAGCCAAACAGTGCAGGCTGGTGACTCCCAGGGGGAGGGCCTTCTCTGTGGGGGCACCAACCCTCTGGAATCAGCTGCCCCCAGAGATAAGGAAAATCCAAGACCTCAGTGCCTTCCACCGTGCCCTTAAAACCCATTTTTTCAAGCAAGCGGGTTGGCTTAAGAAGAAATTTTTAAATGTTTTAATTGGTAGTGAGTTTTAATTGGGCCACATTTATATATCTTTTAATTGTTTTTAATATTTGTACTGCATGTTTTTTAATTTTGGCTGTACACTGCCCTGAGTCCTCAGGGAGAAGGGCGGTATAGAAATTTAAAATAAAATATAATAAAATTAAATAAATAAATAAATAAATAAAACATTGGTTCTGCATCTTCATCTTTTTAATTGTAAATTATAACTATTTTTCTAATATTTTATTGCCTTTCAATGTTAGTTAGCCAACCTCTAGGCAGGATAGTCAGCAAACTAAGTGTAAGAAATAAATAAAATCAATCAGTCTTGCAATGGAAGCTTATTTTTAAACATATTTTTACTTAATTCCATTGCAATCAGCACAAGAGAACTGATATTCAAATTTCCAAAGCTGACAATTCAGAATAAGTTTAAAAAGTACATAAAAACAAAAAAATAGTATAACTACAATTTGTGTCACAGAAAGTTAATGATTGTTATGTTCAATATGGGTTAGATGTTATAAAACAGAATGGCCTTCCTTCTGATTGGAGCTCTTGGAGTCTTCAAGTTTGTTATTGAAAAAAAATACCCAGTTCTCTCTAGTTTAGCTAGAACACTTGAGCATTATAGGAAAACGGTAAGTAAAATTTAAGCTTATTGCTGTACTAAGATCTGAGTATTATCAATTAACCTTTGTAGTATTTCTTCTTAAAATTTTAATACTACATTGAAATAGATATTGAATATTGTATTCTTATTTTCAAAACTGTCATGGATGAAGTTTTATTAATTTTTCTAACCATGTGTTGTTTTTAAAATTGTAACTTCTTTATAATAATTATATGAGTACCCATATTAATTGATTTTGCAGGTGCAGCTATTATACAAAAACAGATTGCATTTTAAACAAGAAGGAGACATTACAAACATCTCTTTGTTTCTGGAAGAGCATTTTGCATTGCTTTCTTACATTTTTAATGTATTTTTAGTTATTTATTAGATTTTTGTTTTGCCTATTTCATCTAAGAGATTCTGGTCAGTTTATAATAAAAACATAAAAAGAGATATAAAAGAATAAATACAACGAAGTTAACACAAAGTTAAGAACAAAGTTAAAATTGAGAAATTGCAAGTTAAAACAGGCAGAGGGAGCACCCTCACATCACTCTTCACCCCCAGGATTGCCTAACACTCTTCTACTTATGCCAATTGCAGAGTCAGTTTTTAACATTCTTTCAGAAAGCTAGAAAAGTGGGGGTTTACCTCGTCTCTAGGAATAAGATGTTCTAAAGGGCAGTAGAGGTGGCAGAGGAGGATCTATATATGGAGATAAATTTATTTTTATCTTATTAAATTAAATTAAGAAAAATAAAAATAAAAAAATATAGTATATATTATAGTTATATATAAAGATATATAGAGAAGTAGAATATAGGTTGTCTTCCTTTTTATTATTCAGAATTCTGCATATTAAATTAGCCAAGGGAGCAAAATATTGGATTCATGTTTGACGCCTCCCAGGGCAATGTGCAATGTTTGCTTAGCTGCAAATGAATAACCAAGAATTAATATGAACAGCAAAGAGAAGCAGCACTAGCCACTGATACTGCCTCAAGAAATGTGCAGAAACAAATTTTTTAAAGTTTTGATAAATAGTAGGGGGAGAAAGTGGAAAAAAGTTGATCAACTTCAATGCTATCTAAGGAAGATACTGCACTGTCAGACTGTAGATGATGAAAATTGAAGATACAAGGACCTGCTTCAGTGTTTGACTTTCTGAATGATAACTTTTATTTTTCCAATCTAATGGAATATTGGAAAGAAATTATGCAAGGGATTTGGAACTCTGTCCTTCAGGAGGATAACGCTACAAAGGTAGCACAGCACAGTACCAGATGTGATATGGCAGAAAAACTTGTAAAATAAAGTTTGAGTTCTAAAATGAAGCTGGGAGCACGATTCATATACACCCACACACCCATACACAGAGCATCAAACATGAGGGGGAGCAATCCCCCATGTATCCATGTTTACGAAACAATTAGCAGTTGGAATGCTGGCAACTCTTATATTCTTAAGTCCCGCCTCTTCTGTCACAGGACCTAGAGTTGAGCTGCTATTAAGGAGTTGGAATGAATTCCAGGACTGCATGCTTCCCCTACCTTATTATTCTTCCCAGCCTCAAGGATTATTGGAAAAATACATTAAAAGGGCCAAAATTGAACAAATCAAATACATCCACTTATAATCCTCATGGTATCATTGAGTCTGACATCTAACCTACTTCTTTTGCAGCTGTTAAACCATTCAGGGGTACAATATTCTGCTGTGGAGTAGATGAACCCTAGTGCTGATGATCTGAGGGTGGCAGCTGAAGCTCTCCATTTAGTTCCACATGAGTGTGTTGTTCTAAGTATTGATTTTTGCAACCCTATTATCTAGATGTTTCTTGTTGGAGAGAATCCAATCTAATGTTATTTCAATGTACTTTGGATGGGAATCATAGGGGAGTAAGTTATTGTTTAAGTAGATCTTCAATGCTTCATAGGCTAGTTTGCTGTTAAGGTGAAAGCACATAGTTACTGTTTTGCTGGTGCTAGGAGTGAGTCTCCAGGCAGTGAAGAATTTTCCCAAGATTTCAAGGTCTTTGGACGAGTCTGTAAGCAAGGGTGTGAAGCTAGTTCACCACTTCATGGTGAACCCTGGGGAGCATGACAGTGTGAACTAAACAAGCTAGCAACTTGTGGCAGCCAGACTACTATGTAGACTTTCCTGGCTTTCAAAATAGATGGCAACGAATGCCTCTGCACCCAGTTAGATGATGACAAGGTCCAAAAGGCAAGTGGCCATTAACTGCTTTTGAATTCTCTTAACAGTGGTGGCAAATGAAGGAAGCACAAGGAAGTGACTCAAATTGTCCTTACCCCAACAAAATGGCAGGCAGTTTCACAGATCAGCCAAGGAAGAAGAGACTTCACTGTGGGTATTTTTAAGATTGTGAAGAAAAGGAGAATGGCATAAACTTACATTATATGTGGAAATTAGAAGGACAAGGGAGTGACCCAAATGCCTGCTGGCTAGCAGAGCTGATGGGGAAGCACTGGTGTCAAGTGAGTGCTCATTGTTCTTGAAGAGAAGGATTCTTGAAGACATACCAGAATGAGGACAGGGGCTGCAGTTTCCCTTGTGGTCTACTGCTCCTTTTGTTCTCCCTCCCTCCCCCAGCAAAGTGGCAGGCAGAGCCACAAGTAGTAGTAGGGGATTTCCCTGGCCCTCTCCTGAGAGTCATGAGGACACATGCAAGCCTATATTATATGTGGAAATAACTCACCAGATTATGACTTACTTAGTTATGAACTAAACTCTGGATAATTAATGGATGTGTTGGACTTAAAAACAAAATTGGGCATAAACAACTGATAAAATTGCTGTCTTCATTACAAAAGGAACCAGATTGTCATGACAGCTTTAGTTTGCTAGGATCAGCTACATCATCAGTTGTGCCAGTTGCCATGTGCTTAGCTTCTGCATTACTATCAGAAGAAAGCCAAGAGAGAGAGCAAAAAGAGGGAAAAAAATAATTGACTTTATTTCTAAGCATTAGAGTGATTCAATTTTTGAATATTTGGCACTTAAAGAAAGCATAGAATCCTTGAATATTTTTTATTCAAAATTATCAAATTAAGAGTCTGTAGTACACAAAGTTCTGGCAATAATAATAAGAGTGAAAAAGGAGAGCAAAGGGAAACTTTGGAAATAATCCTTCAAATAAATATAAAGGCCACTCAAACAAAAAGAAGGACATAGTATTAACTATGCCTTTGAAAGAGAATTCCCTAGATAAGCAGACCCAGATAACAGTTAAAAAGAAAGAGACAGCAAATAAACCATTAGAAACAACTTATTAACTCATTTTGAGAATTTACAGGAATAAATTATAAAGAGATTAAGAGATCTTGGAAATGTGGAGCAACACATGTAAGAACTGCATCAATAATTGACTTTATGTTTCCCACCCTCATGATGATTGCAACAAAAACCTTTGATATAGTACCTCATTAAGATAGCCTGACTACTCTGACGATAACGACCAGGATAACAGAGTTGGAAGGGACCTTGAAGGTATTCTAGTCCAACCACTGCACAAGTAGGAAACCCTGTATCATTCTGGACAAATGGCTGTCCAATCTCTTCTTGAAAACCTCCAGTGATGGAGCACTCATACCTTCCAAAGGCCAGCTGTTCCACTGGTTAATTGTAATCACTGTCAGGAAATTTCTCCTTATTTCTAGATTGCTTCTCTCCTTGATTAGCTTCCATTCATTGCTTTTTGTCTAGCCTTCTGGTGCTTTGGAAAACCCCTTCTTCTTTGTGGCAGCACCTTAAATTTTGGAACACTGTTTTGTCACCCCTAATCCCAACAATTTGACCAGTCATTCTGGGTTCCTGCAATCATTCTTCATATGTTTTAATCATCTTTGTTGCTCTTCTCTACATTCTTTCCAGAGTCTCAACATATTTTTAAAATTGTGGCATTGAAACCAATATTCTAAGTGTAGTCTTACCAAGGCATAATAAACTGCTACTAACACTTCATGTGATCTTGATTCTGACCCTATGTTAATGCAGTCTAGCATTGCATTGGCTTTTTTGGTGGCTGCTGGCTCATATTTAACTGATTGTCCACTAGGATCTCTCTTTATTTGTTTCCAGATGTTCGCAGATCTGTTTTTTTTAATTGTCTTTCCCAGTATCTTCATAGGTATTGATTTTAGGGTCATTGGTCTATAGTTTCCTGGATCCATTTTTTCACTTTTTTGAAGATGGGAACTACATTGGCTCTTTGCCAGTTCCCTGGATCTTTGAAAGACATGGTTCAATAGTTCCAAGATGTGACAGACATTGAGCCGGTCACATCAAACTGGCCATGCCAATTGAGCCATGGCTACCTGGCCCTTTGAAGGCAACCATAATGGTGATGTGGCCCTCAATAAAATTGAGTTTGATACCTCTGATGTATTATTCCATAGTCATGGTGGTAGATGGTTCCCAACAGGTTATAGACATGAAACTTGCTTCTTCTGAGTTGCTGTTCTTCATTTTCTATGTGCATTTCTTGGAGGATGGCCATATCTATGTTACTGTCCAATACAAGTTTGGAAATATTGCCTCTTGGATCTGCTGAGCCCCTCAACATTGCTTTGGCAGATTTGAATACTCCCTTATCATTTGGGCCTGAAAAGGTCCAGTTATTTTTGTTTTTGTTTTCATTTCTATGTATTTTGAGACTCAGAAAAGTCTACTGGCTGGCTGCCAGTTTGTTTAGTTCATTTAGTTCATGCTATTGTGCTATCCAAGGTGCACTACAAGGAGATGAATGTATAAAAATATTATAATCTAATGTTGTGGCCCGTCAGTGGCCTGTGCAGTTAGTAGCTGATTCCGACAGCAAGGAGGCTGGTGTGTTGCTGCGCCAGCAGCCTGTGCAACTGGCACTTGAGTCAGACAATGAGGAGGCTGGAGAAGATGTGGTGCCAGAGGTAGAGATTCAGCCAGGGCCTTCAGAACCTCCAGAAGCTCCCATAAGTGAAGAGGAGGAGCCTCTTCTCGATGCACGAGCACACAGAGCTGTTAAAAGGCAGGAGTGGCTCCTCAGGGGAAGGTCTCCTTGAGAGTAATGTTTGTATGGACTTTGTGTGTGCTGTGTTCTTTGGGGTCTGTAGCTGGGGCAGAACATCTAATATTGCTCATCAGAGAAGACAAACATGTTACAAGCAACAACACAGACAATTTTAAATAATTATTCTATTTTAATATAGCTGTTACAACCAGCTCTTATATTAGCTATTCCTCTAAAATATAGAAAACCGGTTTTCTGTTCACCAAAGCCACCTGAATAGAATCAGGACAGGCCATATCAGAACCAAGACAAAGCTCTTTAAATGGGGAATGGCCGAGAGTTTGCAATGTGACTGTTGTGCCCTGGAACAAACTATAACACATATAGTTCAAGATTTTTCCTCAGGAAATTTCAAAGTGACTCAGATGATCTCATTGCAGTCACACCAGAAGCAATTAGGAAGCAATTAGCTTCCTTAAAAATTGAATTATAACTAATATCCCATTGCAATTCTATGGCTTCATGTTATGTTTTTTTATTATGGTTTTATCTTAATATTTTATCTCCTTTATGTCCACATACTATATATATTTGTTGCTGATTATATTACTGATTGCATGATGTCTATAAATGCTATACACTAAATAAACAAACAAACAAACAAACAAACAAATAAATATTGCTGCTACCTTCCTCAGAGTTGTTGGAAATTAATAAGCGATGTAGATATCTAATCTACATCTAATTAATAAGTGATCTAGATTACAAATGTTCTAAACCTATTTCATTATGGACTGAACATTAAGATTCCACACATTGCCTGTAGAAGTGATAGGACCATTATATGATACAGGTTTTCCTTAGCAATCCTAAAGTATAATAAAGTTGGTGTACAAGATTTAAAATGAATTTGTTGGAGAAGTTTCAAAATTAATTCCATCCCTCCCCAATTATTACTTCTTGATTTGATTGTAGTTCCTTAATTCCAATAACAATTCATGTTAATAAAATTCATTTATTTAATATTGGAGTTTTTCCCACAAATCTTGGAAATTCTAAACATATTCTGTTTACGCCAACATTCAAGAAGGCTTTGAACAATTAAAAATACAGCATATATATCATAAGGATTCCATGGATGAAAATCCTCAAGGGGAAAACAACTCAAGAAGATTGGGAAATTTTGAAAAGTGAGATTATAAAAACCCAGTCTAGCACAATACCAACGAAGAAGAAAAATAACAGCTCTCAAAAAAACCAGCATAGCTGCATAAAGAACTCTCTGACAAATTGAAAGACAAAAAGGACAAGTATAAACAGTGGAAAGGGGGGCAAATAACTAAGGCAGAATATCAGTAAATAGCCTGAGCCTGTAAAGATGAAGTGAAAAAAGCTAAAGCTCACAATGAACAAAGGCTTGTGACAAAAGTAAAAAACAAAAAAAACTTCTACCAATATATTAAAAACAAGAAAAAAGTCAAAGAAATAATTGGTCCATTGCTGGGAGAAAGTGGAAAGAAGGTGACAAGCAACAGGGAGAAAGCAGAACCCTTAACTCGTTTTTTGCATCTGTGTTTACACAAAGGGAAAAAACCTATCAAAAACAGCATCTCAAAAAACATATTAGGAACAAAAGTTAAAATAGGGAAGAAAATAGTGAGTGAGCATCTGTCTACCCTAGACTAGTTCAAATCATAAGGACCAGATGGACTACACCCCAAGGTTCTGAAAGAACTGGCAGATGTGATCTCAGAACCACTGAACTATATCTTTCAAAGATCCTGGAGTACTGGGAAACTGCCAGAGGACTGGAAAAGAGCTGATGTGGTTCCCATATTCAAAAAAGAAAAAAAAATAGATCCAGGAAACTACAGACCTGTCAGCCTGACCTCAATACCAGGGAAGATTCTGGAAAAGATAATCAAGCAGTGAATCAGCAAACACCTAGGAGCAAACAAAGTAATACATGGGTTTGTCAAAAATAGATCACGCCAGACTAATCTTATTGCATGCTTTGACAAGTGACATAACTAGGGGACCAGAGGAATGCTGTCAATATAATTTATTTGGATTTCAGTAAGTCATTTGATAAAGTAGACCATAATTTACAACTAGATAAAGTAGAAAAATGTGGGTTAGACAACATCACCACCAGATGGATTTGTAACTGGCTGACCAACTGCACTCAATGTGTAGTCCTCAATGGAACTGCATCTATATGGACGGAAGCATGCAGTGAGGTACCCCAAGGCTTTGTTTTATTTATTTATTATTTATTTATTTATTATATTTCTATACCGCCTTTCTCCCGTAGGACTCAAGGCGGTGTACAGTCAAGAAAAATATAGACACAAACATCATAAAATTGCTAATTAAAATTATTACTTAGTTTGGTCCATTAAATAAAACCCAGAATTAGATAACATTTAAAAAATCATTCACATGTTCGTATAGCCCCGCCTGTTGGAACATCAGGGTCTTGAGGGCACGGCGGAAAGCACGGAGATCAGGGATATTCCGTATCTCCGGGGGCAGTTCATTCCAAAGGGTTGGAGCCCCCACAGAGAAGGCCCTCCGCCTGGGACTCGCCAGTCGACATAATTTGACTGACGGTACCCTGAGTAGTCCCTCCCTGTGAGAACGAACTGGTCGGTGGGAGGCTATTGGTGGCAAAAGACGGTCTCGTAGGTACCCAGGCCCTAAGCCATGGAGCGCTTTAAAGGTGATAACTAACACCTTGAATCGCACCCGGAAGACCACCGGGAGCCAGTGCAGCTCGCGTAGGAGAGGTGTTACATGGGCGTAACGAGCTGCGCCCATAATCACCCGCGCGGCTACGTTCTGGACCAGTTGGAGCCTCCGGGTGCTTTTCAAGGGGAGCTCCATGTAGAGAGCATTACAGTAGTCCATACGGGAGGTAACTAGGGCATGAGTGACCGTGCGCAAGGCGTCCCGATCCAGAAAGGGACGCAACTGGTGGATCAGGTGAACCTGATAAAAGGCACCCCTGGCCACGGCCGTCAAATGATCTTCTAAAGATAACCGTGAATCCAGGAGGACACCCAAGTTGCGGGCCCTCTCTGTGGGGAGCAAGATCTCATCCCCTATTGTCAGTGATGGTACTAGCTGACTATACCGGGACGCCAGAAGCCACAGCCACTCGGTCTTGGAGGGGTTGAGTCTGAGCTTGTTTCTCCCCATCCAGATCCGCACGGCCTCCAGGCAACGGGACATCACAGCAAGGGCATCATTGGGGTGGTCTGGGGTGGAGATGTATAGCTGTATGTCATCAGCATACTGATGAACACTCACCCCAAAACCATGGATGATCTCGCCTAGCGGTTTTACATAAATGTTGAACAGAAGGGGTGAGAGGACTGACCCTTGCGGCACCCCACAAATAAGGTGCCTCGAGGTTGACCTCTGCCCCCCTGCCAACACAAACTGCGAACAGTCAGAGAGGAAGGAGGAGAACCACCGAAGCATGGTGCCCCCTATTCCTAACCCCTCCAGCTGGTGCAGTAAGATACCATGGTCGATGGTATCAAAAGCCGCTGAGAGATCTAATAGGACCAGGATAGAGGAGCAACCTCTGTCCCGAGCCCTCCAGAGATCATCCACCAACGCGACCAATGCCGTTTCCATGCTGTATTGTGACCTGAAGCCCGACTGGAACAGATCCAGATAGACAACTTCATCCAGGTATCGGGGTAGTTGTCATGCCACCACACTCTCAACAACCTTCACAACAAAGCGAAGATTGGAGACTGGACAATAATTTGATAATATAGCCGGGTCCAGGGAAGGCTTCTTGAGGAGGGGCTTCACAACCGCCTCTTTCAAGGCGGCGGGAAAGATACCCTCACTCAGAAAAGCATTTATAATCCCCTGGAGCCAGTCTCGTGTAACCTCCCGGGAGGCCAGTACCAACCAGGAGGGACACGGGTCCAATAAACATGTGGCAGCATTAAGCTTGCCCAGAATCCTGTCCACGTCCTCAGGAGCCACAGAGTCAAACTCTTCCCAGATAACGCTCTCAAGACCTGCCCCCGTCTCCTCCCCTGGATCTACCCAATCGGAGTCCAGGCCTTCCCGAATCTGAGCGACTTTATTATGTAGGAATTGTACAAAATCCTCAGCTCAACCCTTTAAGGGATCTTCCCGTACCCCCACCTGAAGTAGGAAGTGGGTCACCCTAAACAGCGCAGCTGGGCGGTTCTCTGCAGATGCAATAAGAGTGGAGAAGTAGCTAGACTTCGCCGCTCTTATCGCCACTACGTAGGTCTTAATATAAGATCTCACCTGTGTTCGGTCAGATTCAGATCGGCTTGTCCTCCAATCGCTCTCCAGGCGTCTTTTCCGACGCTTCATCTCTCTCAGCTCCTTGGAAAACCAAGGAGCTAGACGAGATCAGCATCAGGTCAGAGGCCGCAAAGGCACAACGCGGTCCAAGGCCCCAGTAGCCGCCCTGTCCCAGGCGACCACCAGGTCCTCAGTCGAGTTGTGAGCCAGAGTCTCAAGAAATGGCCCAAGCTCCATCAGGAACCTTTCGGGGTCCATCAGGCGCCTGGGACGGAACCATTTGGTTGGTTCCGTCTCCCTGCAGTGGGTGGAAGTGACTTGAAAGTTCATGTGAAGGAGAGAATGATCAGACCATGACAAGGGTTTGATGTCTATATCCCCTATTTTTAGATCATTCAGCCACTAATCAGAGACAAAAATCAAGTCCAGAGTGTGATTCCCCAAGTGGGTGGGGCCTTGAACTACCTGGGTCAGGTCCATGGCCGTCATGGAAGCCATGAACTCCCGAGCCATCTCTGACATCTCACCAGCGGATGGCAGGTTAAAATCCCCCATAACAATAAGTCTGGGGGTTTCCACCGCCACCCCGGCTATAATGTCGAGCAGCTCAGGCAGGGCCGCTGTTACGTGGCAGGGAGCAAGGTACGCAATCAGTAGGCCCATCTGAATCCCCCGACCCCACTTCACAAGGAGGGACTCACATCCGGCTATCTGAGGAACAGTGGCCTCCCTTGGGCAAAGACTTTCTCTAATGATTGCTGCCACTCCCCCACCCCTTCCCTGAGTCCTTGGCTGATGGAATGCATGGAAACCTGGCGGGCACATTTCCACAAGGGGAACTCCTCCCTCCTGGCCTAACCAGGTCTCCGTAATCCCTGCCAGGTCAGCACCCCGCTCTGAAATAAGATCATGAATGAGGGGGGCTTTATTTACCACTGACCTGGCATTACATAACATCAGCCGTAGACCCAGGGTCTGAGACTCTGAACAACCCGGGAAACGAGCAGTGCTTTGGGGGTCGGAGTGAGCAATCGCTCGTAAACAACGAGTGCGCACTCCCGAAACATAATATGGCCCCCTGCAGCCGTCATATCTGCCCTTCCCACTTACTATACTAATGCCCATCGCTTCATCCCCCTGCATCCTTGTCAGATTTCTGTCCCCATCCTCCCCACCATGATTATCAGACCCATTACCCCTTTCAGTGGATTTATGGATCCCCCCCAGATCCATTCCCACAATCCCTCCCAGAACCCCTTAAAATAGAACTTAAAGATTTATCTAAAAAACCCCAAAGCCGTCGTTTTTTTGCAAACCACTTCTTAGCCCAGTACTCTTCAAAATATTCATCAATGATTTGGATGAGAGGATAGATTGGGAACTCATCAAATTTGCAGATGACATCAAGTTGGCAGGAATAGCAAACACTCCAGAAGATAGGCTTATGATACAGAAGGATCTTGACAGACTTGAACATTGGGTGTGATCTAATAAAATGAAATTCAATGGTAAAAAAGTAAGGTTCTGCATTTAGGCAAGAAAAACAAAATGCACACATATAGACTGGGTGAAACTAGGCTTAATAGCAGTAACTGTGAGAGGGATCTTGGAGTCTTAGTGGACAACCAGTTAAATATGAGCCAGCAGTGTGTGGTGACAGCCAAAAAAGCCAACACAGTTCTAGGCTGCATAAACAGAGGGATAGAATCAAGATCACATGAAGTGTTAATACCACTTTATAATGCCTTGGTAAGGCCACACTTGGAATACTACATTCAGTTTTGGTTGCCACGATGTAAAAAAGAAACTGAGACTCTAGAAAGTGTGATTAGGAGACTGGAAGCTAAAACATATAAAGAATGGTTGCTGAAATTGGGTATGTCTAGTGTGATGAAAAGGACTACAGGTGACATGATAGCAGTTCTCAGGGGCTGCTACAAAGAAAAGGGAGTCAAGCTATTTTCCAAAGCACCTGAAGGTAGGACAAGGTGCAATGGGTGGAAACTAATCAAGGAGAGAAGCAAACTAGAATTAAGGAGAAATTTCCTGACAATTAGAACAATTAATCAGTGGAACAACTTGCTTCCAGAAGTTGTGAATGTTCCAACACTGGAAGTTTTTAAGAATATGTTGGATAACAATTTGTCTGAAGTGATGTAGGGTTTTCTGCCTAAGCAGGGGGTTGGACTAGAAGACCTCCAAGGTCCCTTCCAACTCTGTTATTCTATTCTAATAAAATAAATATAATTAATTAAGTTTTAATTAAAATAATTAACAATTAAATGCTTAAGAAAAAACCCCATATTTTGCCCTTTCCCTAAATAGAGGGTGTTTGGAGGACAAACACATATTTTTCTTTTCTTTTTTTCATAACATTGACTTATTTGGTTCAAATAATTTTTTTTTTAGCCGTTTTTTTGAAGCTCCTCATTTAGTAACAGAGTTAGATTATTTGCTGGCTCCCAAGAATTGCAATACCCTTTTGTATCTTGGAATATGGTAGAGAATCTCAAATTTTTTGGGTCCTGCCTCCCAGCAGCTGCATTAAAATGAAGCAAGAAAATTTCACTAGCAGGCTGACCATCACTTTTAGTACAATTGTTTGTTTTACCTCGAGCTAAACCAACTGTTTCAAATCTCTCCAGTTCTTATAACCCCTTTGCCCTTGCTTTTCTACTTTACTACACTATACTAAAACTAACATTAACTAGCATACAAATATTGTTAGGTTATTCTTATTTTGACAAATCTAAAAGTATTATAGTGAACAAAGTATACTTTCTTGTGAAATTATTTATAATATATGAAATAAAGCACCAAATGAAGCAGATTAGACAAAGATGCAGAAATAGAGCAGATATTGTATACAGTAGCTGTACGAACTAAGTTGACATTTACAATTTCTCAATCACTCATGCCACCACGACGTATTTCAGTGGATAGAACTTACTGCAGAAATTTTATCAATGAAAACATGAGGATTTGACATTCATTGCTTGAAGGCAAAGGAGGTGGGGAGAAAATATTTCAAAACAGAAATAACAGTGAAGCACATTTGTCAAAGGATACAGGAAATTTTCCATTATGTTTTTGAACAATCCCTCATCTCTTCTTTTTTTTTACATTAATAATTGTATTAATCTTATCAAAATATAAACTACAAACAAAAATGAAAATTGTGAGAAAATGAGAAGGGGGAGAGAAAAAGTGTAAAGGGAGAGGAGCATTAACTTCCCACTTTTTTCAGCACAGTAGAATAAAATATTACAGCCTCAACTTTTTTACTTTTACATATTTAATATATACTACCCATTTCTATAACAAAAAAACCCTGTCTAATTAACAAATAACAAAATCAGAGTTCCATTTTTTTCTATCTCAAGCACAAAATCCAGAAGAGATTTTCAAATAGAAACAAAGTTAGATGTATTCTTTTCTTTGATTAAAGCAGTTAATTTAGCCTATGATGGAACTAGCCATCTCTGCTAGTTCCATCAGTTTTTCCAGCCATTCTTCCATTGTGGGAATCAAAGTATCTTTCCAGTTTTGTGCATAAAGCATTCTTGCTGCTGCCAACATACATAACAGTAAAGTTCCAGGTTTTATTTCAAGCCTAAAAGAAAAGTCTCTATTTTGATTTTTATATTCATCCTGCCTCTACCTCCCAGCAATTTGCCTCCTTGCAGCAAACAGCCCCTTTCAGTTTCACTTTCAGTTTTAGCACAGCCTGATTAGCACAAGGCTGTGTTAGTTTAAGGCTGCAGGGATTGCCATAGCCTATTGCCACCTGCCTGCAGCCTGAATCAACTGATGGTCAGGAGGCTGATAATCAGTTGTTTGTGCTAATCAGGCTGTGTGCTGTTTGCTGCAAGGAGGCAAATTGCTGGGAAGCAGAAGCCAAAGGGTGGGGGTGGGTGGGCAGGACTACATTGGGTGTATTAGATGCACCCAAGTTTTCACCCTCTTTTAGGGGGGAAAATGCATCTTATACTCTGAAAAATATGGTAAGTGATGGTCTAACTAGGACACCTAGATCCCTCTCACAGTTGCCACTATTGAACCAGGTATGAGGGTCATGTAGGATGAACTTGTAATATCAACAATATGGGCTTTGTAATATTGTTATACTTGCTAACAATTATTTTGTATTTTAATTTGACTATTTTTCTCTTTTTAAAATGATGTTAATGGTTTACCAAACTATTGCAGACCAGAATGCAGAATTGAATGTCTAACATTCCTAAACTTTAAAATAAAAAGAAATTGTCTTTGTTCTCCAAGTCAGGATAGGATGGGACCAGTGGTGGAATTCAAATAATTTAACAACCATTTCTCTGCCCTAATGACTATTTTAAGTATTAAAAAGTGATATTAAGTCTTATTTTCAGGGGATGTCTTACTTTACAGCAGGAGGGGGGCAGGGAGACTGCGCATAATTCAGCGCCTAGCCCCCAGATGGCCTCGCTTAAGTTTCTATACATTTGACTCATACCATGGACAGTACAAAACTTATTATTTGTATTAAAGTTATAGATAATAGTAGATCTAACAGTATCAGAATGGTGATGGTATATATTTTATATAGTTTGTCCAAAATTCAAGCTTTATCATTTAACTCTTTGGTGCAGAGATATTGGGTTCTTCCTTATGGCTGAAATAAACTCCTATTCACTACTGCTTGAACTAACAGGAAAATATCCCAACTTCAAATTTATTGGTCCAGTGCCAATCTATTCCGCTATAGTAGTGAAGCTGATGACCAACACTATTTTTACTAACTATTTTAGTGTCAAAGAGACACTAAGGAGACATTGTAGCAGAGGAAGCCATCTTAGTCTATAGCCGTGATGGCGAACCTATGGCATGCGTGCCAGAGGTGGGAATCAGCGCCCTCTCTATGGGCACAGGAGCCATCACTCCAGTGCAGTTCCACTGCACATGCTGGCATGCCTCCTGCCAGGCAGCTGGTCTTGGGGTCTCAGCCACCCATGCGCAGAGGGCAGGGCATGTATGGGGGTGCGACTGCATTGTGGGGGCGTGGTGAATGCAGGGAGGATGCACGCACATGCATGTGGGAGCATGGTTTATGTGGGGGTACGCGCACATGCGGGGGTGCATGAGGGGTGTGTGCACATGTGGGGATAGGGCACATGCACGGGGGCCATGAGCAGAGAAAAAAAGCATGGCTAGGCAAGAAAACAGCCACAGCAGCTGTTAGATGGGTGATTAAGTAATTCTCCCTGCCTTTTCTTTCTCCCCCCCTCTTTCTTTTCCTCAAAGGAAACCCTTTGGTTTCCATAGCATTGTTCTTGGACTTTTGGGGAGGGTTCCCCACGCCTGAAAACCAGACATGTTCTCAGACAAAAAGCGAAACATCTTCAAAGAAAAACCAGAAAGTCCAGTTGCCTCTTGAAAAAGCACCTTTGGGATATAGAGGTGTTCAGTGGTGGGTTGCTACTGGTTCGCTCCGGATCAGGCAAACTGATCTGTATCCTCAAGGAAGAAAAACTGATTTAGTTTTAAATTCCACACATGATGGTCTCTCTCCCAGCTTCAGTTTCCTATCTATAAAATGGGATCAATATCTGTATTTCACAAGGTGTTACAGGTGATCGGAATGCAGATTCTCCATACTTGTGCACAAACGAATGTCAGAGAAAATGCTAAATTTCCTTAAATTTGGAGTTCTTTTTTCCTGAGCGGGACAGGATCTGTGTTCGCCTGAATGCAGGGTGCATTTTGGTTTGGAGAACAGTATCACCTCCAGTAGTATCCATATAGGTTACTCAGTTTTTCTTCCTCGATGATATAGTATTTATTCGAATATTTCCACTGAAGATATAGTATATCCACACACACATAGATTCCTTCTCAACATTTTATGGATTATTACCTGATCCATAATTACCTGTGACCTGAGCTAGCATCTCCTGAATGTATCAATGTCAGTCTAAACATTTAACTTAGATTCTAAATACACATGACTGGGAATTTTTTAAAAATTCCTGCGCTTTCTTGGGTAAGAATCGGTTTTATCTGATTCTGAGCAGATAACTTATTTCTGAATAACACAGCTTAGAGACTGTGCTTAAAAACTATTTGATTTGTAAGGGCAGCCTGGGGCTACTCTGGAGGGAAGGCCTTGTGGGGGATGGGAGGGAAGGTCAGACCCATTGCCAGGGTATTCCCCCAAAGGCAGGGGAGCAGTTCCACAGGTGGGGAAGCCAAAGGGCTGCAGCTGAAAGAGGCCAAATCCAGAAAAGGCTCTTTTTCAAAAATTCCTTAGGGGAAATCTACCTATTTATTTTTGGAGCGTTCCGGTCTACCCATTTTTTTTTGGAGTCCACTGGTCTACCACCACACTGCCTTTTACCGCTGATAATCTGTAGGGCGGCCCTTTGAAGTGCTGCGGCAAGAGTTTAAACAGTTTTTTTCCTTCTAGCCGATCAGCTGGAATTCAGGAGGCAGTGAATAGATTGGGGGCGGGGCCAGGCAGAGGTGGCATTTACCGGTTCTCCGAACTACTCAAAATTTCCTTTACCGGTTCGCAAGAAACGGGGAGAACCAGTAGCAACCCACCACTGCTCCCCAGTCAGCCAAATCAGAGCCCCCAAGTCCTCACAGGTGTGAGGCTGCGCCTCCACCTTGTTCATCCATTGCAGCCCCCATTTCCAGTTATGATCTGGGCAGGCAAAAAGAAGTTTACACTCTCCTCCGGGGCTGCCATGAACCCCCCTGAGCTTCGCCCTCCCAAAAGTCTGAATGGATCCCCCTCCCACTTTCTCCGCTTCTCTCTCTGCACTGGGGCCTGTTCCAGATGCATATATGTGCAGAGCAGTTAGCAGAGATGAACAACGGAGGACAAGGAGTCAACTTGAGAAGCAAAGCACATGTGGATGCTGAATGGCCCCTCCCTGACTGGGGAATAAATAGAAGGAAAGAGGAGTGTTTGTCGTAGGAAACAACAGTTCATATTTCTGAAGATTTTGCTCATTGTGTTTGGTGCCACAAACTGCTTGCCAGAACTTAATTTGCAGCCTTTAGATTGGGAGTTCACGTTTTGTAATTATCGCAAGGAACTGATAAAGTCTGTTATTGCAGTTAAGTCCTTGAAGGACTATTGCCTGGACTTTTTGGTGGGTGAATGCAATTAGTTCACAAGAGGTAAATAAAGAGGGATTTTTCGTGACAAGGAGTTTGTTTCTTGCTTCTGCTAAGGCTGGGTCAGAACAAATCTCTTCTTGAAAGCCTCCAGTGATGAAGCTCCGAGAACTTCCAAAGACAAGCTGTTCCATTGGTTGATTGTTCTCACTGTCAGAAAATTTCTCCTTATTTCTAGATTGAATCTCTCCTTGATCAGTTTCCATTCATTATTCCTTGTCTGGCCTTCAGGTGTCTTGGAAAATAGCTTGACCCCTTTCTCTCTATGGCAGCCCTCAAATATTGGAACATTGCTATCATGTCTCCCCTGGTCCTTCTCTTCACTAGTTCCTGTAACTGTTCTTCATATGTTTTAGTCTCCAGTCCCCTAATCATCCTGATTGCTTTTCTCTGCACTTTTTCTAGAGTCTCAGTAACTTTTTAATAGTGTGGTGACCAAAACTGGATGCAGGTGTGGTCTTATTAAGGCTTTATAGAGTGGTATTAGTACCTCACTTGATCTTGATTGTATCCCTCTGTTAATGCAATTTAGGATTGTGTTGGCTTTTTTGGCTGTCACTGCACACTGCTGGCTCAAATTTAACTGGTTGTCCACTAAGACTCCAAGATGCCTCTCACAGTTACTGCTATTAAGCCTGGTTTCACCCAGTCTAAATGTGTACTTTTGAGTTTTCTTGCCTAAATGTAAGACTTTACTTTTCTCTACATTGATTTTTTTTCATTTTGTTAGACAGGGCCCAGTGTTCAAGTCTGTCAAGATCCATCTGGATCTTGAGTCTATCTTCTAGGGTGTTAGCTATTCCTGCCAGCTTAGTATCATCTGCAGATTTGGTAAATACCCCTTCTATTCCGTCATCTAAGCCATTTATGAAGATATTGAAGATTACTGGGCCTGAGACGGAACCATAGGATACCCCACTGCTTATTTTCCTCCATGTAGATATAGACCCATTAAGGACTACTCGTTGAGTACAGCTTGTCAGCCAGTTATGAATCCATCTGATGGTGATGCTATCTATCCCACTTTTTTCTAGCTTACCATGAAATAGGTTCTTTGTCAAATGCCTTGCTGAAATCTAAGTATATTATGTCCACAGTATTTCGCTGGTCTACTATTTTAGTCACTAAATTAAGATTGGTTTGGCATGATCTGTTTTTAACAAATTTGTGTTGACTGCTAGTTATTACTTTATTCATTTCTAGATGTTGGCAGATCTGTTTTTTTATTATCTTTTCCAGTATCTTCCTGGGTATTGATGTTAGGCTGATTGCTCTATAGTTTCCTGGGTCTGTTCTCCCCCCCCCCCCCATTTTTCTTTTGAAGATGGGAACCAAATCAGCTCATTTCTAATCCTCTGGTAGTTCCTTGGTGGTCCAGGATTTTTGAAAGATGTGGTACAGTGATTCTGAGATGACATCAGCCAGCTCCTTTAGAACTCTGGGATGTAATCTATCAGGTCCCAGTGATTTGTATTCATCAAGGTCAGACAGGTGTTGTCTTACTATTTTTTTGCTTATTTTAATTTTTATTTCTAGTCTGTCTTTTACAGTTATGTTTTTGGTAGCTTGGGCTATAGTTTCTTTTTGCATGAAGACTGATGCAGACAATGAGTTAAGCAGCTCTGCTTTCTCTCTGTTGCCTGCTATTTCCTTGCCATCTGCTCTCTTTAGTGGATTAATTGTTTCCTTGATTGTTTTCTTGTTATTTATATGTTGGAAGAAACTTTTTTTTATTATCTTTGATTTTTGTTGCAAGTCTTTGTTCATTCTGAGCCTTTGCTTTCCTGAGCTGCTATGATGCAGTGGTTAGAGTACAGTACTGCAGGCTACTTATGCTAATGGCCAGCTGCCTGCAATTTGGCAGTTCAAATCTCACCAGGCTCAAAGTTGACTAATCCTTCCATCCTTCCAAGGTGGGTAAAATGAGGACCCAAATTGTTGGGGGCAATATGCTGACACTGTAAACTTTTTAGAAAGGGCTATAAAGCACTGTAAAGTGGTATATAGGTCTAAGTGCTATTACTATTGCAGATTCTGGCTAGCTGCTGATATTAACAGAATGATTAACAGAATCATGGTACGTATGTGGAATGGTATGGAAAACCACTGGGCAGGTACAAAAATGTCAGTGATGTGTCAAATTACTGTAATGAATGAATAAAGTCATTGTTTTCTCAAGTAAAAAAAATAAAAAACCGGTGCCTGAAAGCAGAAAATTGTACTGCGACTTCTTTTTATTTCTGTGTATAAATAAAGAATACTTTTTAATGTCACCTTTCTGACTCTGAATCTATTTAGGTGAAAGCACACTGGGTGCAACAAACCAGCAGCTTTTCTGGTTAACAGAATTTAATGCTTGATTTAAAAATAGTTGATTATTTTGACTTTGAAGGCTTATCATTTGAAAAGGTCACATTAACTAACTTACAAACCAGATTTTATTGTTGCTTAGAGAATTTAATCCCTCATAATCTGATTTCTAAAGAAATGTTAAAATGTTATTTTTGTTTTAAAAAGAAAGGGAAAAATCTTGATCAAATACATGTTTTTCATTCCTTCTAATGCAAAATACTTCCCATATGTTGTAGCTCAGAAATGTTTATGCAATGTTTGCAGTTAACAGAATGGCCTAAAGGAGGAGCAGTTATTCTGCCATATCAAGATATTATAAGTCATAAACATTTTCAAGGGCCTGAGTGTTTATCAAATCTCTCATTTCTTCTCATAATCATATAAATACTGCTATATTCCTTATTTGTTTTATTTTAAAAATTCAACTGTTGATATAATGGCAGAATGCACAGTAGCCATATAATGATTATGAGATTGTTTTAACCCAAATATAGTGGCTCAATAAATATTGAGACATAATTAGATAGTAGAATGTCTAGGTAGCCTCTTAAATTTTTAGTTCTTTTAAAAACTATGATATATTTAATTGTAAATTATAAAGCAAATATCAATATTTTGCAGATCAACAAAAATTTAGTAGGTCTCTAGGTCTCTATTTTTCCCTAAAGGAAGTAACAGGCAATATAGAGAAAGCAGAACTTTTCTTTGCATCGGTCCTTGTGCAAAAAGAAACTATAGCCCAACCACCAAAACATAACTGTAAAAGACAAATTAGAAATAAAAATTGAAATAAGCAAGAAAATAGTAAGAGAACAACTGTTTGATCTGGGCCCTGACAGATTACATCCCAGAGTTCTGAAGGAGGTGTCAGATGTTATTTCAGGACCATTGTACCATTCAATCAGCCTAACATCAATACCTGTTAAGATACTGGAACAGATAATAAAAAAACAGATTTGTGAACATCTGGAAATGAATAAAATTATAACTGGAAGCCAGCATATTATGTAACAGGTCATATTACAATTATACAAGACAATTTTGGCCAAATTCTTAAAATTGGGTTCAGTACTGGTGTGAAGGATTCTGAGAGAGAACTAGCTGGAAAATAAACAGATTGTTTAAAAGAGGATATCTGAAACATATTTAATCATCAGTTAAAATGAGACATGGTCACCCTTACCCAATGTTCCTGTAATTTCAACTCCCTCTATCGTATCTTCTCTCTTAGTAAGAATTAAGTCCAGTATGGCTGTCCTCTAGTTCTCTCGTCTACCTTTTGGGTGACAAAGTCAGCTAAGTTGGTTAGGAATCTATTCAAACTCTGACTTGGCGCAGAATTAGTCTTAATTATTAAGAATTAGCTAATGTGGTTCCAATCTTCAAAAATGGGGGGAGGGGAACAGATCCAGGAAACTACAGACCAATCAGCCTAACATCAATACCTGGGTAGATACTGGAAAAAATAATAAAAAACCAGATTTGTAAACATCTAGAAACAAATAAAGGTATAACTAGAAGCCAGCTCAGGTTTGTTAAAAACAGATCATGCCAAACCAATCTTATTTTATTCTTTGACAAAGTGACTAAATTAGTAGACCGGCAAAATGCTGTGGACATAGTATATTTAGACTTCAGCAAGGCATTTGACAAAGTAGACCACAACCTACTTCTTGGTAAGCTAAAAAATGTGGGATAGACAGCATCAGTACCAGTGGTGGTTCTAACCGGCTTTACTATTGGTTCTCTTCGTGCGCATACTCCACGCATGATCGCCACACGCATGCTCGCTTCTCTTGCATATGCGCCAAACTTGCGCTCTACACAAGTGTGTTAGCAATATTCCCAGCTGAGGTGCGGCAGTCCATTCTGCCGCACCTATCAGCTGGGCTAAAAATAAAGAAATATAAGGTAGGAATAACGCAGGAATTGGCAGGAGGGCCCAGCTCCCAGACAAAGAGAACTGGTTCAGTGACGTCATATCGTCACCGCTACCGGCTTGGCCGAACGGGGCCGAACTGGGAGGAACCTGCACTGATCAGCACCAGATGGATTTGCAACTGTCTGATAAACGGTACTGAAGGAGTAGTCCTTAATGGAACTACATCTACAAGGAGGGAAGTAATCAGCGGGATACCACAAGGTTCTATCTTAGGTCCAGTACTCTTCAACATTTTCATAAATGACTTAGATGAAGGAATAGCAGGGGAACTTACCAAATTTTCAGATGACTCTAAACTGGTAGGAATAGCCAACACCCCAGAAGACAAGCTCAGGATCCAAATAGATCTCGACAGATGCGAACAATGGCCCCTATCCAACAAAATGAAATTTAATGTGGAGAAAAGCAAGGTTGTCCTCTCCTCTCCTCTCCTCTGTTTTCCAGAGATAACTGGAATGCAAAACTGCATAATAAGAAAAATAATAATCTTGCAATGCCCATCTGTAATGTTTGAAGAAAAATTGCATGATCTAACATCTGTTTCTGGGTTTCATTCTGTTTTGCTTCCTTTTGGTTTACAGTCTTTCCATTTGTGTTCCGTGGATTTATAAATGAAACACAGTTTTCATAAAGCTTTCAATAGATACAGCTCTATATTAATCCTGTGTCTACAGATAGGCCTTTGATTGATGTGTGCCCAGCATGTTGCTTAGAAAGCTATTCTCCACACGCTCAAATATAACAGTGTGGGACACTAATTGTGCTCAAATATTTTCTTAAATGAATGTCTGTATGCCCATTTAAAACAGTACATTTAGAATCTTCTGCGATAATCATTGCAGAAGATTGCAGATAATTGATCAACCACAGATGAATACTGCGTTCAATTTCCCAGCAAATATTTATTTGCTTTGGGTTTGGCATAGTGTTTGTGTTGAGTACAAATGAATGGATGAAGAACAGGAGAGAAAGTGTGATGCTCAGAATATTAAACTGCAAAGCGCTCTCTGATTGGTTCATGGAAATTACTTACTCTCAATATAAATGGACAAGAGCATCCTCTTCTTATAACTGTCACAAAGAAAGCAGCTGGGGAAACAGAGAAAACAAAATCTCTCAAACAGTAAGTAAAAGTCTTTACCATTTAAACTTAGTTATTGAAATCATCTCAATGTAATCATTCCTGGCTTGGATCTTGATGAAAAACATCTCCCAGATAGCAGTATTTCAGTGAGGATTCAGGTAGTCAGTATACTAATGTTAGCATTTTATTGTTCTGCTTGGGCTTTTTGATATCTTGTAAGATGTTTGCATTTAAGGAAGAAATAGGTTAGTATATAAAAATATACTGATTTTCTGTACATTACAGAAAAATTGTATAGTAAGTGTATAGTACAGAAAAATTAAGCTTTAATATAGTAAAATACATATAATGCACCAACTTTACATATAATAATAACAAATATACTCTTAGCAATACTGGAGATTTATAGAAAGGTAAAAACAACTGCTTAATTATTTGCTTTATCCTCGCAATAATTGGACCTGATCTTGAGCTTAACCTAAATATTTCAACCTAAAGGAACTTTATCTTCTTAGATAAATTAAAAACTTTAAAATGAAAGAAGAAAATTAAAAATTAAGTAGTATTAGTAGCACTACTGGTATTATTATTTGAAGGCACACACAAATGTGCAAATTGTTTTCTTAAATTAATGTAAATATTTTAATTACAAAAATGAGAATAATATTCATTATTTTGACATTTCTATTAAAATCAATTTTAATATATTCTTTCTCTTGTTCTATCCTAATATATCAGCTGAATCTGTTTTATTCCTGGTTTAATTCCTGGTTTAATTACTGAACTATTAAATGTGGTTGTGCTGTAGATTTCTAATTTTTAAAAAAACCTTGCTTCCCCTTCCTTCTTCTGCAAGTAAGGAGGTTATTAATATTTTTAAAGTATTCTTGAAGTAGTAGTAATAGTAATATTGGAAAGCCATATTATATCATCCTTTCAATTATTTTTATAAGAGTTTGGAAAATGTCATGGAAAAATGTATTACATATTTATAAGGTTGGAAACATATCAGAAAGTGGTTGATGAGATTCCCCAAGTGGGGCTGTACTGTTATATTCTTTGTATAATAATGAAACAATGGAATTGAAATTTCTTTAATATAAAAATCAATTAGATTTCTAGTCATAATTGGATTAGCATTTGTTCTTTCAAAATATTTAATTTATAGGAGTTGATTGCCTTAATCAATTAGAATGCTAGTGTATAGTGTTACTCCTATGGATAATCATCTGTTTATCTAATTTAAGTAGAAATGCTCTTTTCTTAAGAAGAACTTTTAGTCTGTAAGTCAAGTTAGTTACTTTAAATGGTTTTGACGGGAATATTTAGATACCTCTCCTATTAACTCATTAATTCAGTGTTTTGTGTAGTACTTAAAATAATGAAAATAAAGCAACAAATAATGCTACACAGAAAAACTATTTTAGTTTTTCTGTGTAGCATTTAGTTTCTCATACAAAAAATGAGAAAGATATCAATAATTATAATATTTTTAGATATCTAGCATATACATGTCTGAAATCTGCATATCTTGGGCATACAGTATGTGATGTTGGGTGGTAGTAACGAGATGGAACAAAACTTTTGGCCACTTCAGTGCACTATTGACTTCATTACTTGTTGACTGAGTCTTTGTCTGTAATCAAAATCAATTCTTTTGCATATTATATAATAAGAAAAAAGTCTTGATGTGTTTACCCTAAATAACAATTGCCCATGTAATTTTCTTGGTAACAGTATAAAAGTACCATGTTTCCCTGAAAATAAGAGCCTGTCTTATATTTTTTTGAACCCTGAAATAAGCACTTGGCCTTATTGCCATGTGCTCAAAAGCCCGATTGGGCTTATTATCAGGGGATGTCTTATCTGGGGGGAAACAGGGTAGCTTGTCTGCTTTTAAAATGGTTTTTTGTTTTTTTGTATCCCATTTTAATCTACATCCCAAGAATTTTTTGTGTTATAGTCATTTCACCCACAACAATCCATTACAGTATAAGGCCAAGCGCTTATTTCAGGGTTCAGAAAAATATAAGACAGGGTCTATAGCAACACCAGACGTTTTTAAAGGCAAATATCTATGTTTTTCATTTACAAAAAACACATGTATATTACACTACTTGAACTGCCACAATATTCCCCCCAAATATCCCAGAATTTGTAGATTGCTGTGGTGCTGATGATTTTATCTTCATTGTAATACTGTCTTCAAGTAAGATAACTATCTGTGCAGGAATAATTATACACTAAATGACAAATGACAATTACAATAATGTTCTGAATAATACCTCCAGCTCTTGTTAACACTGCTGTTTTCTGCAGTCATTACATTTTTAGTGCAGTGAACATGCAGTGTTTGGGGAGAGAAAACATGAATAAATGCAATTTGCATTATCATGATCCTAACTTATTTGGAAGCCTACCAATATACACTATGTTGTGTGCATGTAAGTTTCCACCATGCAAATTTGCTAAATGCCTCCAGGAGGACAATGTCATGTGAGTGACATTAAGTAATCTCCATTTTTGCTATACTGTAATTGGATTTAATGTTTTTCAACTTTTGCATAATATTTTAAGAAACTTTTCATCCATCATAGTTAAAAAATATAGATAAATAAAGCTTATAAGGCTATTGTAGGAGATGACCAGACAGAGACAAAGGTAGGGTCAAATGCATCTTCAGTTTGCAGTCACCTATTACTATGTCCAGGCCCCCTATGAATTCCTTTGACTCTTATCTAGTACTAATTTCTCTTGACTGTTAAGTAAACCAGATTTTGTGTATAGGGAGCATTTAATAAACTTTTAGTGCTTTGAACTGAACTCTGGTTCCTGGTTATTTGTGCCTGATATTTATATTGCATTAAATGTCCTTAATTTCTTCTTCTCCGTTTCCCATTGTTTTCTTATTATGTAGTGGTAATAGTCCTATGTTGGCGAGAAAGAGATTTGTATTGCTATGGCTCTTTCTATAGGTTAATAAAATTCTGTATTTTCATATAATAGTTGGAAAATGAAAGATATTTAAGTGTTTAGCAGACTCGATCAATTGACTTGTCTAGCCTTTAATATGAATCACCTGGGTAGGTAGGCATGTTTCTTCCATCCTTGGCTAGAGCCACCTGGGATAAACGAAGCACTCCTTGTTCTTTGCCTGACCTTGTTCTGGGGGTAGATAAGCAAAGCCTATTAAGGTTAAGATATGATAACCTTCTTGCTCTTTGCAAGGGCAAGCAGATACATGCACATGATCAGGATGAGTCAGCAACTCTGGTAGAATAAACCTCAGTGCAGCCCTAACCTGGGAAGTGCTATATGTTGCTGGTTTAGAAAAAGGTCTGTATGTTAACATGTTCAGATTTCCTGACTAGGAAGGAAGGAGCACAAAGTTTATTTGATGTTAATATTATACTGTCTATAAACTGTATTGTGCTGTTTTCTTTGCTTCTCATGCCTAGAGATTTTTAAAGTTCAGTGTCTATAACAAATCTAAATAATAATAATAACAACAACAACAACTTATTACCTCCATATTCAAAAGTACATGTAGCCCAAACAGCACATGCTTTCATATGTCTGGCTTTCCATTTTTAATGATTAGCTCTCCCTCACTACTTGTCTGCTTTTGTTTTATTTTATTTTTTAAAGAGATGGAAACTATTGGACGCCATACTGTAAATTCCTGTCTTTGGAATAATGTAAAAAAAAAAAAATCCTATCTGAACATTGGCTCTTGGTTCTTGGTTTGCAATTAGTTTCATATATAAAGGAGATAAGACAAATATACCTGTGCATTTTTTTCAAATTGTCAATGTGTTTCTTTTAGGTTGCTTGAAATCCTGAAATGGATGCCACAGAATTTCGAAAAAGAGGAAAAGAGATGGTGGATTACATTGCAGATTACATTGAGAAGATAGAGGAACGACAGGTCTATCCTGATGTAGAGCCAGGTTATTTAAGAGCCCACATTCCAGAGTTTGCTCCTGAAACACCTGAAAGATTTGAAGACATCCTTAAAGATGTTGAAAGAATAATTATGCCTGGGGTAATATTAATTAAGCAGTTTTGAAGATTTTACTTTTAATATTGATGACAAGAAAGTTAAGATAAGAGTGGATGTCCAGACTCCAAGCTTGTGGGTTGTTTTCCAAACATTTTGTTACCAGGCTAGTAGCAGAATTTAGGGAATGTCAGTGTGATGTTCTTCTGCTTATAAGAACTTTGTGTGGTCAATAAGTCTTGCGATGGGAGAGTCATATCAGGTGATGGTCTAATGATGGGTCTTGTGGTAGATCAGGTATGTGGATCACATCAGGTGAAGGTCCTCTGATAGGTCAGGTGAGGGTCTTGTGATGGCTCTTGTGATGGGGAGGTCACATCAGGTGAACGCCATTGCTGGCTGCGGTTGCGGGTTGGTTGAGGGTTGGTGCTATCATGATTGGTTGTGCAGTTGATTTGAATTCTCAGAGGTTTGTAGCCTGGTTGTAGATCAATGTGTCTGTTGATGGAATTGCTTGTGGAATGCCAACCTTCAATAAGCTCCTAAGTGTGGTGGGTGGTAGCAAGGCCGATGTTTTTTGTATTGTTCCAATCAGTGTCAGTGCTGTTCAGTGTCAGATTAGGAATTTGGGGTCAAGGTATTTGACTACCAGTTGGTGTTCATGGATCCTGGTTTTCAATTGATGTGAGGAAACAGACAAAAGATTCCCATTCCTTGACATCAACATAAGAAGACAAGACAACAGAAAACTGGAAGCCCGCATCTACCACAAACCCACACACCTGGACGAGATCAGCTTTGCAAGCAACCACCCCAGCACACACAAAAGAAGCTGTGTTCAGACCCTCTTCAGAAGGGCGAGGATGTATTGCAGCACCACAGCACTAAAAAAAGCGGAAGAGAAATGGCTATTTGATGTCTTTCTCTGCAAAGGCTATCCCAAAAACTTTATATTCTGTCACACAGCACCCAAACCACAACAAACCACACAGTCAACCACCACACAAAAACTAAGCCTATCACACATAAAAGGGATGTCAGCCAGAATTCTCCAAGCTCTAGGAATAACAAGAATCCACAAACCCATAGCCAATTATCTAGAACCAAAGACAAGATACAGAAGGATGAAAGAAGCAATGTAATTTAAAAAATCAACCATCACAATCGAAAACAATTTATGTGGGACAAACATCATGTCAATTGAAAACCAGGATCCATGATCACCAGCTGTCAATCAAATGCCACAATCCCAAATCCCACTGAACAGCACCAATTCGATTGGAGTAATACAAGAATCATCAGCCATGATACCACCCACCATGCTCACAAGTTTATTGAAAGTTGGCACTCCATAAGCAGTTACACAACAACTACAAGCAACCTACAAACTCCTGACAATTCAAATCAACTGCACAACCAATCAGAAATAGCACCAATCTTCAACCAGCCCACAATCCCCCTCACTTCACCTCACTTCCCTATCAAAAGAACCATCACAAGTCCTTCACCTGACATGACTCACATTTCACCCCTCACAAGACCCATCAGAAGACCTTCTCCTGACCCATCACTAGACTCTCATCTGACGTGACACTCCCATCCCAAGACTTACTGACCATACAAAGCCCTTATAAGTGAACATCAGCGCTGACATTTCCTAAATTCCACTGAAGATGTTACCTAAGCTGGTAACGAAACATTCAGAAATCAACTCACAAGACTTCCACGCTCATTCTTTACCTGAGCTACATATATTTGCCACTATTGCAAACTTAAGATAGTAATACTGACCTCAAGTAGAAATACTGTATTTGTTTTAGAAGGAGTTCTGTGCTTTATGTTAGGTGCCTGTAACATTGCAATCACTAGATATATGAGTTAAAATGTTAGTGGAACTAGCTTCAAATAACAATTACTATTATTGTGATAGCTTGTTTAGAGGTATCAAAAGGTCTGTGGTGTAGAAAATCAAATGTATTTTTTTTTGGCAGATTTGATCTGAAACTGATTCAATTGAATCTCTGATTAAGTTGGAAAGTCATATAAAATGTTTGAAAGACAAATAAAGCCCTTCAATAAAGAACAATTAAATGCCAAAGGCACACGGAGCGCTGTTACCTTCCCCCAAGGGGGTCCCTATTTTTCTACTTGCATTTTTTACATGCTTTCGAACTGCTAGGTTGGCAGAAGCTGGGACAAGTAACGGGAGCTCACCCTGTTATGTGGCACTAGGGATTCACTGAACTGCCGACCTTTTGATAGACAAGCTCATCATCTTAGCCACCGAGCCACTGCGTTCCTTAGGATATTCTAATAATGAGCTAAATATTATCTAATGAACATTTTAATAGGAAAAAAAGTGGCTTTCAATAAAGGATGTTTTCCAGGCTATTTGATCAGATCCGATTTATTTAATTTACTGTACATTGTCAATTGCTTCTATATTTACAGTAGCTTATAGTAATATTTTATAAGCTATATGTGTTAAAAAAGAAATACAATGCAGATTCCATCAATATAATCCAAAATATAAATGTTACAATGTCCTATAATATTAACTCCCCCCCCAACAATTTCTATATCCATAATTAATTGTGGCATGGAATTATTTTTGTTTCTTTGTTAACAACCTGAATATGCAGCCACAATGATCATATTTGCAATTAGAGGCAAATTATGTTAGTTCAAGGAATGGGTAGGTTTATCCCTTATCATGAATTAATTTGATTTGCCAATGATATTACATCATTAAATTTTAGTTTTAGTGCTAAGAGGGACAAATGGATTCTTTTTAAACATAAAATGAGGCAGAACCTGACTAGGGCTCTAGAATTCTCACAAGTGCTGATATGTATATTTTACACGAATGTGTTGCATTGGATACACTAGGTTGCAATTTTTTTTTTTGTCCTGGTCCTGTCCTGCCCCACTCTCCTTTCTTTTAATAAAAGCACAAAATGGAATAGCATTTTTCAGATCAGTTCATCCCTTCATTGCAAGACAACCTATGAAGGGGACAATTGACAGTATTTTAAAATTTCCATTCCATCGTGAATCCTAATGACCCCTCTGGTTCACCTTTAAAAATAAGGCCTTATGTTCCAGTAATATCCTATCTTCTTATAAGGCACTCTTACTCAGTAGTGGGATTCAGCCGGTTCAGGGCGGTTCAGGTGAACCAGTAGTTACATTGCTGGGTGGCCCCTCCCCTCCCCTCCCCACCTCTTCCAGAAGTCCTAAGCACCCCATTTTGGCTCTCAGGTAAGTTCAGAGAGGCCTACTAGGCCCAAAACAGGGTGCGGGTAGATGCAGTGCACCTCCCCATGGCCCGTTTTCACTCCCAGGAGGCTGCAGGGAGGCCTACTAGGCCAAAACGGGACATGGGGGAGCAATGCATCCCCCCATGGCTCTTTTTTGCTCCCAGGGGATGCAGGAGGCCGACTACTGCCTATCACACCCTCTGGCCATGCCCACCATGGCTATGCCCACCCAGCTGGTCATTAGGAGAGAGAACCAGTTGTTAAGTTATTTGAATCCCACCACTGCTCTTACTCCAGAGAGATGCCACCTATAGCTGCATTGTCTCTGTTCTACAACGGCTATCTGAGCTCTCCAAGTCCTCCTCCTATATTAGTTCAACAATGCCATATGAAGGTGGCATTCAATGTCTGTTAGAGCTATTCTGTTAGATATATATTATTTCATTTTGTGGAATATAACAGGCTGCATTTTACCAGGCCAGTAATGATTGGTGAATTATACATTATTTTCTATAATTCCAATATGGCTAGTCTATAAAGATTTTCTGTCCACACTTCAAGGTGTTGTATATGTCCATAAATTGCTTTGTACAATTTAAACCTTATATAAAACAAAATGAAAAGTTAAGAGCAGCTTGGAACATAAGTAGCTTTTTGTAGCTATATTCTGTTTATATAATGATCAAAGGAGATGTCTCTTAAAACTCATTGGCTCAATAGCTGTATAAACTCACCTGTATGAGATTGTATGAGATAGCTGTATGAGATTAAGTAAATCCCTAATGTTTTTAAAATGTTAGTAAAAGACAAAGATAAGCCCTCACCTTTTTAAAACCGTGTGGACATAACTTGCCAAAAGTACCAAAATTGCTTCAAGTTGAATTGCTCACTTTGGCTTCAGGTAAAAAAGTTTAGGTGTACTTCATGCCAGGAATCTTAATGCAAACTAGGAGACATAGTTGACCACTTGGTTCTGTGTAGCTACAACAAAATAATTTGCAACGAATGGTCTGACAATTGGGCAATTTCAGTACTTTTTTTTTTACATGCTTGTTAAAGCAAGGCCTTGTGATGATTTCATAATCAAAACACTTTTCATTCTGATAAATGTTTGTTTGTATTCTTTTCCACAGGTGACTCATTGGCACAGTCCCTACTTCTTCGCCTATTTTCCTACTGCCAACTCTTTCCCTGCTCTTTTGGGTGATATGTTATCTGGGGCCATAGGATGCATTGGATTTTCATGGGTAGGTTCTATGTGGGTATGAAAGAACTAGTTCCTAGCAGCTACAATGACTGCTTATGCCTTTATATTTCAAAAGTTTTAGATATCTATGGATTTTTGGAGATATTTTCTTCACAGAGAAGTCACAGATCAGTTACATGGCTTTCAACAGTTTAGTTTTCACTGAAGTGGTAGATTATGAGAGAGCTCTACCACTTCAATACAGGTAGTGCTCAACTTATGAACACAATTCAGCCCAAAATTTATGCTGCTAAGTGAGAAATTTGTTTTACGACTTTTCTTGCCACATCGGTTAAGTGAATCACTGCAGTTATTAAATTAGTAGCACAGTCGTTAAGGGAATCTAGTTCCCCCATTGACTTTGCTTGTCAGAAGGTTGCAAAAGGTGATCACATGACCCCAGGACACTGCAATTGTCATAAATGTGAGTCAGTTGTCAAACATGCAAATGTAAATCATGTGACCATGGGGTTGCTGCAATGGTATGAAAAATAGTCATATGCCACTTTTTTCAGTGCCATTGTAACTTTGAACAGTCATTAAATGAATTGTTGTAAATCAAGGATTACCTGTAGAAATATAGGGTTTAACATTACCGCATGTACAAAAGTGTTTCCTTTGCATAAAATAAAAAAACCTAAAACTCTCAGTAGTTTCTAGCCTATGCTACAAGATAGCACCTACAATATGTCTATGTGGAAATAGTTTCCTATAGGAAGACTTGTATCAGAGAGGATGAAAACCAGAACATCTGATATCAGGCTGCCTCCATGGCAACCTTAGATCAGATGGAAGCAATATTCTGGGAATATGTCCTTTAACAATGATTATGAGGGTAATTCAGTCTCAGAATGTTGAAAGCTGTATAAAATTAAGCAGTAATCTTTCCGTACGTAGCTCCTCTAATTGCCTTTTTGAATTCTGATAATAATTATATAAAGAAGATTACCAGTAGAGAAGTTCTAGTATACTCAGAAAAACATATTTATCTCCCTCTTCACACCCTTTCTCTCTCTCTCTCTCTCTCTATCTCTGTGTTTGTGTGTACATATACCTGCACACCAATGGTGGGTTGCTACTGGTTCACCCCGGTTCGGGCGAACTGGTAGCAGTGGCGGCGGGAGGCTCCGCCCACCCACCCGGACGTCATCAAATACACTCTGCGCATGCGCAGAATCTTCTGCACATGCGCAGAAGTGGTGCGCGCACGAGCAAACCAGTAGCAAAGGTAAGTGAAATCCACCACTGATGCACACGCAATCATATGTATATATATAATTGCTTAATAAGGTGTGATTTCAGATTTTGACAAGCTTTTATCTACAGTTCAAAATTTTATGAGAATGAGTTAATATACCTATCATATGTAGTTACTCAAATGGATCATTAATTATCTCTTTTTTCTCCACTCACAAATTATGTAACATTCTAAGTTACCCTTGAAACACCCATGCTTCATTGCTTTTGTATTCTGTGCACCCTTCTGAAATGTGTAAATATCTAAAGAAATCACTAGAGATTTTTCTTTCCTTTTTACATGTTTTCCCATTCTAGGCATCAAGCCCAGCTTGTACCGAATTGGAAACAGTCATGCTGGATTGGCTAGGAAAAATGATCAATTTGCCTCCACAATTTCTGGCTGGGAAAGATGGAGAAGGAGGTGGGGTAATCCAGGTAATTTAGAATATTTGCTACTGAATTTGAGCTGGGTTGTATCTAAAGTGGATAGAATATTATATTGTATACATTGTCATTTTATTTATTTATTTATTTATTTATTTATTTGTTTGTTTGTTTATTTGTTTATTTGTTTGTTTGTTCGATTTATATGCCGCCCTTTTCCGGAACTCAGGGGGCTTACAATTTATTTATTTGTTCAACTTGTATGCCGCCTTTCTCCGAAGACTCAAGGCAATGCATTAAACAATAGCCTTCATACTTTTGTATATACCTGCTTAGTAGAGCTTTGCCCCCCCCCCCCAAGCAGTGTTCTTTTTTATACAAAGTCAGCTTATTGCCCCCACAATCCAGGTCCTCATTTTACCTACCTCGAAAGGATGGAAGGCTGAGTCAACCTTGAGCCTGGTGAGATTTGAACCTGCAGTAATTGCAGGCAGCTGGCAGCTAAGTACTACTTTAACAGCACTTAGTCCACTGCGCCACCAAGGCACCTATATTCTTTCTTTTTAAATATAATAATGTTATTTTTCTCTCTTTCTGATTCAGTTACCTGAATATTTCAGAACTCTGTCCAAAACAGGATGATTACACAAAATGAAAAAAAACTAAAGATTTTTAGGGTAAACCCAGATTTTGCAGTGATGGAGATAACATTATCCCAAAAAAATATTAAAGGGAATGCTTAGAGAAGCCCAGTGGCTATTTGGGGGGAAAATGAAATTCAGGTCAGATAGAAAATGGAATAAAGTAGGTAGAAAAGGGAAATAAAAGACATATCTGGGAAACAGGAATATTTTAAGAATAAGTCTACATCAGCATTATTTCATACATCAACTTTATTTCATATAGTTCTCTGGATTGCAGGTATACCTGAGTGTGTGTAAATTAAGAATGGGGAAACTATGAGCCATAGTTTTTAAGTTCTGTAATCAATTGTTATTCTGGCTTGATTGACAAGAAGTGTAATTTGTCAAAATATGGAGGGCCAAAGAAGTTCTAATCTATACTACTAACTCAGTGTTAAATACACTTCTGTTTATTGAAATCAGTGGGATAAAATTCTGTGTTAGATTATGACTTAACTTCTTAAATTCTTCTAAATTTAGTAATTCAATTCAAAATTATCATTAGTAGATTGGTATCCACTGTTTAAAATGAATTTGTGGAAGTTTGCATTGTGATTTTTTTCTTCTGTTTAATCATGTCTGATTATCAGAGTTTGTCTGGAGGAGTTCCTGCGGTCTTGGCAACATTTTTCAAAAATAGTTTATCATTGCCTCCTTCCTTGAGCTGAAAGAAAGTAACTGGCTCAAGGTCACTAGCTGGTTTTGAGCCTAAGACAAGAGTAGAACTCAACATCCTCAGTTTCAAACTGATGCCTTAACCACTACACCAAATTGGCTCTCAATTATTATCTGGCAAAGTGTAAATTGTCATGCCATAATTATGACTATCTCTGTATCTCCAGATTGAGGTGCCAATGCATCTCAAGACACAGACACTGATAAATAATGAAATTAAATAAATATATGAAACCCAAGTTTCAAATGCTGGATTTGCTTGCCTCTAGGTCTGGCCTGTTTTCTGATTTTAGTATTTCTATTTGATTTATTTCTATTGATCATAAATGAATAAATAAATCCACACATATGATTTTTCTGTGCCTGATTACTGCATATTTGATAAGTGATAAAAATGTGATCTGACTGAATTATTCTTTAATTTCCCATTCACATATACAGTTATCTTTTGAAGTTTCAGTAGTCAAAGGTCTGTGCATATGTAAATGAGTCCTAGAACTTTTTGTTACCCAGTTCATTGCATGCAAATGTGACATTCTTATGAGGGCAGTGCCCAGTAGAAAAATAGCAACCTCATACTGGAACCAGATTCCTTCTTTGTTAATTTGTTAAATAAGTTTGTTCTTCTTTGTATTTTTTTATGCCAGATGAAGTTTTAGAGTTTTGTATTTTAACAAAGTTATAAATTGCCAGACCTTGAATCTTCTGCTGAAATATTCAGACATCTTTTCTCTAGCTTTACATTATAGTGCCATGCATTTATATATTAAATTTATAAAAACTTGCAAAGGTGTGTTTTGTGTAAGGTGACCAGACGTCCCGCTTTTGGCGGGACAGTCCCGATTTTTAGCAATTTGTCCCGCGTCCTGCGGCGTTTCAAAAAAGTCCCGATTTTTCATTCTGCCTCCTGAGTCCCGCTGCCTCTTGAGCCCCAGCTGATGGCTAGAAGAAAAAAAAAACTGTTTAAACTCTTGCCCGGGGCTTCAAAGGGCCGCCCTACAGGCAATCAGTGTAAAGAGTTCCTGAAGCAGTTTTTTTCCCCCCTAGCTAAGCTGCAGAAACGAAACCGAAACCAGGATCTTTGGTGCAACGTGACAAAATGAGGCAGAGAGAGATTTATTTTTATTTTTATTTTTCCTCCCCAAAAAAGGTAGGTGAAAAACTGCAAACAATGGGAAATTTAGGAGGAGAGTTCAAGATTTTAAAACACAAAAGAAAAAAAAGCTGTATTTAACTAGGGAATTGTAATAATTGAGATACTATTAATTGTATATTGTGTTGAAAGCAGAAATTGTTAAGTTGTGGTTCAGAGGAATATATGGGGGAAATTATTTGGTTTATTATTATTGGTAAATATAATTAATTGATTTGTAAGAAATTGGATTGCATGGAAATAATTGGAATATTCATCTTCATATTGATTAATATACAAATATAACTAATAACTAATTGATTTATATTAAAATGTTGAAATTGTATTAAACAACTGTATTACATAATTACATAATTAAACAATGTAGGGATGGATATAAAAATAGATGACAATGGGAAGGGGTATAATATAGAAGGGAAAAATTGAATTTGATTAAGATTAGAGATGAGGATGAAGGGTAATATTGTTTTTTTTTAAAAAATAGATGAGGAATAAATATGGCAAAAAGGAAATATAGAAATTGTAAATTTAATTGAAGTGACTAAACACTGTTTAAATTTATGAACCAGCCAAATACTCTGTTCAAAGAAAATAAATTGTATGTTTGTATGTGTGTTTCTAATTACTGCTATTTATTCATATTTGTTCTCTTTTATTCTTTAAAGTTTAACCATTCATTCTTTATCTTAATATCTTTATATTTGTTTGGGGTTGGCTTTCTTCCCTTTCATCTTTTTTATTGTACAGCAATCTTTCTCCTCAAACCTACCACTTCTCTCTTTTCTTTCCTTCTTACTTTCTCTTCCCCCCTCTTCTTCTCCTCCCTACTTCCTCTTCCTTTCTCCTTCTCCTCCTCTCTTCCTCCCCCTCTTACCCTCACTTCTACTCTAATTTCCCTTCCCTTCCTTCATCCCTCTCTATTGCTGTATCCTTTTATGCATATGGACTACTCAGAGGGCTGAAAAAGTTATTTTTGACTGGTCCTCGCACTTTTGACCAGTCCTCGAACTTACGACTGTCTTCACATTTTACGTTTTTTGCCCTATCTTATCACCATAGTGAAGAGAAGCAGTTGTGAAATGAGTGACATGGTTGTTAAGGATGCTGCATGGGCATAAATGTGAGGATGGTCATAAGTGTGAGGACCAGTCAAAAGTGCGAGGACCTGTCAGAAATGACTTTTTTCAGCCCTCTGAGTAGTCCCTATACACATAGCCATGGCCACCCGGTCACATGACCAGGTAGCCATGACTACCGAGTCACATGACCAGCTAGCCACGCCCACAATGGTGTCCCTCTTTACCAATCTTAAAATCTGGTCACCTTAGTTTTGTGCTGATGACATGGGACATTTACATCTGTTTATTAACTCATTTTTAGTGACAACACATGATTGCCAGTAATTGTGGATGCTGTTTTCATTGTTTATCTTTAGGACAGAAGGAAGATGGTTTAAGGCCTCTCCTGCTATTATCAGAGAGGAAGCAATTTGTGCAGATGGTTTTCTTTTTGCACAGTCATAATAACAGTGATAAAAACAGGAAAGGACATGTGAAACATGGGTTTTATATTAAAACTGTCAATCTTTCCCAGATTTAAAACCAAATGATTATTTGCACTATTCGCTTATGAAAATTGGTGCTTAATTGCAGCTGAAAGGACAAATCAATATGAAATCATTGCCTGCTACTTCAAATGTGCCACTTGAAACAATTAAAGATGAAAGAAAATGTCTGCTGGGGACTTTATTTGGCAATATATATGCCGGTTCTCGAGTCTGTTCACCATAGTAACCTCTGTTTGTAGAGAAAATGAAATAGACTGTGCCCTTAGTATTCTTGTCATTTTAAAAAGCGAAGTTTCTCACCAGAGCCTTCAGTTGATTATTTTTGCATTGTCATTTTATTAGGGGTGCATCCATCCATATTTAAGAATGCAAACCCTGTTAATTTTAATTAAAATGATTTAGAAAGGTGAAATCAGATAGATTCTGCCCTTAATTTAAAGAAGATCACTGTATAATATTGTTTCTGCCTCTTTTTCCTGGACTGTCAAAGAGCACTTTCACATAAATGCATTTACAGCCTATTGACAAGCAAACATGGATGACACACTGCATTGTATACATTTGTGTCAGGAAGTAGGAATTCTTACCCTGATTAGACCAGTAAGATGATCTGCTGTTGTGTCATTCTCAGTACCATCAATTGTACTGTATAAGCAATACCAATGCAAGGGATACTCCTTATTAATTTAAGACATTTTTTAAATCTTATCCAACCTGTCCAATTTTCCATCACAGGGAACTGCCAGTGAAGCTACCTTGGTTGCCATGCTGGCAGCTCGAACCAAAGCAATCCGTCGTATTCAGTTAGACAATGAAAATCTGACTCAGGGAGAAATTATTGGCCGACTGGTAGCTTATACTTCTGATCAAGTGAGTACATTATTCCCTGCATTACTGTAGATATGGAAATAAAATTATACATAGTACTCATGCAGCATAGATTAAAATTTCATTAAGATGCTATGCTTTTCATTTTCAGGTTGATTTTTTTTTATTATTCTCAATAATGCAGATACCTGACAGACAGCATTGTCTGTCAATACAAAAGTATTGTCAATACTTTTGACAAACAATACATTTTGATAAAGGTACATTTTGATCCAAAATAAGCAATGCAGGCTGAATTGTGTCCTGAATCAATATTGGAGAATTGTAGCATTTACAGCTGATCCTAGGTGAGCCTTGAAGACGAAGAGCAGCAAGAAAAAAACATCTTGCTGCTTTGAAAACACTTCTTTGGTCTGATTTGAATTTTGGACTTATTTTTGTCTTTTCCACCCCAAATTCTAATTTTATGTAATGCTACAGACTATCTATGACATACCATCTATGACATGTTTATAATATGACTAAATTGCTTAAATCCCCCTCCATCTCTTCCTCCTCCTCCTCCTCCTCCTCCTCCTCCTCCTCCTCCTCCTCCTCCTCCTCTTGTACTTGAACTTGAGAGTATAGATATATATATTTGACATTTTATTGTAATTATGGAAGTGACATAATAAATTGTTATTCTTGACATTGCAAAGAGGTAGTATTCATGCAATTATTTTTTTCACGGTAGTTCTAACACCTGGCGATTACAGCAATAAATCCACACTGGATCTAATTCTAGCAATGGCCAAATATAGCCTTTGTCCACCTGGGAACCTGCACTTGTCAGAATACCTCAGCTAGCTGATTCCAGTCAAGCAATCTTATTTCACTTCTGACATTTTATTGGGAATGATTCATCTATATAGACATTAGAACTTTTTAGCTCCAAAAAGAATAATTTCAGTAGGTGAAATCAATGTAAATTACAAAAGTTCACTTTAGTGAATTGTGTCTTTAATTCTTTAAAAGATTTGTCGTGTTACAGTAATTTGATGGATTTAAATATTTTTGTAGTATTTCAGTATTGCTGTTTTATCTATTTTCCCTCATTGATTCCAGTTGGAGGTTGATGGTATATTAAAAAGTAAATAAACCACTAGGTATCATCTCAAAAGCAATAGATGTGATCTCAGTATTATTTAAAAGGTCTTTAATAGACACTATTGTGGTGGAATAAATAATGTGTTTGATTGGTAAGGGGAGACTAGGGTTCTATTCACCCTTAACTATAGAAACTCAGTCATGGGCCAATAATTCTTTCTCATTTCGGCCTACTTCACAAAGTTTTTTATGGGAAAATATCTTCAGGGGCATTAGGTATTATTATTAAATTTATTTGACTCCCATCTTGTGGTTTAAGATGACTCAGAGCAGTTTATAGTAAGAAAAAATGTACAAAAAGCCGTGGTGGCACAGTGGTTAGAGTGCAGTACTGCAGGCTACTTCTGTTGACAGCTGGCTGGCTGCAATTTGGCAGATTGAATCTCACCAGGCTTAGCCTTCCATCCTTCCGAGGTGGGCAAAATGAGGACCCAGATTGTTGGGGGCAAGATGCTGACTGTGTAAATCGCTTAGAGAGGGCTGTAAAAGCACTATGAAGCAGTATATAAGTCTAAGTGCTATTGCTAAATATAAACAATTATAAATATAAAAACATGAATGCTTTGTGGTATTCCTAAATGAAAGAAAGGACATAAATTGGACAAATAAATAAATGATCATTTAGACATATTGAGATGAAACTAGTTTCCTTTATATGTCCAGACCTGGTCAGTGAATAGAAATATGGAGCTAAGTTGGTCAATTAATTTTCACCATGATTAAAAGTCACTTTAATTATTAGTTAGCAAATGAATCAGAAATAAAAAGGGAAAAAGAGTAAAAATAAGCATAAATATTGTAAGCATATACAATAATAATAATACAAATAAATTAAATCTTAAAACTTCCTATGGATCTCCTGCAGGGATGGGTTCTACTTACTTTTATTACTGGTTCTATAGAACCGGACAGAATCAGGAGCAACACACACTGATCTCCTGCCAACCCTTGATGCTAGATAACAAAATGTTAAATATTGCAAGTCCAAAAATATAAACTTCCCACCTGCCAGTTTTAACTGCTTGATCCATTAGGATCAGTCCTTCTTAAGTTTCTTTCTCTGACCATAAGGCCATTGGGGCTCCTGCCTCTGATTGTTTTCTAGGCAGCATCTCTTCTCATCCCAAAGGGTGATTCCATTATATACTATAAGGATAAGAGAGAATCCTGAACTTCGGTTTCATATTTGAATATAGGACTGGAATGGCATCAATTCCTCTGGGATGACCACTGAGGCCTGAAATAGGGAAGTACAGCTGTCTTGGGCATTACCAACCATGATAGGCTGAGTAGCTTGCAATGGTGGACAGAAAAAGCACTATTTTGCTTTCCATTACTTCCTGATAGGGCATTTTCAATAGGTAGTTGTGGGCAGCAGAAAGACTTATGTCCAGAACTATGTAGGGTACTTCAATATCCACTTTTCTGCTCCATATTATTCAATATGTACATTTGAGTTCATGGGAGAGTATCATAATATATTTATGTCACCAAACTGTGCATAAAGATGCTTTGAATATCTTCACCCAGGGTCTCAGAGCTGTTAAAAATTGGATGGGATGAAACAAATTCAGGCTGAATATTAGCAGGACAAACTTACTCACTAATCCAGAAATTCTTTCTTTCTTTCTTTCTTTCTTTCTTTCTTTCTTTCTTTCTTTATTTATTTATTTATTTATTTATTTATTTATAAATTTATAAATTTATATACCGTCCTTCTCCCTGAGGACTCAAGGCGGTGTACAGCCAGAATTAAAAAACATGAAATACAAATATTAAAAAACAATTAATATATATATATAAATTTGGCCCAAAATTAAAAATACAAACCAATTAAAACATTTAAAATCTATTCTTAAGCCAGCCCGGCTTGCTGGAAAAAGTGGGTTTTAAGGGCACGGCGGAAGGCACTAAGGTCTTGGATTCTCCTTATCTCTGGGGGCAACTGTTTCCAGAGGGTAGGTGCCCCAACAGAGAAGGCCCTCCCCCTGGGGGTCACCATCCTACATTGATTGGCTGATGGCACCCTGAGGAGGCCCTCTCTGTGGGAGCGCACGGGACGATGGGAGGTCGTCGGTAGCAGCAGGCGGTCTCAAAGCTAGGCCCGATGCCATGGAGCGCTTTAAAGGTGATAACCAACACCTTGAAGCGCACACGGAAGATCACTGGGAGCCAGTGCAGCTCGCGCACTGGTCTAATACAGGGGTCCTCAAACTTTTTAAAATAGGGGACCAATTCACGGTCCCCCAGATTGTTGAGGGGCCGGACTGGCTGGCTGGACATGGCTAGGTAGTCATGTGACTAGCTGGGCATGGCCAATTTAGCAGTCCATTTTGCCAATTTAGCAGTCTGTTAAACAATATACACAAATTAAACTTTAATTTGTTTGCTCTTGGGGGTGTTTTATTTGCTTTTGTTTGCATGTTGCGCCTTTGGTTGACTTCTTTTTACTAGATCGTTTTTAAGTTGTTTAGGAGTCTAGTGGTCCACTTCAGGAAACTCAGTTTTGCAGCAATTCTTCTCATCCCCAAGGAGCTTACAATCAAAATGCAACTTGAGTAATCAACATATCTCCCTCTCTCCCCCTCTCTCTCCCTCCCTCCTCCCTTTCCACTATTTGAGCTCCTCTGCAGTAATTAAGATTTCAAGTACAACTAAAGTTCAAGAGTAAATGGGAGTGGGAAAGAGAAACCAGGACATGGAATGCTTGATGGCTCCTATGGCATCTTCTGCAGGATACCCTTCAATCCTCGCAGTGCCCTGGGATACCTTGTTGAATTCCATTCCATTCCATTCCATTCCCATTCTCATTTCCATTTCCATTCCCTTTCCTACTCCCACTCCATCCTATTGCTATTCCATCCCATCCCATCCTATCCTATTTCCATTCCCATTCCATTCTGTCCTATTTCCATTCCATTCCATTCTATTCTATTCACATCACTGTGGTCTCAATCCTCTTTTGGAATCTTGCTGGCCATCCAGGAGCTTCCTCTACACATGCTGAATGTGCGCAACAGGCTCTGGCAAGGGCTCAGCATGCCTGGCAGACAGAATCAGATCAGGCAGGCAACTCTTGGAGCAGATCTGGCGAGGAAGCCCCAAGGCAGGCACTCAGTGGCGCTGATTCACCAGCCAGCCAGCCAGCTTTTCCTCCCTCCTTCTTCTCTTCCATCTGCAGAGCGTCAAGCGAGAGAAGTACAGGTAGCCAAGGAGCAATGGCGGCGGCGGTTGCAGCAGCGGAGCTGCCTCCCCAGCCCCCAGTTGCACTCTGCCAGCCAAAAATGGGATGCTCAGAGGCACCCAATGGGATGCTGCACATCCCATTTTTGGCCTTCCCAACTTCCAGAAGCCTTCTGCCAGCAAAAATGGCCCATTTGTGGTCTCCTGGGGCATCTGCACATCCTGTTTTTGGCCTTCCTGCCCCCCAGAAGACTTCTGCCAGCCAAACCAGGGACATTTTAGCCTCCCCCCTGCCTCCAGTAACTCTTTGACTTACCTTCCATTTCCAGCTTCCCAAGGTAAGTCCTGTGCTCAGCTGAAGGGTGGGGGCCAGCGGATGGGCAGGGCGATGTGGGCAGGGTAACCTCGGTGGGCCATATCCGGCCCATGGACTGTAGTTTGAGGACGCCTGCTCTAATGTGTCTAGACAAGGTCATCCTCCCTTTGAGGAACAGGTTCACTTAATGATCTGGGGCTTCATTTTCTTATTCAACATGTGGATTCAGTGACTACGGGAGCCTTCCTAAAGCTTTGGGTAAGGTAGACACAGTAAATAGAGAGTCCTGATCATGATTATTCTGGTTAATTCTAGATTGGATTATCATGATGTGCTATACTTGGATCTGCCTTTGAAGATGTCTTGAAACATCTAATTCAGCATGGCTATTGATGGGGTAGATATGCTTTAAGATCATTACATCTGTGCTTTGAATGCCGGATTGGCTTTCTTTAATTTTTGGATCCAATCCATACAGTTGCTCTTTACCTAGAATATATGGCTGATCATGTATTAAATGAGGAAGGGATACTTTGCCCTCCTGCCTCTTGGAAGTTAGAGTAGCAAGAATGAGGAAGATCTTCCCTAGGGCTGCCTTATTCTAAGGAACAACAACAGCCAATTTTCATCCTGTCTTTGGGAGCTAATTCCTGCTGGACTTTCTAGCTTTAAAGGTATTTTAGCACATTGATATTTTTGCTATATTTTTATTATGTTAACTGACTTTTATTGTTTTTGCAGTATTCTTGGAACTTGCTTTGTTTTTTATCTTTCCAGATAACATTAAAGAAAAGATCTTAGATATTCCTGTCTTTGTCTGCTCTATGTCAGTTCTTGCAGAAGCCTAAGGCATTTGGTACCCTAAATCAAGGTGCCAAATTGCCAAAATTTCCTGGGAACCTCTTCAGCTGCTGCAAGTCTAAGAATTGTGGGGCCAATGCAGTGGTGAAATGCTACTGATTTGCACCTGTTCGGATGAAACGGTAGTAGAAAAAGCTACCGGTTCATCTGAACTGGTATTTCCGACGATCAGCTGTGCCGCGCAATTTATATTAACTAAAAAGCAGGAAATCCTGCTTTCTAGCAAATCTAAATCGCGTGGCAAAGTTGTTCCCCCCCTCGCTATTCTACTTACCTTATTAATCCTCCTTTTGCTGTGCAAAGTGCACGTTTGGTGCCCACTAGTGTGCTTTTAGTGTGCACTGTGCATGCATGTGCATAGTGTGCTTTTGGTGCTCATTGTGCATGTGTGCATGCAGCACTTGTTTGGTGCACAACGTGCATGCGCGGGCAGCGAACCGGTGTTAATCCACAGAGGATTTTACCACTGGGCCAATGGTAAGAGTAGATTGGGGAAGGCTAGTTGCATGCAAAATGTTTTCATTTAATTGCTATTTCAATTTCTCTGATTTAGGAGATATACCCATTCAAATAATCCCTCATTTGTACAGAAGAAGTAATTTTTCCATTACTACCAGCTTCTCCAAAGAATTTTATGTCAACTATCCTTAATCCTAATCCTTTGTGCTACGATTAGCCCTAAAGCCAGAAGGGCTCCAAAAACTTGGAGCTTAAAAACAAAAGGTTTTCATCTTTTATCATTTTGACAACATTCCGTATAAATCCAATTTATGTATTTTTTTTCTGGCAAAAATGGCAGTTTAGTATTTATATATCAAAGGCTGCTTTCTTCAATATTTTGAAATTCCTTTATTTGCGCCAGCAACACCACAGTATTAGATAGATTCAAATGCTTTTCATCTGATGTTAAATCATTAACAGGCCGTTAATATGAACATATGGTAGAGGGTCTCCTGCTCAAGCAGGTGGTTGGACTAGAAGATCACCAAGGTCCTTCCAACTCTGATATTCTATTATTCAGTGACTTAGGTGGATTATTTATTTATTTATTTATTTATTTATTTATTTATTTATTTATTTTTGAATTTCTATACCGCCCTTCTCCCTGAGGACTCAGGGCAGTGTACAGCCAGAATTAAAAAACATGCAGGACAAATACTAAAAAACAATTAAAAGATATATAAATTTGGCCCAATTAAAACTCACTACCAATTAAAACATTTAAAACATTTAAAAACATTTAAAAATTTCTTCTTAAGCCAGCCCGGCTTGCTTGAAAAAATGGGTTTTAAGGGCACGACGGAAGGCAGTGAGGTCCTGGATTCTCCTTATCTCTGGGGGGAGCTGATTTCAGAGGGTAGGTGCCCCCACAGAGAAGGCCCTCCCCCTGGGGGTCACCAGCCTACACTGTTTGGCTGATGGCACCCCGAGGAGGCCCTCTCTGTGGGAGCGCACGGGTCGATGGGAGGTCGTCGGTAGCAGCAGGCGGTCTCGAAGATAGCTAGGCCCTATGCCATGGAGCGCTTTGAAGGTGATAACCAGCACCTTGACGCGCACCCGGAAGACCACTGGGAGCCAGTGCAGCTCGCGCAGGAGCAGTGTTACATGGGAGTGCCATGCTGCTCCCGTCACTACCCGTGCTGCTGCGTTTTGGACTAGCTGGAGCCTCCGGGTGCTCCTCAAGGGGAGCCCCATGTAGAGAGCGTTGCAGTAGTCAAGGCGAGAGGGGATGAGGGCATGAGTGACTGTGCACAGGGAATCCCGATCAAGAAAGGGCCGCAACTGGCGAATCAGGCGAACCTGACAAAAGGTCACCCTGGTTACAGCCATCAGATGTTCCTCCAAAGACAGCTGCATATCCAGGAGGACTCCCAGATTGCGAGCCCTCTCTGTGGGGGCAAACGACTCGCCCCCAATAGTCAGTGATGGAGTCAACTGACTATATCGGGATGCCGGGAGCCACAGCCACTCAGTCTTGGAAGGGTTGAGCTTGAGCCTGTTCCTCCTCATCCAGACCCGCACAGCCTCCAGGCACTGGGACATCACTTCAAGGGCATCGTTGGGGTGGCCTGGGGTGGAGATGTACAGCTGGGTGTCATCAGCGTACTGGTGGTATCTCACCCCAAAGCCACGGATGATCTCACCCAGTGGCTTCACATAAATGTTGAACAGAAGGAGCGAGAGGACCGATCCCTGCAGCACTCCACAAATGAGAGGCCTCGAGGTCGACCTCTGCCCCCCTGCCAACACAAACTGCGACTAGTCGGAGAGAAAGGAGGAGAACCACCGTAACACGGTGCCTCCCACCCCCAACTCTTCCAGCCGGTGCAGCATGATACCATGGTCGATGGTATCAAAAGCCGCTGAGAGGTCTAACAGGACCAGAACAGAGGAGCAACCCCTGTCCCGAGCCCTCCAGAGATCATCAACCAATGTGACCAATGCCGTTTCCGTGCTATGCCCAGACCTGAAACCCGACTGGAATGGATCTAGATAAGATGTTTCCTCCAGGAATTGCGGAAACTGTCATGCGACCACACTCTCAACACCTTCGCCATAAAGCGAAGGTTGGAGACAGGATGATAGTTGGCCAATATTGCCGGATCCAGGGATGGCTTCTTGAGGAGAGGCCTCACCACCGCCTCTTTCAAGGCAGTGGGGAAGTAACCCTCACTCAACGAAGCGTTGATAACACCCTGGAGCCAGCCTCGTATAACCTCCCGGGAAGCCAGTACCAACCAGGAGGGACACGGATCCAGTAAACATGTGGCCGCACTAAGCCTCCCCAAAATCCTGTCCACATAATCAGGAGTCACAGCATCAAACTCCTCCCAGATAACATTCTCAAGACTATTCCTTGTCACCCTGCCCTGATCTACCCAGTCAGAGTCCAAATCCCCCTGGATGTGAGCGATTTTGTCATACAGGTATTGTCCGAAATCCTCCGCCCTGCCTTCCAAGGGAACCTCCCGCACTCCCGGATGGAGCAGGGAGCGGGTTACCCTGAACAGGGCGGCCAGACGATTCCCTGATGATGCAATAGAGGTGGAAAAGTAATTAAACTTTGCCGTTTTTATCGCCACTAGGTAGGCCTTAATATGCAACCTTACCCGTGTTCGATCAGATTCAGCAAGACTGGCCCTCCAACCGCTCTCCAGGCATCTTTTCCGGTGCTTATTTCCCTCAGCTCCTCAGTGAACCAAGGAGCCGCACGGGATCGGCACCGGGTCAGAGGCCGCAAAGGCACGACTTGTTCCAAGGCCCCACCAGCCGCCCGGTCCCAGGCGGCTACCAGCTCCTCGGCCGAGTCATGTGCTAGAACCTCAGGAAATGGCCCAAGCTCCATCTGGAACCTCTCAGGATCCATCAGGCGCCTGGGGCGGATCCATCTATCCTGCGGCGGGGGGCAGTGGTTCGAAGATCCAGGCGAAGGAGATCCAGGTGAAGGCATGGAACAAGGGTTCCACGTCTATATCCCCAATAACAAAACCACTCAACCACTGTCCAGAGACAAAAATCAGATCCAGAGTGTGAGCTCCCCTGTGAGTAGGGCCGTGAACTAACTGGGTGAGGTCCATGGCCGTCATGGAAGCCATGAACTCCTGAGCCACCTCAGACGTTTCACCAATGGATGGCAAGTTGAAATCACCCATGACTAAAAGCCTGGGTGTATCTACTGCCACCGTGGCTATCACGTTGAGTAGCTCAGGTAGGGCTGTTGCCATGCGGCAGGGAGCCAGGTACGTAAGCAACAAGCCCATCTGAACCCCACGACCCCATCTCACAAGGAGGGACTCACATCCGGCTATCTGAGGCACAGTGGTCTCCCTAGGACCCAGATCCTCGTTAATAATAACCGCCACCCCCCGCCCCTCCCCTGGGCCCTCGGCTGATGGAATGCTCTGAAGCCTGGTGGGCACATTTCAACCAAAGGGACACCACCCTCCGGGCCCAACCAGGTCTCTGTAATACCTGCCAGGTATGCTCCTCCCTCTTGTATAAGATCGTGAATGAGGGGGGCCTTATTTACCACGGACCTAGCGTTGCATAACATCAGCCGAAGGCCCAGATCCTTAGTGTCTAAGCCACCTAGTCTCCGAGAGGAGCCATGGGGACCAGGGCAAGCAATTGCTCTCAAACAGCAAGTGCGAGCCCCCAACACATGATATGGTCCCCTGCTCCCGCTATATCTGCCCCTCCCATCTACCGTGCTGATGGTACAGATCTCATAGGTATCATCCCCCATCCCTTTCCCAATCCCTTGACCAGCACCTCCCGAATCGTTACCCTGTGCCGGGCTCGGCTCTGACCCTGGTGGATTTCCCCCCCATCCCCCAAAGTCTTCAAACCCCCCTCCCAGAACCCCTTAAAATCTTAAAAAAATTCCCTAAAAACCCACAAATTCTTCCTTGCTCCATGCCATCTCTCTGGACTCCAAAGTCCGTCATCGAGATAGGCCCTCGATAATGTGGAGGGCCAAACCTGCGAGAGGGGAGAATCTCGCAGGGCGAGGAGTTCCGCCACCGAGTACATATAATCATCAGAGGAGCCAAAGTCCAAGGGTAGGGGGTACCACCAATGTTACAAACATAGGGAAAATTCCAGTCCATGGTCAGGCCACCAAGCTCCATTGTCCTCTCACGACAATGGCAAAGGAGGTGTGTATCATTCGACCCCGGAAGTTTCCAGGGCAGCCATGCTCTCACCTAGGCCACCCATGGAAACTATGATAGAAATCTGGGCGTGAAGATAGCCATATTCCGCCTCCAACTGGCCTTACGTCCATAGAACCAGTATCCCTCCTGGGATTAGTAGCATCCGGGAGTCCAAGTATCCTGCTCAGAAGGAGGTTTAAATTCGTAAATTCACGTCAAAGAGATTACAATAAGCATGTGTAAAATGTTTTCTCTCTCTGAAATTTCAGATTTTATTTTACATAATCTGTTTGCATTTTAACATAATAACAGAGTTGGAAGGGACCTTGGAGGTCTTCTAGTCCAACTATCTGCTCAAGCAGGAGATCCTATACCATTTCAGACAAATGAGTTCTAGTCTCTTTTTAAAAGTCTCCAATGATGGAGCATCCACAGCTTCTGAAGGCAAGTAATTCCATTGGTTTATTGTTCTGTCAGGAAATTTCTCCTTAGTTCTAGTTTGCTTCTATCCATTGTTTCTTGTCTTGCCTTCTGGTGTTTTGGAAAATAGCTATTCAATATTTTAGGAGCTTCTTTATGGCAGCTCCTAAAATATTGGAAAATTGCTATCATGTCATTCTTAGTCCTTCTTTTCATTGGATTAGATTTATCAAATTCCTACAACTGTTCTTCATATGTTGTAGCCTCCAACTCCATAATCATCTTTCTTGCTCTTTTCTTCATTCTTTCCAGAGTCTCAACATCTTTTTTATAACATGGTGAACAAAACTGGATGCAGTATTCTAAGTGTGGTCTTACCAAGGCCTTATAAAGCAGTATTAACACTTCACATGTTTTTGATTCTATCCTTCTGTTAATGTAGCCTAGGAAGTGTTAAGAATATTGTTGTTGTGTTACCAACCAGCAGAGTGTATGCACAAGGAAACGTTGCTGAGAGCAATGAACCAGTTTTTATGCAAACTGGTTTATCAAAAGCTTACTTTATAGTAGAAAAACAGTCTCATAATCTTTAAACAAATTCTAAGTCTTTGCCAGTAAATCAGTCCAGTAGTTACAGAATCTTCTTACCCAACAAACAGTAGTTGGTTAGAATAACAAACTCACTCTGGTTTATAAACCACGATGGTTGCAGATCCATCAAACGATGATTACAGATAACAACTCCTCTCAATGGTAGCTTATCATAGCAGCTTCATCATCTTATCATCTTCATACACAATGGCAGCATAGCATAGCAGCTTCATCATCAACAGCAGACTGAATACGTTACAGTACCTTGCTTAAATATTCTCACAACCAGTAATTATGTAATTACAGCATGACTCAGCATTAAAGTCACATAATACATTTACAGCTTAAAGTTACAGTACACATATATTGCCTGGACAACTGTTAGGCTCAAACCATATCCTAGCAGGAAGTGATTGGCTTTTTTGGTTGCTGCCACAGATAGTTGGCTCATATTTCATATTGATTGTCCACTAGGACTCCAAGATTCCCCTCGCAGATTCCATTACAGAGCAGAATCTAATCTGTATCTGTATCTTGCCTAAGTATAAAACTTTACCTTTCTTTACATTGAGTTTCATTTTGTTAGTTAGGGCTCAGGGTTCAAATTAAATGAATTTTATTTTATTACAGTCTCTAAATATGAATGAAGGTCACCTACAAAGTACTGAACATTAAAGATGAAAACATCTCAGAAATATTACAAAAATTATAGTAAAAAACTGAGTGAAAGATCTTTGTTTATATACTACTGAAACTTACATGTTGGTCTGTTTGCAACCTTCAGTTGGGTGAAATGGTGCATGATAGGACAACAATTTTTGAATCAACTTACTTCAAATGGATTAATTCTAAAAATGCACCCAAAATTGGAGGCATTTTATTCCTATAATATGAGGGACATGCTGCAAGAGTCAGGGAGGATGTGTGAGGATGAATGAATAATAGGTAAGTAAATATTTCTGAAATTCATTATACCATGTTTCCTCGAAAATAAGACCCTGTCTTATATTTTTTTGAACCCTGAAATAAGAGCTTGGCCTTATTGCCATGCACTCAAAAGCCTGATTGGGCTTATGGGGATGTCTTATTTTGGAGGAAACAGGGTTATAAACAAAAAATTTCCTCTTTCTAATGTATATATGTTTCCTTGAAAATCCTGTTTGTGAACTGATAGCTTTGAAAAAATAAGCTCTAATGTTTAAACTAACAAAAAAAAGTATACTTATGCAAGCTTTTTTCTTATTGTTTTAGCATCCTTGAACTTCCATTGTACTATCCAAGTATATAAAAAATATTTACATTGTGAATTCAATTTAATTAAAACTGTAATTTCTAAACATAAAAGAGAACTGCATCATATTTATGCATTTACAACCTTCTCCAAAAAAACTACTGGGGAAAATCACCTGCAAAAATGCATCTATTAGGAAAATACATACAAAACTATGCAACTTGAATGTCAGGGGATTCTTTTGTCTATACAAGGATTTGCTGTAAGATATTTTTGACCTTTTAAAGTAGTCTGTGAAGCAAGAATCAAACAAGGGAGGAGGGGGAGAGAAGACAACCTAAGGAGAAAAATGAGGTCTGACAAGGAAGCAAGTTCCTGGAACAAATGTCAAATAATTCAAGCATATGTTTCATCCTCTTTCCTTCCAAAGTTTTTTTTAGGATAATAATAATAATAATAATAATAATAATAATAATAATAATAATAATAATAATTCATTTTTGGTAGGGCCCCTAAAGAAATATGAATATATAAGTTCACATAACTTGTTTTTAAACTAATTGTGTACATTATATTTCCTTTCCTTTAATTTCCTTTCCTATTTTTATATATAAAGTATTTCCACATTTGGAATAAGCATGCATTTTTTTGGATCAAGAGTCATGCTATTACAAGCAGAGAAGATTTTAGTACTCAGGGTTATCAATTGGATTTTACTTTCCGATTCCTATTTTACAATAATGCCATGATGAATTGAATTTTAAAATTACATTTTAAATCTAACCCTGAATTTCCTAACGTTTTGTTTCCTTCTCATTAAGTGACATGTCTTCACATGAATTATGTTTATATTTTATGGATAGCAGACTGAAGTAATTTATTTCTGTTCTAAAAAGAAATGTACCTAGAAAGAGACATAGATGCAGTATTTTATAGCTATAGAACACCAGATGAGTTTCTTGAAAAGGTAACACATTAAATTATTCGAAGAAATTATACTCAATAACTAAAAGTAACATTTTTTTTCACATATAGAAACATTATTATAAATACAGATATTTGAAACATAGAGTATGATTTACTAGATCTTGTAGCTAATTAATTGTAGATTACTTTATATTGTTTAAATTTATTAAATGGTATAATAGAGTAAAATTTATTTTATGTTACAGTTGGTAAAGATTTGCCTAAGTAATGTTATAATCAGCAAAGAACACAACTGCAGGACTGAGCATAATATTTGTTGCTGTTTATTATTTTTCATTTACATTAGCAAGATTTGATTATTTGGTCTAGTAATTATAAAATATTTTTGAGCACATAATTGATATCCAATTTAAATTTTAGAATAAACTTTATTCCACATCATGCAGGCTCATTCATCAGTTGAAAAGGATGTCTTGATTGCTGGAGTGAAAATCAAACAAGTTCCGACAGATGACTCATTTTCTGCCCGTGGTTCAGCTCTAAGAAAAGTTATAGATGCAGATAAAGCTGCCGGTCTTATCCCATTCTTTGTGAGTACTAATATCCCAATTTTTGTTATTGTTCAAATAAGATTACTAGTTGTTAAGTAATTTGCTGGTCTATGTTTTAAATCATAGTACCGTATTTTCCGGCGTATAAAACAACTGGGGATATAAAACGACTCCCTACTTTTCCTGTTAAATATAGGGTTTGGGCTATTCTCGCCGTATAAGACTACCCCTCTTCCAATGCACACCAAATAAAAATTAAAAAACATCAGATTTGATTTCAATATGGTAATTTTAATTCAAATGCTTATGACATGCAGGTACTTAAGCAGGAAAACTGTCACTTATAAACATAAAGCTGTTTGTCATCAAACATGTAAACATAAAACAGTGCAATTGGATTAAACTTTTCCTAATTCACTCTAAAGATGAAAGGAAGGATAAGACAATAAACCCATGGGAGCTGCCATGCTGTTTGTTTTCTAAGCTGTCAACCAAACTGGAACTGATGATGATAGGAGGAAGATAACAAACAATAGAGAGCCAGTGCCGGGCAAGTCCCTGGCGAGTCAGCAACGCCCATCATAACTGCAAGCTATTTCTACAGGTTTTGCTGGTATGACAGTTTCTCTTTAGAAGCCTTCAAAATCCTCCTGTTCATCATCTGATATCATAAGTACATCAATGACATCTTGTGATACATTTGTAAGGCAGTCATTGTATAGATCTAATTCCGTATCAGATGGTGTGGTCTCAGCTTCGGCTTCCTCTTCATCTTGCCACAAGTAGTTGTCCTCCATACCATCTAATGAATTTGATATGCCAACTTCTTGAAAGACTTGATTACTGTTTCTGCATCAATATAATTCCAGGCTTTTATGACAAACTTGCACAAAACATCCAACTGTGGAGCACGCATGCTTCCTCCTTTTGTGAATGACTTTTCACCGCTAACCATCCACTCATTCCACTGTTCTCGAATATGATCTTTAAATGGCTTGTTTAGGCACACATCACACACAGTTTTATTTCCAGCCATATCAAAATTCATTGGAGTTTCATCCATATTTCTGGTACTACTTAACGCATAGCCATGTTTATTGTGCTGTTGTATTACGTATCGATGGAAACTATTTACTTTGGCATCAAGATCTGCAGGTAATTTTTGTGCAATTTTCGTCTTTTGCCTCAGTACCATATTATGCCTTTCCAAGAATCTAGTACACCAGGATACAGTGGCCTTAAATCTTTTGCTGTGATCTGGGTTAGATTTGGCCCACTGAAGAGCAAACAAACGTATTTTATTTCGTGTCACTACATAACCATTTTGGCGATGCTCATTCACCATGTCTGCTACATGTTTTTTGAGTTCTGGCCAATGTGGGGTACCTCTTCTTAATGCACACTTACCCCTTGGCATACTCTTTAATGTTTTTTCATTTGCTTTCCAGTCCCGAACCATCTTTTCTGTTACTCCACATTGCCTTGCAGCAGCACAGTTATTATGTTTCATGGCAAAGTTTACAACTTTAAGTTTGAAACTGGCTTCATATTTCTTTCTTCTTGCTGGTGGAGCCATGATGGGGTCTTGACTGTTAGCCATTTGTATACTGTACTGTATGTACTGGTTCTGTATTGTATGACATTATAATTGGCTGAAGTGCAGATGCTCCTGCTTCCCCCTGCCTTCCCTCAGAATCGCCAACCCAACCCAGTATACAATAACCAGCCAATCACGGCAAGCAATGTATTTTCTGTGCACACTGCATACAAAGCCTGCTTGGATTGGGTGGGTCAGCTCTCCCTGCCTTCCCAGTCCTCCCTGGCTCCAAGACGATCTGAGCGGTAGTATGCAATGTGATACTGCCGGCATGAGAAAACCACTGAGAGCAGGGAGAGGGGGCTGCTCCAGGAGCAGCTGGCCAGGATGCAGCGCACAGTGGCTCAGCTAGAGGGCGCCTGTCCCTGAAGCTGGAGAAGGTCAGCTTCTCCAGTTCGGCTCAGAAGTAAGTTTCAGCACACAGTATATTGGCTTATAAGACGACACCCAGCATATAAGATGACCCCCGACTTTTGAGAAGATTTTCATGTGTTAAAAAGTCGTCTTATATGCCGGAAAATACGGTAACTATGTTCAGTCATAACATCTATAGTAAGCACTTTTTGGTAATTTCATGGACATGGATATTTTTGGCAATATGAAGTTAGTTTACTACTGCTTTCTTCTAGGATGTTTTTCAACTTCCCAGTCTGGCCAAAACTTCTTTATTTTTTGGATTTCTCATCAATTTAAGTCTGAAGCTATTTACAATAATTGCTGCAGATAATTTATTCCCAAAGTAAAAAGAAAGTAACTAGTTCAAAAACTGGCAGTCCAATATGTATTTATTTTCTTATTAGTTGAGCTGATCTTTTAATTACAGCTGATACAAAATGTGATGGGGTAAGCAGTGATGGGTGTTTCCTGCCATATTTGGCTGAAAGCTACATTGGTTACTTCCATATACAATTCAAGGTGCTTGTTACTATTTTTAAGGCCTTATGGGGCTTCAGATTTAGTTATTTCTGAGAATACTTTCTCCTATATTAATATATCTATCTGATTAGATTTAAGAAGCTCAACTCCCTCTAAATCCTGTCTAACTGAGAATGACAGCAGGAGCTGTCATTCTCCTCCTGGAAGCATTGGCATTTTCCCAATGCTTCCATCTTGTTTTAGAACTTAGTCTATATAGAGATTTTCCTTTTGATGTCTTCCCACCTGAGTTTCAGAAGAGTTTCAGAAGAGCACTTAAGACTTGACTTTTTCTATCTGGCTTAAGCATTTCTTCTTAAGGAGGAAGAAACATAGTCTAGCAGTCTTCTAACTAGTTGTTTAGAAACAGGGAAACTGATAGTTGGTATTTTGACATCTTCATTATTAGACATCAAATAAATTAAAGCTGGAACCCTATTTAGAATTATTTACCACATGTCTTGTTGACCACAGTACCATCCTCTTAGTGTATATTCTGAGAAACAATTTTAATAGAACTTCCTTCTTCAGTTAGAAGGGCCAACCCTTTTAAAGTCAAAGGCTGCCCTAGGAAAGTGATACGATTGCAAGGCTTATAGATAGAGGTATCTTTAAGGTATGGTCAGAAAGCCAAGATGGCTGCCATTTGACCATCAAACACAAAAATGGTGGAGTTTTGATTCCACTGGCCACTCTGTTGACTCTTTTTAAATCTGGTTTGCAAATAGCCTTGGACATGGAACAGAAGCAGGCTACACCTGCTTTCCCAGGATTGCTAATGTTTCATAATGTTTTTAATGGATCAAAACTATTTCTGAAAGCACTGAAATAACCTTATTAACTCCATTACTAGATTTTGAGAGTCATAAAAAGGTTCAAGAGTGGCTACTGAATGTGATTACACACTCCTGCCTTGGTGCATGTGTTTCCTGGCATTTTAAATATAAATAAATCAATTGAGGCATAAAATTTTTATGATCTGTGACTTGTTTTCCTGCAATTGCCTGTTCACTTAATGGACATAAAAATACGTGTCTGTTCTCCAGCTTTATTCTTTTACATTCTTTTTAGCTTTACAGCAATTTAAGATGTTTTCTTGTGGTTTTTAGAGTTGTGATAGTACAGCATTTTTTCTTTAGAATTCTGAATATATCTGATCCTATTCTTAGCTAAATGCTAAACCTATCTGGTTGATTGTGGTCATTGTGTTATACATCTGACTGCTTTTTTCCAAAATAAGAGCAACAGTGCTGTGTTTAAAGATGGAAAGTCTCGAGTGGCCTGTAAGCTGTCTCAACAATTTTCAAGGGAGACAATATGTCCCTGTTCCAAATGTGATTACACTGTTGTAATGGGGATTTCAAATTGGGTTAAATGCAGTATTAGATCTCCTCACAAACACACCAGCTGCTGTTAGCTTGGGTATCTTTTGAGAATTTAAATAAGGAGATTTCAAATTGCTTATAAGAGGCATTAATAATAATGATACAGCACAGTTATATCACAGGCCGTCATCTTCTTTTATAATAGCAAAAAGCCTGAATGAATTACTGGGATTTATGAATCTCTGCATGTAAATGATATTAGGACACAGTATGATATAGTATGAGATGCTATATCTTTAATCTTACTATCGGCAATACAATGAGTATTTGCTATGGCTTTTATCACCCAGAGATACATGTCCTGGTACAACTAATATGTTTAGTCATTACACTACCATGCAGTGATGGCAAAATATGTTCAGTCTTAATTATGAAGTTTCTTATCTGTAAAGGTACTACAGGAGGAGAAAAGCAATAACTATGGGCCAATGAAGTCAGTTGATAAACTGCTATTTATAGCTTTTATACTTACATTGAATACATGAATGTCATGAGAATAAGTTAATAAGTGAGCCATTTTTCTTTAACTGGATTTACTCTGTAGCTTTATTTTAATGATTAGATCAGTGTAGTTTTTGTTATGACAATATGATGGGTCACCTTATAACCATAATTGAGATATGAAATTGCATTAGGGTAAAAAAATCTAGTTTTATGTAGTTTGTGTTTCAAGTATGTACAGAGTAATTTTTGGAAAAATCATGACTTGAGTATCACATTTAGATGTTCATGTTTTGTTTTATTGCTAACATAACTCTGCAAGTTTTCTATATATACCATTATATTTGAAGAGATTTGAAATTCTTTTTCACAATGCTTTATTCCTCTTTCTCTCTGTATAATGTAGTTTTTCTTTGAAGGAACACAAGGCAGTGTCATGGTTCTTTCTTTTCTAATTCTCAACATCCTCATAGACAGGCAGAGGCACAATAAATGCCTGAGACAACCTAGGAAGATACGTTTGAACCTGGGTCCTTTACAGAACCAATAAAATTGTTTTCAACATTTCCAGAAATCAAAATTATTGAAGCTGTTGAGCATTCTGCAAAGTTATTCTGTGCACTGTGCTTTTGGCTGGTGACAATATTTATCAGAAAATTTTAAATTTCACAGTTATTCCAAAGCCAACTGCTTTTGGTAACTTTGCACCAACATGGCTCTGAAGGAGTCTTAGCATAGATTAACTGCATCAGTCAAGACAAAAAATACATCCCTTTTTTGGTATATCACTAGAGGATTGAGAAAATCCCCCTTACCTCCATCTAATCAGTTACCAATTCATGCCTGACAAGAATATTTTAGAGAGCTATATACAACTATGAATCCAATGACAGCCAAATTAGTTTGAACCAAACTCCTTACTGGCCCCCTGTCATACCAGAAGAGGTATCCCGGCTGATTGGATCCCTCAAGGCTAATAAGGCACCACGTGCTGACAGTATTTTGCCAGATATAATTAAAAAGAACGCCAGTTGGTGGATACCTCTATTAGCATCTCTTTTTACATATATAGATACAATGGGCTGCATGCCAAAAGATTGGGGATTAGCATCATTATACTAATCTACAAAAAGGGTAACAAATGACCCAGGCAGTTAGAGGCCCAGTAGTCTTCTGAGTGTTGTTAGTAAATTGTATGCCAAACACCTAAATTATAAACTTCAGGATTAGCTAATTTCAGGGGCGATAATCAAAGATGAACAAGCTGAATATAGAGAAGGAAAATCAACAGTGGATCATATTTTGGTATTGCACAGTCTGGTCCAAAAATACACACACACATATATAAAAATCCTCTCTTTTTGTAGCCTTCCTTGACTTTAAGCAGGCCATTGACTCAATATCCAGAAATACCCTCTGGGAGAAATTAAAACTCACTGTTATTGATAAACATGTCCTCTACCTCATATAAAAATTGTATGCTAATTCCATCTTGAAAGTGAGGTGTAACCTGGCATTTTTAATATCCCTAGGGTTTGACCAAGCTAAGCAAGTAATCAATAGAATAAAAGACACGGAGTTCCACTCAGAAATAAATAGGTTGCCTCTCCATAGTAGGAACAGAATTGACCAGGGGGTATGGGAACCATAAAGATATTTAGAGGCCCTGATCTTCCTGAAATATGGAATAGCATTCTATATTTAATATATAGAATGCTATATGTTTAACATCCTCCCCTCAGCACTCCTCCAAGGCAGGTATAACAAGACCCCAATAGCAGAACGAGTATGTATCAGTGGTGGGTTTCTACCGGTTTGGGCCAATTTGGGCAAGCCGGTAGCGGCGACGATGAGCTGAGGGCAAATCGGTTCTCTCTGACGGTTATGTTGGTCCTCCGGCCTGCCCCTGCATTATACATACCTGTTGTTTTTAGCCCAGCTGAAAGGCATGGCAGTAATACACTGTTCTGTAATACACTGCTCTTGTGCGGAGCGCAAGTTTGGCCTGCGTGCGAGCAAAGCACGTGCATGATGTGAACTGGTGGTAACACTGGTTGAAACCCACCACTGGTATGTATATGTGGTAAAGGAGAAGTTGAAGATATCACACATGTTTTATTGCACTGTGAGTTATACAGAGTTTTTAGGCCAATGCATATTCTCAGCTTATTAGAAAGATTACCAGGAAGGGCAGACAATTTTTATGTAGTCTATCTCCTCAGGGGACTCAAACCCGGCTATCACACGTGCAGTAGCAAAATTCTGTGCAGCTGCAACGACAACAAGGAAAATCCGATTACATAATTAAAGATGTTTACTGCACCAATTTCTTGTAGATATCTCTAACAATTTTTAAGAAATCTATATTTACACACATACTTAGCTGCTCTCCCATCATATAACCAAGAGTAGGATCCATACTGTTTGATACATGTATTTTATTATTATGGATGTTATTACTTATTATTATTATTATTAGTAATGTTTTTGACATTATTGTAAACAGCGATAATTTTGTATATTGCAGGTCTGTGACCATAATAAAGTTGTTGTTGTTTAGTTGTTGTTGTTGTTGTTGTGCTGATTATGCAACTTTGCACCAAAAAGAGAGAACCAACCAGTGGTGGGTTCTACTTACCTTTATTATCGCTTTGCAGTAATTTTTAACTGAAAATGTTTTGTTGTCTTTGATAAAGTATGTGTGCATAATTATAGAACACCTTAAATATGGCTGCATGAAATTAGATTAGCAGCTTTGTGCCAATCGTGAATATACTGAAAATTATGTTTGTAAATTGTGCATTATCATCATTTAAATGCTATTTTTAAAATGTCTATTTTTGTTGTTTTTTGGACTTGCAGTTGTGTGCAACTCTTGGAACTACAACATGCTGCTCCTTTGACAATCTGCTAGAATTGGGTCCCATTTGTAAGTTAACAAGTGATCATTTTATCTGAACATTGAAAATCTGCTTTTAATATGTCTGTCGTATTGTATTAAGCCCTGTGGAGGCTTAATAGAGTTCAAGTAAGAGACCTGCTCAGCAGAAAAACTTTGTATTACTGCACAATTTCATTAGACAAATACATTTTTGGCATCATTTCTAAAGCTGGTTGAATTTTTTAGCTGGGAAAAATATATTTTACTCACTTATATGCCACCCAATCTTAAATCAATTACAATATTTTAGTACTTATTTATAACCATTAAAAAGCATATATGAAAATCAGAAGTTTAAAATCCTTAGAACTCTAGAAGTCCAGACAAGAAAGATCAGTACTCTACTCCCTCCTAAACTGGGAGGACAATGGCCTCAACCCTAACAGCAGCTTGTTCCATGATGAAATGTCCCACCAAGAAAAAAAATGCCATTGATATAACATGTATCCATCATGAAGCCTGCAAAAGACTATAGAAAATCTGTAGTAATCTGTGCAGGAGCAGGCCACGCTGTGAGTATCCTGAGTGTAGCTCTATACAGCCTTATACCCCAAAGTGAGAATTTTGGATTGAGCTTGGAAAACAAGGGACATGTAGAGGAGCTTTTTAAATACAAATGTAATGTAGACCCTACAAACCGTCACATTCTTGGTTAGCTATGTATAATTCTTCTTCAAGGGGCATCTTGTATTGAAGTAATGGGTAGTTTGTCAGGTTTCTTTCCTTATTTTTTCACTAGATAAGGGTAAAGCTGATTTATTAACTGAAACTAATTTTTAAAAAAATCCTCTTTACCCAAGCAATGCTTGATCCAGGAAGATTGTGACCAGAAACCAGACTGACTACTGGCAAGCCAGTAGACTAGAATATAAACTGAGAACAAACCCCAGTCTTTACTAGCACTGGTGTTACCTAGTTTGAGTAATGAAACACTGCAAGAAAACAACCAAACTCAGAGAACACCAAGCACTCATTTCAACACTGAGCAAGAAAAAATCTTCTTTATTGATTATTTGGAGATCAGTATGATTCTCTCCATTCAGGTATTGCCTGAATGCCCCTATATCTACCTGCATAATGATATTTTATAGAAATGACCAGTGATCAAGGAAAAGGGGATAATATACAGTCTGTTATGGTAGAAGATACATAAGAAATAACAAAAGCATTAAAAAAAAACGTTGAAGACGAAGTGTGATTTAATGCCTTTCTTTTTGGTCATTCACTGAATATTACCAATGATGTACGAAGTATTGAACACAATGAATCCGTAGCATGTATGACTTCCATAATATTTCTTTCATATAATTTTTTCTCTAGTAAATTACAGTTACTGTAGATCACTCCATTCTTGCTAGCCTTGGAACACTATAGAAAGAATTTATTTTCTATCTTAAAACAAGAAGCTTGGTGCTGAGCCTACCCATGAAATAGATATGATAGTTGAGGATTGGGGAGTAGGCAGGCTATGGGAAAAGCAAACAGTGAGCAAACAGAAGAGCAGAAATGTTTTCAATAGGATTATATTCCCTGAAAAAGTATTCCATCAGGAAATCAAAGGCTGAGAAACTTCCATAGCCAGAGGAGAATGGATCCACATAATTCATCTTTTTTGTAAAACTTCAGACATTATATGACTGTTATTACTTGGTACCTTTCCCAAAAAGGGACATTAATGACTTGTCAATAAGAATTAACAGTAGAATATAGGTAGAGTATATTTCAGGACAATTGACAGACCTTTCTTGGTTTATTTATAGTGCTTTTTTTAGACAGCTGCTTCTATAATTCATGGATAGAATTCAGATTAAGTTGATTATAATTAACTTTCTTGAAATTAATGGGAAACAAATTAAATAAATTATATATAATTGCCTCAGGGATTTCAAAGGCTCATTTTATAAGTATTAGACCTTCTTCCTACTGTCAAGCTATTGTACTTTCTACCTATCCTTGAGCAAACAGATGTTTGTACTTGTAGAAAATGTACTTTTCCCAGTGTTCATCCTGATCATGCTCCTATAGCCTTCAATCAGGCTTGTCACTGGGTGGTGGTGTCCTAATTTTGGATGTGAAAAGTGTATTCAGCAAGACCATGGCTTAAACCCTCCCTCTCTGACTGTCACCTGTTTTATGTGGGGCAACTGCCAGCTGATCATTCTCCCCACCTTTGCAATAATTTAATTAGGTAAAAATATATTGCATCTAAGATATTTTTTTTACCTAGGTAATAAGGAGAATATTTGGATGCATATCGATGCAGCCTATGCTGGGAGTGCTTTCATCTGCCCTGAATTTCGTTACCTTCTCAATGGAGTAGAGGCAAGTCAGAGTCCTATAATTCAGAATATAACACAACCGGACCATTTAGCTGATACTTTTACAATCACGTAAGACATTGTTTGGTATTAATATCAGTGTTCCCAACGTACCATCAGTGATTCTTAACAACTTGACCCACAAATGAAGTAAATTGTTCTCAGCAAAACAATGGATTGCTTTGACTTCTGCCCACTAGAATGCTAGAAAAGTAGGTCCTACATGGTATAGAAGTGCTATGCTATCTCTTAGATGCAGTTCAAAATTATTTTTCTTCCTAGCGTCTTTCACAAATGTATGAAAAGACAGAATCTTGGATTCATACTCTTTTGGCATTTTTTTGCTCAATTCTAGTTTTGGTGCACATAGCAAGGCCATATCGCCTCATAAATCTAAAGCACCACCATGGTGATCCAATAAAATCCTGAATGCCTTTCTGTACAGCAGTGCATTTGGCTTCATATATTACCATTTTTGTGGAAACTGCGAAGCCATTATTCCGGTGATGTCTTTCATGTCCACCTCTAACTGTGGCCACTTTGTAGGAAGCCCATGAAAGTTGTGTTTGCTTTTATCTTTTACTTTTTGCAGCTGATCCACCTGTTTCCTCCACTCTCTTATCATTTTTTCAGTTGGAGGTGGTCCAAAATGTTTCTCCACTGCTCTGTTTCCATGTTCCTCAGCATATTTCATCACTTCCAGTTTAAAATAAATTTTATATGCTTGCCTTTTTTGCTTTGACATCCTTGTATCAATAAGTAACATTAGGAGATACTGTAGTATTTTTCTGCAAGAAAGAACAGTAATGTGTCCTTTTAACAATACAGAGCACTGTAGCTGAAACCATGTTTATACATTCATACAAGATACCGGTATGCCATATAGAGTACATGCCACACTAACTCATTACACCCCCCACCCTAAACTACAGTAACAATAGCAATCTGAGAGTTTCAGGACATTGGTGATTCTTTTCCTCCCGAAAAAAAAATCTAGCCATATTATCTTTATAAAGACAACCAGGCAGGTTCTGGCATGCCTGCCATGCTAATAAAAGACAGTCTGCCACCCCCAAAGTGCATCGATGGCTGCAGTGGGGCAGGAACCCATGCCATACCCAATGATTGCAGGGGGGAATGGATGGCAAGAGGAGCCCTGTCTTGCCTCGCATGCCCCAATGACAATGACAATGACCCTAACCCTTGCCCCCTCTCTCCAGCACTGGAAGCCAAGCCATACCCATCTCTGTGTCTCTGGGTTCACAGTCAAAGAGTCCACACAATCCAGGCAGCGTGGCAGGCCTGGCAATGCGAAGGGGCGGCAGGTGGCGGCAGGATGGCAAGTGGTGGAAGCAGTGCAGCAAGCCCAGTGGCGGTGCAGCAGGTGGCAGCAGTGGTGCAGCAGGCCCAGCGGCGAGGCGGCAGGCCCAGTGGCGGGGTGGCAGGCCCAGCGGCGGGGTGGCAGGCCCAGCGGCATGGCGGCAGCAGGGCATCCTCGGCAAACTGCTTGATGAACAGGGCAGCAGTGGTGGGATCAGTCAATTCTCCTCACTTTAACAAACAGTTCAGCCAAACTGTTTGAATCTCCAATTGGCAGTTGGATCAGCCTCCCAGAATACTGCCAATCAGCTGCCTGTTGCTATTGCCACCACCTGTTGTTTTCTTTATCCTATTTTTAAAACAGATAGCCAAGATTTAAAGCACAAGACCCTTGTTTGAAAAAAAGCCTGAAAAACATTTAATAGATACGTGGGAGACAGCTTGTATATGATGCAGAGAGAAGGAATGACAACACTGCAATCATCATCCCTTGCTGTCAACTAGGCTACTTTAAACATGGATTCAGTGCTCTTTTCAAAGAGCCCTATATTTATATTTTTAAACAGTGAAAATGTTTCTCTTTCAGAAGAATAGTAAATAAGTGTTTAAAAGTGTCCAAATAGCATTCTTTGAGGTTGACATAGTGAAATATAATTTCTCCTGTTTCTACGTGCTTTTTCTAGAGCATATGTTGGTTATTTCTTGGGATGGTTAACAAGAGCTGGCAGATGGACTCTCCAGGTTTCTTGGGACCCTACTCAATTCTGGCAGCTTGCTACCAAATCTGGTAGGAGTGATAAGAGAATATGGGGAGACCGCTCTTTGCCCTTTACCAATCTTTCCACAAAACTCTCCTGCTAGGTTGGGGAAAGGCCTCTCCTTCACTGTTTTGGTACTAGGCCATCTCAAAATCCATGGGCATAGACTTCTATTAAAACTTGCTGTTTCCCCTATCTCATGTTAGGGAAGAGATTGATGATCGATATCCTTACTGGAAAGAGTAATCTTTCCCTACCTACTCCTCCTCATCCTCTCCAGATGGAGCCATTTTAAAAGTTATGTGTGTGCCTGACTGAGAGGTTATCTACATGGAAATGTCTTTTTTGGTTGATAGATTAAAAGAACTCCTTTGTGAGTAGCATAAAGTACTCACAAACCCTTGGATATTATTGTGTTTCTGTCTTTTTTGCCAGCACCACTGGATGTGTCCTAGCCATGATCAAGAACACTTTTGGCCCTTTTATTTGACTACAGTAAAATAGAAATGAAACCAACCAACCAACCAACCAACCAATCAATCAAGTTCCTTTGATGTTCCTTCTATTCAAAGGAAATAGCAAAAATGAAGTGATGAGCAAGGCTGTCTTTCCTTTCTGAATAGTCCTACAACTATAGATTGATACTGTCAATTTATTTGAAATAAATAATTCCATTTAATTATCACCTTTCCTACCTGCATTTATTTGAAAATCAAGGTAGCAAAATTCTTGTTTTCTTTCTTCCGTTCACAACACAGCATGGGTGGGAAGAATTTGTTTAACATTCTGTGTATAATATTTTTCTTTTATATTTTCCCCCTTTTCAATAATGCCTAGCTACTTTCCCTGTGCTTCCTTAGATAAGGGCAATGCAATTTCCTGGGCTTCTCTTCAGCTGTCAGATAAATTCTATGTCAACAGAAGAAAAAACAATCTTTGGAGAAGGTCAGTGCCTACTGGCTACAGACTAATAAAGAAAAAGGAGGGGGAAAGCTAACCTGTAAAGCATCTCTTCTTTTCATTTTATCAGCAAACAAAGCCCACTGTAATTTCCTGGGTAGGTTTTATTGGCTTTGAAAGGAAATGAATCATCACTTGCAGGGTAACACAGCATTTTTCAGGGTAGCAACCATTCAATAAGTGTGAATAAATTTCCTACTTCTACCGATTTGCTCACTGTTTCTATCAGATAAGTTTGTTTTACATAACAGAGCAAAAACCAGATGGAAAAACTGTTATGATGCAGGGAAAGTCTAGTATTCCCAAACTTTTCCTTTCAACACAAGATGCTGGGTCACATCACTAGGTCTTTTGCCGTTCTTAACACCATTGGGATGAAGTGAGGACAGTGTTTAGAATGTCCCAATTCAAATAGCATTAGTAGGTACTTAAATTAAGTAATTTTGTCAAATTAATCCAAGAATAATCTTTATTAATTGTGTGAAAAAAGCCAATTAAGTATAGCAATTAAGGCACCTGGCTATAAACCATGAGATTCTAATCCTGCCTTGGGCATAAAACCATATGGGTGATCTTGGGTTAGTCACTCTCTCTCAAACCTAGGAAGCAGGTACTGGCAAACCACTTCTGAAAATATTGCTAAGAAAAATGCAGGGAATCATTCAGGCAGTTGGTATCAACACTGACAAATAGACACCCAAAAAGGAAGAAAAGGAAATAAACATATGATACTCTTAGCATATCCCTGTTCAACATATGTGAGAGTGGGGTAGATGTATAGTTGTGTGAAAAAGAAAGTATTTCCTCATATGACTTAACAAAATAGCAGAGTTGGAAGGGACCTTGGAGGTCTTCTAGTCCAACCCCCTGCTCGAGCAGGAGACCCCATACTCCTTCAGACAAGTGGCTATCCATTCTCTTCTTAAAAGCCTTCAGTGATGAAGCATCCATAACTTTTGAAGGCAAGTTGTTCCACTGGTTAATTATTCTCACTGTTAGAAAATTTCTCCTTAGTTATAGGATGCTTGTCTCCTTGACTGGTTTCCAACCCTTGTTTCTTGTATTGCCTTTTAGTGCTTTGGATAATAAGTTGACTCCCCTCTTCTTTGTGGCAGGCTCTCAAATACTGGAATACTGCTATCATGGCACTCCCTAGTCCTTCTTTTCTCTAGATTACACATACCCAATTCCTGTAACCATTGTTTATATGTATAAGCCTCCAGCCCCATAATCATCTTTGTTGGTCTTTTCTGCATTCTTTCCAGAGTTTCAACATGTTTTTTATAATATGGTGACCAAAACTGAGTGCAGTATTCTATATGTGCTCTTACTAAGGCTTTATAAAGCAGTACTAGTACTTCACATCATCTTGATTCTATCCTTATGTTAATGCAGCCTAGGATTGCATTTGGCTTTTTTGGGTGCTGCCACACACTGCTGGCTCATATTTAAGTGATCGTCCACTGAGACTCCAAGATCCCTCTCACAGTTACTGCTACTGAGCCAGCTTTCACCTAATCTGAACCTTTACATTTGGTTTTTCTTGCCTAAGTGCAAAATCTTACATTTATCACGACTGAATTTCATTTTGTTAGATGGGGCCCAATGTTCAAATCTGTCAAGATCCATGTGGATCTTAAGCCTATCTCCTGGGGTGTTGGCTATTCTTTCCAGTTTAGTGTCACCTGCAAACTTGATGAGTTCCCCTTCTATTCCCTCATCTAAATCATTTATGAAGATGTTGAAGAGTACTGGGTATACAACAGAACCTTGTGGTATCCTACATCCACCAATCACTTCTATTCATTTTTTGGGGGGAACCAGACGATCACACTGTGGCATCTGCTCTGGCTGTGCTTGAGAAGGGTAGCAATGTCTCATGAGAACCAATGATGCTTGGGGTCCATTTCCCCCACCCTTGCATTCCAATCTCCCCCCCCCCATTCTTTGGCAATAACAATAGCACTTAGACTTATATAACACTTTACAGTGCTTTATAACCCTCTCTAAGCAGTCAGGCTGTGAACAAAACTGAATATAGATGACAGTTTGAATCAGTCTTGACAACTTCCTTCCATGTAGATGTAGTTCCATTAAGGAATTCACATTCAGTGTGGTTTGTCGGCCACACTTTTTTTAGCTTACCAAGAAGTAGCCTGTAGTCTACTTTGTCAAATGCCTTAATGAAATCCAAGTACATTGTGTCCACTGCATTTCTCTGGTCCACTATTTATGTCCACTTTGTCAAAGAATGGAATAAGATTTATTTGGCATGATCTGTTTTTGACAAACCTATGTTGGATTCCGGTTATAACTTTGCTTGCTTCTAGGTGTATGCAGATCTGTTGCTTTATATGTTCTCCAGGATCTTCCAGGTATTGATGCCAGACTGATTGGTCTGTAGTTTCCTGGGTCTGTTTTTTTTCTCCTTTTTGGAAAATGAGAACCACATAACCCCTTTCCAGTTCTCTGGTAGTTTCCTGGTATTCCAGATCTAAGAAAGATGTGGTTCAATAGTTTTGAGATGATGTCTGCCAGCTCCTTCAGAACTTTGGGATGTAATCCATTAGATTCCAGTGATTTGAACTCATCTAGGGAAGACAGGTATTCTCTTATCATTTTCTTTCTTATTTTAGTTTGTATTCCTAGTCTGCTTTTATGATTATGTTTTTGTAGGTTAGGCTGTATTATCTTTTTTCATGAAGACAGATGCAAAGACTGAAAGTAGCTCTGCTTTCTCTCTACTGCCCAATACTTCCTTGCCCTCTTTTCTGCTTAGTGGATCAATTGTTTCCTTGAATTTTTTTTTGTTTTTATATGTTGAAAGAAACTTTAAAATAAATTATTTTTGACATTTGTTACAAGTCTTACTTCATTCTCCCTGGACCCGGCTGTTTTAGAAAATTATTGTCCAGTCTCCAACCTCCGCTTTGTGGCGAAGGTTGTTGAGAGTATGGTGGCGTGACAGTTCCCCCAGTACCTAGGCACAACACAGAAATGGCATTGGTCACATTGGTTGATGATCTCTGGAGGGCTCGGGACAGGGGTTGTTCCTCGGTCCTGGTCCTATTAGATCTCTCAGTGGCTTTTGATACCATCAACCATGGTATCATGCTGTGCCGGTTGGAGGGGTTAGGGGTGGGGGCACCGTGTTGTGGTGGTTCTTCTCTTTTCTCTCTGACCGGTTGCAGTTTGTGTTGACAGGAGGCCAGAGGTCGACCTCGAGGCACCTTGTGTGTGGGGTGCCGCAAGGGTCGGTCCTCTCGCCCCTTCTGTTCAACATTTATGTGAAGCTGCTGGGTGAGATAATCTGTGGTTTCGGGGTGAAGTTCCATCAGTATGCTGATGACAGTCAGCTGTACATTTCCACCCTGAACACCCCAATGATGCCCTTGACATGAGGTCTCGGTGTTTGGAGGCTGTGCGGATCTGGAGAAAAAGGCTCAAGCTCAACCCTTCCAAGACCGAGTGACTGTGGCTCCCGGCGTCCTGATATAGTCAGCTGGTGCCATCTCTGACTATTGGGGGTGAGTCATTGGCCCCCACAGAGAGGGCCCGCAACTTGGGTGTCTTCCTGGATGCACAGCTGTCCTTAGAAAAACATGTGATGGCCGTGGCCAGGAGGGCTTTCTATCAAGTTCGCCTGATTGCGTCCCTTTCTGGATCGGGACTCCTTGCACACGGTTACTCATACCCTCATCATTTCCCGGCTGGACTACTGTAATACTCTCTACATGGGGCTCCCCTTGAAGAGCACCCAGAGGCTCCAACTGGTCCAGAATGCAGCCGCGCGGGTGGTTGTCGGACCGTCATGGCACTCCCATGTAACAAGCTCCTGCACAAGCTGCACTGGCTTCTGGTGGTTCACCGGGTGCGATTCAAGGTGTTGGTTACCACCTTTAGAGCGTTCCATGGCTTACGAGATCGCCTTCTGCCATCGAGAGCCTCCCACCGGCCAGTACCCTCCCACAGAGAGGGGCTCCTCAGGGTGCTGTCAGTCAAACAATGTCGACTGGCAGCCCCCAGGGGGAGAGCTTTCTCTGTGGGAGCACCTGCCCTCTGGAACGAGCTCTCCCCAGAGATATGGAGGATTCCAGATTTATGTACTTTCCGCTGGGCCCTCAAGACCTTTTTATTTCAACAAGCCGGGCTGGCCTAACTTCTCCAATTGCTTAATTTTAATTTTAATTTTAAAACGGGTATTTTAATTGTGGGGCCAAAATTATTTAATATGTTTTTTTAAACTGTTCTTAATTTTTGTATTCTCTGTGTTTACCTTTGGCTGTTCACCGTCCTGAGTCCTTCGGGAGAAGGGTGGTATATAAATTTAAATATAAATAAATAAATAAATAAATAAATAAATAAATAAATAAATAAATTCTGAGCTGTAGCTTTTCTGACTTAATCTTTGCATATTTGAGCTACTTGTTGGTATACTGCCTTAGTTATGTGCCTTCTTTCTTTTTTTATCAGTTTGTCACAAAATTCTTTGGGTAACAATGCAGGTTCCTTCTTGGATTTCTTATTTTTCATTTTCTGTGGTTTAAGCTGGACTGGGCTTTTATAATAAAATCTTTCAGAAATTTCCCAAGCTTCTTGAACTGTTTTCTCTTTTAAAATTTTCATCCATGGAATCCTTCTCAAGCTCTAAGTCTGTTAAACTCAGATCTTTTAAAGTCTAAGACACTGGTTTTATTATAGTCTACTGTTTGTGTTTGCATTATATTAAATTCCAATATGACATGGTCATTCTCTCCCAAAGTTCCGGCAAACCGCCTTCCATCCCCCCAATCATTTTTTCTCTGTTAGTAAGAATTAAGTCCAGTATATCTGGTCCTCTAGTACTTTTCTCTACCTTTTGGATGACAAAAGTGTCAGCTAGGTTGGTCAGGAGCCTCTTCAAACTCCCACTTGATGCAACGTTTTTGTCCCAGTTGATGTCAGGATAACATCATTGTTATCTGTGGTGTGTTTCAGCCATACATTTGTTAACTGGTTAGCAAAATGTTTATCTATTGTATTTCTTCTGCTTGGTTGGGTGACCTGTAGTATAAATGTATGGCAATGTCATTCTTTTTTTCTTTTATATTGACCCATATGTATTCTAGGAGGCTTTGATTCTTGTTTTTCTGCATTTCTGTAGGTATACACCAATAGTATTTTTTTTACGTATAATGGAACTCTGCCTCCTCTTTTGTAAGGTCTGTTTCTTTTGAATAGTTTGTATCCTTCCATCAGTACATTTAAGTCATGAGTTTCATCCCACTAAGTTTTGGTAATGGCAAATATATCATACTTGCCCACAGGTACTAGTACTTGATATTCATCTTATTTGTTCCCCAAACTTTGAGCATTTGCATATAGGCATTTTGAGTCCTTTAAAGCTGACCTTGAGTATGCTTCCTATATCTCCTACTTTGTATCTGAGTTTTTCTTCCTTCCCATCACTCCTTACCTCATTATTTGATTGGTTGCCTTGAGGTTTATGCTTGGGAATAGATCCCAAAGATCTTAAGGATTGGTAACCTTCCCCCCTCAGTTTTAGCCCTTCTAATAAATTGAGTCAGTCATTTTCCCAATACATTCTTCCTGGTTCTTGTGAAGTGCAGCCTATCCCTTGCCAGAAGTCCTTCATGTAGATAGTGCAGACCATGTAGGTGATACATGTACCTTTTTTGTAGGTAATGCAGACCATTACTACAGTCTTCATTATTTTTATGCATAACTCAAGATGGTGAACATACCTAATAATCCTTCCTCCACCTATTTTCCCCACATCAGCGTCCTTTGAGATGGGTTGAGTTGAAAATTCAAAGAGGTCTTTCAACATGCCAGTATTTATCACATTTTAAAGAATGACATTTTGGAAACTATTTCAGGTCATGCTATAATAGTTTGTCTGCTTTCTTTTTTGTAGTATGCAGATTCATTCAACTTCAACCCTCATAAGTGGCTCCTGGTCAACTTTGATTGTTCTGCTATGTGGTAAGAAGGAAATACAAAAATTATTAAGAGTGTTATCACATGACATTACTCTCTAAATATTGTTAATATAATAATAATATTGTTAAATTCAATATTTATCAGATAAGGAGATTGTACATTTACATGACTTAAACACTGATGAATTCATTAATCTTTGTAGTCAATTTTTATTTTATTTTATAGAATTGTAGACTTGGAAAGACTCCTAGAAACCCTGCAACCCTAATTAATTAATGAAAGATTAAAGTTTAATCTCCAGTTAATACTTCTCCATTTATTAATTCGAATTGATTTAAACTGATATCTCTATTTCTAGTTTTCATAGAAATAGGTAAACTTTTAAATAAAGCAGTGATCATCTATATTCAATATCTGTGCAGGGTGAAGAAGAGATTGGATTTAACATGTGCCTTTAAAATAGATCCTGTTTACTTGAAGCATGATCATGATGAATCTGGTAAAGTGCATTTAAAAAAAAAATAATTTAATTTTACTTAATGTAAATAATCTTGGTCCAGTTTCTGCATAATGAACTAATGTAAAACAATAAGAGTTAACAGGATTCACAATATTTCCCTACTGTTTCTATTTGATTTCTCTCACCTGAACATTATTTTTGAGAGCGGTACTGAATTGCACTGTCACTGAATTTTGAAGTTTGCACTCATAGTTTCCTTTTTGAATAATCGAAGGAATGGACAATAAGTAGCATATTGTTAAGATATTTGAAAAGCATGCTAGACTATGGTGGATTCCACCAAATGGTGTTTTAGACTCAGTTTAAAATGGAGAATCTGTGCTCAAAAAACTAAGCAGCCACACAAATATTTTTATCAGGTTTTTCCTAATATAGTTAGTAAAGATTCTTTTCTAAGCTTTGAACTTCCTGAAAGATGTTTATTCAGAAAAATAACAGAGTTGGAAGAGACTTTAGAGGTCTTCTAGTTCAACCCCACTGCTCAAGCAGGAGACACTATACTGTGTCAGACAAATCACTGTCCCTTCTCTTCTTAAAAACCTCCAGTGATACAGCAGCCACAACTTCTGGATTCAAGCCATTCCATTGATTAATTAATTGTTCTCACTGTCAGGATGTTTCTCCTTAAGTCTAGGTTGAATTTCTCTTTGATAAGTTTCCACCCATTGCCTCTTATCCTGCCTTCAGGTTTTTGGAGAATAAGATAGTACCCTCTTCTTTGTGGCAGCCCCTCAACTATTGGAACACTGCTATCATATCACCGCTAGTCCTTCTTTTCATTAAATTAGACATACCCATATATTGAATTCCAGTATGATATAGTCACTTTCCTCTAAAGTTCCTGCAACTTCATCCCCCTCTATCATTTCATCCCTATTTGTAAGAAGTCCAGTACAGCTGACCCCCCTGGTTTCCTCCTCTACCTTTTGGATGATAAAGTTATTTGTCAGGAACTTGCTTAATCTCCCACTTGATACAGTTTGTCTCCCAGTTGATATCAGGATAGTTAAACTTCCCCATTACTTCTGTGGTGGGTCTCATGCACACCTTAGCTAAATTATTAGCAAAAAGTTCATCTATTTCCTCCATTTGGTTGAGTTGCCTGTAGCATATACTTATGACACTGCCATTCCTTTTTCCTTTTATTTTAACTCAAGATTTTTATCCTTGGTTTTTTGCATTTCTAGAATTCTAGTTAATTCTTACATATAATGCAACTCACCCTCCTGTTTAGTTAAGTCTACTTCTTTTGGACAATTTAAATTCTTCTAACAGTAGGTTCTAGTCATGGGTTGCATCCCACCAAGTCTAAGTAATGACTACAGTCATGGCAACATCATTCTAACAGAAATCTGTTAGTTTACACAGCAGCCACTTGGGAATCAATTCCTTTCAAGGTGCATTGTGCAAGGTGCACAATTGTTTTTATTGGGTATAGTTAAGAGTTTTACAATGGGTGAAACAAAGTCGATATTATACATGATAACAGCTGCGAGATTACTGATAGGTCAATATTGGAAAAATGAAGCTACGCCCACTATCGAGGAATGGACTTTGAAGATGGCCAGCTTTGCAGAGATGGTGAAGATTTCAGCATATCTAAAAGATCTCTCACAAGAGACCTATGAGTGGGAATGGAAAAACTGGATAGATTATGTGCAGAACAAATATCAAACTAGGAAGTATCAGATAGCTTTTAACTGAACGTGTTATATAGAGATAGAGATATTTGAATTTTGTGAAGATGAAAAAATATATTGGGGGTGGAGGGGTTCAAGTTTTATAAAAAGGGGATTTTGATTTGGATTATGTGGAAGTCCGGGGGGGAAGGGTGGGTTAGGGAGGGTTAGGGGGGTTAGGGAGGGTTGGGGGGGGAAATGGGAGAAAATGTAATTGTAAAACTTTTTCAATAAAAAAAAAGGCAGAAATGTATACAATGGATTACACTGAATGCAGGATGAATGGATCTTTGTTTTTACAGTAATACAATTTCCTCCCACCACCTCTTTCTTCATTGTCCCTTGTGTCTAATTTTCAGCTCTTCAAACTGTATATGGGGATATGTGGGAAGGACAGGAAACAACCTGTTATTGGATGCCATTCTATGGTAGATGGATATTGTAGTGCTAGATGTAATCTGATGAATTAATTTCTAGTAATCCAATAAAACTAATGTATTTATGAGAATGATGCTCTTCACTTTTCTTAAGCTGTCTAAAACTGACTTCCAGCTATTATTCTAAGTGCCAAATTAGTATTTAGTAAATAAAGTCAGTATAAAATTCTAAATTTTATATTCTTTATATTATTTTTTTTCTTACTGCTTTTTTATTGTTTTAATTGTTTTTAACCTGTAAAAATGAAGTGTTTTAATACTGTGTGTGACCAACCATACGCTAAATAAATAAATAAATTTATATTATTCTAAAGTATAAATTTCACAGGGATGAAAATGGTACACTCAATTTTATTCTACCTGTTCTCAAATATATTCTCTTTTTCTTCTATTGGTTCAGATTTGTCACAGACCAAACCACATAACATATCAGAAAATAAATTTATACCTAGTGAATCTGTATCATTTCCAGTACATAATAACCCAAAATATTTTTTTCTTTAAAAGCCGCCAATGGTACTGTACTTTACTTATAATTCCCAATCGCTTTTTAAAAACAGTTTTCCAGTCCAATGTAGGAGAGATAACATTGTTCCTAATAATGCTAGACATTGCCCTGCACAATAGATAGTAGACTAGGATACAAACTAAATTGAGGAAAACAGTTTGGAGGCTACAGCAGGGAAGTATGCTAGTGGGAAAATTCTGTGTGTTCTATTTATTTCCCATACTTGCCTGCCTTTTTATTCCCATTAATATAGCAAATGTGTGATTGGAACACATATTTACCAATTGATATCAAGATTCATAATCAGCAAAATAGCGTGAGGTTAATATTCTTATTTATGCATTTATAAAACACCAATTTGCTCAGAATATCGTCAGATAAAAAACTGAGAGTACGTATCTCATCTCAGTGAACCAAGTAGATTTCTGAAAGAATTGAACCACAACCCCAGATAAGCAGCTGAAAAGCCTACTATTCTCTCTCACTAAGTGTTGATTTAATAGTTGCAGGCAAGAGCAAAGCTGGAGGCAATTGGTGATGGATAACTAATTGCATGTTTTGTAACACACCATGTGGCTAATGATACACTAGTAACCTCTTGCAAAAAAGCTGATCAGCATAATGTAGTCTACTCTTAGTCTTTGTCACTATAATTATAAACTTCAGTCTTATTTCTCTGTAGTCCAGATGAACTTAATTAAAGTTGCACATGCTGTATATCAGATATAAAAGAGTATCTTTCTGATACTAAAAGCCATATGGTAATTGCTAGGCAGTAAATAAAACCTTGAATGTTAGAATATCAATTAACATAAAATTACAGAACCAAGCAAAATAAGGAGTATTTTTTCTGCATCTGGAACACAATTAATTGCTTGGCCATTGTGAAACTACATAGTATGAAAGGATTGCCTTTCAAAGACACACTATATTCTACATGTTAATGGTCGAATAATCAAAGAAAAAGTAAAGGACCAGAGGCAAATCTGAGACTCAAACAACAAAATGGGAAACTCCAACTAAAGAATGAAGATTGTATTCAAACTGAACACAGTTAAGACCAAATAAATACCAGGAAAAAAATGAACTTTTAGAGATAGACCAATGGCAATATGTCACGCATAGGGGGAAAAAACCGAAAACAAAGTTTCTGCAATCCAGTCCAATCCAATCCCATTGGAGCTGGGCAATCAATTTCATATTCTCTCCCTAGAAGAAAGTGTGCAGACATCTGGAGAAGGAACATCATCATCATGGTAAAAAAAAAAAAAAAAAGTAGAGGCGAGACTTTCGCAAGAAAAAATAGTCACATGTAGCTGATAGAAGACCCAGTTCTCTGAGGAATGGAATCAGCATCTTGTAGATTGGACAATCAATCTAGGGAAGCATGCTATCTCCAAGAAGCAAAGATCAAAGATGTAATAAGTGATTTGCTAAAATAATTAATCCCACAGATTATTATCCCTTCTTCCTCTTTTATGTGAGGGATAAAAGATTCAACAAAGAGCCTGAAAACAATATCAAGCATTATGAGCAGCTAGGCATGAAAGCCAAAGAGTAAGGAGCACAAATGGTGTTTTCATCTGTTCTTCCAATGAAAGGTCAACATCCAATAAGGGAATGGAGAATTTTAGAAGTAAACCTCTGTCTTAATGGTGTGCCATTGAGAGAACTTTGGATTCCTAGACCATGGTCTACATTACCAAATGAAGGCCTTCTGGCAGGATATAAGGTACACCTCATAAGAATCAGGAAAAATGTGCTTGGAAATAACTGGCTTAGCTTATATGAAACACTTTCAACTAAAACTGGAAAAGATGGAAAACCAATTTTTATTATCCTGTTCCAAGATATTGTAAGCAATAAGATAAAAAATATTGTGAAAGAAGAGGAACCCAAATATTAAAAAAGGAAATGTAGAAAACATACACAAGGTCAGTCAAAAGGATTCAGATTCCTATACACTAAAATTAAAAGTATGAGGAACAAGCAGGGGAAATTTGAAGTCCTCTTACACTTGAGAAACACCATAACTTACTTGGTCCAGTGTTTTGAGTCTAAAGGATTCAATATTTTCCAGAATTACCTTCCAATATCTGTCAGAGAAGAGTGGGTTGACTTATTCTCCAAAATATCTGAAGACAGCACAACAAGTAATGGATGGAAGATTATGAAAGAGAAATGCAATCTAGAATTAAGGAAACATTTCCCAACAGTGAAAATAATTGATCGGTGGAATGGCTTGCCTCCAGATATTGTGGGTACTCCATCGCTGGAAGTTTTCAAGAAGAGATTGGATAGCCTTTTGTCTGGAATGGTATAGGATCTCCTGCTCGAGCTGGGGGTTGGACTAAAAGACCTCCATGGTCCCTTCCAACTCTCTTATTCTGTATTCTAAATATATTGCATGTGATTGCAATAGGCCAATAGGTTTACTAATAGAGCTGTCTTCCTACTGAGTGAGGGATTATACAAATTGTCTAACAGAGAAATACAATGCTGGAATTAGGATTAGAGTTTTATATAAAATATAATAAAAAGTATAAAATTGGATAATTCCTTAATTTTCTTGATAAAGTATTTTAAATACTTAAAATATTTAAATATTTTAAACTTTGGATAGGTATAAGTTCAGTTGCAGTGGAAGGAAATTTTCTTAAATGTTATTAAGAATAGTTTCAACTATGCAGAAAATTTGGCATGAGATCATTTACCTGTGTGTAGTATTTGTGGATTTTCTATGCATGTATTTCATACAGTCTGATTTGCACTTTCTACCAAATACATACACAGTCGAATTACAGGTATTATACATGTTGCATATTATACAAATTGTATTTTTCATTGAAGCTCAGGTGTATTTGCCATATAAGATTTTGGAATATATGGATTAAGCTACCTGAAATATTGTAAGGCAAAATAATTAATTCATACTTACAATAATATTGAATTCTTTCTCTTTCTTTTTCACCGCCCCAACCCTTTACAGGATGCATTACAGATTACAGGGTAAGTATTCTTTTCCGTGCAAGAATAATATTTTACATTCTACAATTGCCAAGGTAAAACAAAAGGGCTGGATACAATCAAACCTTTGCTCTTCAGGTACTGGAAAGACTAGAGAAGAGATGCCTGAGACAAGAACACAGTTGTGAACAGATATATTTTGCCTGGGTTCTCTATATCCTACCTGAGCCATGGCAACTTGCTTTGTGTCCTAGACAATCTCAGCTTGACAGAGCAGCTGCTTTTTCAGATTCTTGATTCTTCCTTATTATTTTAATTTTTTTTAAAGAAATCTGACAATGTTTAATCTACTCCTCCTCTTGATGACAATTCCATTCTGAACAAAAAAGTCATTTGTGTTTTAACTTCAGCACTGGCAGATTCCTTTAGGTAGAAGATTCCGTTCTTTGAAAATGTGGTTTGTGTTCCGAATGTATGGTGTGAGTGGATTACAAGAATACATCCGCAAGGTGAGCATATTTTGTTTTACCATTAAAAACTCAGAAAGGAATGGGGCAGGAAGAAAAAAGTGTTTAGTTCGCATGTTATCTAAAATTAATTTAATGCAGACTCCAAATGTAATATATTCATCAAAACCAGTTATATGTTGCTATTTATAGTTTCTGAATTTTGAGATGCAATTTTCAAAACAAAGGATTTCCCAGGTCTAGATCGAGGTTCTAAGTTTCCAAAGAGATAAAGCCCAATATAGACTAGAAGAACTGTCATGGAAATTATTCCAGCAATATACTATAGTCAGATTGAATTTTAAATGCTGGAAGTCAAACTGGTATATGTCAATTTGGAATACAGAAAGGGACTGTGCACGAAGTATGACATACTTCCATGTAGCAATGGCACTTAGACTTATATACCACTTCATAGTGCTTTATAGCCCGCTCTGAGTGGTTATAGAGTCAGCATAGAGTTAACAATCTGAATCTTCATTTTATGGACCTTAGAAGGATGGAAGGCTGAGTTAACCTTGAGCTGATCAGGACTGAATTACTGGCAGTCAGCAGAAATTAGTCTGCAGTACTGCATTCTAGCCACTGTGCCACCATGTAGCCAGCTCATGTAGCCAGATCTGTCCAAGGACATCACCATGCAGTCACCATCCAAAACTCTTTGTCCAATGGTTTTCCAACTCAGAGACAGGATTCAGGCTGAGTAGTCAAGGCAGTAGCTGAGAATTAGAAGCAGTGAGGTCAGTTTCTTCTTGTCAGGTCTGTTTGCTGTTTTTTCTGGTTTCTCTTCTGCCTCATTGATTGATGATTTATATGCCAAAAACAGAACAGCATGGTTGAAGTATTGTTTACTCCCATAAGAATTATATAACTATTGCATACGCTTTCAATGAAGCAAGTTTGTATTCTGTAACCAGTCGAGCTGTAATACAGCCAGTCGAGCTGTAATTCAGCCTCAAAAATCATTTTTCCTGTTTTATGTAATGCTTTAGTGTCTAGATATAGTAGCCCCAAATATACAGTATATAAAATGTTTCATTGCTTCATTGTTTTAAGATAGGCAAAGTAATGCTTCATTGTTTTAACAGTTCATTGTTCATAAAACAATGCTTCATTGTTTTAAGATAGGAAAAGTAAAAACTGCTCTTCTCTAACTCTCTGACACCATTCTGTTGTCCATGTTTTTTTAAACACATAGAAAGGGACTTTTAAGGTCTTGTTTTGGAAAGCTAAATGCACTTAAAAGTTACCTTGATTTGTTACTCCTTCCTTTTGTCAATTGTTCTGAACTGTTTTAACAGTTCCTTTTTGGAGAAAAGATGAAGTAAAATTAGCACTGAAACACTAATTCTTTTTCTTGCATCATTTTCACTCATTTTTTCTTTTATTGTTAGAATAATAATATAATAATATTACATAATAATAATAATAATAATATACATTTTTTTTAATTGTGTTAGATTGCCTTCTTTTGGTCTTTCTAATATTCTACCTGCAAAAGTAGCAGTCTGCCTACTTTTGGCAACTTCCTTAGAAATTCTTGTTCCATTTTCTACAGTTGTTGTTTTTATCTTTTGGGTTAGTTAAAAAGTTCCTGGGGTTAGTGAAAAAGTTTCCTAAACTGCCCCTTCTTTTTCTTCCTCATTGGAATGGTATGCAAATAAATTTCCAGTATCATATTTTTCAGACATACCCAACCCTTCTAAAGTCCATATCAACCCAATATTTATATCATTTTTTCATAATTATAAAACAATAGTTGTTTTAAATAGCAATTATATGCATGTATTTATTTCTATATGACCTTTTTATATGCTGTATATCTTCCTATATCTATATAGTATTGTAGATCTTCAGTTCTCATCCTGTGTTGCAGTATAAATCTTCAAAGCTTTGGCGCCCTCCTCTGACTTTACTAAATACTGCTTATTACAATTGATTATACTACATTTTAAAAATTCAGTGTAGTTACATGGTTTGAAAGAGGGGTCAAAGAGGCCATCTATATCAAAATCGAACAGCCCTCTTTCAAAGGGGGCTTTTCCTACAATTGTTCCTTGTATGATTTAGCCTCCAATCCCCTAATAATCTTTGTTGCTCTTCTCTGTACTCTTTCTAGAATCTCAGGATCTTTTTCCTATCATGGTAACAAGAACCGAATGCAATATTTTAAGTGTAGTATAACACAGCAATGATCTTGATACTCTCCCTTTGTTGATGCAGCCTAGGTCTGCATTGGCTTTTTAAAGAACAGAACAGAACAGAACAGAATAGAATAGAATTCTTTATTGGCCAAGTGTGATTGGACACACAAGGAATTTGTCTTTGGTGCATATGCTCTCAATGTACATAAAGAAAAAATAAAATATATTCATCAAGAATCATAAGATACAGCACTTAGTGATACCCATAGGATACTAATAAGCAATCAAATCATACTAGGGAACAATAAAAACAATATAAGTTGTAAAAATACAAGCAACATGGATATAGCCATAAGTGGGAAGAGATAGGTACTAGTAAGGACGAGGAGAAGAAGAATAGTAATACAGTCTTAGTAGTTAATTTGACAGTGTTGTGGGAATTAGTTGTTTAGCAGAGTGATGGTGTTCAGGAAAAACCTGTCTTTGTGTTTCGTTGTTCTGGTGTGCAGTGCCCTATAGCGTCATTTTGAGGGTAAGAGTTGAAACCATTTATGTCCAGGATGTGAGGGGTCTTAGATATTTTCACAGCCCTCTTTTTGACTTGTGCAATATACAGGTCCTCAATAGAAGGCAGGTTGGTAGCAATTGTTTTTTCTGCAGTTCTAATTATAAGGACTCCTGCCTTGCACAGAGGATTGGACTAGAAGACAGTCCTCTCCCTCCGGCTCACTTGCACTTGATTCTTCCTCCAGTTGCTCCAGCTCCACTTGCATCTCATGCTGGTGGCTACCAGGGCCCCCATGTAGGGTTGCCAGGTGTCCACTATTTGAGCGGACAGTCCACTTTTTTCACATTATGTTCATTATTTTTTTTCACAAAATAGTGGACTTCTTTTTATTCAAAAGCTTTATGATGAAATGGTACATAATCTAAAGCTATACAGTCTAAGAGAATAAGGATAGGAGAATCGCGTTTTGTCTTTTTTTTCATAAATTAGAATGAGACAAAGATTGAATGCTCATTGCAATAATCACATTTTACACAACAGCGCAAAAATGCATTAAAGCAGTTATCTTTTGAGATCGAAAATGTAGTGCTGAAGGCTTTTGCCGAATTTTCGAATTTTGCGAAGAAATGAGAAGAGTTGAAATCATTTTTTGAGCTTTGTGAGTCAGAATTCCATGAAGTTTTGCGCCATGTTCCAACACGTTGGTTAAGTTTGTTTAAAGCGGTCGAAAGACTTCTTTTAAACTGGATACCTCTAAAATCGTATTTTATTTCTCTTGGATCTGATGAGTGCCATAAGGTTATCTGGAACCTTATTTCGGATCAGGAAAATGAACTCGCAAAAGACGATGAACCAACAATTTCAGAATTGTATTTATGTTTCATGCACTTCTTCATGTCAATAATGCAAGACACCCTACTGAAGCTGGAAAGCAAGAAAATTCTTGCATGTGATCTTCACATTATCATGTGTAAGCTGCGTGATTCTTTGCAAAAAAATACGATGAGCAGTTTTTTGGAATGAAAGTTTTATTTGCCTTACGTAAAAAACATTTGCCTGAGAATGCCGTGCAAAAATTCAAGAAAGAAGCCATCAACGTGTATCAAAGAGCCATTGCGTACCTAGAAAAGTGGTATAATTTCACCAATTCAGTATATGAGATGCTAAGTTGCTTCAATCTAATTGATCACAATAATCTTCCAATTTTAGAAGAAATGACGAACATCTGGTTATTATTATTACCATGGCGAGAAGAACTTCCACCCAACACTCTCTTCGATGAAATTTCTGCCTTAGAAGAAGTTTATGTTCATCTGCAGGGCAATTCATCCCTTGATAAATGGACATACTTTTTCAAGAAAGAGCCAGCTCCAAGTTTACTGAAACTCTTCCAGTATTGTGCATCAATTCCGGTATCAAATGCAAACATTGAACGAACTTTCAGCGTCATGGGAAATTTGTGGACTGACGAACGTAACCGACTGCTTGTATCTGTTCGAAGTGAACTTTGTATATTTTTTAATATTTCTCAACGTTGTACTGAAATTAAAGAATTATTCCTTAAACACAAAGAATTGATCAAAGCTGCGCAATCAAATAAAAAATACACATGACAGCAAAGTAAAATGTAATTTAATATTTTACATATGTTTATAATATATTTGATGTTTTGAATTTTAAGTAAAGTTTTGAAGTGATTATTTTAATATGTGTTAAAATGTTTGTAAGAAAATATATAATTTAATTGTAATTTTTTTTTTACTACTTAACCCCCACCCCCACCCCACCCCTGTTTGTCCGCTATTTTTTGGAAGCAGACGTGGCAACCCTACATGGGTGAATGTCACCCATGGGTTTTTCTTCCCACTCTTCCTTTTTCTGATCCTGAGGGACCATCGGGGTCTTGGTGGGTCATCCTCTCCCAACCACTCAGATAGACCCAAACCTCCAAGAGGCTGCCTCTCCCCAGGCTTCGATTTCTTCCTGGTTGCTTCTTTGAGCTGACATCATAAAGGCAATTTTCTCTCTGGGTTGACCACAACTGCAGAGCTAATCCAATGTCATACCTGCCACATTCTGATCCTTTGGGAAAGAAAGACCATTTGATTAGAGTAAAGGGTTCTTTTACTAAAGGTGTTGGGTGCAGTAAAGTCAGGCTAGCTCTGAATTTCCTGTGCTCAAAAGATATAGAAAGGTTCACCCCCTGCCCATCCCTCCCCCTATGAGCAATCCATTTTCAGCCAATCAGAACCTGCAAAAATGTTTTGAAAACATTGAGACATTTGGGGGAATCTGCATATTTTCTCAGTGTGCCTGGCCTTGGGATGCTGGTACAAACTGGATCCGGTCTGCTCTTGTGTTTATCACCTGTCATTCATCCTTACACACACGCACACGCACATGCACACGCACACACAGAGCTTTATTGCCCTTACATCTCCCCCACCCCTTTTTTCTAGTCTTGGATGGCAGGATGCCTATGAGGCACCAATGTGAACCAGGCAGAACTGACAGATTGAGCGAGAACACACATACACACACATGTAAAACCTTTGGTGAATGGCAGATAAAAGAGTAGATGGGGAGGATGTTCTTTCCAATTTGCAATTCTTGTTTATGTTTTGGATGAACACCAATTCCATAACTGATATAACTTTTCTTTATTGTTTTAGCATATTAGGATAGCACATGAATTTAAGGACTTGGTGCTACAAGATGATCGATTTGAAATTTGTGCTGATGTTATATTGGGATTGGTATGCTTCCGATTAAAGGTAAATGTGGAGAATTTTTCAATTCCTGTAATTTTTGCTTTGTTTTAACACTTTGCTTGTACAATAATTTATAGGAAATCAGTGTTTCTTACTGAGAGCTAAAGCTAAAGCAGATATTTCTATTGTCTGACTTATATTTTGATTTATAGGATGAATGTAACATTCATACAATTTAATTAATCAGTTTTTATATTTAATCACTAATTGAATATTTGAATTTCTCAGATCTCTGTAGAATGCTTCTTATCTTACATTTTAAAAAGCTTATTTTACACTTCAAAGACAATTGTATTAGCCTTTATGACATTCTTTTTGCTTTTTCTTGAAACATCTTAAATATACTTGGTGATCAGAGTTTTCCCAGATGGCTGGTGCCAACTCTTAACTATGAAAAACTGCAGCACCTTCTTTAGATGAGTGAAATTGTTATCAGTCATTAGTGAGGGTTTTCTATATTTTCAGCACTGATTGAGTATGATAGTTTTTATAGAATGTTTCCAGTACTCTTAAAAATATAATCAGCTTTCTTAATACCAATTATGACAAGGAAGATCAAAAAACATCCCTTAAACACAGTGACCCTTAACCACATTTTTTTTTACATTTTGAGAGATAATAGTGTGTGATCATTAGCTTATCGCTTGAGTAGTGACACACCAAGATTTTATATGATTAAACAGGTGAATACAGTTTATAAAAAGCAAAGGAAATTAAGGAAATTAACCTTTCGACTGCCCTCATTATCAAGCAAAGCAGCTTTTTTTTTTTTTCTGGCATGCTAATGTCCTTCTTTTATGCAGTTTTCTATTAAATTCAAGGCAATATACATATATACAGTATGACCTGTTATAAAATAAAACAAAAAAATGTTCTCTCTATAAGAAAACATTTTGATGATAAAGGTGAAATAAAACAATTAGATTGAAGAATGTGGAATAGTACCACTACCAGAGAAATTTGCAGTTGACTGGCCAACCGCACACAGTGACTAGTCCTCAATGGAACTGTATTTATGTGGAGGAAAGCTTGCAGTGGGATACCTCATGGTACTATCTTGGGTCCAGTGCCCTTTAATATCTCTATAAATGATATAGATTGAAGGGATGCTCATCAAATTTGTGGATGACACAAGCTTGGGGAAATCACTAACACTAGAACGATCTTGACCAATTTGATTAGCTATCCAGTTCAGTGGTGAGAAAGGTAAGGTCCTTCACTTAGGAAATAAAAACAGTAGTACTTGGCTCAATAGTAGTATCTGTGAGAAGGATCTGGGTGTCCTTCAGTGGATCACTGCTTAAGTATGAGTCAGCAGTGTGCTGCAGCTGCCAAAAAATCCAATCCAATCCTAGGCTGCATCAATAGAAGGATAGTGCCAAGATCACAAGAAGTTGTAGTACTGCTCTGTACTGCACTAGTGAGGCCATAGTTGGAATATTGAGTCCTGTTCTAGTCACGATGCAAAAAAGATGCTGAGGCTGTAAAAACAGTGCCGTGAAGAATACCAAAGATAATTATAGATCTGGAGGCTAAATCATATGATGAATGGGTAAGGGAACAAGGTACTGTATGATTAGCCTAACAAAAGAGAAGACTTAGGGGAAACCTGATATCAGTCTTCGAATACAGAGAAGGGGGGTAGATTTATTCTTCAAAGCACTGAAGACAGGACAAGAAGCAATGGCTATAAACTTATTAAATTGAGATCTAACCTGGAAATAAGGAGTAATTTCCTGACAGTGAGCACTATTAATTAGTGAACCAGCTTGCCTTCTGGAATTTTAGGTATTCCATTGCTGGAGATTTTGAAGAAAAGCTTGGACAACCATTTATCCAGGATGTTGTAAGGACTCCTGCAAGGTTTGGACTAAAAGACCTGCAAGGTGTCTTTATTGCAATGATTCCATGAAATTCTATTTTCCAAAAAAATATAGATCTGCCTATTTTTGAAAGTGAAAACAGTCTTTTGTTGATTTGTCTTTTCTGCAGTTTCTAACACATTACATTCAGTGCCCTGATCCCATTGTACCATGCATCTCTATATATCTTTATTTACTATTGATGGGATTAGGACAATGGGTGGTATATTGATTCTGAGTCCTGGGAACATGGGACAAGAAAGGGGGCACTTGAAGGAAGCACCATGGTCTTTGCAATCTGTTCTATTCTAAAGGGCTTCTCACATGAAATGCATTCAGTCTCTATTACTGTAGGAAAGCTATACTACTGCTGGGTAAACAATATAGAATGATAGAGTTGAAAGGGACCTTGGAGGACTTCTAGTTCAAACCCTTGCTTAGGCAGGAAACCCTACACAACTTCAGACAAATGGTTATCTAATCTCTTCTTTAAGACTTCCAGGGTTGGAGCATCTACAACTTCTGGAGGCAAATTGTTCCACTGATTAATTGTTCTATCAGGAAATTTCTCTTAGTTCTAAATTGCTTCTCTCCTTGATTAGTTTCCCCCCATTGCTTCTTGTGTTAGGCGGCAAGCAGGCGGCAGCTCTGGGGCTTTGGGGAATGGCATGTCCCTGCGCCCCAGCCCCCGACCCAAGGCAAAGGGTAAGCGGGCGGCAGCTCCGGGGCATTTCTGCCTATGGGACTACTTCCTGAAGCTGGCAGCTCCGCAGCCAGCCGCTTTGCTTTTCCCTCTTTTTCCTCATGGGAGGCTTGTGCACCAGTAGAAGGTGGAGGCAGAGGCATGGGGAGGCAGAGGTGATCCCAATGCACCAGCCTTTCATCCCACTGTCTCTTGGCTTGCCTGAAGCTGCACCAAACAAGCACAAGCATGGGGCCTGCCTCCTCCATGCTGGTGCTGCTGCACAAGGCTCCTGAGAGCCTAAAGAGGGAAGAAGCAAAGCAGCTGGCCATGGAGCTGCTGGCTTAGGGGAAGTGGCCCAACAAGCAGAAGCCCTGCACCCAGAAAAAGAAGGGCAAGAGGGGCCAGTGGGCAGCAGAGGCAAGCTCTGGGGTGGCAGTGGTACTCCGGGAGAGAGGGCAGATGTCTCGGAGCAGCCCCGACATGCTTGCTTGCCTGCCTTCCATGTGGCCTTCCTGGCAGTCCCCATGGCCAGCTTGCGAAGGCAGGCAAGCTTCCTGGTTAAAAACAGGAAGTAATGACTTCTGGGTGGGTGGGCAGAGCCTTGAGCTGCCATTGCTACCGGTTCTCCGAACCACTGGCCATCATTGCTACTGGATCGGCCAAGCCGGTAGCAATGAGCTGGGAGCATTTCACCCCTGCTTCAGAACCTTGGGGTATAATCCATCTGGTCCTGGTGATTTGAACTCGTCTAGGGTAGACAGGTGCTCACTCACCATTTTCTTCCCTATTTTAACTTGTGTTCCTAATCGGTTTTTTGTGGTGCTGTTTTGATAGGTTGGACTGTTTTTTTCCTTTTGTTGTAAGGACAGATGCAAAAAAACAAGTTAAGTAGTTCTGCTTTCTCCTTGTTGCTTGTCACCTTCTTGCCACTTTCTCCCAGCAATGGACCAATTGTTTCCTTGACTTTTTTCTTGTTTTTAACATATTGGAAGAAGCTTTTTTTTTTTTTACTTTTGTTGCAAGCCTTTGTTCGTTATGAGCCTTAGCTTTCCTCACTTCATTTTTGCAGGCTCGGGCTCTTTGCTGCTATTCTGCCTTAGTTATGTGCCCCTTGTTCCATTTTTTCTATTTGTCCTTTTTGTCATTCAATTTGTCAGAGAGTTCTTTATGCCGCCATGCTGGTTTCTTTTGAGAGCTGTTATTTTTCTTCTTCATTGGTATTGTGCTAGACTGGGCTTTTATAATCTCCCTTTTCAAAATTTCCCAAGCTTCTTGAGTTGTTTTCCCCTTGAGGATTCTCATCCATGGAATCCTTCCCAAGCTCTTGCTAAGTTTTTTGAAATCAGCTCTCTTAAACTCCAAGACTCCAGTTTGTTCTATTGCTTGTTCTTGCAATAGAATATTGGAATTCAATATTGAATTCCAATATTGTATGATCACACACACACCTCAGGTTCCCGTAGCTTCAACACCAATCATTTCATCTCTGTTAATGAGAATTAAGTCCAATATGGCTGATCCCCTTGTTCCTTTCTCTACTTTTTGGGAAACAAAGTTGTTTGCTAGGTTTGTCAGGAACCTGTTTGATCTTTCACTTGGCACAGAGTTTGTCTCCCAGTTGATGTTAGGGTAATTAAATTCCCCCATTGCTATTGTGGTGTGCTTCCTTAGTTACCTTAGTTAACTGACTAACAAAAAATTCATCTATTTTCTCTGTTTGACTGGGTGGCCTATAGTATACACTTATGGCAAGTCATTTTCCCCCTCCCTTTTTACATTGACCCAAATGATTTCCAGGCAGTTTTCATCATTGTTTAGCTGTATGTTCCATTTGTGGGTTTCATCCCACCAAATTTCTGTAATGGCAACAATAAATCTGCCCTCATTTACTTGAATTTCTAACTCACCCTGTTTATTCCTCATATTCTGTGCATTGGTGTATAGATATTTGAGTCCATTTTGACTGACCCTGTGTTTACTTTCTGCATAACCTGTGTTGTCCCCTACTGCCTTACCAACTGTTTGATTAGTGCAAATGGTATGGCACTCACTATTAAATGCTTGTTTTTGCTAGACAGCAAGGTTGATATTCTTACCTGCCTTAACATCTATGTTACATGCACTGATAACCAGTGGTGAAATGCAGCCGGTTCTATCTGGCTCGGGTGAACTGATAGCGCTGGCGGTGGGAGGCTCCGCCCACCCGCCCAGACATCATCATGTCCCAGTTTTGACCCTCTGTGCATGTGCAGAAGGCTCTGCACATGCATGGAGGAGGCGCCACCACTCACATTTGTGAACCAGTAGCGAAGGTAAGTCAATTTCACCCCTTCTGATAATCCTATTAATTTTAGATTGCTGGGGACAAGAAATGTTCTGTATTAATTAATTCTCTGTCCCTGCTATTCAGTTTAAATGTTTATCTAGAAAATCTGTAAATGTAATGCCAAGTAACTCAGTGCCTTTCTTTGATGGATGCAAACCATGTCTTTTGTACAGTTTTCATTGGACCAGGTGCAGATATCATGACTAATATAATCAAAGCCTCCCCTTTTACACCATTCCTTTAGCCACACATTAAACTCTGCTATTCGCTGGCCTTTTCCTTTTTGTTCCTTATATACTGGTAAAACCTCTGAAAAGGAAAACCTACAGCATATAATACTAAGTTCATACCCCAAGCTCTGGAAATCATTCTGCACAGAAAGTACATCTTTTGGGGACAGATCATTTGTGTCAAGATGTATAATAGCATCAACATCACAAGTCTTACTGGCATTCTTGACTGTCTTAAAGATACGCCTCTTGTCTCTGCTGGCAGTAGCACCTGGCAGACACCTGACCTCTTTCAAAACTTCCGTATCATTTCCTAAATTGACATCCCTTACAATTGAATACCAACCAGAAAGTGGCTTCTCTTTTTGGATACCTTGCTCTTCTTGCATGACTGATGTGTAATACCTGATTCACACTTTCCCCTATTCAAAGAAAGTTCTTCAACTTGGACCATGATCCCCTGATTATTTGAGTTATCATCAACACACCAACCTTGACCTGTCACTTTAGTGTTGGTATTAAGGTCAGCAAGGGCATTGTATCTGTTATTCTGGGACACAGTGAAAGCTTTGTGTTTATGGTTCACAGCTCTCACCCTGCCAGATCCCATAGTGGTCCATATTGTCCTTCTCCTGCAGGATCTTTGTGGTAGAGGGGGCTGATAGCGCAGCAGCTCAATAGAATAGAATGGCTGAATTAGATGCCTAATTTCTGCTTGGAGAGCAGAGATTAGAGACTATAGATAGGTAATCTGTCCATGTAGACTAGTAATTTGTTGACAAATAGGACAGTATCCAAGTTTGAAAAGAGTACTGTGAAAGACAGCTGCAAGACAAGTATTATACTGAAATTAAGCCAGCCATCCTGAAATAAAATATGTTCGCAATCTCTGGTGCTCTTACTCTGCATGTATTATTGTTGTTTTGGATTTTTACATAGTTCATGTGCCGTTAAGTGTGTGGTCCACTTCCTTTGTCCTCTGTACTCCCTCTCAGTCTTCCTTACTCACAACCAGCAGCTCCTTCCACCAGCCTCTGGGAAGCTGAAATGCAATGGAGGCAGTTCACCCTGGCTTTCTCCTCTGCACTCCCTCTCAGTCTTATAGTTAGTTATATATTTATAACTTACAATATATTTAGAAAGACATTGAGCTTTTCTCTGATAGAATACAAAGCCTTTAAATAAACCATTAATTAATGTAGTCTGACAATTTTTAATTTACCTTTTTGTATTGTAATTAGAACAGTGACTACAGCTAACACTGGATCTAGGGAAAAACCTAGAATAATTACTTAGCATGAAAAATATGTTCAGATTAAAAACTTGGTAAAAATGACTAAATATGTTTTTTTATAAATTTCCCACACTATTAGTCTAAGAATGTGAATTCAAGGGAAATGAAGTTGCAACTGAACGTGGATGTTTGTATGTATTCTGTGATTATGAGATTAATATCAATTTAATGGGCAGGGAATGCTGTGATCTTTATCAGCCTACCCTCACCCACTGGAACTCACTGGAGTTACTTCACAGCAGTCACTTTCTCTTACCAAACTTACCAGGATTGTTGGAGAAAAAGTAGATCTTATATACTTAGGTATAAACAATGTGACAGTACCTTGCTAAATATAGTTCCTGTCTTTTATTCCAGGTCTTTTCCCCACTACACTTATATTTATGTAGATTTTGAACTGATCAAAAAACCCCAAACCCTACATTTTTTAAAAATTCCTTTCCTCCAAATGAAGAAAACAGCTTGCAAGAACTTTGTTGGTCTCCCCTCATTTATCTTTTTCCATACATCAACCTAGGCATTTTGTTTGCATTATAAAACATAGTGCAAATCATTCTTTCTATGGGAAATAGTAGTGCTTTACACAGCAGTAGTGAGGCCACACTTGGTGTCCAATTCTGGTCACCACGATACAGAAAGAAATGCTGAGGGCCTAGAAAGAGTGCAGAAAAGAGTAACACAAATGATTAGGAGTCTGCAGGATAAATTATATGAGGAATGATTAAGGAAACTAGGTATGTGTAGTCTAATGAAGAGAAGGATTAGGAGTGACATGATAGCTGTCTTTTGGTACACAAAAGGCTGCCAGACATGTGGGGGTCCACTTATTCCCCAAAACACCTGAGGGTAGGACAAGAAGCAATGGATGGAAACTCACTAAAGAGAGATGCAACCTGGAACTAAAGAGAAATTTACTGACAGTGAGAACAATTAACCAATGGAACAGCTTGTCTCCTAGAATTGTGGGCACACCATCACTGAAGATTTGCAGGAAAGAAAAGTCTCCAGCCATGGGTTTGTTTAGACATGGGTTGGATTAGAAGACCTTCAAGGCCCCTTCCATCTTGATGATTCCATGATTGAATGAATTGTAGTTTTATACTAGACATGAAACTAGCTGGGTGACTTTGGCCTAGTTGCTTTCATTTAATCCTAACCAGTAGGTAATGACAAATCATTTCAAAAAATTTTGCCAAGGAAATTGCAAGAAATAACCCATGCAGCTGGAGTTTCACACACAGAATGTATATATTATGTACATTATATATTATATTATTGATTATATTATTTATATACATGTGATTGGCAATGTGTAAAAAACTGGCATTGTACAGAATGCCTAACATAACTATAGACTGTGAGGTTTTTATGCAAAATATGAAATATCTGTGCTATTTTAATATGCTACACACTTTCCCTAGACATTGTTTATAATATCTAGGTATTGTGCAGAATAACAAGAATAATTGTTTTATGGGATTCTGGAAAAATTAAAGAACATTGATATGCTCTGCTATTTTTAATTGTCAGTAACAATCTAGAATCATTGCAAAAATACCATCTAATTGCATACAGTGGCAACAAAAGAAATTCTCTTTTTGTAAATCCATCTCAACCACAATATGTTGAAATTACTCTAGTGTTTTAACTGATGTTTCCATAAAAATTCCTTTATCTGAGTATTGCCCCAATTTTTTTTTAAAAAAAAATTTGATTTATATGCCGCCCTTCTCCGGAGACTCAGGGTGGCTTACAATGCGTTAAGCAATAGCCTTCATTCTTTTGTATATTTTATACAAAGTCAGCTTATTGCCCCCACAAACTGGGTCCTCATTTCACCTACCTTAGAAAGGATGGAAGGCTGAGTCAACCTTGAGCCTTGGAGAGATTCGAACCAGCAGAAATTGCAGGCAGCTGTGTTAATGACAGGGTGCACCAAACCACTGTACTATCAAGGCTCTTGATAGACATTGTTTATAATATCTCAACCATAGTTTCAACTGGGTAATTGTGAGCATCCTAGACTAAGCTAAATAAAAAAAATGTTACAGAATTCCTGGAAAGTTGGCTTTCAGAGAAATCAGCTATTAACAGACACAAAAACCACATTTACACACCATCCAAAAGAGACAATAAAATACCTAAGAAGATACAAAAAGATCACAAGATATCCTCTCCAGCAGCCTACACTCAGTTAAGCAGGGATTAACAGGCAGCAAACCCCACATTCATTAGCACCATGGACTTTACTGCCTCTCAGCATCATAATGCCCCCTTGTGTCCAGTGGTTATATGATGCTGAAGAGTCAGTGCTCTTGAATTTAAACTTTCAACAATTTATCTGATATGCTTATACATTTTATATTAAAGTATCATCAAATAGTTTGCAATAAAAACAGCAACAGAATTCATAATAAACCGAATGCATTAAATTAGAAATTTCAGAAAGTTTCCATCTTACTGGGATTCTGCTTTAGTTTATTGGCTTTCATTCACTCCATTACTGCATTTAAACACATCCAGCATTTAGGATGTGCTCAATTTCATCTGATTCAGTTCTTCAGGAAAGAAGAGATGAGTGTCATAATTATATTAAACATAGAACTTAGAATCATACTGGAATTGATAAATAATACTGGAGATAGAACAGTGCCCTGGGATACCCCACAGAATAATATTTATAAGGTTATCCCTTCAACTTGGAGTAAACCATTGTAACATGTTGCCCCCCCCCCCCATTCCCTCATAGAATATAATCTAGGAAATGTTATTGGTCAAACAGGATCAAAAGAGTTGCATTCCCTCTGTCTCCCTTTTTTTAAGATGTTAGGGTAACCATGCCTAGTTCTGTTACAAAATCAGGTTTAAGTCAAATTGAAATAAAAAAATGAATAATTAGTTTCTGTGCAGATATTATTTTTTGTTCCAAGAAGGGGTATCTGTGACTGGATAATAGTCAGAAAAAATTCTGGATTCAAGATTTTTCCCCCCCAGAAGTGGGTAAAATTAAAGGCCCCATTCCATCGTACAAAAATGCTTTCTCCTCTCTCTGGATCAACCAGTCAAGCCCCATTGGTTAGCTCAAATGAACTCAAATGGTCAAGGATCAAGAAACTATTTAGAAGGTTAAATGGTTGCAAGTCTACATCCTTTTCTTTAGGCCTCATTGGCTGAAATAAGCTGGACCTAATGATATTCTGAGTACCTCAATATATACTGCGTGAGAAGTAGTCAACATAAATATGAACAATGTTATTCTTGTCTTACAAATTGTAACAGGTCCACAAGGGCTTAAAGGTATCTCTGACACAACTTCAAGAATGGCATGTATTAACATGAATAACTATTATTCCATATTTTATCATTTTTCTAGGGCAGCAATGAACTTAATGAAGTGCTTCTTAAAAACATAAATGATGCCAGGAAGATTCATCTTGTTCCATGTCATCTGAGAGAAAAATTTGTGCTGCGTTTTGCAATTTGTGCCCGCACAGTGGAATCTTCCCATATCCAGTTTGCCTGGAAGCACATCACAACAATGGCAAGTGTACTTCTGAAAACACAAGAACAGAGTACTGAATAAAAGACAAAAGGCTGGATTCAACTCCAAATGTAAAGGATAACATAAATTCTGTCTTGTCTGATACTTGTCTGTCACTATCAGGAACATATAGTGTTGTAATTAGATTGAGTGGGTTTATAGGTAAAAGAGTAATACTGATAATCTTCATTTAATAACCACTTGTTTGGTGACTACTTGAATTTGTGATAGCATGCACTGAATGGTAGTTATGAGTGTTCCTTATTTTTATGCCTGTCACAGTTTTTTGTGCTCACGTGATTGCTGTTTGCAATCTTATTTGCCTACTTCTGACAATCAAAGTCCATCGAGAAGTCAGCAGAATATTGCAAATGGTGACACATGACATCCTGCGTAACAATCTGTAGTTATTTTCATAACAACCGGAACATCAGAAATGCTGTTGCTAAGTGGCACAGTTATGTGACATCAAGCTTTATGACAATGCTGCTTAGTAACAAATTCTAGTTCCAATTATTGTTGTTAAGGGATGATTACCAATAATGGCTATTGGTGTTCAGAGGCCAAATGCCAAAAACCTTATCATTATCCCAATATGTACGAACCTGACTGTAAGCCCTGACAATGTGATCTTATCCTGTTTGACCTCAACATCTTCTAGGTCATGGCTATTGGCAGAATATAACAATGAATCAATCTGACTCCAATAATTTATCTTTTTAGGCCAGTGGTGATGCCTTATGGCAGATGATAGCAAATCATAAAGATCAGAACTATCAGATAAAAGTTTGCTCAGCTAGAAGACTCTGTTGTCACTTGTTGCAGTGCAGCAAATTAAAAAATGACATTTGGAGGGATGGTAGACAGCACCACTGCTTCTTGTCTGATAACATTCACCTTATTTGAGCCTTGGTGGTGCAGCAGACTAAAGTGCTGTTAAGTAGCACTTAGCTGCTAGCTGTCTGCAATTACTGTGAATTCAAATCTCACCAGGCTCATGGTTGACTCAGCCTTCCATCCTTCCGAGGTAGGTAAAATGAAGACCCGGATTGTGGGGGCAATAAACTGACTTTGTATAAAAAAGAACACAGCTTGGGGGGGGGCGCGAAAGCCCTACTAAGCAGGTATATACAAAAGTATGAAGGCTGTTGCTTAATGCATTGTAAGCCGCCCTGAGTCTCTGGAGAAGGGCGGCATATAAATCGAACCAATAAATAAACAATAAATAAATACCTCTGACCTTGCAATTTTCATCTCGGTCTTTGAATATTTGCATTTTCAAGTTTTTCCTTTCTAGCATTCTTTTTTTTCTTTTTGATAAAGAAAAGGGGTTTTCTGAGAAAAAAAGTGAGTTTTATTGCTATTTCTTCTTAACTTTAGTTATTTAAACAAATAGGCTTTTAATGAACTGAAATTATTTGAAGACTATTTATTGAATTAAGAATCTTTTGGTCCAACAAATGATAATCGGGGTAAAACTATGTAATCTTGTCCAACCATGCTTTCTCTTGTTATAGGTTTGCAAGTATAGAGAATTATTGATTATACATTAAAAAAATAATGAAAATATTGATAACTCGCTGAGTCACCTCAAGCTGGCATATAATCATATAAACATATAAACAATAAACTCAAGTCTAGCACCATGACTCTAATTGAATTACAATACTGTTGAAAGTTAATGTTTCTGTGTAATTTTCTTGAAGTAATTGTGCCTTGCATTATACCTATTATGTGACAGATCCTGATTTATGATTTCTACTATTATATAATCAAATGTACTAGAGTGTATCTTTTTCTGTATAAATGCTTATTTATTTATGCCTCTAGAATGTTTCCACTGAATGGGATCTTAGGGCTTGCTTAAATCCTCTAAAGCAATGTTGTGAAACTCAAATATAATATTAACTTAGAAAACCACCACATTTGTCTATTTCTTTTTTAACTAATACATCAACACATTGTAATCAGATATGAATTAAATATTACTAATACACAAAAAGAAAAAGCATTATTTGACTATTTGTTTTCAATATTTATGGTTATATATATTTCCTCACCACCTGACTCTGAGCTTCCTCCTGGACTATTAAATTATTGCACAAATCACCTCCTCACCTCTTATTCCCTCTTACTACCTCCTTGCTTCTATTTCATGTGCAGAAAACGTTATTTTGTGCAGCTTTCCCAAACCAGGTACACATTTGTGTACTATGCAAGAATATGAATATACATCGTCATATTCGGATCTTACATTAAAACCCTTTAATTTAGTTGACCATCCACAATTAATAATATTAATACAGTTCCCTTAAATCTACTAATATTTACCTTATTTTCCTTCCTCCTTTCCACTAATCTTCCCTTCTTTAACCATTTTCTCTTGGTCTCTGCAAAATTCCACTTCTTAATAGTTTTCTCCTTTCATCCCATTCTTTTAACTTCTTCTTCTTCTTCTTCTTTTCTTCTTTTTATATTTATTATATCTTTTCTTCTGAATCCTTTTTCTCACTTTTAAATATATTATTCGAGTAATTCTCCCCAAGCTTTCTCCTAACCTCTTCCCATTATTTCCCTCTTTACCCTTTGATTGATTCTTTTTTTGGAAGATATTTCCTCGTCCACTCTTTTTTTGCCACTGTAAATCCCAGTTGCTTTTTGCTTAAATTATTTTCCTTCAATATTATTTTCTTGCTCCTCATTTATGCTCTCTTCTCTTATTTCTGTATATTCCAACCAGGTTTCTGACTTTTTATTACCTTTCAGAGATTCACACACATTTTTTTTTAAAATAATTTTTATTACAATTTTTCTTTACACAACTCTAGTACATAATCAATAGATAGTGTCATTTTTGTATACTTCGGATCAACATTCCATATAATATATACATTATATACATTCAATATCTAATCCTCAATAGCCTCATGTATATTTTCAATTTTTATTTCTATTATCTATCCAAGTATACCATTTTTCCCAAACCGCATACAATTCTGAATCATCTTTTTCTTTTAGTTCTAGGGTAAGTTTATCCATTTCTGTTGCCACTTCTCTTTATTTTAATGTTAGAAATTTTACTAAATAGAATCAGAGCAAACGGAGAAATAAAGGGAACGAAAATTAAAAGAGAAGAGTACAAAGCACAGGCCTTCGCGGACGACATGGTATTCCTTATTGAGGAACCTATGGAATCCGGTCCTATTCTAATACGAGAAATAGAAAAATATGTGGAAATATCTGGACTTAAAATTAAGGAAGAGAAAACCAAAATGATAATTAAAAGAGCCTTGGTAATATATTTTATTTTTATTTGATTTCAGTGGTTTAAAGTAGTACAGTGGTTTAAAGCACCCTGTATTAACACAGCTGCCTGCAATTACTGCAGGTTCGAATCTTACCAGGCTCAAGGTTGACTCAGCCTTCCATCCTTTCTAAGGTAGGTTAAATGAGGATCCAGTTTGTAGGGGCAATAAGCTGACTTTGTATAAATATACAAAAGTATGAAGGCTATTGCTTAATGTATTGTAAGCCGCCCTGAGTCTCCGAAGAAGGGCGGCATATAAATTAAATTTAAAAAAAAATAAATCAGAAAAATGAATTAGAAAAGGAAATGGATTTACAAATTGTAAAAAAAATTAAATACTTAGGGATATGGTTAACAGCGAGATGTATGTTCCTAAAGCAAGATAATTACATGGTATTAGTCCAACAAATAAAGAAGGATTTGGAAAATGGGGGACGCTATAACTATCGCTTTTAGGTAGGAAAGCGACCATCAAGATGAATATCCTACCCAAATTATTATACTTATTTCAGACACTTCCCATATCATCAGATAAGAAGTTTTTCAGAGAACTTAACAAAATTACTACAAAATTTGTTTGGTCAGGAAAGAAGGCAAGGATAAAACTACTCTCTCTTCAAGATAGCAGAAGTAGTGTGGGCTTTGGACTCCCAGCGTGGGAATTTTACCACAAGGCAGCAACTCTGGTTTGGATAAGGGATTGGGTAAACTTAAACAACAGAAGAATATTAATACTGGAAGGACATGAACTGCAAAAGGGGTAGCATGAGTTTATGTGGGATAAAGGGAATAGAACACATTCATATTTCTATAGACACAAAATAAGAGATGCATTGTTACGAATTTGGGTGGATATAAGGAAAAAACATTACATGAAAATCCCTGGTTGGTTATCCACCATGAAAGCAAAGATCCACCCCAACACATCAGATATAAGCAAAATGCCCAGATATTCAGAAATTTTAGATAAACAGGGGAAGCTTAAAAACAATCAGATACTAAACAGGGAATTTCTATTGATCGGTGGCCATATTTACAATTGCAATCTAGGTACAAGAAAGACGTGGAAGAATAGGAATTGACACGGAACCAAAACAACTAGACAAATTGTTGATAGGCCCGAAGGAAAATTAATATCCAAAATATACAATTATCTATTAGAATTTGATAGAGTAGAGGAGGTGGTGAAAGACATGATGATTGCATGGGCTAAAAACATAGGGCATAATATAGATTTAGAGGATTGGGAAAGAATTTGGAACAAAAATTACACTATAACAAAATCCGCTTCTTATAAAGAAAATCAATACAAAATACTTTACCATTGGCACCTATTTATCTAGTCCACTCCAAGTTAAAGCTTTGTTATCTTCCACAGCCAACAAATATTGCAGTACTCTCTTTCAGCCAGCAGATGTTTCTCTCAAATCCACAATATTGCTCGTGTATTGTTGTGGTTGAAGTTGAAGTAGTCATTGACAGGAAGGACATTGTGGCAGATAATTTTATGTACAATGCTTAGATCAGACTGAAGTCGGCATAGTTCTAAATCGTCTAAGCCCAAAATTTGGAGTCTGGTGGCATAAGGTATTTTATTGCAGTTAGAGGAATGGAGGACTCTTGTAAAATAACTCTGGACTCTCTCGATTGTATTTATGTCCAATATGCAGTGTGGATTCCAGACATATGAGCTGTATTCAAGAATTGGTCTAGCAAATGTTTTGTATGCTCTAGTTAGTAGTACAACATTACTGCACTTCTATCAGTGTGGGACAAAATTAAACAACAAAACTACAGGGAAATACCAGTCTGGCACTCCACTTTAGAAGCATTGATATACCCAAATCTTACAAATATGGAAAAAATTGTTTCTTATAAAGATATATTAAATGACAATGGTGAATTGAAAACCAGATTAGAACTAAAAGATCATATAAGGAAAATCTCTATAAAATGTTCTATAAGTGGCATCTGCCCCTGACAAGATTGGCTAAAATGTTCAACAACATGTCCCCAAATTATTGCAAATGTAAACAGATACCTGGCACATATTATCACATGTGATAAGACTGAGTGGCTGTGGCTCCCGGCGTCCCAGTATAGTCAGCTGGTGCCATCACTGACTACTGGGGGTGAATCTTTGCCCCCCACAGAGAGGGCCCGCAATCTGAGTGTCCTCCTGGACTCACGGCTGTCTTTAGAAGAGCATATAACGGCCGTAGCCAGGGGGGCTTTTTATCAGGTTCGCCTGATTCGCCAGTTGCAGCCCTTTCTGGACTGGGACGCCCTGCGCACAGTCACTCACGCCCTTGTTACCTCCCGGTTGGACTATTGTAATGCTCTCTACATGGGGCTCCCCTTGAAGAGCACTCAGAGGCTCCAACTGGTCCAGAATGCGGCCGCGTGGGTGGTTATGGGTGCAACTTGTTGCGCCCACGTGACATCCCTCCTGCGCAAGCTGCACTGGCTCCCAGTGGTCTTCCGGGTGCGATTCAAGGTGTTGGTCACCACCTTTAAAGCACTCCATGGCAAAGGACCCGGGTATCTTCGAGACCATCTTCTGCCACTAACAGCCTCCCACCGGCCACTCCGCTCCCACAGAGAGGGACTCCTCAGGGTGCCATCGGCCAAGTCATGTCGGCTGGCGACACCCAGGGGGAGGGCCTTCTCTATGGGAGCCCCAGCCCTGTGGAATGAACTGCCCCCGGAAATGCGTAAGATCTCTGACCTCCAGGTATTTCGCTGCGCACTCAAGACCCTGTTGTTCCGCCAGGCTGGGTTAGCAACATAATTTTAAATTGGATGTTTTAAATTTTTGGGGTTTTAAATTAAGCCAAATTTATTTAATATTTTTAAATTATTTTAAATTGATGTTCATCTTGTTTTTTAAATAGGCTGTACACCGCCCTGAGTTCTTCGGGAGAAGGGCGGTATAGAAATACTATTATTATTATTATTATTATTATTATTATTATTATTATTATTATTATTATTATTATTAAAGACGGTGGCGGCTACCTTCCGAGCATCTCCACTGCAACACCGC